>CM073575.1:127065821-128265821 GCA_037074715.1 Magnolia kwangsiensis | reverse complement strand
GATTTGAGAATGGGTTTGGGTTTAAGTTATAGGTTTTGGTTTCAGTTTAGGTTATAGGTTTTGGGATTTGATAATAAGTTCCGGTTTAGGTTATAGGTTTTGATTTAGGTTTAGGTTATAGGTTTATGTTAAGGTTTAGGTTTAGGTTATAAGTTTTTGGATTTGAGAATGGGTTCAGGTTTAGGTTATAGGTTTTGGTTTAGGTTATAGGTCTTGGGATTTGATAATGGGTTCTGGTTTAAGTTATAGGTTTAGGTTTTGGTTTAGGTTATAGGTTTTTATTTAGGTTTTGGTTATAGGTTTTGGTTTTGGTTTAGGTTATAGGTTTTGGTTTAGGTTATAAGTTTATGTTATAGGTTTTTGGATTTGAGAATGAGTTCGGGTTTATGTTATAGGTTTTGGTTTTGGTTTAGGTTATAGGTAATAGGTTTAGGATAAGGTTTAGGTTTAGGTTTAGGTTATAGGTTTTGGGATTTGAGAATGGGTTCGGGTTTAAGTTATAGGTTTGGTATTGGTTTAGGTTATAGGTTTTAGTTAAGGTTATAGGTTATAGGTTTAGGTTTAGGTTAAGGTTAAGTTTAGGTTATAGGTTTTGAAATTTAATAATGGGTTCGGGTTTAGGTTATAGGTTCTGATTTTGGTTTAGGTTATAAGTTTTAGGTTTAGGTTTAGGTTATAGGTTTTGGGATTTGAGAATGGGTTTGGGTTTAGGTCATAGGTTTTGGTTTTAGTTTAGGTTATAGGTTTAAGTCAATTTTATGTTTATCCTGCTCAATTTTCAGTTTGCCCCGCTCAATTTCTAGTTTGCCCCGCTTAAGTTTCAGTTTGCCTTGCTCAATTTCCAATTTGCCCCGCTCAATTTCCAGTTTACCCCGCTCAATTTCTAGTTTACCCCGTTTAATTTTCAGTTTACCCAGCTCAATTTCTAGTTTGCCCCACTCAATTTCCAGTTTGCCCCGCTCAATTTCTAGTTTGCCCCGCTCAATTGATAGTTTGCCCCGCTCAATTTCCAGTTTGCTTTGAGTGGGACAAACTGAAAATTGAGCGGGGCAAATTAGAAATTGAGCGGGGCAAACTGAAAATTGAGCGGGGTCAACTGAAAATTGAGCGGGGCAAACTAGCAATTGAGCGAGGCAAACTGAAAATTGAGTGGGAAAAACATGAAATTGGCCTAAACCTATAACCTAAACTAAAACCAAAACCTATGACCTAAACCCGAACCCATTCTCAAATCCCAAAACCTATAACCTAAACCTAAACCTAAACCTTATCCTAAACCTATAACCTATAACCAAAACCAAAACCAAAACCTATAACCTAAACCCGAACCCATTCTCGAATACCAAAACCTATAACCTATCCCTAAACCTTAACATATAACCTAACCTAAACCTATAATTATAACTTAAAACTATTCCCAAATCCCAAAACCTATAACCTAAACCTAAGCTTTCCCTAAACCTATAACCTAAACTCAATTTTCTAAAGTGAAACCTACACCTAATCCTAATCTCAACTCCCTAACATAAATGTAAACCTAAATTTAAAAATCCAAACTTAAACCTAATCCCGAACCTGAACCCGATTTCCTAAACCTAAACGATAACCCATTCTCAAATCCAAAAACCTATAACCTAAACCAAAACCAAAACCAAAACCTATAACCAAAACTTGAACCCATTCTCAAATCTCAAAACCTATAACCTAAACCCGAACCCATTCTCAAATTCAAAAACCTATAACCTAAACCAATACCAAAACCTATAACCTAAACCCGAAACCATTCTCAAATTCCAAAACCTATAACCTAAACCTAAACCTAAACCTTATCCTAAACCTATAACGTAGCCTAAACCTCGCTCAATTTCTAGCTTCCCTCACTCAATTCATACCTTGTCCTACTCAATTTTTAATTTATTCACTCAATTTCATATTTGCCTTGCTCAATTTCTAGTTTGACCATGAAGTGATTGAAATTGACCGTGAAGTGAATGAAATGTATTTTCGACCATTGAACTGATGGAATCTTGGAAAATAACTAAGTTGGTTGGCTAAAATAGCTTCTCCTACCCCAAAATCATATGTGGTACGTCAAGTAACTAATTTTATTTTAGAAGATATTCTTGTTAAATGAATAAAGAAAGAAATGAAAAAAAAAAGGAGAAAAATTTATATTTATATATATATACACATACACACACATATTTATATAAACATGTATTAAAGAAAAATGTAGGTACAATAAATTTCTCCATGTAAAAAATAAAAATAAAAATAAAAAAGAAAAAAGAAAAATAAATGCAGAGCATTATAGCTATGGCTACGGTTATAATCCGTAGCCATAGGCCGGTCGACCTCAACTTACTGGTTTCTTTTTCATTTTTCATTTTTTTTTTCCTTTTCCCTATTGTAATCCCCACTGATTTTTGGGTTTTGGGATTTCAGAATGGGTTCAGGTTTAGGTTACAGGTTTTGGGATTTGTGAATGGGTTCGGGTTTTAGGTTATAGGTTTTAGTTTTGGTTTAGGTTATAAGTTTTGGTTTAGGTTTTAAGTTTAGGTTTAGGTTTGGGTTTGGGTTTTGGGATTTGTGAATGGGTTCGGGTTTAGGCTATAGGTTTTAGAATTTGAGAATGGGTTCGGGTTTAGGTTATATGTTTTAGGTTTTGGTTTAGGTTATAGGTTTTGGGATTTGAGAATGGGTTCGGATTAGGTTATAGGTTTTGGTTTTGGTTTAGGTTATAGGTTTTGGGATTTGAGAATGGGTTCGGGTTTAGGTTATAAGTTTTGGTTTGGGTTTAGGTTATAGGTTATAGGTTTAGGTTTAGGTTATAGGTTTAGGATAAGGTTATAAGTTTTGGGATTTAGGAATAGTTTTAGGTTATAAGTATAGGTTTAAGATAAGGTTATAGGTTTTGGGATTTGAGAATGGGTTTGGGTTTAGGTTATAGGTTTTGGTTATGGTTTTGGTTTAGGTTACAGGTTTTAGGATTTGAGAATGGGTTCGGGTTTAGGTCTTAGGTTTTGGTTTTGGTTTTGGTTTTGGTTATAGGTTTTGGTTTAGGTTATAGGTTAGAGGTTTAGGATATGGTTTTAGGTTTAGGTTAGAGGTTTAGGTTATGGTTTTAGGTTTAGGTTATAGGTTTTTAGAATATTTGATAATGGGTTCGAGTTTAGGTTATAGGTTTTGGTTATGGTTTTGGTTTTGGTTTTGGTTTTGGTTATAGGTTTTGGTTTTGGTTTTAGTTATAAGTTTTGGTTTAGGATAAGGTTTAGGTTTAGGTTATAGGTTTTGGTTTTGGTTTTGGTTTAGGTTATAGGTTATGGTTTTGGTTTAGGTTTTAGGTTTTAGGATTTGAGAATGGGTTTGGGTTTAGGTTATAGGTTTTGATTTTGGCTTTGGTTTAGGTTATAGGTTTTGGAATTTTATAATGGGTTCAGGTTTAGGTTTAGGTTTAGGTTATAGGTTTTAGGATTTGAGAATGGGTTCGGGTTTAGTTCATAGGTTTAGATTTAGGTTATAGATTTTGGGATTTGAGAATGGGTTCGGGTTTAGGTCATAGGTTTTGGGATTTGAGAATGGGTTCGAGTTGAGGTCATAGGTTTTGGTTTAGGTTATAGGTTTTAGGATTTGAGAATCGGCTCGGGTTTAGGTTATAGGTTTTGGTTTTGGTTTTGGTTTAGGTTATAGGTTTTAGGATTTGAGAATGGGTATGGGTTTAGGTTATAGGTTTTGGTTTAGGTTATAGGTTTTGGTTTAAGTTATAAGTTTTGGAATTTTAGAATGGGTTCGGGTTTAGGTTATAGGTTTAGGTTTAAGTTTAGGTTATAGGTTTTGGATTTGAGAATGGGTTTTGGTTTAGGTTATAGGTTATGGGTTTTGGTTTAGGTTATAGGTTATAGGTTTTGGATTTGGTTTAGGTTATTAGTTTTGGTTTTGGTTTAGGTTATAGGTTTTGCTTTAGAATGGGTTTGGATTTAGGTTATACGTTTAGGTTTAGGTTATAGGTTTTGGGATTTGAGAATGGGTTCGGGTTTAGGTCATAGGTTTTGGGATTTAAGAATAGGTTCGGGTTTAGGTCATAGGTTTTGGTTTAGGTTATAAGTTTTAGGATTTGAGAATCGGCTCGGGTTTAAGTTATAGGTTTTGGTTTAGGTTATAGGTTTTGAGATTGGAGAATGGGTTCAGGTTTAGGTCTTAGGTTATGGTTTTGGTTATGGTTTTGGTTTAGGTTATAGGTTTTAGGATTTGAGAATGGGTTTGGGTTTAGGTCATAGGTTTTGGTTTTAGTTTTGGTTTAGGTTATAGGTTTTATGATTTAAGAATCGGCTTAGGTTTAGGTTATAGGTTTTGGTTTTGGTTTTGGTTTAAGTTATAGGTTTTAGGATTTGAGAATGGGTTTGGGTTTAGGTTATAGGTTTTGGTTTAGGTTATAGGTTTTGGGATTTTAGAATGGGTTCGGGTTTAAGTTATAGGTTTAGGCTTACGTTTAGGTTATAGGTTTTAGGATTTGAGAATGGGTTCGGGTTTAGTTCATAGGTTTTGGTTTTGGTTTAGGTTATAGGTTTTGGGATTTGAGAATCGGTTCGGGTTTAAGTCATAGGTTTTGGTTTTGGTTTAGGTTATAGGTTTTGGTTTTGGTTTTGGTTTAAGTTATAAGTTTTTGGGTTTGAGAATGGGTTCGGGTTTAGGTTAAGGGTATGGTACCTGCAAATACAAATATAAACATGGCCTGTCCAAATTGCCAGGCCCTTCCAATGCCGTCCATAGGAAATGGACAACTTCATCATAGTCATAATAGCGGTTCCCACCTTCCAGGGACCCCCGCTCTTCCGGATAGCTCCGACGCACATCCGGGTCTGCTCCATCAATTTTGAGTAAATACATAAACACGGTCTGTCCAAATGGCCAGACCACTCCAACCATGTGCATTCTTGAGTCAAGAGACGTACCAGATGCTTGAATCTGAAATATGCATTTAAACATAAAATGGCATTAGGAATCGCTTCTCAAAACCGCAGACTGTTTTCTTTTAAAACTCGTTCATCTCACCTGAAAACCTGTCACATAATGAATAACTATAACCACAATGAGTGATGGCTCTTTGTAAACACGCACCTAAGAAAAAAAAGAAAAGAAAAAATTTGCTTATAAAAATATTTACACCAAAATTTGACTATCCATTCAATATAATGCCTTATATTTAGAAGTGAGCTGAATTCGATTATCAATGCCACAAAGAACTATTTGTCAAGATGCTAACTATTATAAAAGAATTCAAAGAAGATTGTACAAAGTGAAAATCACAAAAAACACTACGGAATAGAAAAATGAGAAATCTCGGTATGTAAACAAGATATTCAAACAATCAGTTCTACCAAATGAAAAATTACAAAATCTGTTACCAATTAGAAGACACCTAACGAATCGGTAAGCCAGAAGTAGCTTGAAAAATCAGTAATCTTTATGAGATTGAAAACAAACCAAGAGGAGTTATATGATCGTTTGTGAGAAATCATCCTCATCTAAGTTCATTCATAGGGTCAAAAAGACCTAGATGAAGAGGAAAAAAATTTCATAATGATCCAAAACTTCTGTAACCCCTAAAAGGGTTTCAATGGTAGACGTTCAATTTCCCATTGCCTTTTACAGTGTGGTCCACTTGATAGTTAGATCTAACTTATTTTTCGTCTCAAGCCTTAATATGAGCTCGTAAAATATATGGACGGTTTGGATATAACAACGACATCATGATGGGACCCACAAAAGTAACATAGCAAAAAAATAAAAATAAATCCAGTCTGCTCGCTCAATTTCTAGTTTGTCCCGCTCAATTTTTAGTTTCCCCGCTCAATTTTTAGTTTGCCCCGCTTAATTTTCAATTTGCCCTGCTCAATTTTCAGTTTGCCCCGCTCAATTTCTAGTTTGTCCCGCTCAATTTTCAGTTTGCCCCACTTAATTTCTAGTTTGTCCCGCTCAATTTGCAGTTTGCCCCGCTCAATTTCTAGTTTGCCCCGCTCAATTTTCAGTTTGCCCCGCTCAATTTCTAGTTTGCCCCGCTCAATTTCCAGTTTATCCCGCTCAATTGAGCGGGGCAAACTGGAAATTGAGCGGGGCAAACTAGAAATTGAGCGGGGCAAACTGAAAATTGAGCGGGACAAACTAGAAATTGAGTGGGGCAAACTGGAAATTGAGCGGGGTAAACTGAAAATTGAGCGGGGCAAACTAGAAATTGAGCGTTGTAAACTGAAAATTGAGCGGGACAAACATGAAATTGACCTAAACCTAAACCTATGACCTAAACCCGAACCCATTCTCAGATCCCAAAACTTATAACCTAAACCTAAACCTAAACCTTATCCTAAACCTATAACCTATAACCTAAACCAAAACCAAAACCTATAACCTAAACATGAACCCATTCTCGAATACCAAAACCTATAACCTATCCCTAAACCTTAACCTATAACCTAACCTAAACCTATACTTATAACTTAAAACTATTCCCAAATCTCAAAACCTATGACCTAAACCTAACCTAACCTTTTCCTAAACCTATAACCTAAACTTAATTTTCTAAAGTGAAACCTACACCTAATTCTAATCTCAACTCCCTAACATAAATGTAAACCTAAACTTAAAAACCCAAACTTAAACCCAATCCCGAACCTGAAACTGATTTTCTAAACCTAAACCATAACCCATTCTCAAATCCAAAAACCTATAATCTAAACCAAAACCAAAACCAAAACCAAAACCTATAACTAAAACCTATAACCTAAACCCGAACCCATTCTCAAATTCAAAAACCTATAACCTAAACTGAAACCTATAACCTAAACCTGAACCCATTCTCAAATCCAAAAACCTATAACCTTAACCTAAACCTATAACCTATAACCTAAATCAAAATCAAAACCAAAACCCATAACTTACCCATTCTCAAATTCAAAAATTATATTGATGCAATTATAGCTACGGTTATAATCCGTAGCTAAAGTGTATCAAAAATTGTTATCCTTAAATCTAAACTTACACCTTAAACCTAAATTTTCAAATCCCTAAACCTAAACTTACACCCTAAACCTAAATTTTCAGTTTGCCCCGCTTAATTTTCAGTTTGCCCCGCTCATATATGGACGGTTTTGATATAAGACATACATCATGATGGGACCTACAAAAGTAAAAAAAAAAAAAATCGGTTTATCCCGCTCAATTTCTAGTTTGCCCCGCTCAATTTTCAGTTTTCCCCGCTCAATTTCTAGTTTGCCCCGCTCAATTTCCAGTTTATCCCGCTCAATTGAGCGGGGCAAACTGGAAATTGAGCGGGGCAAACTAGAAATTGAGCAGGGCAAACTGAAAATTGAGCGGGACAAACTGAAATTGAGCGGGGCAAACTGGAAATTGAGCGGGGTAAACTGGAAATTGAGCGGGGCAAACTAGAAATTGAGCTTTGTAAACTGAAAATTGAGCGGGACAAACATGAAATTGACCTAAACCTAAACCTATGACCTAAACCCGAACCCATTCTCAAATCCCAAAACTTATAACCTAAACCTTATCCTAAACCTATAACCTAAACCAAAACCAAAACCTATAACCTAAACCTGAACCCATTCTCGAATACCAAAACCTATAACCTATCCCTAAACCTTAACCTATAACCTAACCTAAACCTATACTTATAACTTAAAACTATTCCCAAATCTCAAAACCTATAACCAAAACCTAACCTAACCTTTTCCTAAACCTATAACCTAAACTTAATTTTCTAAAGTGAAACCTACACCTAATTTTAATCTCAACTCCCTAACATAAATGTAAACCTAAACTTAAAAACCCAAACTTAAACCCAATCCCGAACCTGAACCCGATTTTCTAAACCTAAACCATAACCCATTCTCAAATCCAAAAACCTATAATCTAAACCAAAACCAAAACCAAAACCAAAACCTATAACTAAAACCTATAACCTAAACCCGAACCCATTCTCAAATTCAAAAACCTATAACCTAAACTGAAACCTATAACCTAAACCTGAACCCATTCTCAAATCCAAAAACCTATAACCTTAACCTAAACCTATAACCTATAACCTAAATCAAAATCAAAACCAAAACCCATAACTTACCCATTCTCAAATTCAAAAATTATATTGATGCAATTATAGCTACGGTTATAATCCGTAGCTAAAGTGTATCAAAAATTGTTATCCTTAAATCTAAACTTACACCTTAAACCTAAATTTTCAAATCCCTAAACCTAAACTTACACCCTAAACCTAAATTTTCAGTTTGCCCCGCTTAATTTTCAGTTTGCCCCGTTCATATATGGACGGTTTTGATATAAGACATACATCATGATGAGACCTACAAAAGTAAAAAAAAAATAATTTCGGTTTACCCCGCTCAATTTCTAGTTTGCCTCGCTCAATTTTCAGTTTGCCCCGCTCAATTTTTAGTTTGCCCCGCTCAATTTTCAGTTTATCCCGCTAATTGAGCGGGATAAACTGGAAATTGAGCGGGGCAAACTAGAAATTGAGCGGGGCAAACTGAAAATTGAGCGGGACAAACTAGAAATTGAGCGGGGCAAACTGAAAATTGAGCGGGGCAAACTAGAAATTGAGCGAGGGGACCTATAAATTGAGCAAGGCAACCTAGGATTTGAGCGAGGCGAGGGAAGCTACAAATTGTGCGAGGGAACCTATAAATTGAGCGAGGCAACCTATGAATTGAGCGAAGAAGCTAGAAATTGAGCGAGACAACCTAGGATTTGAGCGAGGGAACATCGAAATTGGAGTGAGGCAACTTAGGAATTGAGCGAGGGAAGCTAGAAATCGAGTGAGGAAAGCTAGAAATTGAGCGAGGCAAGCGAGGCGACGTAGAAATTGGAGCGAGGATTGAGCAAGGGAACCTAGAAATTGAGCGAGGGAACCTAGGAGTTGAGCAAGGCAACGGAAAAATTCAACGAGACAATTGAGAAATTGAGCAAGGGAAACATCAATTTGAGCGAGGCAAGCTTGAAATTGGGTGAGGTTAACATGAATTAGAATGAACTTTAAATGTAATTGACTTAGCCTAACAATTTGCTTTGTTGAATTTGACCGATCAGTTAATGAAATTGACCGAGATTTACATGAAATTCTCTTCGGTGAATTTGATCGAGCAATTAATGAAATTGACCGAGCGGTTCATAAAATTTTCAGTACGCACTTATAGTGCTGAGTTAACTAAGTTGGGCACACCCAGATCCATAGCTCAATTGGCAGACTGAGTAGAGATACCTCATATCAACACTTGAGGTCCTGGTATCGATTCCTAGTAGGGGTGGCTAACATGAAGTGTGTGTATTGACATGGGTGTGTACTAACAACCTAACCTAAAAAAACTTTTTTTAAAAAATTAATAGTAAAATATTAAAAAAATTAAAAAATTAAAAATATTGAGTTAGGCCCACCTTGAATGTATGTGGACTATCCATGACGTTCATCCATTTTTCCATCTAAAGCAAGGGTTTCAGCCCAAAATGGTGGCATATTGAAATATCAAGTGGATCACACCACAGGAAATAGTGTTTCCACCGTGGAAACCTTTTTATGCCCCTACAATGATGTTTTACTTGTAATCCATCATGTCCATAGGATGATTTTCGCATGGATGAACCAAAAACCAAGATGGGAGCTTCATTCGGCATTTCAATGGCCCACAAAAAATTTACGCCGTTTAGGTAAATGTATATCATACCTGTCATGCGTACTGTCTTCCGTGAGTGAACATTTTCAGGAAAAATGAGATAATGTTGATGAATAAAGAGGGTGGGATTAGTGGTGTACATCGAGTCAAACCGAGTTGAGTTGGCCTCAGCTCGACTCGGCTCGAACAGTGGCTAACCTCAGCTTGAACTTGGCTGATCTCGGTCCTCGGGCCTGATTGGCCAGCTCAGCTCAGTTCAATTAACAGCTCGGGCTGAGTTCGAGCTAAGATCGAACCGAGTTTGCTATTGAGGCATTTCCACAAACACCTTAATTGCAACTTCAAAATCTCACTGTTTTACCTACAAAGGCAATGATTTTATAGGTATTTTCCCAAACACCTTCTAAATAATAATAATAATAAAGAGAAAAAAAAAGTATTTGTTCCATGTACATACCTTCCTATCTACCTTGCCACAAGCCAAACCTTCATTGCCACCAGCCACATGTGGTTCAGTCATTTTATCAAACAGTTGGTGAACACCATTAATGACAAAGTAACCAAGTCACCGAACTAGTTCGATCCAAGTTTGATTCAAGCTAGATTTGATCCGAGTCGAGTTGAGCTGGCCTGCTCGAACTCATTTTTGAGCTCAAAAAATCAATTCAACCTTGCTTGAACTCAACACCGAACTGAATCGAGCTTTTTTCAGATTGAGTAGAGCGAGCTAACCGAGCTAGCTCAATTCGTGTACACCCCTAGGTGGGATCCAGCTAGAGCGTGGTGCGATCCAAGCAACAGATGTAGCGGTGGAGTTTTCGTCCTTTTTTTAAAAAAAAATGGAGCGAGAGAAGGGAGGGAGAGGAAAAGCAACGGCAGTAAAAAGGAGGGGTAGTTTCGTCCTCAACGTCGCTGTCCGCACGTGCTAGTCTAATTTGGTAACTTAAGTTTCTATTCCGCGATAAAAACCGCTGGGTAAAAGGTTTTGTCTACAGTGGTCATTTTCTCATTAAGTGAGAAAAAAGCCCATGAGGTCCAGCTGTGTGTGCCCCACCCTGATGTGTGTCAAACATCAACCCTATCAGTTAGATACATCATTCTGTGGTGGGCCATAGACTTAACAATCAAGTAAATCTATGACTTGGGTGGGCCACACCACATATAACATTTGAGAAAAGTTACCCTTCTATTAAAACATTCATAATCATTTATTGGGCCTACCGAGATGTGGCTCACGAATCTAGCCCATTCATTATGTGTGTCCCACTTGGATGAGGGGTAAGACCAAGTTTCACCCGCATCCAAAACTCAGGTGGATCCCACCAAGTTCTTTTATATATTTTAGGCATGCCTTCACTTGATTTCAGATGGTATGCGGCTAATTTTCAGGATATCCCATAACATAATTAACATAAAGGGGATCCATCAAATGTAAGGTATTGATGATCGGCACACATCACAGTGGGGCACACACAGCTTGACCATATATATACACGGTGGGGCCCACACAACTCGACATCGTGTGAAGTTCCCATGAACTCAACCGCATATATATATATATATATATATATATATATATATATATATATATATATATATAGAGAGAGAGAGAGAGAGAGAGAGAGAGAGAGAGAGAGAGAGAGAGAGAGAGAGAGAGTCATGCTCCCCTACGCACATGCGCACCTTTGCACACGTGCCATGGATGTTTAATTTGAACGGTCCATGTGATGCGGAATCCCATGAAACCCCATGTGAAAAATTTTCACCTCGATCTAAAATTCTGGTGGGCCATAGCAAAGAGAAATGCAGATCAAGGAAGGAAATTGTTTTCATTTTCATAGCCCATCAAAGTTTTAGATCAAAGTAAAACTTGGCCCGGGGGGTTTCACGAGGTGCTGCTTCACATGAACGGTTCAGATTTTGGATCCACATCATGTATGATGGGTTCTCAAAAAAGTTCGTATGTAATACGTACGAACAGATTCGCAAGTGAGCCTTTCCGTGTGTGTGTGTATATATAGTTCACAGGTGAGCCTTTCCGTGTGTGTGTGTGTGTGTGTGTGTGTGTGTATACATATATATCGTCATGCTGCTCACCTACGTGCCTATGCACACATGTCATGGGCATATAATTCGAACAGTCCATGTGATGCAAAATCCCATGATACGCTAAAGGATAAATTTTCACCCTGATCTAAAATTCTGGTGGACCATAGCAAAGGAAAATGCAAATCAAGGGAGGAAACTGTTTTCATTTTTCATGGCCTACCAAAGTTTTGGATCAAAGTAAAATTTGGGCTCGGTGAGTTTCATGAGGTGTTGCTTCTCGTGGATGGTTTAAATTTTGGAGTCACATCGCACGTAATGAGTTCTCAAAACATCTCACACGAGTTCCATGTGAACTAGTGTGCAGCTGAGCATTTGGCTATGTGTTTGTGTATATGAAATGATAGTATAAGGTCGACTTCATGGGAAATTTCCATGAGGTTAGGCTGTGCGTGCCTCACCGTTATGTGCATCAAACATCAACATCATGTATTTGATGGTCCCCTTTAGGTTATGGGATATTCTAAAAATTATTCATATACCGGCCATAGGTGGGCCATACCATCTAAAATCATATGAAGACATGCTTAAAATATATAAAAGCACTTGGTGGGGCTCACCTGAATTTTGGATGCGTTTAAAACTTAGTCTGGCCTCTCATCCAAGTTGGTTACACATGATAGATGGGCTGAATTTTAAACGACATCTTGGTGGGCCCAATAAGCTATCATAATTTGATGGGTGAGTAACCTCTCTCAACTGTGTATATGGTGTGGCCCACCTAAGTCATGAATTTGACCTGACTTTTAAGCCTGCCGCCCAACATGGAATGATCATCACAGGTTATATATATATATATATATATATATATATATATATCTTCTGCATTACATTTTTATCTAACCGAATGGGCCACGGCTTGGGTGGGCCCCATCTTTGTGTTAATGTAAAATCGATCCCAGCCATCAGGTATGTCACCCATGTTAGATCAAGTTCTTCAATTTCATCCCCATCCTTAGTTTAGGCGGACCACATGATTGGAAACAGCGTACATGAAAGGTTTACCCTCTAAACTATTTCTCTTAGTGTGACTCACATACATCATGTTTGGATCAGAGATTTTTGGTACCCACGCTTTCTTTTGGTGTGACATCTAATGGCTGGAATGGATTTCAAAGTTTCATCATGATGGGCCCTGTAAAAATCAAGGGTGGATATCTCTCTCCTAATTGTTCCCATTGGTGTGGCCGATCTAAATCATGAGTAGCCTGATTTCTTGTCTCCGGGCCTATCAATGGATTACACATCTAATGGTTGGGGTGGATCTCACGTACATGTTAGAGTGGGCCCAAAAAAAATAAAAATTCAGAGGTGGGAGTCTGTGTGGTAGGAATATGTCCACACACACATATACCATTTCATATTTCACTACCATTTCATATATACACACACATATAGCCAAATGCTCAGCCGCGCACTAGTTCCATAGAATGTATGTGTATATGTATGTGTGCTAAATAGACTCACACTACTTTTTATTTGGATATGTGTGTGTACATGAGGTACCATAGAATGTATGTATATATGTATGTGTGGGAGGTGTGCAAAATGGACCCGATCTAGCGGATCCGACCCAATTCGACCTGATCTGTCCCGATTCGAATAGAACCAATGGTCTGGATCGGTTAGGTTCGGGTACGATCGGGCAGATCCGATCGATATTCGGATCGGACTCGGGTAAACAGTAAATCCGACATGACCGAACCGAAATCTGAACCGAATGAATCCGATCTAGACTTATCCGGACCAATCCAGACCGATCCGGAGTGATTTTTATGCATCTTTAACACATATATTTATATTATACCTTTTGCTGTAGTATAGTTTACTTAAGCTTTGGATATCCATCAATTTTGAGTTCACAGCGTGGATAAACCACATGCAATTATGGTGGGCCTAACAAAATTTACTCAGCACGATAACTCAATAAGCTATCCCGTAGTTTGGAAGCGGATTGCATGCTGAGCAACTGAATACATTGAGTGTACTCGGTACACTCTATGGAGTCCACCATGATTTATATATTTTATCCACTCCTTCCATTCATTTTATAAGATAATTTTATAGCTTAAAACAAAAAATGAAGCATATCCAAATCTCAAATGAACCACACCATGGGAAACAGTGTGAATTGAAAGTCTACCATTGAAAATTTCTTAGGGGCCACATAAGTTTTGGATCAAGCTTATATTTTTATTTTCCCTTCACCCATGTCAATATGATCTTATGAACAGGTTAGATTACAAATAAAAATCACCGTGTGGCCTAGCAGGTTTCAACGATGGAAATGATTATTCCCATTGTTTCTTGCGCTGTGATACACTTGAGCCTTTTATATGCTTCAATTTTGGGTCCAACCCCTTAAATGAGATGTAAAAACAGATGGACTATGTGGATAGACCACATACATTCAATGTGAGCCCAACTGAGTTTAGTGGGTACGATATTTATCTACATTGGCGGTGTATCTGGTGTGTAGAAACAGCTCTGACGTGCAGATACGTCGTGCACGGCACGTCAATAGATAACACAGCAGGCTACTCCGCCTGAGCTGGTGGTCAGTGCTCTGTGAGGCCCACTACGATGTATGTGTTTCATTCATGCCGTCCATCTATTTTTACAGATAATTTTACAGTGTGAAAAGAAAAATGAGATATATCCTAATCTCAAATGAACCACATTACAGGAAACAGTGTTGAATGAGCGTCAACCATTAAAAGCATTTTGGTGGCTATAAAAGTTTTGGATCAAGCTGATTTTTGTTTTTTCCCTTCATCTAGGCCTATATGACCTAATCAACAGATTGGATGTTAAATAATTAAATAAACAGTACAGTGGGCCTTGGGAGGATTTTATTGGTGAATTTCCAATCACTATTGCTTTCATGTGGTGTGGACCACCTGAAATTTTTATACCTCTAATTTTTAGGATAAAGTCCTAAAATAATATTTAAAAATAGATGAATGGAATAGATAAAAAATATGCATCATGATAGAGCCCACAGAGCACCGACTATCAGCAACGGGGGTTGGTGGCGGAGTAGTAGCGAGTAGCCGATCCATTTCCCAACACAACGCTAAAGCAGTTACAATTGTAGATATGTGTCGTGCAAAGAGTAGCAGAGACACGCCTCGAGTTCTGAGTTGTATGAACGGCTAAAATGAGGTCAAGATTATATGAGCCCCACAATAATGTATTTATTATATCCACACAATTTACCTATTTTTTGTAATTATTTTAGAGTGACTGAAAGAAAAATAAAAAAAAATGACCCACAAATCCAACTCGACCGTACTATACCTAATCCCATCTGTCTCGGTTCGGGTCAAACTAACCGCACATCGGATCGATTCGGGTCAGATATATACCTGAGGGGGGGGGGGGGGGGGGGGGGGCTGATCGGATTGAATTCGGATAAGCATATATATTTCCAACCGAATCGAGTTGGTTCCGGTCCGACTCGGTCTATTGCCCAGCTCTACCTATTCCCAAAACACCAATACTCGGCGTAGTTTGGGGCGGTAATTAAAGCTCATAATGCTGGCGGAGAAGTGGCATTATCTTGGTAATTAATCCTCCTAACGCAGGTAGATGAGTGATTTAAACGTTCCGGTCAGCCCACCATGGTGTTAGTTTTAAATTTACCCCAAACATCATGTGGTTCACGTCACGTTACAATTAGGGCTCAAAAATCAGGCCATCCGTGCTTCAGGTGTACCATATGACTGAAAATAGTTGAAAAAGAAAAACTCACCCTCCAAACTATTTACTTTGGTGTGGCCTACTTGAAAGATGAATCGACCTGAATTTTGGGCCCTACTCCTAATTTTCAGTGTGGCATCTAATGATTGGAGTGGATTAAGTATTATATCCATGATGGCCCTATAAAAATCAACGGTGGACATCTCTATTCCAACAAATTTCCTTAGTATGGCCCACCTAAATTACAAGTAGGGTTGATTGTTGGTTCTGCGCAGCCCCAAAAAAAAAAAAAATCAAACTAGAGCGTCCGCTGAAATTCCCTTTTTTCAATAATAAAGTCCAAGTTCAGCAGGCTGGAGTACCGTATAATGTCTAGCCAGGACATATCGTCGGACGTGGATTAACTATCGAACTTGACAGTAGCGAATCTCGCTGCTGAAGTGATGTCACCACTTTCTGTGGGATCCACCATGAAGTATATGTTGTATCCACACCGTCCATACATTTTTAGAAATCATTTTAGGGCATAATCCAAAGAATGAGGCAGATCCAAAGCTCAAGTGGACCACACCACAGGAAAAAGTGAGGATTGAATGCGTACCATTAAAAACTTCTTTGGGCTACAGAAGTTTTCGATCAAGCTGATATTTTATTTTCTCTTTTCCATGTCTGTGTTAACTTATAAACAAGTTGGATCTCAAACAAACATCATGGTGGGGCCCTAGGAAGGTTTCAATGATTGGCGTTATTGTCCGCACAATTTTCTGTGGTGGGCTCCACTTGAAATTTGGATCTACCTCATTCTTTCTATAATAACCCTAAAATGATATCTCCAAATGGATGGATGGTGTGGATACAACACATACATCATAATGGGGCCTAAAAAATATGGTGACGTAACTTCAGTGCAAACTCGCACCCGTCGGGTTCAGTAGCTAATCCGCGTCCCATATCAGCGTCCCATATCTTCCAACTCGTGTAATATGTTGGCGCATCACAAGCATTACTTTTCGTAAAATACTGCAACAACCATATATACACATCAGTAGGCTACATACAATTTGGATGATTTTAACGAGTTTGTATCTTAACTATTTACTATGCTGTAGCCCAGTCGAATGTTGAAAAGGCCTTAGTTTTGAGCCCATGTCTAAACATGAGGTGGCCCACATGATGGACAAGGGGATCTACTCCACGTGAGCTCTTTCCTTCCAAGTCTGGGAAAGCAATGGCCCCTTACCCTTAGGGCCTGTTTGGCCGGGCAAATCCCATACTATTACAAGGGATGGGATTGCTATATCCCACACATCTATCACGCGTCCTTGTTTGGGTTGGGTTATATCCCTAGGTACGGTACAGTCCCACGGAATCAATTGAGGGAGAGTTTTCGGACGAGGAATTCTCATCCATACCAATGCATTCTAGCGCACTTACGTGATAGGGTTTCTAATCCATGCACGCGTGGGAAGCCAACCATCAACACATAGCACATACGTGAGAGAGATGAAAATGTATGAGAGATCCGAGTTCTCCATTTGATAGTTTATAATACTTGGATCTTCTGGCGTGAAAATAAAGTCATTTCATAGGTTAGGTGGGCCACAACATATAAAACAATTGGATAGTCTTAAGAAAAGTTAGAACATTCAGTTTAGTTGTAATACAATCTGAACTGCATGACGAGTTCCCAATCAGATGGAAAGACATCTTCTATAATCGCACGTGCGTATTCGTGTAGATGAGAATCCACATGCGTGTTTAATGAGCAGACCATCATTCGCCTGAGTCATCCTAATCTGGACCATGTGTTGCCCCTTATAACCCGTTTCATCACCACCTACATCCACGGACATCTCAAATAGACCGTCCGTTATGGTTCAGGATTGGTCTATCCCAATGTATTCCAAGCAATACAATGACACCACCATCATTACCTTAAAATTGATCCCATCCCTCCAAATACCATGGGATTTACTTGGCCAAACAGGCCCTTAGGAAGGACATGCAAACTTTATCCCCATATATTTGGGAAGAGGAGACGTGTGAAGGAAGAGTAATTGTAAGATGAGCTACACACCTATTATAGATTTGGATTGTCCAACTCAAAATCAGAACCATGCATTAAATAGATTACATTGTTAACTTGTCAGGAATAAAAAATAATAATAATAATTTATGATCCTATCATCAAGTATATCAAATACTTATAAAAAGAGTGGGTTGTTAATAAAACAGTCCAACAATCTATATTTTTAACACCCGTGCGACTTTCCGTAACTATGACATGCATTCCGAAATCCCTATATGTATTTGTATGTATTATATAGAAGACGAAATTTTCTCATTAAATGCATGCCTAATTAGAAGAAAATGTAAATTCCAACTAGTTGTGTGTGAGCACTCACACACACACACATTCACACACACACACACACATAGAAACGCTCACCTACGAACTAGTTCGTACATACTACATACGAACTTTTTTGAGAACTCATCATATCTGATGAGTCCCACAAATCTGAACGGTCTACATGAAGCAGAACCTCATGAAACCTCTTGGTAAAATTTTTTACTTTGATCTAAAACTTCGATGGGCCATGAAGAATGCAAACAGTTTCTTCCCTTGATTTGAATTTCTCTTTGCTATGGCCCACCAGAATCTTAGATCAGGGTGAAAATTCACCCTCCTAAGGTTTCATGGGATTCCGCATCTTATGAACCGTTAGGATTCAACACTCATGACATGTGTGCAAAGGTGCGCACGTGCATAGGTGTGCATGCCTCTCTCTCTCTCTCTCTCTCTCTCTCTCTCTCTCTCTCTCTCTCTCTCTCTCTCTTATATATATATATATATATATATATATATATATATATATATATAGAAAAGATTCCATGCGGTCGAGCTCATGGGAACTTCCCATGAGGTTAAGCTGTGTGGGCCTCACCATGATGGGTGTGGAACATCAACACTGTGCATTTGATGGGATCCCTTTAAATTATGGGATATCCCAAAAATCAGCTGTATACAGAACTCAGGTGGGCCATACCATCTAAAATCAAGTAAAGACATACCTCTAAGATATATAAAAGCACTTGGTGGGGCCCACCTAAAATTTGGATGCATCTGAAACTTGGTCTAACCCTTCATCCAAGTGGGACACACATAATGGATGGGCTGGATTTGTGAACCACATCTTAGTGGGCCCAACAAATGATTATGAATGTTTTAATGGAGGGTAACCCCTATCAACTTTTGTATGTGGTGTGGCCCACACAAGTCACTAATTGACTTAAAGCCCTAGGCCCACTATGGAATGGTGCCTCTAACTGATGGGGTAGATGTTCGACACGCATCACGGTGGGGCCCACACAACTCAACCTCATGGGAAGTTTCCATGAGCTCGATATATATATATATATATATATATATATATATATATATATATATATATATATATATATATATATGAATGGTAACACCAGTTATCATAAGAACTCGTTAGAACTTTTTGAGAACTCATCTCCCCGTGATATGAACCCAAATTAAATCTGAACCGTCCATGTGATGCAACACCCACAAAATATTAGGCTGATTCAAAACTTTAGTGGGTCATGGCAAAATAGAGAAAATTAAGGGAGAAAATTGTTTAATTTTGTCAAGGCCCACCAAAGTTTTGGATCAAGGTAAAAGTTGGGCCTTGGGGGTTTCAAGAGGTGCCGCATCACATGGACAGTTCAGATTTTAGGCTAATATAATGGGAGATGAGTTATCAAAAAGTTCTCACTAATTCTCGTGAGAACTGGTGTGCCGTTGTTCATTGCTATCTCTATGTGTATAGAGGCATGCTCACCTACGTACTTATGCATGTGCGCACCTTTGCATACGTGTCATGGACCTCTAATCTGAACAGTCCATGTGGTGTGGCATCGCATAAACCCCCATGGACCAATTTTCACCCTAATCTAAAACTCTAGAGAATCATAGAAAAGAGAGATGCAAATCAAGGGAGGAAACTATTTTCTTTTACTATAGCCTACCAAAGTTTTGAATCAAAGTAAAAGTTGGCCCCTGGAGTTTCATGGGGTGCTGCATCATGTGGCCCGTTCGAATTTTTTATTCAAATAACGTATGATGAGTTTTCAAAAGGTTCTGCGCATCTAGCAATTGGCTATATATATATATATATATATATATATATATATATATATATATATATATATATATAGGGAAAAGGTACTATGCGCTCGACCTCACAAGTCGGTCCCATGTGGTCGAGCTGTGTGGGCCCCACCGTGATGTGTTTCGAACATCTATCCCATCAATCAGATGCACCATTCCGTCGTGGGCCTAGGTCTCAAAAATCAAGTCAATCCGTGACTTTTGTGGGCCACACCACATACAGAAGTGGAGAGGGGTCGTGCACCATTAAAACATTCATAATCATTTTAATAGCCCACCGAGATGTGGTTTGCAAATCCAGCCTATCCATTATGTGTGTCCTACTAGGATGAGGGGTCATACCAAGTTTTAGTAGCATTCAAAACTCAGGTGGGCCCCACCAAGTGCTTTTATATGTTTTAACGGTATCTTCACATGATTTTAGATGGCATGGCCCACCTGAGTTCCGTATACGGCTGATTTTTGGGATATCCCATAATTTAAAGGGGAACCATCAAATGCACAATGTTGATGGTCGACATGCATCACGGTGGGGCCCACACAGCTCGACCTCACGTGAGCTTAATCATGAGGTCGAGGGCATTATACCTTTTCCCATATATATATATATATATATATATATATATATATATATATATATATATATATATATATATACACACACACACACACACACACACACACGAAAACGCTCACCTGCGAACCAGTTCGTATGTACTACGTACAAACTTTTTTAAGAACCCAGTATTAGTGATGTGGATCTAAAATCTGAACCGTTCATGTGAAGCAGCACCTCGTGAAACCCCCCAGTCCAAGTTTTAATTTGATCTAAAACTTTAATGGGCCATGAAAAATGAAAACAATTTTCTCCCTTGATTTGCATTTCTCTTTTCTTTGGCCCACCAGAATATTAGATCGGGGTGAAAATTTTTTACATAAGGTTTCATGGGATTCCGCATCACATGGACTGTTCAGATTAGACACCCATGACACGTGTGAAAAGGTGCGCACATGCGTAGGTGCGCAGGGGAGCATGACTCATATAAAGGTTCAACGCGCTCGAGCTGATTTTAACGTCCCATGAGGTCGAGTTGTGTGGGCCCCACCGTGATGCGTGTCGACCATCAACACTGTCAGTCAGATGCGTCCCCTTTAAATTATGGGATATCCCAAAAATCAGCCGTATATGGAACTCAGGTGGGCCATACCATTTAAAATCAAGTGAAGACATGCCAAAAACATATAAAATCACTTGGTGGGGCCAACCTGAAATTTTAATGCGTATGAAACTTGGTCTGAACCCTCATCCAAGTGGGACACACATCATAGATGGGTTGGATTTGCAAAACACATCTCGGTGAGCCCAAAAAAATGATTATGAATGTTTTAATGGTGCACAACACCTCTCAACTTCTGCATATAATGTGGCCCACGAAAGTAATGGATTAACTTGATTTTTGATACCTAGGCCCACGATGGAATGGTTCATCTAACTGATGGGGTAGAGTTTTGAAACACATCACGATGGGGCCCACACAGCTCGACCTCATGGGACGTTATATATATAAGCATTTATTCGATTGCATCGAATTTCATAAAATTTATGAAAGTAGAATAACTAATTATGAATTTCATGATAATTGATGCACCCAAATTTCTAATACGTACATTATTACAATTTACAAAAATCACATGAACTCGTAAGGTGGGACCCAAGATACTACTGGTGTAGATTACTGATAATCTGGCCCTACTTATTAGAAATCAAAAGCAGTGTATAGTGCATGCTATCCAAAGTTGTACCGTACAAGCGACCCCATAAGGAGCAAGTTGCAACACCATCCAACTGATACTCGAGAACAGTAGTAGAGTGTGGTAGAAGACTTGGGTTTGAGGAATGGAAGGTGGTCCCATTTGTCAATGTATGGGGGAGTCAAGAGTGCGGGCGATTAGGCTGCGGTTGGCGGTAAAGTAGCTGAAACGGTGCGCGTGACCGTAAGTGGGCGAGGGTCTATGCTTGGGTAGAAATGGTAGTATCATAACATGGTCCGTCCACTCTCTTTGTTCTATGACCATCAACAACTATCCATCCATTGGCTTCATTCTCTTTGATGAAAGACTGCACTGATTGGATGATCTTGACCATTATCATACACTGATTTGAATGTTGTGGAATGGACACAGATTATAATCACGGTTGTTGTGATTTTTGAATCATGAGCCATCTATGGAAGGCTCCTGCAGATGAATAGATCTGATTGGTAAATAGTCGTGTCAAGCATGTCGTGGAGAGGAGCGATGATGATATTTCGGTTCCACGGTTTCTACCATTTTATTCCTTTGGAAGGGGAATGAATGCTTATAGGAGGGTGATGGTGATAAGGTGGAGAGATGGGAGGAGGGAATGCAGGTGGAGGTTGAAGTGAGACTGAAGGAAGGCAACTTTGTTCACATAATGAATGATTAGGAGGGTGATGGTGATAAGGTGGAGAGATGGGAAGAGGGAATGCAGGTGGAGGTTGAAGTGAGATTGAAGGAAGGCAACTTTGTTCACATTCCTCCTCTTTCCTTTTGCAGCCTTATCATGTGTTACAACCAAGATCTTGGTTTTGTGGGGACAATGAAAGGCTGGTAGCTCTCTTTATTACCGTTCAAATAGAGTGGTGACTGAGGTTTGCTACATTGTGGGGTGGCGAATGGAGGTCCTAGGAAGAAGACCATGGTTTCTCTGGCTTCTTCTTCTTGGGTGGTTCTTGTTTCAAGAGGGGCTGAGCAGTAGTGATGGTAATGATAGTGTACTATCTCTGAGCAACGTGCATGGTGATCATGTTGAGATTGCACTAAGTAAAGCGCATTTTCTACGTGAAAACAACGGTGATGAAGGCGATGGCTATGATATAAGTCATGAAGTAACAAGCATTAATGCTATGGAGAATAATCATGGGCGAGATGGTGGTCGACGAGGAGGAGGTGGTGGTGGTGGAGGAGGAGGAGGAGGTGGAGGTGGAGGTGGGGGCGGCGGTGGAGGGAGTGGAGGTGGCTATGGATGGGGATGGGGTCCCGGTGGCGGTGGCGGAGGTGGAGGCGGCAGTGGAGGCGGCAGTGGAGGAGGAGGTGGAGGTGGAGGTGGAGGCGGAGGTGGAGGTGGAGGCTGGGGTTGGGGGAGAGGAGGAGGAGGAGGGGGTGGCGGTGGAGGAGGCGGAGGAGGAGGGGGTATGGGTGGTTGGGGTTTGAGGTGTAGTGATCAAGCAGGACATGATAGAATAAAAGGAATTGATGGTAGTAGGAAAATACATCCAAGCTATGGTGAGTTTAAAAAGGGAGAGTATGCACATTGCATTAGTATTGGACCATGTAAGGGCATGAAACTAGTTTGCCCACTTCATTGCAATGGACCTTGCTTCTATGACTGTGACAAGAAATGCAGGGCTCATTGTAGTTCTTGAACAAGTGTTTGTTGTGGTTTGCCCTCAAACAAGTTTGTGTTGTGAGTTTTATAAGGAATTCTTGTGGTAGTGAATAATATTTTAGTTTTTTTTTTTTGTTTTGTGTGTGTTTTTCCAGACTTTGAGAGAATTGTGATGTTCTTGTATTGGCTATATGATTATAAATGACCAGTGTTTGTCTTGTGTTTCATTGTTTGTTTTTGCTGATCTAAGAGATAATAGTTTTGGCAGATTTTGACCAAATTGGCTTGTGGTATTGCCAAATGCACTAAAAAGTCAACCTTTCAAATATATTCCTTAGTTGGCCCTCTAAGTATCACTTTTTAGAATATTAGTGGACTAAAATGCCCTTGCTTTGGAATCCAGTGCTTGTACAAAACTTTTTCTTCCTGCTCCTTTGTTGTTTTTCAGGACTTATTTTTCCTTTTCAAACATGTCTTTTGAGGACCCATCACCACCCCTCCAACTGCATTGTTTGGCGTACAGTCACTACTATCAACTTCTTCGATGTATGGGCACCGTGAACAAATTTTACAACCCTAAAAATGAGTATTGTTTTTGCTGCGACAACCACATTTTTTACATATGAAAGCCACTAATATGTGAAAGACATTTGAATGAATTTATTAGTATTATTATTTTATATATAAAATGACAACTTTTGGTTGTGGATAGAGAGAAATGGTCTTGGTTGTTGTAGGGAGAAGTGATTGTCGGAATGGATTTGAGGTGGAGAGCGATGGTTGTGGTTGTTATGTGAAAGATAATGAAGAAGATAAAATCTAAATTTTGTAATGTATTGCCCTGGTTGAAGTCGTTGTCATGTGTTAAGGGTCTAGGTTGTAATGTGTAAAGGATATAGGTTTGAGTTATAATGTGTTAAGGTTCTGGGTTGTCATGTGTTAAGGGTCTAAGTTATTATGTATTAAGGGTTCAAATCATGTTCGTCATATGTTAAAATCATCTAGATTGTTATGTGTTAAGGGTCTACGTTATCATGTGTTAAGAGTCTAGGTCGTGGTTATTATATGTTAAGGATTGAGGTTAACACACGATAACCTTGACCCTTAACACATGACAACCTCGACCCAGACCCTTAACACATAACAACCTAGACCCTTAACACATGAAAATCCAGACACTTAACACATGACAACCTCGACCCTTAAGGGTCATGGTTGTCATATGTTAAAGGTTGTGGGGCCCACCGTGGGATATGTGTTGAATTCACTCCATCCATTAGATTTAAATTTTAATTTAACAATATAGGCCAAATAATGAGTTACATCTACAGATAAGGTAGACTCCACCACAAGAAAATAATTGGGAGCAAATGACCATTGTTATTGGTTGTTGTGGGCTATTGTGATGTATATAATACGTCCATGTTATCTAACTACCTTGACTGAATAATTTATAGCATGAGCCCCAAAAGGAGGCAGACTGAAGGCTCAAGTGGACATCACCACAGGAAATCATGGGGATTGAACTCCTATAGTCGAAAGCTTCTTAGGGCCCACTATGATGTCTATTTGCACTCTAACCTACTCTTAAGGTCACATAGACCTGTGTGAAGGGAAAACATAAATATTAGCTTGATCCAAAAAATAATTGTGGCCCCAAAGAAGTTTTCAACTGTATGTTTTTAATCTCACTACTTTTTATGGTATGGTTCATGTGAGCCTTTAATCTGACTTATTTTTAGGCTCATGACCTAAAATGATATTCCAAAATGGATATATATGAATGCTCACATGCGCACCAGTTCTCATGAGATTTCGTGAGAACTTTTTCAAAACTCTTATCCCATGAGCCTAAAATCTAAATGGTCAAAAATTCTGAAAAAGCTCTCACAAGTTATCATAAAAATGGGTGCGAAGGTGAGCATTTATATATATATATATATATATATATATATATATCATATTGACTATCCAGCAAAGTTATCCCACCGTGAAAATGGGATGCCCCATAAATCAGGTGAATCCAACCATTAGATGCACCTCATGTACATGTGAATATGGAGTTCTTTGACTGGTTGTTTATTGTTTTCTGTAGTGAGCCTCACCTGAAAGTTGGATCCACTTGACATTTGGGGTGTCCCATTTTCATGGTTGGACAACCTCACTGGACAAGTAAGATGTCACACCAACACCATGTCGGTCCTCACATGCCAACTACTTGGACATACAACTAGTTCTTCATGAGCATCTCTCTCTCTCTCTCTCTCTCTCTCTCAAGGAGAAGAGGAGCTAATGCCCCCAAACCCTTTTAATGTGGGGTCACCCCAACCCATCATCATTTGTGCAACTGGACCAAGCCATGGTGTAAAAATCATACCAATAGGATGTTTGGTAAGTATCACGGAAAATGAATAGTTAAGATGAAGCAAAGAAACAAATAGCTTCAAACATATGCTAATTAAACATGGCTGGAATCATTACCTTGAAACATTTACTAAATAGATCCCACTCTTTATTGCTTATGATTCCACAGTAGCACTATGGTTTAATGATTTTAACCATATGATCTATAGCTCGAGAACAATGGACGGTTGTAACAAATTAGCCCCATTCAAGGTGTTAGGGTCTTCCGATTAGCATGATTTTGGCACCATGGCTTCCTCTCACGTCCCAATCACATATCATTCCGATAGGTTTGGGAACGTTGCTGACGTCACCGAAAAGGCAGAGATGTTAGATATATTGGAGAGAGAGAGAGGTTTGGAGAGTGATGGAATGCTCAAATTAACATGACTGGTTGTGTGTCCAACTAGTTGTGTGTGAGGCCCACCATGGTGTTTGTATAACATCCAATCCATCTGGCCAAGTAGTCTCACTGTGAAAAAGATGTGCCCCAGAAATCAAGTTAGTCCAACTATAGAAAACAATGAACCACCCAAAATCCTTCATGTTCATATGGGTCCCATCTAATGCATGGTTGGATCAGCCTAATTTTTAGGGCGTCCCATTTTCATTGCAAATGATCATTGAATTGTTTTGGTGTATCATCGTCTGTGTTCAACTGATTAGTAGCCCAACGATGTATTTGTTTGTTACACGTGCGAGTCTCCTTCTCATTATTTATTTATTAAAAGAAGATGATCTATCATTTCATATGACAAAGACATGTACAGGTAAAGATTTCCTGGACTGCCCGCCTGGAGATAAAACAAACTCAAGGAGAGCACAAGGAGAAACCAAAGGACTTTATAAAAAAACCTGCACAAAAAGAAGGTTAACTAATCTCTCTAATGGCACCCAAGCCAACTTTATTAAGGAAAAATAGGCCCAGGTAGGAAGGGGAAGGTCCTTGACCACAGTGATTATAGCATTTGACTGGAGATCCCTGCCCGAGCATGCCAAGCTATCCGCTGGAGCATTCCCCTCTCTTGGGATGGCATTAAATACAACGGTGCCCGACAGCTTAAATTTTTTTTATCCTTTTCAACCAAGGGTTCTGGGGGGGATCTACCATTAAGCATATCCGCCACCAATTTTGAATCTATTTCCACCTCCACCATACTTAGCCCAAAGGATCTACAATGAGAAAGACTGTCACGAACTGCTCTTAATTCTGCTATGTTGTTAGAACCCACACCATATCCAACATAGAAAGCGAAGATGAGAGCACCGCTATCATTTCTGCAGAGCCCCCCTCCGCCTGAGAGTCCGGGGTTCCCGCGAGATGAGCCATCTATGTTCAGCATAAACCAGCCCGAAGACGATACCACCCATCGCACAAATTGGAATCTGCAGTGCCTCTGGGCTCTCGGTTTGGACTGGCCACCTGCAAAATAGTTACCACTGCTGCTGCAAAGACCTTTATTGGGGAGCTGGCTCTGGGCACTAGAGATTTTGGACAGCCACCAAGAAATTCGGCCTATGGTGGCAGGGACTAAGACCGGGGTGCCATTGAAACGACAAGCATTGCGTGCTTTCCAAATCTCCCAAACAATGATCAAAGGGGCCAGCTTGCGATTGGATTTCGAGCAGCAAACCTGGGTTGGGGCCGACCACCATTGGTTCCATCTTCCAGCAACATAAGAGGGCATGTAGATGCAGAATCCCTGCCAAGTCTCCAAAGTATTTCCAAATATTTCTAGCCAGGTTGCCTAGAAGGAAAAGGTGCTCGATGGATTCAATGGACAGCCTACTGTCAGGAGGTTCGCTACAGCAGTTGCACCGAGAGGATAGATATATCCCTTTGGCCTGGATATTTACGTCAACAGGTACTACTCCATGAAGGAGCTTCCAGGAAAATATCTCCATCCTCATTGGCTTTTTACTGTCCCACACCACATTCGCCCAAGGCTTTCTTTGGCTGATGTTTCTGCATAGGTTCTAAGCGGATTTGACTGTGAATTTTCCTGAAGGGTCGCGGGGCCAGATGCAATCATCTTTGTCGTCTGAGATCATGAAACTGGCATGGAAAATGAAGTCCACGGTATCTTGGGGTGTTGGATAAAATGTTGAATTAAATAGACTATAAAAATCGAGAACCAAAAAAGGAAAATAAATTTAGAGAAAGAAAAACTTATTGAATTGAGTCGAGGCGTGACTGAGTCACTCGGCTTGAAATCGAATTTGCTCCCCTTGGACAGCGTCCCAAGTGCAACAGGTTTCCAGAGCAATTGACCTCCAGATACAACGACTATGACCCGGTCCCAGCAGTGCACTCACTGTACACGGGCTCGAACCACTTGCAGTTTAATCCGAAAGTGCTGAGTTGACTCAGCAATGAACTCAGTAACAATGGTAAAACCGTATCAGAGAGAGTTTTATAAGGCAGGGAATTTTCGTATGTTGAAACTAGAATCGGAAGTCTTTATATAGACTCCGAAATGGTGCATAAGCACCCTTTACAAAAGGTTGGGTCCGTTGGGTTTAAACCCAACAGGTGCGACCAACCGGAAGGGAAGCATCTCTCTGGTTTAAAAACGAAAAGGCGCAAGTGCGAGTACACTCTCGCACATACAGTCCTGCGAGTACCCATACACACACACCCACGCGAGTACACTTACACCCGCACCCGCACCCGCACCCTTGCCCAGCCCAGCCCGTCCCGTCCCGTCGCGTCGCGCACGCGGACACGGACTCGGACTCGGCTCGGCTCGGCTCGGCACGGCACGGCTCGGCTCGGCGCGCGCGTGCGCGTGTGTGGTTAATGGCATAGATTAGAGCTATTGGCATAGCCCCCCCACAGGACCAAATTCACATGCCTCCTGAAAGGGGCTCAAGCCCTAGGTAAAAGGCCTATCATATAAACAAGAAAATTTCTTTTGTCAAATCCGATGTGGGACAAAACCAACACCTCAAAAACACCAAAATTTAAATGTGGACGGAAAACACCGAAATTTAAAAATTCAAATTTTTAATATTATTTTAAAACAAATACAACAATCCCCCACATGTTTTAAAATAAAATGCTTTCGGATTAAAGCGAAATAGTTGTGCAATGGTGCCGGTGTCACCATAGACTTGAACCGACATTAAAGTAAGCAAGACAGGTCTACAGGAATCAGGTGACACCATAGTCTTGAACCTGAATCCTTTTAATGTAGATCGCAAGTACATGCCACTCACACAACTCTTCCTCTGCAAGTGATTCTGTGGTTCGGTGCGTTTCGGCCATACACCATTACCTGGATTTCATGAGTGCTCTAGAGAATTCGCCTAGATTCTCATAGGAAGCGGCCTCCACCTCCACACCCATATAGGTGAATTCCATCAAGTGTATGCAGCAACTATATACACCACAAAATATATGGCTATGGATCCATTAAGAGTTCTAAAAACTCATCCTTTTGCGTTGCTGCTCGCACTGTACACCATAGAAGGGGCTCATATAACTCAGTGCAATCGTCTACCTCGTGTCTTGTTGTTTACCCATTGAACCTATCTCATGGGATCTCCACTTGTATAGGTTGGGTTACCGACACTGGCAGCTCATATATTAGGCTCAGCCCCATTCCCTTCGATGTATCATTGACTAACTTTTTGGATACTCCTCTAGTCAGAGGATCTGCTAGATTCTTTTCTGACCTCACAAAGTCAATAGATATGACTCCATCACGCAACATATGTTTCACTATGTTGTGTCTGAGTCTAATATGCCTGTTTTTTCCATTATATATTTTACTTTTTGCTTTCGCTATAGCTGCTTGACAGTCACAATGAATAGATACGGCCGATACAGGCTTTGGCCACAATGGTATATCAGCTAAGAGATTTCTAAGCCATTCAGCTTCTGATCCAGCCTTTTCTAAGGCAATAAACTCGGATTCCATAGTCGACCGAGCAATACATGTCTGCTTGGTGGACTTCCAAGAGACTGCTCCTCCACCCAAAGTGAAGACATATCCACTAGTGGATTTTGTCTCATCTGAATCACTGATCCAGTTAGCATCACTATATCCTTCTAATACAGTAGGATAACCATTATAATGTAAACCATATGTCACATTACCTTTTAGGTATCACAAAATTCTAGACAATGCATTCCAATGTTCTTTTCCAGGGTTATGTGTATATCTACTTAGCCTTCCTACTGCAAAAGCTATGTCAGGTCTAGTGCAGTTTGTTAGATACATGAGGCTACCAATTATTCTGCAATATTCCAATTGAGACACACTATTTTTTGTATTCTTCATGAGAGTCACACTATAATCATAAGGAGTACTGACAGGTAAACAGTCAAAATGGTTAAACTTTCTCAATATCTTCTCAATGTAATGAGATTGTGATAATATAATAACACCATTTTTCTTGGTTACTTCAATACCCAATATTATACTTGCCTCTCCTAAGTCTTTCATGTCAAACTTAGATGACAAGAATTTCTTAGTTGCATTAACTAATTTAATATTAGTTCCAAAAATAAGCATGTCATCAACATAAAGACATATGATAACATAATCATTTTCAGAAATTTTACTATATACACATCTATTTACATCATTTATATGATAACCATTTGATTTTAAAACACCATCAAATTTTTCATGCCATTGTTTAGGAGCCTGTTTTAAACCATATAGTGATTTAATTAGTCTACATACTTTATTTTCTTTACCTAATATCTTATAACCCTCAGGTTGCTCCATATATATTTCTTCTTCTAAGTCTCCATTTAGGAAAGCAGTCTTAACATCCATCTGGTGTACCACTAGTTTATATATGGAGGCTATCGCTATTAAGACTCTAATAGATGTAATCCTAGTTACAGGGGAATATGTATCAAAATAATCTATTCCTTCCTTTTGTTTAAAGCCTTTCGCTACCAACCTAGCCTTAAACTTATCGATAGTTCCATCTGGTTTTAGTTTCTTTCTAAACACCCATTTGCAGCCTATTGGTTTGTTACCAGGTGGTAGGTCTACAAGTTCCCAAGTATTATTAGATATAATAGATTTTAACTCATCATTTATTGCTTCCTTCCAAAAGGTTGCATCTGGAGAGTTAATAGCTTCTATATAAGTTGTAGGATCATCTTCTACTAAGAATGTGAAAAAACCATATCCTAGGTTAGTTTCTTTTCTAATTCTAATACTTTTTCTTAGTTGTATCTCTTCTACTACTTTCTCGTAAGCATTTTTACTAGTAGACGCAATATCTGATTCATTAACTTTTTCTATTCCTATAGATTTAGATTTCATAGGGAATACGTTCTCAAAGAACTCTGCATCCCTAGCTTCTATAATTGTATTAGGATCTAGAATATTATCTTTAGTTTTTAAAACTAGAAACCTATAAGCCGCACTGTTTTGTGCATACCATATAAATACACAATCGGTCGTTTTAGGACCTAATTTTTTTTTCTTAGTTTCAGACAATCCTACTTTAGCAAGACACCCCCACACTTTAATATATTTATAACTAGGAATATGATTCTTCCAAAGTTCATATGGTCTTTGTTCAAAAGATTTATATGGAATCCTGTTTAGGATATAACAAGCAGACAGAATTGCTTCTCCCCACATATTTGAGGGTAAGCCTGAACTATTTAACATGGCATTCATCATTTCTTTTAGAGTTCTGTTCTTACGTTCTGCTATTCCATTTTGTTCTGGTGTATAAGGAGCTGTAGTTTCGTGAATTATTCCATTCTTTTCACATAATTCTCTAAATTGAGAAGATTCATATTCACCTCCTCTATCTGTTCTAAGTCTTTTAATTTTTATATTTAATTGATTTTCAACTTCAATTTTGTATTTAGAAAAAGCATCTAAAGCTTCATCTTTGTTCCTTAATAGATATAATCTAGTGAACCTAAAGTAGTCATCTACAAAGGTTATATAATATCTTTTTCCTCCTCTAGACATGTGATTTCTAAAATCACCTAAATCACTATGTATCAACTCTAATAGAACAGATGATCTTTCTATTTGTTTAAAAGGTTTTCTAATAAATTTTGATTCTACACATGTTTCACATTTTTTAAACTCTTCATTAGATATATTAGGTAATAAACCTAATCTTTTCATTTTCTTTAAAGATGCCACATTCACATGACCTAATCTATTATGCCATAGATAAAAAGGTTCAACGATATAAACAGAACTAGATGTTTTCTTATTATCATTGGATACATTTACAATGAATAAACCATCGCTACAGTACCCCTTACCAACAAAGGTTCCATTTTTAGTCATTACAAGCTTATCTGAATCAAATACTAATTTGACACCAGCCTTATTGAGGAGCGAACCAGAGACCAAGTTTCTTCTAATGTCAGGCACATGTAGGACATCATTTAACATTAGAGTCTTTCCAGAAGTGAGTTTCAGAAGTACTTTCCCTTTCCCTACAACTGGAGACGTTCTAGCATTTTCCATGAACACCTGTTCATCATCTCCTGATACTTGGTAGGAGGTAAACATGCTACGATCCTTGCACACGTGTCTAGTTGCACCAGTATCTAGCACCCACTCCAAGTTGTTTACAAGGAAGACTTCTGACACCACAGCCACTACTATGTCAGACTCATTGCTTGTTTCTGTAAGATTAGCTTGCGGCTTATCTTTATTTTTCTTAAGCCTGCAGGTTTTAACATGATGTCTAGGCTTTCCACAGTTGTAGCAGTTTCCCTTTTTCTTGAATTGATTGTTTGTATTCTTCTTTTTGAGCCTGCATTCATTTGCATAATGTCCAGGTTTGCCACAGTTATGACAGTTGCCCTTTTTCTTATTATTTGTCCGACTTGATTCCACAAGATTCGCTTTTGAATCTATCTCATTTTTATTTCCTTTTTGGTCCCTGATTCTATTGGCCTCCTCTATTCGTATGTGTATGATAGTGGTTTCCAAAGAAACACCGTTCTTCTTATGTTTCATTCTATTTTTATATTCTTTCCAGGAGGGCGGTAACTTTTCTATTAACGCTCCTGACAGAAACACCTCATCCAACTTAATTCCTTCTGTCGATAGTTCGTGAATTAGACTTTAAAAGTCGTGAATCTGATTTGTGACAGATTTATCGTCCGTCATTTCATAGTGAAGGAAATTAGCAATTGCATGTTTCTTAGCGCCTGCATCTTCTAATATGTATTTCTTTTCTAAAGCAATCCATATATCTTTAGCAGAGGCGTAAGAAGCATACACATCATATAATTCGTTGGATAAAGAGTTTAGAATATAATTTTTGCAATTATTTTCATCTGTTACTTCATTTTGATTTGCTGGATCTATAGTAAATGATTCAGATAAAATGTATGAAACTTTCAGGGTGGTAAGAGCAACATCAATTTCTGTTTCCACCGTTTAAAGGATTGTCCAGCGAACGGTTCGATTTTGGCTAACTCAGTAGAAGCATTTACTATTACTGTAGCCATAGTCTATGTAATTCAACACAAAATTCGATTTCAAGATTGTTGGATAAAATGTTGAATTAAATAGACTATAAAAATCGAGAACCAAAAAAGGAAAATAAATTTAGAGAAAGAAAAACTTATTGAATTGAGTCGAGGCGTGACTGAGTCACTCGGCTTGAAATCGAATTTGCTCCCCTTGGACAGCGTCCCAAGTGCAACAGGTTTCCAGAGCAATCGACCTCCAGGATACAACGACTATGACCCGGTCCCAGCGGTGCACTCACTGTACACGGGCTCGAACCACTTGTAGTTTAATCTGAAAGTGCTGAGTTGACTCAGCAATGAACTCAGTAACAATGGTAAAACCGTATCAGAGAGAGTTTTATAAGGCAGGAAATTTTCGTATGTTGAAACTGGAATCGGAAGTCTTTATATAGACTCTGAAATGGTGCATAAGCACCCTTTACAAAAGGTTAGGTCCGTTGGGTTTAAACCCAACAGGTGCGACCAACCGGAAGGGAAGCATCTCTCTGGTTTAAAAACGAAAAGGCGCAAGTGCGAGTACACTCTCGCACATACAGTCCTGCGAGTACCCATACACACACCCACGCGAGTACACTTACACCGCACCCGCGCCCAGCCCAGCCCGTCCCGTCCCGTCGCGTCGCGCACGCGGACTCGGACTCGGCTCGGCTCGGCATGGCACGGCTCGGCTCGGCGCGTGCGCGCGCGTGTGTGGTTAATGGCATAGATTAGAGCTATTGGCATAGCCCCCCCACAGGACCAAATTCACATGCCCCCTGAAAGGGGCTCAAGCCCTAGGCAAAATGCCTGTCATATAAACAAGAAAATTTCTTTTGTCAAATCCGATGTGGGACAAAACCAACACCTCAAAAACACCAAAATTTAAATGTGGAGGGAAAACACCGAAATTTGAAAATTTAAATTTTTAATATTATTTTAAAACAAATACAACATGGGGAAGATAGGAAAAGATTGAGGGGGGGGGGGGGGGGGGGGGGGTGCTGACGTACCAATGAAGTCCTTTACCTGGAGGGAAAACAAGTGAGATGGAATGGGAGAGGTAACAAACTGTTCCAGCGGGCCCTGCCCTGTCCAATTGCTCTTCCAAAGGTTCACTTCTTCATTGCCAATAATTCACTGGTTGTTAGCTTCGATCAACAGAAGGGAGGCTTTGATGCTATTCTAGAGAGGGGAGGCTTGAGGCTATCTGCTCCTCCTGGACTCGGGGTCCAGGTCACTTTGATACATGGATCTCATAAGCATCATCCAACAGAAGGGAGGCTTTGATGCTATTCCTGAGGGACAAGTCTCCTTCTCATATTACACTTGAATCACAGCAAAATGATGAGATTTTAAAGCACATTAAAACCATGTATTTCAAATACCTACCATTCCATTTACCTCGAAATACTTGGCTAACAAATGCAAAAAGATAACCGTTGAATTTGAAATGCAACCAAGTACTGTCATATCCGAGCAGACCTCTTATCTTTTCTTCTTAAAAAATGCAAGTTCAATGGTGGTTACATCTTTCTAGGGTTGAACCTCGGTTCATGTGAGGATATATAGTCCAGGTAAATTGCAAAGTTCAGCGTTCGTTTCATTTTTCTAGGGTTTGAACCTCTCTATTGATGTTACATAAGTGGGTCAAATCCAGAACATATACGATAGGGTTCTACGTGAACACAACCTTTCCGCTTCAAAAGCACACATATATATAGTTTATGACCCATGGTTTCAATAGTCTGTTTTACCCTAATAAGGGTATTGCAGATAAAATGCATGATATACGATAGGTTTCTACGTGAACACAACCTTTCCTCTTCAAAAGCACACATATAGTTTATGACCCATGGTTTCAATAGTCTATTTTACCCTAATAAGGGCATTGCAGATCAAATGCATGATGCATCTTCTGTACACATGGAAAACATGCATCTAGATTATCTTTTAAAAAGAAAAGAAAAGATGCATTGGACTTAGATCCTCTAATCATCTTTCTTTTAATGGTCCATTTCATCAATGATTTTTAGGATCTTCACCATCCATAGTGGGAGCAACTATTTAAAGAGTGTAGATTAACATGCATGTTTGTCATATGCATGTATGCATGCACAAAATTCGCTCTAGACATTTTTTTGTATTATATTTCTTCTATGGGGAAAAGTTGAACAGCCTATTACACATTCGGGCTGGCCACCTTAAAGAAAGGACAAACAGGAAAAGGAAGGGTCGCTTAGGATTCCCTAACTGAGCCAAGGCCCGCCCAATCCATACACTACGCTAAAATTGTGAAATTGCGATGGATTTTTGTGATGGACTTCATCCGTCGCAAAAATCACTTGGTTTACTGACAAATTAACACTAAACGGAAAAAGTCCCATCACATACGGGATATGCTTCAACGTGGTGATGATGTTTGTCCTGATCCGATTGAACCTTAACTTCCAGAAATGGATTTTCCAAGGGGCTCATCCCCCCAAGGAGAGTTAACTCTACCACAGCGCGGGAGTCACTTTCCACTTTGACCCTATTGAAGCCTTTCTCCAAGCAGAATTTAAGGTCGTCAATCACTGCTTTGGTTTCTGTAAGGAAGTTGGATCCTATTCCATAAGCTTTAGAGAAGACGAAAATCAGCTCGCCTTTATCATCTCTAACGACACCCCCGCTGCCCGATGGGCCCAAGTTGCCCCTGGAAGATCCATCCACATTAAGTTTAACCTAGCCCACCTTAGGCCTATTCCATTTGATGATGGATAGAGATGATATAGGGCCGCATCTTGTGGAGAAGCCCAAGTCTCAGACGACCTTGATGATGTGCTGATCTGAGGTGGAGGGAAGTTGGTGGCAATTCGCAATGAGGGCAAGCCAACTGCAGACGTTGCGGATTGATTGGTCTGTCTTGATCTGAGCTTCTTCGAATCGTCTTACGTTCCCGGCCCTCCATACCTCCCAGCAAATCAAGGTGGGGATCAAACATTTTAGGATCCCGGAGGCAGATCTTTGATTAGCCTCGGACCACCACTGGGCCGCACACCCTGCTGCTGTTTGGCCTTCCAAGAAGGAAATATAGAGAATAGACAAGAAATAAAGCCACAGGTTTTTAGCCAGCTGACCTTTTGCAAATAGGTGGTCCAGGCATTCCTCCTGGCGGCTCATATCAGGCTCATAACAGACGCAACGGGAGGCCAAGGTTGCACCCTTTCTCTTGACGCTGATGTCTACCGGGACTGCATTGTTTAGCACTCTCCACATGAGCATCAATATTTTAGGGGGCAGCATAACATGCCAGGTCCACTTAGCCCAGCAATGAGTATGGCCCGGTTGGCGAATCAGCTTCCTTGCTATTTTGTGGCTGAACTTCCCAGTCTGATTTCTTATCCAGACGACAGAATCTTCCCCTTGATGAGTGGTGAACCCCTCAGCTAGGATATGATTAAGGACAAAAGGAGGGAGGGAAAGGGGGAGGGAACATCTGATGGGATGCCGGAGGAGCTTGGATGTCCAAATTCGCTCTAGAAATAGCATATATGTAAATCAACTTGGATTTCCAAAGTCGTGGGACCCATTGTGCATGAAGCAAGTCACAACATATTTTACCAACTTTGAGTTTGGATGGCTGAACTCTTTAGTACTATATGCATATTAGAATTAGCACAATTGAATGGTTAAGATCATCCAATTAATGTGATTTTTGGGTTATGCCCCTTTCCAAATGGGCACAGATTGGACGTATTTAGATTGGCATACATTATGTAACATCTCAATAGATTTGGTTTTCTCTTTTCCTTTCAAAATAGTATTGATTGGAGTTTTTTCCTTCCATTTTCTACGCAAGCTTTTCTGTTTTATTTTGCCTAAGTTATATGTTTAATTATTAAATCTTGATTGTTTTGAGTTTGCTTGTGTGTATGCATTTTATTATCATTTTTTTTTCAGTTTGTAGAGAAAGGATATTGAGTGTTGGGAGAAGAGATCCCTTCTAGACCACACACAGAAATAATGATAGAGAGAGTGAGAGAGAGAGGATGCAAATCACATCGTGCTTGTGGGAGTTTTGTGCACTCATACCAGTTCTAAGCTCACATAAAGCTAAAGAGTTGTGTCAAGTTGGTAGCCAATGTCAAACCTATGCCATAACTTCCATCATGAATTCAAATAATATGACACTTTAATAGAATGGCTTAGATGATGATGATGATGATGACGACGACGACGACCTTCACATGGCACACTATATAATGAATGGCATGGATCTCTGACGCCCATGCCGTCTTCCCACTCATATGTTCACCCACTTAGATGCATGCACCATTGGGGATGCCAGGGAGCCCATGCAACAAAAAGCTAAGAGTGGTCCACTGTCCATCATTTGAGCCAGCTCATGTTAATCAGGCCCTTCAAAAACTTAAGTGACAATATAGAAAAAGGTGGAGATGGGATACCCACCACTGAAACCTTTTTGGAGCAAACTGAAGTTCTAGATCAGCTTGATATTTGGTTATTCCCTTAATACTTCTGAGATTCACCCTGGGGTTGGATGGCATATAAACACCATGGTAGGCATTTCAATGCCAATTGTTCCATGTGGTGTGGCTTACTTGAGTTTTACATCAGCCTGATTTTTGGGCCCACATTCTAAATATGGCCTAGTGCAAATGCCGGATAAAGTGGATATAACACATGCATCAATGCCTGCAGAGCTTTTTGTTGCACGGGCTCTAGATTGCAGGAAATTCACATCCACGTCTCCTCTCGACGTGTCTCCACAACTTCTGGCTAGAATTTTAACACAAGGTTATGGATTCGAGTACCCATTGTGGTGAAATCATACTGTGGTGTGAGTGCATGTGCATGCGTGTGTGAGGTTGTGTCATGTGCATGCATGTGTAAAAAAATAATAATAATAAAATAACCTCTCAACCAACGAGTCCCGTCATTGAATTCTACAAAGAGGTTTGTTAGAATTGAGTGGTGATCTAGTGGAAACCTTTCCATGAAAGTAGTTGCATTTGTACTTGTTGACATTCACATCACCTATCTGAACCGTCCATTAGGATTAGTCCCCTCTTGTTCACCTACTAAGCAAAACACACAACAATTAGATGGTCCTGGGCCTGTCTCCTACGAACAATCTTCTACATCCATTTTTCATGCCACTAACTGGACTGCTTGGATCACTTGATGGGTATGGATTTTCAAGGCCGTCTAATGAAGAGTCTACTCAACTCAGTGGACAGTCCAAATAGGTGACATGCATGCCAATGACTCCGAATGAAACTACATGCATGGGAAGGTTCCGAAAAACAGCCCATATTAGATTGTTAGTGGCAAGATATATAATCCCTACCTATTACAATAGGATTAGTTGGGGTCTTAATGGCTGAATTAGGACTTTTCCAATGACCCGAACTATTTATAAGATGCTCCTCGGCTGTAGATGAGGGACAGAAAAGAAAGCCTTCAGATTACAGTATTTCAATCAAAGTTCTTGTAGACTTTTTTGTTTTTTTTTCCAATCAAAGTTCTTGTAGACTGTCTATATTCAAAGGAGAGTTAGATTATGAAAGAGTTTAGATATATTAATGTAAGGGGCTGTGTAGCATCTATGCTAATTAATAAGACTTTGCTTATTTCCTCTAAAAATAATAATAATAATAATAATAATAATAATAATAATAATAATAATAATCTTTCTTGGAAAATAGATTGTTTGGTGGTGATCTATTTTACATCTATTTATTTTAAATTAATTCTTTAAGGATAGATAGTTTATTATTATCATTTTTTATACCTTCTTTTAGTACAGCAGGTGGACGACAGTTTTGGACTAATTTTGGAATAAGTTTATTGTGAGCTCTCTAAGTAATTCTTATTTTGCCTGCTTCTCTTCTCTTTACAATCTCTGTGACAAGTGGGCTCACATGATGAGCCACCATATTGAAGGTGGGGTCCAAGTGGTATGTGGGCCCACATAAATGCATGGCTAACATCAAAGGTGGACCCCGCATGATGAATGTTACACATCAAAATGTGGCCCCACATGAAGGGTGATCAATATCAAATGGGCCCACTTGATGGATGGTCCATATAAAAGGTGAGACTCACATTGAAGGTGGACTCACATGATAGACGGTTAACAACAAAGCCGGGCCCACATGATGAGCGACCCATATCGGAGGTGGGGTCCCACATGAAGAATGGTTCACATCAAGGTGAGCCACAAAATGTATGGTTCACCTCAAAGGTGGGCCCCACACGAAGGATGGCCCCACACCAAAGTGTGACCTTGCATGATGGATGGTCCACATCAAGTGGGTCCCACCTGATGGATGGTCCACATCAAAGGTGGGACCTATGTGATGGATGATAGACGCTGAAGGTGGGCATACACAATGGGAGGTTGACATCAAAGAAGGGAAGGCACACATGATGATGAGCGACCCATTTTGAAGGTGGGGGCTCACATGATGAATGGTCCACATCAGGGCCTACATAATGCATAGTTCACATCAAAGGTGGAACCCTCATGATGGATGGCCCACATCAAAGTGTCGCCTCGCATGATGGGCGATCCACATCAAGTAGACCACACCTGATGGACGATTCACATCAAAGGTGGGAACCCACATGATGGATGGTGGACATTAAAGGTGGGCCCGCATGTTGGAAGTGGATATCAAAAGTAGGTCGACATGATGAACTACCCATATTGAAGGTGGGCCCCACATGATGAACGGTCCTACATCATGTGGACCTACATAATGTATGGTTCACATCAAAGGTGGGCCCCACATGATGGATGAGCCACATCAAAGTGTGGCCCTACATGATGGATGATCCACATCAAGTGTGCCCACATGATGGCTGATTAACAATGAAGGTGGACCTACATGATGGACGATTGGCACCAAAGGTGGGCTGACAACGAAGTTGAGCCTACACGATGAATGACCTATTTTAAAGGTGAGGCACCATGATAAATGGTCCATATCAAGGTGGGCCCACATAATGGATGGAGTAGGCCTCACACAATGGATGGCCCACATCAAAGTGTGGCCCCGTATGATGGACAATTTACATCAAGTGGGCCCCACCTTATGGATGGTTCACATCCAAGGTCTCACATGGTGGATGGTCTATATCCAAAATGACCCAGCATGATGGATGATCCACATAAAAGGTGCGCCCCACACAGGATGGTGGGCATTAAAAAAAAAATGGGCCCCATGATGGACGTTGCACATCAAAGTGTAGCCCCACATGATGGATGGCCCACATTAAGTGGGCCCCACCTAATGGATGATCTACATCAAGGTGGGCGCCACATAATGGATGGTCCACAAAAAGTTATCCCCTAATGATGAATGGCCCACATCCAAGGTGGGTCCTACATTAATGAACAACCCACTTCAAAGGTGGAGCAACGCAATGCACACGTCAAATGTGACTCCACATGATGGATAGTGGACATTAAAGGGCCCCACATGATGGATGACCTATATCAAGTTGGGCCCCACATGATGGTAGTCCTCATCAAAGGTCAGCCCCTGTTGATGAATGGTCCACATCCAAGGCAGGCCCCACATTATAGACAGCCCACTTTGAATGTTGGGCCTACAAGACCTGTCAAAGGTGGGCAGACATGATGGACGATCCACATCCAATGTTTGACATAATGGACGGCGGACTTCCTAGGTGAGAGGCATGAAGGGACATGCTTGTTTGAAATAGAGTTGTTGCAATTTTAAAAAATGACAGCAATTCCTTACCCGAAAAAAAGAAAAAATAAAAAAAATAAAAATTTTAAATTAAAATTTATTATTATTATTATTTTAAAAAAAAGCTCTTATTTAAATATTTTAACAAACATGCTGATTTCAAATAAGATCTTTCTCCGATTCTGAAATCATTCTTGCTAGAACAAAAGTCAGAATTCTCTTGTTCTTATTGGAATAGCTCAGAGATGCCAATCAAGCACTGAGAGATTTTTTGGATTCCCACCATACCATATAAGGCCCACATTGGCACATGAACTCAAATCTAAAGGCCATTGCCTCGACTTAGCATGACGACCTGAAAGAGTTTTGCTCACTGATATTTGCTAGAATACATCCAGACTATCATAATAGGACAGGTGATAACTGGAAAAAAGAAAAAAAGGCTAAGACACATTTCAACCCTTTGATTACTCAAAGTTCAATAAGACTGTCCATTTTCTAAGGAAAATATTCAAATAGTCAAGGCTTGAAATATTGTAATATAAGATGTTTATTTCAAGGCTTTCAGCAATCCAAGGTGGGCCATCATATAAACTGTTTGGATCATGGATGGATGACCCCAAATCCAAAGGCAAAAGACCTGACATGCCCATAGTATTGTGTCCAGATATATTCTAGCAAACAATGCTTCTCCCAATCATAAGGCGGTTTGGTAGAATAATATCCACAGTAGGAAATGCTAGGAACTTTAGCCATCAAATTCTAGTTCTTTCAATGAACTAAACCGCTTATATGATACGCCTTGACACAGATAAGGAGCAATTAGAAAACCCTTTGAAGTATTTCCACCCATTGATTATTAACGGGTTAAAGATACTGCCATATCTAAAGGAAAAGAGTCAAATGAACAAGTTGAACATTTTCAAGCTAAGAGCTTTTATTTATTTATTTTTGGATAATCCCCATCAAAGTGAGACCCATCTTATACAGTGTTTGGATCACCAAAAGATAACCCTAGATCCCAGGGTTTGCACGAACACATCCCCAACATATTGCAATAGTATACATAGGGACTCTAGCCATTGGAATTGAGACTTTACAATGACACAACCCAGTTATTTGATACTCCCTTCTCAAATTTAATATTTCAACCCATTAATTATACAAAGGCTATGTGACCATTCATGTTCAAAGAAAAAGGGTCAAACCATCGAAGGGTTGAATTAATCCAATTCCAAGCTTTTTCCTCGTTTTTTTACATCATTTCCCCCTTTCCATCATACAAAGTGAGACTTATCATTGGAAGATATCCCTATTCAAAGGCTAAAAGTCCGAGCATCATATTGCAAGTAAAAGATGTATTCAAGAGATGAGGATAGTTTTGCGACGGTAGGAGGCTGACTACAGTGAATGATCTACAACCAAGAAAAAAGGCCATCCAAAAGGTTAGAAAATTCAAGCAGGTGATTTCTTTGTTTTTTTATGGGTACCCCCCATCTATGGTGAGGCCCATCAGATCAACTTTCTGGATCACCAAAAATATGGGCCCCAGAAAACTGAATGTCTGGATCACCAAAAATATGGGCCCCAGAAAACTGAATGTGTACTGGGGCTCAAGACCCCAACAATTCCTCAGGTGAATCACTTCAAAAGAAGTGAAAACAGATGAAAAAACTTGCTTTCAATCAAACAAATATTGACAGAAACTTCATTCCTCAAACCGTGATCAAACATGGAAAGAGTTCCACACATCAAAAAACCTATATATAATCTATCGCAGCTCAAGCACGTCCCGGGAATGCATTGTACCTCTCACATACATATGAATGCAACTACAAAAGGGCAAAGTGTAGTGTCAAATGTGCTTTTTTCTTGTGGTTATCAGTTGGTCCAATACACATGGCATATGTGCATGAGATCCAGACCATTCATCTGATGGGCCCCATTGTGGATAGATGATAGCCGAAGACCAAGAATCACATTGATCAGGTAATCCAATCTGAACATGAGCTTTTTAACCATCAAACGTAGGCCTTGGTCTCCAATCATCAATCTTGACTTTTTGGAATATGGTCCATCCATGATGAGGCCCACTGAATGAATGATCCCAAACTCATACAAGTATGCCTCGTGTACAGGATTAAGAATCACTGGCAACCACAAGAAAAATAATGATTTCCACACAGCAAGCAGGCTGAACATTTCAATAGACTTCCGCCATCTTGCTTGCAAGGACGCGCTCCCGTCTCTCAACATATACAAAAGGGAACCAACCAGCTTTCCCCTTGCATTCGCCTTCTGCCCAGCCATTGTTGGACACCTGGCGACAAAATGAACAGATTGAGGAAGAGGCGGAGAAGCTATGGGACATCTACAGATACCAATTCAACAAAACCAAAATGAGCACATGTTCCAAGAATTAAATGTCAATTTATGTGTATAAGCCCTAGATGAAATCAATTGGATGAAGTTGCTTGATAAGTCAGGCTAATATAAACTCAAGTGCTCAGGAGTTAAATCTATGTCAAATTCTCAGTCAACACCATCTCGATTTTAGCTTCACTATAACCATCATCATAAGAGTCATCAAATCATGCTATTTTAAAAAAGATAAACCCACGAGAGATGCTATTGTCAACTCAACAATGCCTGCTATGTGTCCTTTCCAAACGCGAGAGATGTTATTTGGACTACAAGGGCAAATCACAAGGATTTCTAGTGGTTGGGGATCAAGGCATGTTCATCATCAATGCATTGATCTATACATCCCATAGCATATGGAGGTTATCATGTTTGTCTACACAGGTGAGCATAGAGCTGCAACTTGGGTTTGGGTCGACCCAAACCTAATTGACCCAACCTGAGTTCAGGTTGGGTCAGATTGGGTTATCAAGGTCCTCAATTTGGGTTCGGGTTGGAAAACAACAACCCAATTTGAATACAGGTGGGTTTGTGTTGAGCATATTCGGGTCCGGTTAGATGGGGTCAAGAATAATCATATGTATTTTGATCAGGTTGAGATTGGGACCGTTTCGAGTGGGGTCAAGTATTGATGACTTTAGGTCAGGTTCGTGTTGGGCACCTCAGGTTGGAATTCAGGTCGGTTCTAGTTGTGGGTGTAACTAGGTTGACCGTCAACCCAACCCAACCCACCTAGTTGCACCCTTAGGTGGACAACTTAGAATAATTTCACCATAGGTGGAATGTTTAACTCAAGTTAATGGATATAGTGCTGCAGCTCTTATTCACGTACGCACACGCACGCACGCACGCACACGCACGCACGCACACGCGTCATAGTGAGATTTCACCACCTATGGGTACTCGAACCCTTGAACTGTTGTTGAAACTCTTGTGAGTCTACCACCAGGGCAAGAGTAAGGACCCATCAATGGCCATGACTTCATTAAGACCATTTGAAATGTCATATTGTTTGGATTCATGTTGGAAGTTGTGGCATAAGTTTGACACCAGCTGCCAACCCGACAAAACCACCCTCCTTTGCCGGGCTTGTGACCTGCAACTAAAGCACAAAACTCCCACAAGCGCATGGTGATAGACTATTACCTAGGTTGACTACAATCAAGTGCTATCTAATAGCCTATAACAAATGTTAATTATATTAATAAGTCAATTATACACAACAAGTTGAAGAGACAGAATTGATGCATGGTAATGGGCCATCAGGTTAGAAATGGAAAAGTGTAGCAGCTGCGCGCTCAAAGAAAAAGAAATCATCACTCGAGAAGAAAATTAAGTGAGCACGTGAGCATGATAAGAATTCCAAAATATCCTTTCCCTTCCAAGCATTGAAATAAAGGAGCATTACCACCACTAGAAGGTTTCAAGAGCATGTGCAATGGAGGTTTTTCAAGAGCATGTTTTTGTTGCTGAATTGTCCATTGAGCTCCATAACGAGATAAGAGAATATATAAATCACTCCAAGGTGGAAGAGTCTCTCTCCCCAGCATCTGATCCCATATCAAGTCATGCTCAAGAATTTAGTATAGCCAACAACTCAACATCCTTCTTCCGTTCAACTATTATCTCAGCATCTTGCACCTTTTCACATCAGGAATTGGATGGCTGTGGGCATAATAGCTTCCTAGATATTTCTCCCCTTAGTAATGGATTCAGTTTCAAGATGTAGAAAACATAAGTGGGCTAGTCTTAGAATTATGTTTGAGAAATTTCATCCAAGGCTTTATCGATAGACATGTTATCACAATAAAGTACTACAACTCCCAAGCCATGTTCCTCAAGTATGGGTTCATATATTGAATATATGTGGCAATCATCTTGTTGAAGTGGGACCCTTTGTACTTTGGGTGGTCCTAAGAACAACTGTATATTTTTCCCTATTAGTTTATTAATATAAATTAGAGAGGGATGTGATGGAACCCTATACTCTTAATTAACCCCAAATTATAGTTTGACATGGTATCAAAAAGGGTAAAACCCTAGCTTCATTTTCTTCCATTTTCCAGTGGTTACTATGCCGGTGACGAGCCGCTTTTTTTCTTCTCTCTGTCCGTTCGCACAACCCTCCCCATCACCGTCTAGTTGCACCCAATCATCACCCCAACCTCCATTGCCAACCAGAATCTGTAGCCCCAAACCCCATCGCCTCAAACCCAGATGCCCCACCCCTGCCCAACCCGCCGCCCCATCCCTGTCACGACCCACCACTGCCACAACCCCCCCATGCCTCTTCCCTTTCGCGACCCCCCATGTGTCATAACCCTGTGCCACAACCCACCCATGTGCCACAACCCCCCTATGCCTCTTCCCTTTTGCGACCCCCCATGTGTCATAACCCTGATTGCCACTTCATCTTCTCCATCATCGGCACCAAACCCATTATCGACACTGCAAACAGGCCACACATCCCTCTTTCCTACACGGCGGCTGCCGTCCCCAACCGGCACTCCCCACATACACACATGCTGTGAAACCACAAGGAGTGATTGCCTAGTTATCTTTTCTACTTTTCTCTCTTTACAACAAGGTATCATCTTCCTTCTTTTCTTCCTTCTTCATCTCTTCCTTTTTTTCTTCTTTGTTACCATCCAAAACCGAAACCGACCACAGCCGGCCATCCTTTATTGTTCGTATGGACGTACGGACGCACGTGTATGGACAGCCTTGTACAATGGCCCCCTTGTTTCGATATATCGCACAATACATGAGAATTTATAAAGGGGGAGTGTGGATAATATCACGATATCCACGATATATCACGATATCGTGCGATATATTGCACGATACTATGAAAATGGATATTAAGGTTGGGTTTTGTATCGCCCACTAGGATAACAGATATATCGTGAGATGTATCGGTGATATCATAGGATACTGAAAACACTACACACGCGCACATACACATGAGGCCAGGTCCTCTGAAACATTTGTAAAATAAGCTTATTCCACAACATGGTGTACGGAGCTCACCATGATTTATGCCTTACAGACAATCTACCCATCATGTGAGGCCCGCATGATTCACTTGGAGCCCATAAATCTAGCCGATTCAAAACTCAAGTGGTTAACATGTAAAATCATGCCCAAAGTCTCTTAAAATAATGTGGTGTAGCCCACCTAAGTTTTGTAAAGGACTTTTTTTGGAGTGTCCACACAATTTGGAAGGTTTTAATAGTGGGCATCCCCATACCAACCATTCCTTACAATGTTGACCCACATGTATTCTGGATCGGCCTAATTTTTTTATACAGGAACTAGACTCTATATTCTAAAAATGTTGTAGAGGAACTGGCCTACCAGCTTATATGTATGTAAGTACATACATTAGAATGTATGTATGTAGGATATCCCATAGTGTCCCCTCTCTCGGAAGTTCCACATGGTTGACATATGTGGGCCTCACTGTCATGCATACATGAATTCATGAGTCAATGCAAGGTGTCCCGTATCAGTATCGATTGGCGTAACGGTGCCCTTCGAAACCGATACGGATATGGGGACGTAACGGCGATACAGGGGCGTAACGGCCCATAACAGTGCAAAAAAAATTTTTTGCCAAAAAATTATGAAAAAATATGGATTAAATCCGGAATATTCTAAGCATTCCAAATATGCATTCATTTATAAATTGGAACATGTTTATGATGGTGTAACGGTCCATTCTTTGGTGATAAGTTGTATCGGACTGTCTGATGAATTTATGAACTAGATAACTTGAATTTGACTACAAAATTCATATATTTAATTTTCTAACTATCTACTATCAATGATAGATATATTAGAATAAATGTAACATGAAAATATCTTACATTTAGATGTTTGCAATTATTTTTTAGGGCCAAAATTCATGCGTAAATAGAAAAAATATTTTAAAAAATATAAAATGGCACCCCAAATATGTAAAATGCACATTAACATGTTCTACTATGATTAACACATCACATGGCATCATTAAAACAGCAAAAGAATCATTAAAAAATGATTTTTCGAATTTTCAAAAAAGGGGCCAAAATAAATGCGTAAATAGAAAAAAATATAAAATGGCATCCCAAATCTGTAAAATGTACATTAACATGTTCTACTATGATTAACACATCATATGGCATGATTAAAACAGCAAAACAACCATTAAAAAATGATTTTTCGAATTTTTTAAAAATGGGCCTAAATTCATGCGTAAATAGAAAAAATATATAAAATATATAAAATGGCACCCCAAATCTATAAAATGCACATTAACATGTTCTACTATGATTAACACATCATATGACATCATTAAAACAGCAAAAGAATCATTAAAAAATGATTTTTCGAATTTTCAAAAAAAGGGCCAAAATAAATGCATAAATAGAAAAAAATAAAAAAATAAAAAATAAAATGGCACCCCAAATCTGTAAAATGCACATTAACATGTTCTACTATGATTAACACATCAAATGGCATGATTAAAACAGCAAAACAACCATTAAAAATTGATTTTTTGAATTTTTAAAAAAGGGGCCAAAATTCATGCGTAAATAGAAAAAAATATTAAATGGCACCCCAAATCTGTAAAATTCACATTAACATGTTCTAATATGATTAACACATCATATAGTATGATTAAAACAGCAAAACATATTAAAAAAAGAGTATAAATACCTATTTTTGACGACTTTCTGAAAAATGGCTCACCGAGCTTTGATTCAAGAAAATCCGTAATATAATGTGCTTTTATCTCAAATACCCAGCCAAGATTGGTCGATTAGTAGTAGGAGTGAGAAACAGTTTGAAAACAAGAGATTTCAAAAAAACAGCAAAAACAGAGCTTAAAATGAAAAAAAAAAAAAAAAAAGGTCGGTCGATACGGGCCAGTTTCGAGCCTGTAACGGCCCGTAATGGCCGTTATGCCCCGTAACGGCTGATACGGGTACAAAATCGGGTAACGGCCGATATGACCCCGAAACGCGTAACGGTTCCCACCGTTACCGTTACGTATTGGCCGTTACGACCGATACGTAACCATTTTGGCACACCATGAGTCAATGAGATCTTAGCAACCAAATCACAGGAAATGGACAAGAGTACAACCACAAGAATAATGGAGTAGAGAGGGAGAAATAATTTTATCGATATTAAACTTCCCTTACAAAACTTAGGACAACTTACAAAACTTAAGACAAACTCATACTTAGAAAATTTTGGAATGCCCACTTCCTACACCACGGTAGCACCCCTTTTATAGACCTTAAATGAATCTTTAATGAAAAGCCCAAACTATTAGATTGATTTGACTCAACTCAATCTAATCTACGTAAGAAGGCAACAAGCCTAATAATGGTAAAAGAAAATCTAGAAAATAATCTTCAATCACATCTTCAATCGTAACTTAAAATCAACCCCATATCATCCATCACATCTTCCCATATCACCCACAAGTAGTATATTGTAATGTTTGATATTTAGGCCCCAAATCTATAAATAAACAGTCCAAAATCAGCACACGCACACACGTGTGTATGCACACATATATATACATACATACATATAGATAAACCATATAGGGTTTTGCTAATGTCCCCACCACTATAGGATAGCAACATCCCCAATACTTTTGAATGACACGTGGCTGTGGGAGACCCAATCATCGATTGGAACAGTTCATTCAATAGTACCATTAGGAGCAAGCCACGGTACAATAATCATGGCAATCGGCTGATCTTAAACCCTTTTGAATGGAGCCAATTTGTTACAACCATCTGTTGTTTATGAGCCATAGATCACATGGTTAGAATCATCAATCCAAAGCACTACTGTGGGATCGATCGAATGGATGTTTCAAGATGATAATTGAACCTATTCTGTCTCTCAGCTCAATCTCGACTGCCCATTTTCCATTCTATTTACTGGATGTTTAGGATCATCCAATTGGCATGATATCACACCATGGCTTGCCCCTACTTGCGTGAATGAAGGGCATCCACATGGTGCATATCTAAGATTCCCATCTATATGGCTAACTCTGGTAAGAACAAAGAAGCTGGCACCTTCTCTTAATCTATAACCCTAGCTTCAAAAATTAAATATGGCGATCCCAGTTCTCTGTGATTTGTCCTTTTTCATAGTGAAGTGCATGATAATGAACAAGATAAGACATAGGAAAAGCTACTTAAATTCAATGCAAAGGAAATGCCACTAGAATTATAAAATATGATTAAAAAAATACCTTTCTGACCACAACATAGTCACCAACTGATAAGTTCAGCTCCACATCCGACTCAGCTTGATATGAATGCATAACCTGCGGCAGGCAGAAATGAAACAAAATTGAGAGCATGGATACAAATAGCCATTATAGAACAGAACATTCAACATTTCATCAGTAATCATGAAGAGGAAAATTTTTACCTCTCCTAAGAAGTATCCCATGCAGTCAGTTGACCCATCATATGTTTGAGAAGCAAATACACCATTAACTTCTTCATAGGATGGAGGTGGTGCCACAGGGCTTTCCGCAACTGGGCTCGGAGAAGCTTCAATTCGTTGACGTTCTGATACCATCTATCAATCAAAACAAAAGAAAAACCAAAAATTAAATCATTGGACATTGACTTAAACAGCATTAAAATGGTCTAGCTGTAGCAATAGAAGCCATCATTGCAATCTGAGATCAGCATATACCTCTGCTTCCAGCTGATCAAGGATTTGTAGGATTCTCTGGTGATATGTACGTTCTGAGTCAACCTTCAGTGCAGAAGAGTAATGACAGTATATAAAATTTTCAGATATCAATGCCTGAAATGACCAGGATGCACAAATTTGTATAAAAGAACTCAATCAAATAAACAAGCACAAATGAATAACCATGGCAACAAGCCGTTGGAGTGTTAACCGTTGTTGCTGAGCTTCCACAGCAGACATTGATGCAACAGCTTCCTTGCCCAGAACTGCCATGTTTGACTTCAGCTCTTGCAGCTTCATTTCAGCACCTTCCAGTTTTGAAGTATTGTCAGGATTGCCCATAGATTCCCTTGCTTTCATTTGGCGTTTGGAGACTTCAATAGCCTGTCTAGGTTCCAAAGTATAATGAAATAGCAGGAAGATTATCAAACGAACCACAAGCCAAGGTCATCTTACATGCAATTTAAATTAGTTGACAGAGGGTGTGGTTGGATGCTCAATCAAGCTGACTTTCAATACTTCAATTAAAGATGAATTCTCCAGTGCTCTAAGAGCACCATAAGCTACGTGGTTCAAGTGGCGTCTGTCACTTGTCCGATCAATCGATCTGAACTATCAATTAAGTCCAGAACACATTCTATGTGCTACTAACTATGCAAAACCCCACTACTCGCATGATCCAGCCCATCCCTGATTTGTCCTTATTTTTGTAGCCATCCTTTTTTTGAGCCATGTGATGGGATGGTAAAGACTTTCTGACAGAAGGGACCCTTAGGCAATGTATGATGGGACCCAACAAATAGATTGATCAAATTGTTGATCAGGCCGAATTTTGTGTAAATGATCTGGACCATCCAAATTGAGAGCTAATTATTAGATAGTTATGGATTGTCAGATTAGTGAAATATTCACATGGTAGCCCATAAATCTGTTTTGGACCTAAGTGTACAGTGTAGATCAAGCGATTGGATAGTCTAAGCATCCCAATGCAACTAGGACCACTATAACTTGTAGTGCTCTAAGAAATCTGAAGCATTTGTCTTCAATTAATATAAAGTTATTGATCGAAATGGAGACGGATTCATTTTAGTAAAGAGTAATAAATCAACACCAAATTGCAACTCTATGTGTTTCAAGTTGAAAACAACTAAACTGAAAGTAAATTGAAATTTGAAAGTAGGTTGCTTGATCCTCATTACAAACCAAGTGGGGTGAAACCCATTTAAATTACTGGGGTGAACCCAGTTTAATACAATTTGAGCATCCATACACAGCATGAAGATGCAACCAAGATTTTCTAGAAGTCAGAATACAGCTTGAAGCCTTGAAAACAAAGGTAAATTGTAAGCTAAACCATAAAAAAGTTGGTAAGTCAGACTCTTTCATAGGAAACCAGTAACATAAATTGCAAGAAACAAGAAATAAGGTTTAGTATGTGACAATAAGAAATGAATGCTGAAACTAATATGCCTGACACACTAAACACACCCAACTGAATAGTCCAAAACATATGCAATATTACCTGAGCCTCAGCTTCTTGTCGCATCCTATCATAGCGCTGAGCAAGATGCCGAGCATCCTCTAGTGGAGCTCCCAATACCATGGCTCTTAATGGCTCTGCAACCTGGAGAATCAAAGGCATTGAACACTACATGAATGAATTCATGAAGAAACTTCTATTAGAATTTAAAGCATAAAGGACAATGAAGCAAAAGCAAATGAAATAAAAAGTGCGACAGTATTGCTAACTCCTGAAAGGAAGCAAAAGTAGAAATATATTTTCTTGAATGGTGCAAAAGTAACACGTCAATCAGCAGCAAACCACCTCAGCTGTACTACATGCTATATAAGATTGGATCAACATCCAAACTACCTGATAACTCAGTAAGAAAATCTCTTATGCATTCCAACAATAAAAGCACCAGCATGGAGTGCACCTTGTGTTCAAATAAAATGGAATCGTTGTGGTGTTTTAGTTACTACACAACCAGGGCACAATTCATTTTGCTCTCAGGATATATGTATGCACATACCAGTCCACTTTGTGGTATAGTTTTATCGTTGTCTAGTCCAGTCCACTTTGTGGTATAGTTTTATCGTTGTCTAGTCTAGGGTTGAATGTTGAGCTTTAACCTTAAAAGTGACCCCATAGGGTTTAGTTTTAGAATTTTGATATGCATCGTAGTTCGCATATTAGTTAATTTAAATACACACACACACACACACACACACACACACACACACACACACACACACACACACACACACACACACACACACACACATTTAAGTGTGGAAGTAACACGCGTAATATATATATATATACATATATACATATTATGCTACAAGTTTGCAACTCTCCATGCGTAAAAATACAACTATACAAGCCTCACTCCATAGCCTATAAAGTGTATACTGCAGACCATGGGCAATAATAGAAAGATGAATAAATCATATTATTACTATTACTGGATACTTGACAAGTAAAATATAGAGATTACTAGCCTATCCATATAAACTTACTATTAACTACATAGATATCTATTCATGCACAGCTCGTATTCTAGGAAAATTAGGGAGAAATTCTTTTTGCTGTTGGAAGCCCAGTGGGTAATGCCACAGAGAATCAGGGAGCTCTTAACTATGTGGCACTCCAGCCAGTCAGGAAGGTAGCAAACGACTGTATGGTGGCTTGTACTTTTAGCAATCTTATGGTCAGTCTGGCTAGAGCACAACAATAGGACTTTCAATGACAAAAGCTCTCATCCAGGTTAGGTCTTTGTCAAGGCTGAGTGGATGGTAGTGTGATGGGCCAAGGTTTCTAGTGCTCATAAAAATTCCATTAGCCGAGTGTTTTTGTCTTCGATTTATTTGAATGATTTCCCATCACCCTTTTCTATATCTTTCACCCCCTGGCTGCTTAATAAAATTTTGAGTCACCCTTTAAGAAAAGGTTCCACAGTTGAGGTACTAGTGGATGAGGACACTGCTTGGGACACTGCTTGGATTGGGATGTAAAGAAGGTAACCTCCCTATTTTTTGCCTTGGTCTACCTTGGGTTTGTGCACTCCATAAAATCTCTTTGGGGTCTAGTGGTTGACAGCAGGGAGGTGTCAGTGATTTGGAAGAGAAATTACTTTTCGTTGAATGAATGACAATTATCAAGCTTTGATTTCTAGTCTTCATTTTTATCATGTCCCTACTCAAGTCCAAGATCCAAGGTTGATACGGGACATATTGGGAAGATGCAAAGCAACTTGTTAAGAGGAGAAGAGGCACATAAAAGCTTCCTCTAGTGGAGTGGAGAAACTTGTATAAATTAAAAACAAATGTATATGTGACTACGGTTCAAAAACTGAATACGTGACTCAAAAACATGCATTCAAGAAAATAGCCTTATCGCGAAAGAGAATGCTCTCTGGGAGATATTGGTAAAATATGTTTCTTCAAATAAGGATTGGTGTAGTGGGATAGCCGATAATTTTAGTGAAGGCCCACGCATAGAGCAGTGTTGCAAATAGCAAATAGTTTGTAGCATAGCATTCAACCTTTTGAAGCATAAGGTGTAAGCTACGAAGCTTGTAACATAAGCTATAGGCTACTTCTAGATTTTTAAGTAAAATAAGGGGAAAATTAGGACAGTAAATATAAAGATTTTAAAAATAGCAAAGGAACTAGCTTAACACTATTTCTTATATTATTAAATATAAAGATTTTAAAAAAATAAAATAAAAATAGCAAAGGAACTGGCTTAACACTATTTCTCATATTATTAAATATAAAGATTTAATTTATTTTTTTAAAAAAAAAAACAAAGGAACCAATTTGACACTGTTTCTCATATTATTTCTTTTCTTTTCTTTTTCTGTTTTCTTTTTTCTTTCTTTTTTTTGTTTGGATGACAATAGGGTGTCCCTGCCCCTTTAAGGCGAGACTATTTCTCATATTATTTCACTAAAATCATTGAAAATATTTTACTGTTTTTAATGGAAAGTCACAAAATGTAACCAATAATTGAAAAAAAAAAAAAAAAACTGACTTTTACTGTTTTAGTGACAATAACGTGTAATATGTATCCTAGGCCAAGTAGCATGAAGCCTGTAGTGTAGGATGCATAGCATGTCCTGTATGCCACACAGCATGTAAAGCTACATGCAATTTAAGCTCTTTTCATGAGCAAAGATGCATGAAGGCCACACCACACAGCGTAAGCTATTGAAAACACATTCATACAGTGGGGCTGCTGGATAAGATTAGGTTTTGGGAGAACTTCATTGAGGTGATGAATCATTTTGTGCATGGCTTCTGGGCACCTCTATAGTATTGCAGCATCAAATAGGGGGCTCCTACATTTTGGTATGAAAGAGCAGGGAGGGAAGCTGAAATAGAAATTAAGGAGGAAATAAGGAATTGGGGTAACTAAAGTTTACTAGGAAACTGATGAGGGACTCTGATCCAAAAAAAAAAAAAACTGCATGAGAGCCTAGAGAAAAACCTGCTCTTTGGGATCACCCATTCATAGTCATTGGTCAATGAGATAAAACAGGGGCATCAGTCTTCCCTGTCTCCTTCAAACAGACAGTGAATGAAGACATCCCACAACCCAATGCAGGGATAGCTCAAAATAATATCCAATGCCACTGAATTTTTGTTTTGATTGGACAATACATATTTTCTTATGTATCATTGATGAACCATGAAACACAAAAGATGGTCAGCACTCACAACATACAGACAATTCGCACTTGTATTTTCCAATACATATTAGTTGTGATGTGGGTGCCTGGTAGAGGCTTTTCAGGGTAGCTGGGAGGATTCTTAGTCGAATGACCTCTCATCATCAGCTAGTATCGCCGTAATGCCCTTTCTTTAATAAAATTTTCAGTTGCCTTTCAAAAAAAATTCCGTCGAGGAGTTCGGTGATTTGTGCTCCAATATTGATACAACCATGAACTCAAGGGATTTCACTACCCTCCACATAAGTGTGTATTAATATATTCTTTTTAAAGTCATTCTTTAGAGCACTTTGTCCAATGTCAGGATCATCTAACGTCATGCTACTTGCAAAGGCATGGGGTGCACTTGTGCCACTAAGAGTGGAGGCACTTTGTTAGGCATCCCGATAAACAAATCTTGGCCTATGACAATCTCAATATCAAAAAGAATTTTCTTGCAATATGTGCTACACGCATATAAAAAGACGAGGAAACAATGAATCACCTCTTCATTCATTGTTCATTGGCTAGATGATTTTTTTTTATAAAAGCAACTGGAACTTCATTAAAGAGAGGGAAAAGAAACAAAGAGGAGGAAAGAAGGCAGAAACCTAAAAGGGCACCACTGCTGAGATAGCAGACAACCCCTAGGCGCCCAAAAGACTAAAGTCAAAAGACCTGAGAACTTTTACATTTGAAGCCCATTCAATCACCAGATTTTTTACCCTAGTTCCCACCCCCGAGGCCGACAAAGAAATGTTTTCGAAGCACCGGTTGTTACGTTCCTCCCAGACAAACCACCAAATCGCAATTATGACCATCCGTCAAATGAGAGAATCGAGCTTCCCCAATTTGAAGCCATTCCAAGAAGAGAGGAGGCTTGCTGCCGAAGCGGGAACACACCATTTAGCATAAAAAATCTGAGAGAACTCGTCCCGGAGAGTAGACGTGAACGGGCAATGAACAAGCAAGTGGCTGACTAATTCCGTGGCAGACATGCAGCAGAGGCAGATATTAACAATGTGCATGCCTCGCTTGATAAGGTTATCCATCGTGAGGATTCTATTGTGCTCAGCCAACCAAGCGAAGCAAATGAATTTAGGGGGGACCGGATACTTCCAAATGAAGGGGGAGGCATCAGGCACGTGGAGGGGCCCAGGGTAGAGAGCGGAATATAGGAACTTAGAAGAGAAACACCCAGATTTCTCTAACTGCCATAGGGGGCTATTCGACTAGGCAGCATTAGGCGAAGCCCTAAGGAGGCACTACATGAGAGTCTGAAACTCCAAAGCTTCTGAGTCGTTGAGGTTTCTGGAGCATCTAATGCCCAAACTAAGTGGCCGGCCGTGAGAGAGTAGCAGTTGATGATGCAGATATCCCTATCTGGGGGCAGACGATAGAGAAGCGGAAATTGGATCTTGAGCGAAAACTCCCCAAGCCAGGGATCCTCCCAAAATCGAATTGAAGAACCATCCCCCAACTCCCAACAACTATGTTGGATAACATGATTCTGGACTTTAAAAGGATGTCTTTCCAGATATGGGAGGCCTTGTATAAAGACGAGGCTTTAGGCCACAGATCACCTGGAGCAACACCATACTTTCCTCTGACTATTTTCACCCATTAAGCCTCCCTCGCAGAGGTAAAACGCCAGACCCATTTTCCAAGCAATGCAGAATTCATCGATTTCAGGTTCTTAACGTTGGCCCCGCCCCCCCTGAATACCTTGCAGACTTCACTCCAATTGAGTAGGTGGAACTTCCGCTGATTGTCTTTACCGAACCACATAAAATCCCTTTTGATCTTGTCCATAATTTTCAGCACCTAACCAGGGCACCTAAACAGGTACATGAAGAAGAGGGGCAGGCTGGACAGGGCTACTTTGATGAGAGTCAAGCGACCACCCAAAGACAAGTGGCGGCACTTCCAAGAGGCCAAAAATCTGTGAAACTTATTGATGATCTTGTCCCACATGAAATTCGGAGGCCGACTGATGCAAAGAGGAAGACCGAGAAAGAGAGTAGGGAAGGAAGTGATCTTACAGCCCATGGAATCAGCGTAAGCCTGGAGAGTGGGAGAGGGAGTATTGGTCCCCAGCAGCCTAGATTTAGACATGTTTATCCTCAGACCCGATACCGCTTCGAAACAACGCAGGGATATGTGGAGATTAGCAATGTTTGCTTCAGACGCTTCTAGGAAGATTAAGGTGTCAACCGCGAACTGGATGTGGGTTAATAGGGACGAAGAGGGTGGCATAGGGATGCCCCACAGAAGACCTTCTTGGCCTCTGTTGAACATAGATGAGAGCGCATAAGCAACAAACAGGAAAAGGAGAGGAGACAGGGGGTCCCCCTGGCACAGGCCACGCGAGCCCTTAAAGAAACCTTTGTAAGATCCATTGAGAAGGATTGAATAGCGCGCCGATCTAATGCAAGCAACCATCCATCTTCTCCACTTGATCCCGAAACCCCGGCGGTGTAGCATATAGAGAAGGAATTTCCAATCAACATGATCGTAAGCCTTAGCTATGTCCAACTTGTAGAAGATCCCTTGCACATGAGATCTGTGGCAAGAATGGAGAACTTCATTGGCGATGAGGGCAGCGTCAGTAATTTGTCTTCCTTTTATAAATGAGCTCTGATTACAGGAGATGAGGTTGCCTAGAATTTTCGACATCCAATTAGATAGGATTTTAGCAAGGATTTTGTATGGATTCCCTATCAAGCTGATAGGTCTAAATTCGGTGAAAGAACTGGCTCCCGCAACCTTAAGAATGAGGGAGATAAATGTAGCACCAAGGCCCTTCGATAGTCTCGCACGGCTGTGGAATTGCCGAACAAAAGGAAGCAAATCGAGACGAAGCATGTCCCAGAAAATCTGGAAGAAACTGATCGGGAATCCGTCGGGGCCAAGCGACTTATCCCCTCCCAGAGCATCAACTGCGGCTTTGACCTCATCCTCCGAGAATTCTGCTTCCAGAAGTTCTGCTTCTGCGGGAGTTAGAGATGAGAAGGGCAGATTATCCAGGCGCGATCTAACCCAGTTCTCATCCGACAGGATGTGTTTGAAGTGAGCGATAGCAAGGGCTTTGATCTCTTCTTTGTCTTCGATTCTAGTTCCATTATCCAATATACTTGAGATAGCCTTAGACTGAGCGCGCATATTGGCCATGTTGTAGAAGAACTTGGTATTCTTATCGCCCTCTGCTAACCATCTCGCTCTAGATTTAATCCTCCATGAAGCTTCTTCTTCCCGTACTCTGGACGACAGGATCTGGATAATGGCAATTCGCCGATTCAAAGAGTCCAGCGATAACAGGGAATCTTCTGCCTGAGAGTCAATGTGCTGGAATTCAGACATCAACGCCTCATTTTCAATCTCCCTCAGCCTTACCTCCTGTTGGTGCCACTCCTTGATTTTGGACTTGAGGAGTCTAAGTTTGCACAAAATTTTATGCCCATGAAATCCCTCCACCTGGAACCCAGACCACCAGTCACTCATTTTGCGCTGGAGGGAGTCAGATCGGAACCACGTAGAGTTGATCCTAAAGGGTTTCGGGCCCTAGTTGTCTTCGTCCACCGATAGGAAGATCGGGCAGTGGTCAGAGGTAGAACGAGGCAGGGCAGACTGGAGAACAGACGGGAATGCCTCGATCCACTTCGGGGAAAGGAGGAATCTATCCATACGGGATTGGATTGGAGCCGCACGACCGTTGGTCCAGGTGAACCTGGCTCCCGAGAGAGGCAGGTCAACGAGTTGCTAAAGCTGAATCCATTCAGCAAACTGCAACATGACGGCCGACAGTCTTTTGGTTCTGGAATGGTCTTCCACGTTGCAGGTAACATTGAAATCCTCCACCACACATGAAGGTCCTGCAAAGGAAGCCCTAGCCTAGGTTATCTCTTCCCGGAACTATGATCTAGCAAAATCGATGTTAGGGCCATACACAACGGTAATAAGGCATTGAAAGGGAGAAGACTTATCTTGGAGATTCACGGTGACCGAATGGGCTCCTCTGGAAGAAGATAGGAGATCCCAGCTGGATGATTTCCACACGATTAGGATCCCACCCAAGGACCCAACTGCATCCAAGGAAAACCATTTTGCATCGGACGCACCCCATAAAGTGGACAACAAATGATCTTTGAAACAGGAGACCTTAGTCTCCTGGAAGCAAATGACATCAGGATTTTTTTAGCTATAGAAGCTTTGATCAGGCTCCGCTTATGTTTGGAGCCAACCCCCCTCACATTCCAGGAGACTATCTTCATTGGATAACCACACTGCCCCGATTCCCCTGGCGCCTAGAAGAAGATTTAGATGCTGAAACGAACCCCGGGCTAGCTTTGAGACGTAGAAGCTCACGGTTGCTGGTGATTTTGGACAGGTGTTTGACTGGAGATCAGCTGCTTTCGATGGGACGGCCTCTGTTTTCAATACATTGGAATAAGGCGACGTAGTCTTCCATACGATCTCCAAAAGACAGGCCTAGGGATCTCCCAACCTTCCCAACGGCTTCCCTAATCCAACGCTTTTTCTACATTTTAGAGATTAGATCCGCTCGATTATGATCTGAGGTTGGGGGTTCTGGGTGGGTTTCAGCTATCATCTGTAAGGGTTCCGCGTTAAGGACTTCAGAAGAGAAATCTTCATCAAACAGAGTGATCGGGCCCAGTTCCTTAGACTCAGAAGCAGGGTGGGAGGAGGAAGCAAGGGAGGAAAGGGAAGGCAGGCGAGATTGATGATCCGACAGGCTGTCGTCAGACGAGTTACGGCCATCAAAAACATCGTCCGGATCGGAGAAAGGGTAAGGATAGGAAGGAGCAGAGATGATGGGATGAGAGGGACTAGGGTCGAGAGTAGGACGAGAGGCTGAAATGGCTAAAGGGGTCGGGGTCAAAGCCGGGTGAGGAACTTCACACATGAGTCGGGGTTTGCGAGGAAAAGGAATGAGGCACGTGCCGATGTGGACGATTGGAGCAGGCAGAATAGGGCAACACGCGTCCCACATTATGTAGTGAAGAAGGAGATGTTGGCTGACGCGAGAGGGGGTCTGATGTGTCCATGTGGGAAGCTGCTCGGACCGATGGTTTCTGCAGCAGATCTCCTGGATATAGCGCTGCGTGAGAGGACTTAGCACCAAAAGGCGCTCTCAGCGTTCCACGCGTCTTTGGGGCGTCTGACATCGTCAGGAGGTGTTGTGCTCGAGGCTGCGACAGAGCACGAGCAGGCGGCGAAGATGGTTTCGACCGTCCACGTGTCGACAAGGTATGATGACTGACGTACTCCTTCAAGGGTGACAGTCACTCAATCTGGTGCTCCGCAGGAGCATGGATGTGGAGGTTGGTCATGGAGAACCGAGGGGCGAATTGTCACCGGCGCCGGAGGAGGGCCCTCTCTAACTCGCCACAGGTCACCCCACCTCGGAAACTGCTCCTCATCAGATTCAATTATCACTGGGAAGTTGAAGGTCCAATTATCAACGAGAACCCTGACAGAGGAGGGCGGCGGGTCTCCTTTCTTCCTTCTAACTCGGACCCGAATGACATCGATCTCCTCCCCCAATTTCGTCTTCATATCCAACTCGAGGAAAGAAACCAGATATGCCGCTACTGATATGAAAAACTCGTCGAACCATAGTTCTAACGGAATACCCCAAACTTGGAACCAGACATTTTCCATGCCAAAGGAAGAGAAGTCGGCCCATTTCATTACTCGTGCCATCGGACCTCTAGAGTGGAAATGTCCGACCATCAACAACATTTCCGAGTTAATACCTGGACAAACCTTGACCCAAAGTTCGTTGAAGCCTAGAGGTTTGATAGAGTAATTGGCAGGATGGAAACCCGTTGTTTTTTATATCCAGTCTCGCACCTGAGAGATAGGGGCACCTTCCTTACAGAGGATAACAATGGAATCGTGGAGATCATCACAGGCTTTGGTGAACGGCTCCCTGTTCACCATAATAGGGATGTTAATTTTAGAAAAGAAAGGGTCAGAGGGCAGAGGCACAGGAGTCAGTTTGAAGGAGTTGATAGGGGAGGAAAGGCGATTTATAGAGGGTGTAGGCAGGTGATGATGGAGGAGGGCCTCCTTAAAGGAAGGGCCAGCCGGAGAGAGGGAGGGGGAATAAGCATCTCCACAGCTCTGGAGAGCTCTGCCTCAAAGGACATCCGAACGAGAGCGAAGCCTCTGTATGCTCCAGTATCACGATTGCGAGGCATCACTATATCCATCACCGCACCGGCACGACCAAAGACACGTTCGATGTTGAGCGGGAACCATCCCTTGGGGAATACTTTTACGAACAAGGTGGGATAGGCCACCCTGTGGGAAAGAGGAAGGGATTCCTTTTACCCAGTTCTACAACAAACCTCTTGCCATTCTTCTTCGCAACCAACAGTTGGGATTCCATCTGTTCGTTGACTTTTACCGCGGAGAGAATGCTCCAAACCATTGTTTTTGGATGTAGAGCCCGAACCATCTGTCGCTTTAGATTTGTCCATTCTCGCGTCTTCACAACGGCGTGAGGAAGTGCTAGTTCTTGTTGGTAGTTTGCTCGTCGTCTCGCCCGATCTCGGCATCGCATTACCGAGAAAAAAAAAAAAAACATATCACATCCTTTCGAGGCATTGGTAAGAGATTGTGGAGCTTGTACAACCTATTGGGAATTTCTTGCAGGTTGGGATACGGTAAGTGGTGGGGCTATTTAGTGATTGGAAGAGCAGTCCTGGAGGTCAAGGTCGCATTACATGGAAAGTAATAACATATCGCATCCTTTCGAGGCATTGGTAAGAGAGATTCTAGGATTTTTTATCAAGTAATAGTGATCTCAAACACAATAGTGAGAAAACCTTTATATCACTCATTGGCGTTGGATAGGAAGGATTTTTGGGAAGTGAGCCTCCACAACCATCACCATCATCATCAAAGACTTGTCCCAGCCATTTGGGTGTGAGTCTCCATGTAGCGACAGAACATTGGAGGCATTGATTGATGACGGAGGAATTCAACCAATAAGATTCATCAAACTAGATTTGGATGAGAGTTTGTTTGGGAATCCAGTTTCGGACAGAATTGATGGTGTGCTTAAAGCGGACCAATGAAACTAAAATCCGCTTGCTCCAGTCAGATTGGTGTTTTTTGGTTTTTTTTTTTTTTTTGAGCAATAAGAAAATTTATTAAAAAGCTGAAACAGAAAAACTACAAGAGAAAACAGAAAGACAGCTAAGAAACAGGGCAAGGCCAAAAAAACAAACCATAAGAGGGAGAGGAGAAGGCTAGGGCAATCGCCCCAAACCGAGAAACAGACGGCCCCAAACTCAAGGGGCCCAATCCCTAAACAGAGCAAGGACCCTGGAGAAAACTGCAGCTTCAAAGATTCCTAAAACAGCAATTGTTTCTTTCCATCCAGACAGCCCACAGAACTGCCAGACAAGCCATTTTCTTTTCCCCAAAGCACCTCACGAATCCGCATTCCAGCTACAGAACAAGTCGTCAAGAGAGGAAGGCATGGACCAAGAGACTCCCGCTAACCGAGAACAGTCAACCACAAATCAGCTATGAACTTGCAGTGAATGAAGAGATGGTCTACTGATTCTTCATTTTGATAGCAGAGAAGGCAGACGTCGGGCAGAACAAGACCTCTGTTTTTCAGTCAGATTGGTGTTAAAGACTCAAACAAAGTCGAGGGGAGAATGGCTCACCTCATCCCACCAGTCAATAAAAATATGGTGCTGCAGAGAATGGGTGGGACATTGCTATGGCAACAAGATTCGCTGTTTCTGCTGCATTAAGGCTGCATGTTGGGGCCAAGTCTTTCTACTACAGTCACCTAAGATTCAGGATGGGAAGCCGCTCAAACATTCATTCTGGGACAACATTTGGTGCATTGATGTGCCAATGTGCAAAAAATTAAAGATCTGTTCATGATGTTAAACAAAGATGTTTCCATTATCAACTGCCATCAGTGGGTGGATAGGGAAGTTGTCTGGGACCTGTGCTTCCGGCGACATCACAAAGATAGAGAAATAGAGAGCTCTGCCATCTCCTTGGCATCTTGGACAACGTAATTTTTCCAGATGCCCCGGAGGATTGGAGGATGGCTGGTCCCTCGACTCAATCAGTACGTTCACTGTCCAATTTCCGTCAGCATAAATGTCTGATGGAGCTCAGGGCATGCAGTTTCCTGCGTCTGCTGTTTGAAAGGGCCTAGTCTCAGAAAAATCTTCATAGTGGACAATCTCAAGAAGAGGGGAATGGTGATGCCCAATTGATGAATTGTGTCTTGACTGCAAAGAAAGCATCAACCACCTGCTCATCCATTGTGATTTAGCTCGTGAGTTTTGGGGCAGATTCTAGCTGAGTTCAATATCGTGAGGCCCTTTCTAACTTCAGTTTTGGAATTGATTGGCAGCTAATCCTCAATGGCCTCAGCAATAACCAGCAGGATGTTGCAGATCATGGCAGCATCTGCAACGTTATGGGTGATCTGTATCACAAGAAATAGTCTCATATTCTTGTGGAAGATCTCGCCGCTGCTGGTTCATATCATTGTCAAGAAACGGCACCCCCATATTGTACCTTAATTCTAATTGGGATGCAGTTATGCAGTGCAGCTGGAGTCATCCTACTCTCTTTCCCCCTTCCCGCCCATTCTCTCTTCGATGGATATTCATTTGGTTACTCAGGTCCAGTGGGGATTGGGGTATGGTCCATGACTATCAGGGTATTGTGCTGTTGGAGTCTCCCAGTCCTGTTGACTTTAATGATTCAAACTTCCTGGAGGCAGCAGCATTACATCAAGCAATTAAGCTCATCTGCTCGTCTAATCTCTTTTCTACCATAATAGAGGGAAACCTGAGCAACGCCATATCTTAGCCAAGAAGGGGAACAGGTTAGAGACACATGTCTTGGCAAGCCCATCAGTTTCCGTAAGGGCCCCGTGAAGCAAACTCCATTGTGGAAGATCTAGCAAAGCATGGTACCATGAGCATTGAGTTGTTGATCTCTTATAGAAGACAGCAACTGTCTCAGTTATCTCCAGATTGTAATGTGGGCTTTTTCCTTTTTTCTTTTTTCTTTTTTGTAGGTGGATTGCTGTTGATGGGGGTCTAGATGCTTGGGATTGTTGTTGTTTTCCCAGCTCTAGGTCGGGGTTTCTTGTTATTCTTGTATTTTCTTCCCTTTTTCTTCTTTAATAATTCATTTACCAATAAAAATAAAAATAAAAAGTTGAGGGAAGATCGCCTATTCAAGGTGTAGAGATCTTTTATAGACATTGAGCATTGTTTGAAACCAGAAAATTCAACTTGGCTAGAAAGTTCATCAAGTCAGGGAGATCCATAGACTTGGAGGAAAACTAGGAAAATCTTACCTTTTTTCTTTTTTTGAAGGACAACTAAAAGCTTGGTGATTAATAATAATTCTAAAATGTAAAATAACCAATGTATAATATAAAGGATAAGAATAAAAACTAGAAAATCTAGGAAATCCTGGAAAAGATCTTCTAACTCAGAAAAAAAAAAAGTTGAAAACTCAGAAAAATTCAAACTCAAATGGAACACAATGGAATGAGTTTTTTCATTGAGTTGACGCAATATCCAATTGAGTCAACTTCATCGTGTTCTTGAAAAAAGGCAGTGAGAACAGATCGAGGTGTAGAGTCAGCTAGGCTGTTGATGAAATCCGATACATGGCTAAGCCCAAAACAGACATGTTTTAGTCATGTCTAGCAATGGTGCAGCCAACAGGCTAGTGTAAGGAGTGTATGTATCCATAATGTTTAGATGGTAACTAAATGAACATAGAAGTAAAATACTGAAGAAAAAACATGTATAATATAGTTCGAGCATATCTTCACAAATCAGATTCCATTCTTGCACTGATTAGACTTGAGAATTAAAGAACTAAATCTACGATACTTGGATTGTTATCACAAGACTAGATGATAGAGTTCATCATGCTAACAAACCTCTTGTCCATCCTTTGAAAGTTCTAAAATATCGCAAGTAAGAGGAGAAACATGAACTTAATGTATTGCCACAAAGAGAAATTAAAACCAGACCTGTGTCCCAAGAGCTTTCAGTAGATTCCCACGTTCCTTTTCCATTTGAGAACGAGCTCGTCCATAACTAAGTGCAGCTTTTGATAGTGTATTACCACTGGTACAGGTATTTTCAACGCCATACTTCCGACTATCTTCAGACAATTTGGTGCCTAAGAAAGACTTTTGTTTCAGTACATAGCATGACCATAAATTAAACTTGATTAATTGTAGCTCATCACTCAGTGCTTACCAATTTCAACTTGTTTGGACCCAGTAACAATAAAACCTTCCACGCCACGAACAATATCCCTTTGGAAATGCTGAATGAACAAAAATTAAAGAAATAAGAAAGAATTCTAAAATGATGAATTACAAATGTCCCTTTGATTTAGCAAATTACAAAGAAACTATAGAAGAATGGATAACCTTGCCAGCACGCGTGGATATGTATAGTTTCTCAAGTTTTTGATGTTGCTGAAGTTCTGCTTCATCAGTAACTACACCATCTGAACCTCCATATCCACCACCACCAAATTGCTTGAGAACAGCCTGAGATCAAATTAAGCAGATTTAACAAGATGTTTTCGGTAACGTAGAGAAGTAATAAAGAAAGAAAAAGACTCGAACTTGCTTTTGTAGTAAGTCAAACATCATATCAACTGTCATCACCATCATCGCCTTTCTCACAACAAATTGGGATTGCATTTAAAGGGTAGATTGGCAAGAAGTTCATGGTCAACTTCCCACAGGACATCAACTTCCCCTTTCACCTAGGCTTTGGAACTGATCATGGCAAAGGCTCACACTGACAACACTAACATCACATGCCATGGAGAGGCATGCAACCATAGTATTCAAAAAGGTTACATAATGCCCGTAACAGCCCTTACATAGCAGGAATAGTGGGTGTCGTTACACCATAGTACGATAATGGCTGTCACGGGCCTGTAATGAGTCTTTACAGGTCTATAACGGCCTTTACACCTATAATTATTCATTTTGGGATGAATAGTAGATTTTATTTTATTTTATTTTTAATATTTTCCTCAAATTTGTTTACGGAAATGGGATAAATGATTAAGGAAATGCGTTAGCAATGAATCGTACATATTACACGAATTTCAGTCCATTCAAATTACCCAAAACAGGCCAACACTATTCATCCAATTGTTTTTAATTTATCCTCAAATTTCTTGAGGGAAATGTTGTATAATTATTAGAGATACTCATAAGTGGAATGAATCCCATGGATTGCATGAATTTTGGGTCATTTTCATGCTATTCAAATGTACCCAAATCAGGCTGACACCATTCATCCGAAATTTATTTTTATTTTTTTACTCAAAATTCTTGAGGGAAGTTGTGTATGATGATTAGGGATATGCATTGGTGAGACGAATTCCACTTATTGAGAATATTAAATATATGAGTTTTAGAGTAAGTCAGGTAAATAGAAATCAAGCAGCCTAAGACAGCATTCTTAACAAAGAATAGCCTATTACACCATAGTATACATGTTTGAAATCAGAAACGTCCATAATTGAGATCTCCAATTTTTCTGAAATTTGTCTTCTTCTTCTTCTTCTTCTTCTTCTTCTTCTTTTTAAAATTGACCATTACAAGGTTGTTATAGCCATTACAGCACGTTTCATAATGGACATTACGGCAACCGTTACCGTTATTGAAAAACTCACATGAGGTTGAGCACTAAGCACAGACAAATGGAGTTCCCTGGCACCTAAATTAACAATGAGACACCCATTTACCACCATAGGATAAATAGTGCAAAGGACATGCAGTTGACTGCAAAGAATAGAAGGAGTCCCCCAATACATGTTTACTGAACACCAGTTACATGCACAATCATTCCCAACTCTACGTTGCAGCCTAACTATTGCATGTTTGATGCAACCTGGTTACCAAATCAATGAGGTTCTGATACCCAAATTGCAAGAATATAAAGAACACACCCAAAAGAATGTTGAATTAGAGATGAAAAAACAGCTTTACAGATATGCAAACTTCTTACAAATACTTGGGACTTTTTTGGTATCAAGGAAATGAGAAAATGAATTTGGTATATCCATGAACTTGTTGAATGCAAAGAATTGCATTGGATTTGGATTTGACAAATTCAAAAGTCCACTATCTGGGAACTAAACCACAAATCCATGGATTTGGGGAGCATATATTTCATGGCATGGCATGGCATTATTGCAAAGAAATACCATAACAAGGTCTCACATGCAAGTTCTAGATGAAAAAATGTAAAACTAGTTGCATGTAGGGCCCACTGTGGTTTAAGTATGGCATTCAATCCATCCACAAGGGTTGCCCCATCAGGAAAATAGCATGGCTCAATATCATGCCAATCCAATCATCATGCGGGCCACATGATAGAAAAAATGGACAACCAACAAAAAACCTCGAAATTCAAATGGTGGCCCACTTGGATGCAATTAGCAACATTTTGGGGGTATCCAATTCTCTCATGGGGCATGTTAGACTGGTGGGATGCAACATATACAGCATGGTGGGCCCGACACCCACAACTAGTGTGTGAGACATTCCCACTAACTTCTTCTTGCTTGCTTGCTTTTAACAGAGCCATTTTTTGAGGATTTTCCAAGTCTTTAGTTTTTCTTTTCTTTTTGGCTTTTAAAAGAGTCTCATTTTGAGGATTTTTCAAGTCTTTAGTTTTTTTCAAGAATTTCGATTTGCCCTAAATCCATGGATTTATGGAGGTGTGGATTTGGGAAATCCACATATTTAGCAATTCCTCAACCAAAAAAAGAAAGAAAGAAGGGGGTGGGGATTCTCACCCAAACAGCCCTTGACCAAAAACTCAACAATATATATATATATATAGAAAAATGCAATGCCTTACCTCCTAAACAACCTGAAAAGACTATCCCCATGAATCTTTAACTAAGATTCCCCAACTATTAGATTGATTTCAAATCAAACTAAGATAGCTACGCCAACAACTCACCTAAAAAAATGGGAAAAAATGGCACTAAAAGTAGTAAAAGCAAATCTACCAAATAATCCTCAAAATCTTCAGAGAATAAATCAAATCATATCTTCAAAATCAGCCCTCTATCTTCCAAAAATAGTAAATGAAGTTTCTGACATCAGCAGCCAAAACTAACAACCAACAGCCCAAATTTAAGCACATGGTGGGCCCTGGGCCTGCATCAATGTTACCCAAAATGGGAATATGCTTCAGTTATGGTCCAGAGCATGCAATGCCAAGCAAGCTTCGTAAACAACATATGGAAGTTTAGATATGTAATGCAAAAACTCATCTTGATGCACAAATACAAATACAAAAGAAAAGGAAAAAAAAAAAGTGCTTCAATATGATCAAATGAACACAATGCTGTTGAACTAGTCTGCTACTGGTCATATGCATTTCAAACTGTAAGAGCATATGGACAACTGTAAGAGTAAGACACAATTCATACAATCATGTATAAGTAGTACATTCGTACAATCATGTGACATGTACACATAAGGCACAAACAAACATGGGCACTGAACTTTCACACACAATATGGTTCTTAATATCAGCTTCATGGGGCATATCAGGGCCTAAAACCAAAATGGTACAAGCCATATCAGACCCATATCGGCCTATGTTGACCGCCATCTGCCCTATTTTATTGCCCAAACAATTGTGAAAATTATAAATATTAGAGAGAAAAATGGAAACACAAGAATTAATCGCTTTTGAGTCTTGGATATGTATTTAGATTTTAATGGTGTATTGGACAGTTCATTGGTGAGAATGGTGTCTGCTATCGGCCTGAGCTGTTGAAGTTGAGTTTTTGAGTCTTCAACTTCTAAATTTGGTGTTAAAGCATTTGGGAAGTAACAATTCTTTGATCGATCATCAATTCTTACTGAAATGGGTTTTCATTTCCAATGAGAAATGCTCCTTTGCTCTCAGAGCACTATAAGTTATAGTGCTTCTAGTTGAATTGGGACACTTAAATCTAATTCACTAATCTAGACCAATGTTGTCAAATGCGATTGCATACGCACATGTGTGAAGCAATCGCATATGCCTTGGTGGCATATGCGATTTCAGCACATATGTGATTGCATGTCTATATGCGATCGCACAATGGCCCAATGGGCAAAAATCTGATTGTTGGGACTCTCTTTTTCTTTCTTTCTTTCTTTTTGCATTTTCTACACCTTTCAATGCCCCCCGTTTTCACTATTCTCCATTCTAAACTCCCTCTTTCTCTTTTAATCCTTATCCTCTCTCTCTCTCTCTCTCTCTCTCTCTCTCTCTCTCTCTCTCTCTCTCTCTCTCTCTCTCTCTCTCTCGCTCTACAACTATAAGTCTACAAGAGACCAACAAGGCAACAACTCTTTTCAATTCCATTTTCAAGAGTAAACAAGACTTCAAAGGTCAAGACTGAAGAGATTCCATTAAAACTTGTAAGTTGAAGTGTTCTTTGTTCATTCTCTACAATCCACATCCTCCCATACTTTCATTTTTTAATTCTTATTCATTTCATTTAGAAACTACTAGATAATCATAGTCTCCACATTCTCTAATCTCTCATTCTTCTCTACATTCTCTAATCTCTCGTTCATTCTCTACAGTCTACATCCTCCCATACTTTTATTGCTTAATTCTTATTCATTTCATTTACTAGAAACTACTAGATAATCATAGTCTCCACATTCTCTAATCTCTCATTCTTCTCTGCATTCTCTAATCACTCGTTCATTCTCTACATTCTCTAATCCCTACGTTCGTTTTCTACACTCTCTCTCTCTCTCTCTCTCTCTCTCTCTCTCTCTCTCTCTCTCTCTCTCTCTCTCTCTCCTTCAACATAAAATGAGAAAACACATTGGGTGTAACTTGCTACGTCCAATTGTCACCCCTTTCACAACAACCTTCTTAAAACTACAAAGATTGCATTCAAAGAAATCCAAACTTAGAAGCTTTGTAATGTCGGCCGATTGGAATAGAGAGCCTTAGTCAAAGATAGTCGAAGGGAAGCTAGTTTAACATGCCATCCTTTCACAATCATTTTGGACACGAGTGTTAAAGGCACTAAAACTGTCAGAACCCATAGTAATTGTGTAGCAATTGATGGACAGAGATGAAAAGACACAAGTGGGTTACATCTATGATGCGATAGAGTGGGTTAAAAATAAAATCATTGACTATTTTAACTATAGAGAGCATGATTATAAGCCCATTTTAGATATTATAGTAAATGATTGGGCAAGCAAATGCCATATCCATTGCATTGGCTGCCTACATCCTTAATCCAGTCGCATTCTTCACTTCCACCGATCAGACAGAAGCAGAAGCAACATATATGGTTGGTTTTCTTGATATCTTAGAAAGAATGATTCCACATAAAGAAGAACAAGACAGAATTTCAGTTCTACTAGACTTTTATACGAATAGTACAGGTATATTCTCAAGAGATATAGCCATCAGGCATAGGACTATGAAATTGGCAAGTATGAACGTCTTAGCGAGTATGTCTAAGTAACTTAGAAATAGTTTCTTAAAATGTACAAAGTCTAACCTACTTAAATTGTTATTTCAACTAACCGGTGGGCTACCTATAGAGTGGACTCGAACATGAAGGATTAAGCACTAAAAAAGTTGGCCATGAAGATTATTGGATCCACGTGTTCTGCTAGCAGTTGTGAGCGCAACTAGAGCACGTTCGATGCGATAAGTTTAGTAATGTACTCATTAATGTTGAATTTAGTCTTAAATCATAAGGAGTTAAAGTATTGTCCATGAGCCATCGCTAATGAACTTTCTTCAATGCAGATTCAAAAAAAAAAAAAAAAAAAACTAATCATCTTGAACAAAAGAAGCTCAACAACTTAGTCTTCATTCAATACAACCAAAAGATGATAGAATGATTCCAAGCTAGGCGAGAAAAACTCGATTTCTATCATCCTATTTGTCTAGATGATTTGGATGCAGATAGTGAGTAGCTCATAGAGACAGTGGACCCAGTCTTTGCAAGAAAGGACCTTACATGGGCCCAAGTCAAAGATGCCACATTCGAATTGGCAACTAGAGAAAGTATTTCCACTCAAAGACGGAGAGGAGGAGAGGCGAGTAGCAGCAGTCAAGCGGTGGACGAGATTGAGAGGTGGACAAAGGAGATGATCAAGATCAACCATTAGACACTTATGAAGAGCTAGTTAAACAGATGATGAAGAAACAGAAGAAGATGAAGTATACGTTGAAAAAGGAGACAACTCTGATAATGACAATAATGATGACGATGGTGGTGATCAGATGCCACAACAGCAACTGGATCAATTTATATAATATTATTATGTTTATTTTTATATTTCATTATTTTGTAAGTTGTGCTTTTTGTTTCATAATTTGTATTTGTACATTAAGTTGTAACTTGAAAGTTTCATTTATCAATAAATTTCTATGTTCAAAGTTCTTCATAATTAAATAGATTAAAAATTATGTTTGTACGTTAAATAGCTTGTTGGTTGTTTTATTAAATAGATTGTGTCGATCTAACAAATGTTAGACATTTGATCAATGCCCTTTAATATGGACGGTCAAGACTATTTTCAAAAAAATTGGTCCAATCAACAATTTAATCCATCTATCTGTTAGGACGCATCATGGATTGCTTATGATTCTAACCACTTTGGGTAGGCAATCATTACCATCCCATCCATGGATTGAAAAAGGGATGCCTTTGGCCGGGGGGGGGGGGGGGGGGGGGGGGGGGGGGGGGGGACGGACTTGATGGACAATTCAGAACTGCCCAAGTAAATCAATGCAACTAGAAGCACACTTATAGTGCTCTACGAGCACTGGAGCATTTCTCTTGCTCTGAATGTTTTAAGTTTTTAACCAAATATCACAGGAATCATTACATATCAAGAACTAAAACATCTGTGATTAGAAAATCACAAATACATTGAACACGGCATGATGAACGACATGTTCATAGTATTATAATCAATTATACACGTGACCAAACTTAACCCAAGACCCAGGTCTAATTGGTCAAAAATCAGCAAAAATGATTAATAACACGAAATTTTGGAAAGTCGACTAAAATGCCCTAATCTAAACAAGTATTGTTTGGTGAATTAGGGACCATTACATTGAAATACGACAAAAACGAAAAAAGAAAGTAATGGTTTACACCTTTTTCCGAATTTCCCTGAAACGCTCCATTCTGCTTTGATTTGTCAAATCCAGCTCAAATCTTGTGTTTTGATCCCAAAATAGTCCTAGATCTTCCTCTAAGGTTCAAATGAAGAAAAGAAGAGAAAACAAAAGAAAAATAAATTATCGAAAACAGGCCTTTATATTCGTGTTGGCCAACAATACAGTATGGCTATAGTGGTACGGATACAGCCGGTATCTGCCAAGCACCAGCTGATAGATGCGCCCTTATTGGTTGATACAATACGGATATTCGAAACCATGACATAAACAAAACAATCATCCTCTGCAGTGCATCCCAAAGCATTCACAGCCTATTCATACTGCTCTCTAAAATAGAATAATGTTAGATGGAAAATGAAGGGAACAACAAATAAATAATCACGAAAAGATAAGTTTACAAGAAATAGAACCCAGTGGAAAAATAAGGGAAGCCACGGGCCAGAAAGGGGAAAAAGGTCTCAACCCTTTGGAGAATATTGACAAGAGGGGGGAATCTCATTAGAAAGGGAGAGAAACCTTCAGGAAGGTACATTCAAGGTGAGATCAGGCAGCATGGAACAAGGATCGTCATGGATTGCCTTGTTGGTGAACTGTTGAAGTGGGCAATTGGAAGATCTGGCTCGAGTCATGGCACTCAAAGCACTTACATAGATGGATAATGTACATAACCAGATGGTCAATTGTCCTCAGTGCCTTGATTACAGAAGTAAAGCTTTGAAGCACGGGACAAGATTGTTCCCGAAGGTGTAGGAGTAACTCCCAACCTGATGAGGAGAATCCAATGTGGAATTACCAATCCTCCATATCTCTAACAGCAGAAATTTGGTGGTAACTCATTGCAAACATGCCAACATGGCACATGCAATCAAGATCCTGATCATTCAACAGGTGTGTCCCAGAATGAACGTGTGGTGGCCCAAAAATGAGGCCAGTCCCCTTATCAAGCAGGCCACACTTGAGTAAGAACAATGGACGATTACGAAGAAAATCGACCAAACAGTCGACATTCAGCCTACACAAATCAAGCACCTGGTAAGTGGACCGGCCTGACATGCAGAGGGCATGTTTACAGTGAGGCCCAACTAAGGAATGGCCAAGATCTCTCACATGTGTGCAATGTACGATCGTGCCACAGATTTTCTCGCGCAAACTAATACAGAATTTCTCACTCCAAAAAAAAAAAAAAAAGGGTTGGGTGGCAAGTCAATCAGGAATCGACCACATAGCAAAAAACCCAAGCCCTAGACTCGCGGCCCACCGTTACAGAAGAACACGATAATCCCACCACCGTAGATTTTACTAGAGACAGATTACCGATTACAGAATCGGAATACGCCTTCAGATCTTGAAGATGCAAGATAGCAATAACGAAAAGCGAAGGGAAACGGAATTACACAAGGAAAGCATCGCATGGATTGCAATTGCAGAAGCGTATACAAAACGGGAGAACTTCCAAATCCCTCTTGAAAAGGCATAGAATCGAAGGGATCTAAAAGGAGAAAGGCATGGAATTGAGAGAGAGTAAGAAAACGGGCATGTCCTGGAAATCGAGATTCGGGATATTACCTGCTGCTGTTTGGCGACCTGCTCCCTTAGTTTTGTGGCCTGCTTCCTTATGGCATCCATCCACAGAGCTGACGATGAGTAAGGCGACGGAAGAAATGCTCTGTTTGGAAGGTGATGGTTTGGAAAATACGGAAGGATCCTAGGAACGAAGAGAATACGAGGGAGAGATCTAATTCAGGCCCAGACTCATTTGTTAGTTTTGCATCGTTTACAAAAATGGTGGTGACTCATCCTTCTCGGTTCTCGCCTTGGGCGGGATTGGGTGCTACCCCACCGCTAGAGATGGACGGTCTTGTCAGGTAATTTTTGGGGGCCTACCTGATTTATTTTCTTTATCCACGCCGTTTATCCATTTTAAAAAATAATTTTATACTATTTTTTAAAAAAATTAGAAGATCTAGTTTTCAAATCGACCACACCATAGGAAACATAGGAAACAGTGGGGATTGAAAGTCTACCGCTGAAAATCTCTTGGGGGCCACAGAAGTTTTAAAAGAATATGATATTTATGTTTTCATTTCATCCAGGTTTATGTGACCTTATGAACAGGTTGGATGGGAAAAAAAAAATATCTCGGTGGCCCTAGGAAGGTTTCAACGGTGAGTGTCATTGTCACCACTGCTTCATGTGGTGTGGTCTATTTAAGACTTCTGTCTATTTAGTTTCATTTATTATACACCAAAATGGCCTTTGAAAATATATGGACGGCTTGGATGAAACAAAAACATTACGGTGGCTCCCGCAAAGTCCCTGACAAGACCGTCCGTCCCCAGTAGATTCTAGTGGAGGTAGCTCCCAATCCGCGCCCTCTCTCTTCTGGCACTGCTTTACGACGATACGGACCGTCACCGTTTGGCTGATGACCCCAACACCAGCCAGCTAATTGCTGTCAGAGCTCTGTGGACCCCACCGTGAGCTACGTGTTTTATCCTTACTATCCATCCATTTTTCAACTCATTTTAGGTCATAAGCTTAAAAATGAGGCAGATTCGAAGCTCAAATAAACCACATCACGTGAAACAATGGGGAAAATAATATCCACCGTTGAAACCCTCTTAGGGCCAGGTCATGTTTATTTATCATCCAGGATGTTTATAAGGTAAAACTGGCCTTGATGGAAGGCAAACATAAATATCTGCTTAATCCCAATATTTTATGCCCCTAAAGTTTTCAATGGTAGACATTCAATCCCACTACTTTGTACTGTAGTCTACTTCGATCTGTCTTATTTTTTTTATCAAATGAGTTGGCAAAATAAATAAACACAGTGATAAAACACGTGTATTAGGCCCACGGAGCTTTGACACCAGCTATATGGCTGATGTTGGGATCACCAGCCAAATAGAGTCCTATCCTAGCCATCCAAATTCTCTGTTTGTTTTTGGATATGGATCATGTATCTGAAATTATAATCAAGCAATTCTAACCATCTAATTAATGGCTTTCAGATGGATGGTTGAAATTAAAGTAATAAGTGGTCAAAATTGGAAGAGGAAATCAACGGTTAATATTGACTTAAGTTTGCAGTTTTTTTTTTAAGTAATGGCCCGTCTTTGTTGATCAACTTGGGTTGTCATGGGCTTCATACAACTCATCCATGCCCATGTCTGGAGACCTCAGCTTTTTTAAATAGTATAAAAAATATGTTAGGGGAAGGTATTGTAACTCGCGCGAGTGAGATGGATAAGGACCTCGCTATACACGTGTCAATATGGCACCTGTGTGGGATATCCCATCCCACCTGTTTATCAGGTCCGGACAGAGCAAGACTCCACTTTAGTTACGATAAGAGTTGTTGAGTGATCAGGTGGGCGGTAAACGTGAGTAAAATCTCAACGGTCGGTTCTTATCTAACTATAAATGTTTGTATGAAAGGATGGCCCATCTTTCTTTTTTGTGAATTTCGCTGTGGGCGAAACACGATGAATGGAATGGATTTTACATACGTGTTCTGCGTTGGCACACGTACAGCAAGGGCCTCTCACGGTGCCACTGTCGCACGTACTACGTGCGGGTCTGAATCGTGCGGGTCGGAATTCAAACAAGTTTTTCAAATATGTTTGTCCGCCTGCGGTGATAGTTCATCGCCGTTTACTATGTTGCCTTTGTCTCATTCTCCATCGCCGAAACTTACGACCGATTAAAAATTCAAAATTGAACCTGGGCCGGTTTTATTTCCAACCATTATCTGAGTAAGGCCGTTGTATACAACGCTCATTGGGTCAATGTCATTGCCCGTATATACTTCATTTACAATGTTCTGGACCCATACTCTTGCTCTGGTGGTGGACTCTCCATATTTCAATACCTGGTCAAAGGTTCCAGTATCCATAAGTGGTGAAATCCTACTACAGCACAGCGACTTAGATAAATCCAATTCCACTCCAGTCTCATACATAATCATATGGTGCCCATTTGGATGGTTGGATTAAAAGGGCCTATACTAGATTTGACTGGAGTCACCAGTCCACTCTCAAGACGTGCGGCAACAGCCTGTTTGGATGACAGATGAGATAAGGCGGATTGCAGAAGAGTGGATTTTCTGCGGAATTCGGCTATCCATCCATCTCCTCCTCTCTATCTCTCTGGATGGCGCCTCGAGCCCATCCCAATCCCTTCCACAATCCTGTGTACAGACAGTATTGGATGGGATGGAAGGATTTTAGTAATGGCATGAGTGGTGGCGGGAGGTAAGATTTCGTGCACTTAAAAAGTCTTATATATGTTTTACTGGTGTAAAGAGGCTGGCCATTACAGTCATCTTCGTCCCGGACTGCTAGCAAATGTATGTCTTTTTCTTCCTTCCAACGATGTTGGCCATCCAGAAATTAGGAGTTTATGGATCTTCTGAGTTTTTGGTTAATTTAAAGGCGATTTTGATAATCATATAGACCGTTTCTTGTTCAAGAATGTTGTCTTCAGTACATAGGTTTAAAAAAAAGATGAAATTTTTTAAACCATGGTTCCTGAATTTTGGGGTTTCGTGAAATCGGATTGCTACTGTTTATAGTATCTCCGATTGACCGCCATATTTTGGATTTATGGCATTTTGGCTTATTCTATTGACGATTTTTGGTTGTAAGAGGACAATTTGAGCTTCAATTAAGCTATATTCAATTAATATATTCGGTCTTACGAAATTTATTTGTGCATGTTTTCTAAAAATTAAGGGTTTTGTGAAATCTTACTTCTACTCTTCGTAAGAGCACATAAAAATGAGAATTTCTTGTTTATGTCTATTTTGGGATAATCGGAAATGGATTTTCTATAGTGTTGTACTGACTAGGCATCATAGCAACTATATTCACCCAATAGTGAAAGATGAGATGAGATATTCGTATCCTAATGGTGCATGGATTTTAGGGGTTCTGTAAAAACTCTTTTTTGTAAATAATGACATGCATGCAAAAGGGTTAAACTGAATAAATAAGGTTTTCAATTAATATGAAATCCAACTATAAACATTTTCAAATGACCTATTGCTCGCATTTCAAACTAAAGGGTCATCTCTATTTGTAGGGTTTCATATTCTATATACAGTTCATCTAATACTATTTGATTCCAATAGATATACGCAGTTGGTTATAGGCATACTACTTCAAATAGAGTGGTCTGTATACCTATTGCTATAAGTAATTTTGAGGATAACTGTTGGTTACTCACAGCTTGGTTTTTAATCTACAGACTTTGCAAACCGTAAAGATCATTGGTATGGTCCATATTACCTATCTTTCTTCTTCTTCTTCTTTTGTCTCATTCATGGCATTTTCTAGTTATGGCTGAAACTTCTTGTTATGGATTTTTGCTTTGGATTTTTCAGAAACCTTCTATAGCATTCTATTTCTATTCTTGTTATGGACTTTGTAAAGTAGCATGTAATTGTTTGTTAATCATTTGGAACAATGTTGTTGGGATGTGATGATATTATTCACAATATCAACTTCTATATATACTGCTCTCAGTTAGGCTACTAGTTTGGAAATTTTGTTAAATTTGATTCTTTTGAACTATAAGCAATACATGATACGCCATCCATATGGATCTTTCGAGTGCCGAAGAACCTTACTTTCTCATTAATTACGTTGACTGTCCAATAAGAGATAGTATTGTTCTGCTGGTTTGTATCATCAAAATTGGTGGGATTTTTACATGGTGGCCTGAGAAATGTGTTATAGGCGTAATGCAAAGCCCATAATGCTTGGTTAGATTGGCTCAAGTGCTAGGCATGTTCAAGTTAAGAAGAATTTGTTATGGTAACTATGAGAGCAGTTATCATTTTGCCACACATTTTCGTCATTCACAAATTTCCACTACAATAAAATCAACACAAAGTAATACATGAGCATGAGTCTTACACCCAAATACGTAGATGTGGGAATGAGAAAGATAGATTGAGTAATTTATATGATCGAAAAATACAAAACATACATGACTAATTCTGGGTTTTTTTATTCAAGGGTTCTGATTTTGTGCTATTAGCAAATACATGAAACTGTGGCTTTGATGGATTTGGATTGTATTTGTCGACATCAAATTTCAAGACTAAATTTGAAAAGCATTTATTTAACTAGTATAGTATTTATTGCAAAGGATTTGTTATTTTTGTTGCTTTTGAATGTCTCTCAATTTAGGTCTTGCCAAATCCTGTATCTAATTAAACTCTATCATATTTGGCTAATCCCAAGTAATAGATTAAAAACAAAAGTTTTTAAACTGTATCACTCACACAGTTATATGTGACATGTGAGAGTTTTTAAACTTGTTGTGTTCAGAAAAATGCAAGGTCGGGATTTTAACATCCACCCAAGACAATTGAAGAAGATCCTTACCATTAAAACAAAACATGCCTTTTGTAGAAAACATTAGTTATATAAATACTCAAATTTTGAATTTTAAAAAGTAAATTGGCTAAAAACCACATGAAACCATATGTAGCAGTCCAACATATATGTAACTTAAGATGATTGTAACTGATGATCTAGTAGGTCACTTGTTTTACTGATGTCTATAATAACTTACAAAAAATAGGATATCAATATTGAGAAATAGACATTTAACAAGGAAGATAAATAAAGGGAGCAACTGTTGGTAGTTCACATGAAACAAACTGATAGAATAGAGAAGCGTAGATGACCAAACCTCATTAGCCCCAGTTGTATCATCAACATGAAACTCCAAGACAATCGAACTTTTCCCTTGAAGTTGTGTTTGTAATACATCTACTAAAGATACTTTAAATGCTTGCTTTGAACCAACTAGAAAACTCAGCATATTCCCTACATACAGTTCGCAAAACATAAGAACATTTAGGATGAAAGACTTTTATTTCGGAAGTGGATGACGAACTCTGTATCAAGCTCTACATGCTTCTCCACCAAAGACAAGGTTAGGAAAAATTTTCAATGCGTATTCAAAATCTTATGTAAAAGATATACATCCATAGAATTCTAAGCTTCACGATGTAGCCGCAGTAGTTCAATCCAAATTTTATTTGTATTTTACAAAGTAGGGAAATGCATGAACAGATACACCCATAGTACTTGAAGCTTCACAATGCAGCCACTTTTCTACTCACCAAAATTATCTGCAAACCAAATATCCAATTCATGTGATGGAAAATGTTAGAACTAGAAGATACAATTGTTGGGGAGAGAGTGAGTGAGAGAGAGAGAGAGAGAGAGAAGAACTTTTTATATACTATATCTTCTCATTTACTACTCAGACAAACATTGTTTCGTGTGTGTATATATATACCCTTAAATATATATTTGTACCCACGATTATTTGCAATGAAAATTTTTGAGAAATTTACATGTGAGAGTGTAGGTTATCAGTTGACGATAGATTCTTCTTGGAGAGGGTAATTGTCTTCCAAGCGGTGGCAGCTTGTGTACAGGCCGTTGAGGAATATTGTTGCTCGTACATGTTCAAACAACCAGCGCGTCATGGAGATGATGAGTGAGTGAGGTTCATCAATTTAATCATTCGGGCCAACGACGGAGATTGTGTAGATCAACTTATATTTTTTGAACTATGTACGCTGTTGCGCGAGAAGACACAACTCCATAATACTCATAATGTTAGTCTCAAAGAACAAGTAGTTATTTTCCTTCATATATTGGGGCACAATATTCACAACCGAGTCATAGGTCACAGATTTATTTGATTGGGTGAGACAGTCAGTCGGCACTTTCACCGTGTGCTAAAGGCAATTGTATCATTGTACCCCGATTTAGTTAAACTAGCCGGAACGGAGATGCCATCAGAGATCCAAATAAATCTAAATTAATGTGCTTACTTTCAGGTATATTTCAAATATGACTATTTTCTATATTTGTAATATTCACTTTTCTCCTTTGTGTGGTCCCTACACATTAATCGATTCTTCACTTTTAGTATTCCATAGGTGCAATTGACGGTACACACATTCCAGCGCATGTGTTGGCGGTTGACTAGGTGACAATCGCAAAGGGGTCCTCTCCTAAAATGTAATGGCGTTCTGTTCATTCGATATAAAATTTACATATGTATTGGCCAGTTGGGAGGGTTCTGTTTCGGATGCGAGGGTCTACATAACGCATTGACTCGATCAGATGATCCCTTGCTTGTCCCAAACAGTACTGGTTATCTGATAAAATAGTGTCAATCTAATTCATAATGTTCATAGCACATTCGGTTTTTCAGTTGATAGAACCATAATTCGAATGTGTAGGAAAATATTATGTTGTTGACGCTGGATACGCTCATTCACCTAGTTTTATGACTCCATACCAGCGCGTTTGATATTATTTATAGGAGTATTGAACTGGGAAAATGCTTGCTAACATGAAGGAGTTGTTTAATTTCCGACATGCATAATTGCACAATGCAATCGAGCGTTGTTTCGGGATTTTGAAAGACAGATTTCCCATCTTGAAGAGCGCTATGTAGTACAAATTTTATACACAAGTTCATATTATGATGGCCTGTTGTGTACTACACAATTATATACGTACCGCAATTGTGCATGCACATGACAACTTTTTCGATGATATATCTATTGTCGATGGGAAGGGTATCCCAACACCTCACGAGGTTTCAACTAATGATGACTATCGATGGTTGCTTTGAGTTACTTAGCGTGAAAAAGATGCTTGGAACCAATTGCACAATGATATTACAGCCAAAATGTGGGCAAATGCTTAGCATAATAGTAGGAGTAGATAGTCGATACTTGCTATTTAATTTCTCTGACATAAGTTTGTGATACTATAGATCATGTTTATTTAACTTTGAAACAAAGGAATTATAATCACCCAGTTACGCACTGGGTGGTTTGTTAACGTTAGTTGCTTATAATGATCAAAGAATTTATATTGTGTATGTGTATGTTAGTATTTGTTCTTCTCATGATTATGGTATTCTAAGCTTGCAATTATACATATTTTATATTTAGGTGAAATTGCTAACTCATTTAATGACACATCGGCACCGACCCAATCACCGATAAAAACACCGCCGCTACCCACTCGATGTTCTCCATGTGAGAGGACGGTGCAATCTTTGGCGGAACCTCCATCTAGGGCTGCAAAAATCAAATGGACACTTGTTATGGATCAGGTTCTATTTGATACATTTATCGAATAGGTCGCACTAGGGTGTATAGCTGATAACGGTTTCAAGCGGGAAGCGTACCAGATTATTATCGAAAAAGTTACGAAGCATACTAACGTAGTCGTCAACTGGTAAAACGTGTTGAATCGTTTAAGATACTATAAGAGAGAGTATAATACAGTGAAAGACATGCTGTCGGTGAGTGGGTTTGGCTGGGACATTGAGAGGATGGTTGTCATGTCTCCTGATGAAGTTAGGGAAGAATATCTTAGGGTAAGTTTTACTGATTTTAAAATTTTCATCCAAAGTTGTTATGTCGTTTTAACCCTTAATTGCAAGGGTCTTATTCCTCTGGCAATCTCACCTACGTGTTGAAAGACTCTGCGGTAAACATATCGAAATAATGGATGACCTTGCAATTATTTGCAAATGCGACCAGGCCGTAGGACGATATGTCTAAGGCAGTAAGAGTATGACCGCTTTAACATCATCTTCTCATCTTCAACGAGACCTTAATGAAGCATGAAGAGAGGTTGAGGATGATATGGATGATACGATTGACCAATCAGAGGATTATGTAACGGACTCTACAGAGACCATTCCATTACCATCGGATAGTCTAGCAATGGGACATCAAGACTCCCGTAGCACTCCCACTTGCACACCTGATTCCGATGGTAGCCAAGGAGGTATAACAAGAAGAAAATGATCACACCCTCTTCGTCCATGTGATGTACTTAGGTCCTCTTTGCAAACTGTTGCTGACTCAATGATGAAATTTGGGCTCGACAAAGAGGTTAACCGCACTAGCAGGGTGCTTGATGTGCTGGAAGAAGTGAAAGGACTGACCAACGCTGAATTTTTCGAAGTTGGTCAAATCCTGAGTAAGGACAAGTCACTGGCGCCGTTCTTTGTCAGTTTCCGACCAGAGCGCCAAGAAGAGTGGTTAAAGAAAACTCTGTGTGATCACTTTGGTGATGGAGGTGTCAGATTTGTCTGACAGGGTGTGGTCATTTTCAGTTAATATGTTGTTTTCTTATCTGGGCATATAGTAACTTATATTGTTGTGTCATTTATTTTATTTTGTACCTATTTTTTGGACTTTGATGTGCTGGTTTTCTTATGTCAGTTTTCCATTGTGACTTATGTGATATGACATATATATGTTTTTATAACATATTTGGTATATGTACTAACATGCTTGCATTACACACGTTAAGTCGGAACGGACCACACACTTGATATACTAGATGAAGGATATGTACATACAATTTTTATATTGTGTAATGAATTTTTTAAGGTATAGTTTGTCTTTCTTCTATTCAATATGCATTATTTCGCCGTCCTAATCCCTTATTGATATATATCGTTTATAATCCACACATGTCATTGCAGATGGGTAAAGATAAGTATTATGTTGTCCTCGTTAGACGACATCTGAGAATATGTCACATGGGACGATGCTCGTATGGAAGTCGAGGGGTTTAGAGGGGGTTGACACCACACTTTTAAGAATTGGAAGGAGGCTGTGGCATGCTGGGATAATTATTTCGGTAAGGCTAGTGAACCATTCAGACCTCCCATAAAGACTCTATTTCTTCAGGTTGCCGCTATATTTGCTGAGATAGATATCCATCACACTACCACCTCCTCTATCCGACGGACATCCGAGCCGAGCACGGAAGTGGTGGAGAGGGCCACGTCGACTGATGATCTTGGCCCATCGAAGAGTGAGAGAGTCGTAGCCATTTTGGTTGACGTGTTGATTTTTTTTTTTTGTGTTGCTTATAATTATTAAATTTTAGATATTTATGGTGTTGTAAATTTAAGGATATTTTATAGAGAATTTAGGATTGATGTGGTTCATGCTTTTGGGTTTAAATGGTCGTAGGAGCCGTTTTGATATTTTTCTGGATTTTCGCATGCCTTAGGTTACTTGATATACACAATTGTATGACACCACCATTGTAGGAGGCGGTCCTGAGGATACATTGACATGTCATATGGGAGATCAATCTTGATATACAGTTACTAGTATGTTGATCTACCAGGCATGCAGAGCCCATCACGTGGACCATACCATAGGAAACAGTTCCAATATGATATCCACCGTTGAAACCTTAATATGAATTTCCCCTGATATTTACTTCTCATCCAACCTGTGGCAGTAACAAAAACGTCTCGGTGAAGGGATAGAAAAAATTACAAACTTGATCCAACTCTTTTGTGGACCCGTAGAAAGTCAGACATCACGGACGGCCTTCATTTCATAATGTTTCTTGTTGTGTGCTCCACATGAGTATCATTGCATGCTTCAATTTTCTGTGCAAGACCCAATATTATTTGGTAGAATGGATGGACAGAGTGAATGGCCAGAAAAAATGACGGAAGGCCCACAAACTTTAGTCAGTGCGAGTAAAAATCTGGACGGCTAAAAAAGTCCACTGCAACTGCTACAGTCCAACTTTTCCTGGGGCCGTTCCGTATCAAGTGTCAGGGCCACTTCCCAAACACGTCATAGGTGGGAATGCATGAGATTACATGCAATCCCATGCTCGGCCAAATAAGAGACGTATGTGTCATCCCTGTATTATCCAGACCGTCCAAACAGACACCTTCCGGACGCTGGATCATGGAAGATGGTGGGATTAGAGACAATCCCCTAACTAACCATTAATGTCGTTGGTATCTGTGCAATCCCCCCAGTTATATCATAATCCCTTCCAATCCTCCCATCCAAACGGGCCCATAAGGTGTACTTGTTTTGCCATTGATTTGAGCAGCAATTTTTTTAACGCTTGAGTTCATACGGAGAGAATGAACCAATATCTTCTCTTTATAAACTTAATTGATGGGCAAATTTTATCCATTGATGGATTCAAAGGTTTTATGTCTTTATCATTGAGAGAAAAACCTTAGGGCGTGTTTGGCTTATGGCATTGGGAAGGATTAGGTGGGATGGGATTTAAAAGAACATAATTATTACACATGGCTGGGTTTGTCCCCTAATACCATGGGATAAGCTTAATTATGTGCTATGTTTGTAATACGTTGGTACATTGAATGGATATACCCACCATCATTTGAAACCATTGAGAATAACATATATGTGTTATATCCAAACCGTTCATTTATTTTGTAACCTCATTTTATCGCATGGGCTTAAAAATGAGGCAGATCCAAAACTTATGTGGCCCCAAAGAAGTTTTCAAAGGTAGGTATTCAATCCCCATTGCTTTCTATGGTGGGGTCCACTTAAGCTTTAGATCTACCTAATTTTTTTGCCCATGCTCTAAAATGATCTTGAAAAATGGGTGGACGGTGTGGATATAGCCCATACATCACGGTGAGACCTACACAACTTGCTAACATTAAGTGGAATTGGCACGGGACCCAATGTAATTCCATCTAATCTAATTCCAAGCTATTCCATTCTTCCTAAATAGTGAGAGGAATTGGCACGTGACCAAATGCAACTCCATCCCACTCAATGCACTCTGTTTTACTTCTTTAACAATGAGAGAGGTACAATACTCTGAATCTCTATTTAGCTAACGTACAATCACATTTGTGTGAGACTGCCAGAGCCATATCTTATTATTTTTATCTAAATTATCCAAACACACCATTTGGCCACAAGTGTCATATGTGGCTCATCATCAAGTTTGATTCTAATATTTTTCCAATACTTTGGGTTACATATGGTATCGTAATATAATTGATTAGATATATTTAGTATTTTACTTTATGAACTCTAACATTTACTTGATATTTTATGATGGATCATGAACAATACATTGAATAATCTAATTCATTACAAATATCATTATGGGATAATGTTAATCATCACTCTTTTTTTTTATATAGAAATTTTAAACCAAGCATGATTACAGATATATACACTCTCAATGACATGCATCCTTAATGCATGGGCACGTAATATATAAATCCCATGCTAAAGTAGTCACACATACAATTTTTCAAGTAGTCCTATTATCACCACCTACAAATGCATCATACCTCAAATGAAAGCCAAACTATCATGCTCTTTTACTTTAAACATGTGCATGAGACAATAATCAGTAAGAACAAAAAACATAATATCATAAACAATAATCATCAATTGAATTGAAATGTGCACACTACTAGGATGCTTGCATATATACTATTCTTAAGAAAACACATTTTTAATGCCAAGTACTCCCATGCTACTCACCAACTCCTTAAATAACTAGCAAGGTATGCCCTTAATCAGTGGGTCCTTAGATATCAATTTTGAATTGGTATATTTCATAAACACTAAATGATCTTGAATATTTTCTCTTACAACTAGAAGTTTTATGTATATATACTTAGATGAATTTTTGTCAGGATTGAAGAAAAACAACATTACACTAATATTACAATAAATTCTAAGTAACTTTTGATCTTAATGTATAATATGAAACATTGACATAAATTTCTATAGGGATATTGCATGACATGTTGCTTTGTAATAGACGATGAATTTCCACTTTATAGTGGATTAATTTGTAAGTGTCTGCTTTGCACTCTTCCATAAAATAACTCTTCAAGCCATCATGAAAATCTATTTTAATTGGACTTTTTTTTTATATATATCAAGGCATCCAATATTAGTCCAAGTCCGCATCTCCAATTGTTTTCAGTTGATCAGTCTATTTCTATGTGAGCATGAAATCTTCATCATCTGAAGATATTACATCACTCTCATTACAACATTCTAATTATCTATTTGTAAATTCATTATGTATCTTCCAAGCATCGCAGTTACAAAAATCATGTTAGGTAAATGTAAACCTACATGTACATAATATTTCTCATTGCAAATACACATGAGATATCCTACATTTCATTCTATTTGAGATCTTTTTAGAACAATGTTGTAAGATAGACTAACCACCCTTGACGACAGAAATCTCGCCCGATGCACGATTTTGCATACTAAATAATCTAAGTATAAGTTTTATAAGACAATACTAAAAGATCTATTGATTTATTATGATATATTTGTTTACCAACAAAAAATGGGGTGCGGATTGGGTACTACCCCCACTAGGAGAGGTGGATGAATCGTGTCATCCATTATTGGTTGATAAAGGGAGACCCATATGAGACAAAAATTCAAGCCGTTAACAACTCTCAAATGATGTTTAGTTGAGTAGCAATTCGACCAAAAATCAAAACCTTTTTTTTTCTCACACACATGGTGCCCTCTCCCCCCCTCTCACCCTCTCCCTCCCTTTATGATGCTTCTTCCTGTCGATCTATCTCTCCCTCCCTCCTTTGGTTACAATCGAACACGTCATTAATCGATGGATCCATCTACTCTTTTTCATATATTTCCCTTCCTCCCACTCTCAACTAGGGTTATAAACAACCCTTCTTCTTTGAAAATTTTAGCAACCCATCTTGATTTATGTATTTTTATGTTCTTCATTTATTGGACTATTTTCTAAAATTTCAGTAACTCTTTCAATCGAATTTTTAAAATTTTAAGTTTTATTCTTATTTAGGTAGGTTGAGATTTCGAAGATCATAATGATTCTCAATTTGATTTTTTTTTTTAAAAAAAATCATGAACGATTTTTGTTAAAAATTTGGCTATCTTTTTTAAATATTATTTTATTGATTTTACTTCTATTCTTTAATAAATTTGATAGTGATTCTTTTATTTCAGATAATTTTAAAATAATTAACCTATGTGGTAAGGCTCATTGTGCGAAATTGGATCCACTACTCATTAAGTATGTGTTAAGCTTATCTTGCAAAGAGGGTAAATTCATATTTTTACAATAAACTTAGGTACTCGCAGCTCTTATTTGGGATTCTCATTATATATTTGCAATTGTTCATCTTTTGAATCCTTATTATAGTTATGCTACTAAATTTTAGTGGGCATCTTGAATCATGGAATGGGGCTCACCTTAATCAAATGCAGTGATCAACACCATTAATACCTCTGCTCACGTCCTTTGTCATTGGCCGAAAAATGAATGTGATTTGAGTAATAGGTAGGCCACACGAAGTATCAAAAGTGGATAATTTCATTACCATGAATAGAAATATGTCCTGTATGGTCCACTTGATGATTACATGTAATAACCCAAGTAAATTCTAACCGTCTAATTTTAACCATTGATCGATGTATCCAATTAGTTCGATACAACCATTGATCTACAAGATCAACTGGTCCAATCTCATCTATTGATTTGGACATATCCAATCCAACTATTCATTTACTAATAAATGTAACCATGCATTTAACCATCCATCCAATGATACAATCATCAAACCGTTCATATGTTGAAATTGTTAGAACATTTATTCGTCCATTTAAACCGACCGTCCATCTTGTTGGTCATGTGGCCGCCTACAATTATACTCATCTATCAGACCATATATCCAATGTGGGGTCTATACCAAAGGTGTACACATTACTTCTAGAGTACCCATTACTTCTAAAAACCTCTGTTCATCACCATTTCATCTAACCCATCCTATCCATCCATCTCACCAATTTTTATGTACATTTAAAGTCCAGTAACCGATCACATAAAATCCCATCTAAACATACACATATCCATCCTTCTAACTAACTATATATATATATATATATATATATATATATATATATATATTATCCATCACACCATCTGTCCATGCATGCATCGCAAATTTCACACCATGTACAACAATTGCATGCATACACACCCCTCACACATACTGCTTGCACACGCACCCATCACACGTGCAGCATGAACACGTGTTTCATGCATGCGGCACACATGAGATGCATGGTGCGCTAAACCAACCCATGTTGAAAAAAAAAAAAAAAAAAAAAAAAAAAAACGTGACTAAAAGAGACGGAAACAAAAGTAACAACCGTTGCCTCTACTCTCACGTGTGTAATAACTAATGAATGGAATCACTATAAATAAGAGATGAGAAGGAGTTATGTTGTATGGTAGGATGTAACACGAAGAGAGAGAGTGAGAATGATGTAGAGAGAGAGAGAAACTCTATGTTGTTATTTACGTGAGAAGAAATAAAGAAATAGAGGTTGAGAGAGATGGAAGAAAAATGAAGAGAGAGAAAAAAAATAGAGAAAAAGACATATAATATACATATATTATGTGAGTATCTCTTACTTGATGTTTATAAAAAGTTATATATATATGTTTATTCAATTGTACTTGTAATTAAATTTTGCCATCTAAGATGTTCTTTTTAATTTGATGTAATCACTTACCATACTTCCTAAAATGTCACTTAAATTTTTTATTACTTCGGTTGTCATTATTTTAATATGCCTCAATTCGACTTTTATATCGTCTTATTACTAATCCTACCTTAAAATTTCATTTTTTGCATTTTGACTTTGTTTTGTTAAAATTATTATAAAAATCTTGATTTTATATATAATTTTCTAAATTCTTATATCTAATAAATCGCATTGCATGTTTGTTTCTGTCGTAGTATTTTAATCACGTATGGACAATTTACATTGATTGAAAATTTCATTTTTAGTTTGATAAATTATATATATTAAGTATTATGTATTGATCGAAGAATAGCAGTCATTAAAGATTTTAGAAATATTTGATTCATGCAATATTAAAATCACACATCATTGAAATAGTTATGAAACACCAGAAAATAAGTGGGGTAATCAAGTCCTCTGGGTTAAAATCTCTAAATTGTAAATAGGTGGGGCAACTTAGACTCTTAGGTTGGAAGTCCCAAAATCCCAATCCATACATCTTAGAACCTCAACTGTACCCTTTGGGTGGATGAGTATGTTAGGATTGCAAAAAGTTTCTGCTGTCAGGTTCGGTAGGATAGTAGTCTGACCAGCTAACGTACAAATGAGTCCCTCATCAAGTGTCATTTAAATGAGTGAATGTTTGCATGCCTCCAAGTGCAGAAGTTCGTAAGTAATATCCCGTGAATACAGGATCGATCCAACGGGGAGATGAATTGTTAGAAGGAGAAAATTAAATACAAAACAAACTAAGTAATAAAAATTAAACTGATGATTTGATTTTGAAAGTTTTGAATGGATGTAATTCAACTGAATTAAAACAACACCCAAGCTTCAAAGTTCCACACATAGGTTAATGTTCCAAAATCATAATGACTTGAATAACACGACTAGGATCCGAGCACTATGGTCGGCCTAATCAGAAAATAAAATAATTTAAACATTTTAAATAAATGATATAAAATATTAAAAAATCATGAATTTGCACCATTGATATATATTCTCAGGCGCCAGTGATTTTAAGAATTCATATCTATAAGATAATGAATATCAAAGAAATGTAACAGGTTAAGAACCTCTCCTATCTAGGAAATCTAATTGATTCAGGGTAAGCCTATCCATCAATGTGGATCTCATATGATGGAAACATATATATCTCACATAACGATCAAAAACTAAAACTAAATAATTGATAACATGCATTTACTATTCTTTTCGTCATTAAAATAATTAATTATCATAATTATGAAAATATTAAAACAATATACTTTTCTTCTAGCTTGGGTTAGAGGGAACTTAGAAGAACATAATTAAATTGCAAAATAAAAAAGCAATAAGAAAGAAATAAATGCAAATAGAAAAGATCTAAAAGAAAAAATAATTTATAAAACTTAAATAAAATTGAAAACTCTCTAAAAACTCCAACTTTCGCACCTAGTTGAAAAACTCTAGAAATCGTCTTAAATTTATGCAGTTTACTAAAATAGACTTCACTTTGCATAATTTTTCAAAATAGATTCCAGAGTTTCAGAATACGCTTTTTTCGGACGATTTTAGGATTCTTCACTTCAAATCTTTAATTCTCTTCACTCCTCACTTAGTTTTCTTGGATCTTTGACATGTGAATTCTTCAATCTTGGTCTCCTAAGATCTAGCCCCTGCTTTGGTGATTATTGAGTATCAAATCCATGCTTTTAACACCATTTTCAATCCAAGCTCTTAAATTCACCTTGCAATATAAACATGAGTAAAATAGAATATTAAGTTGATTCATGTTCATAAAACTAAGATATAAATGGAGAAAATTATGCATTATTCGAGTCTCAACAGTGAGCATGTCAAGCAAGAGGTTCCCATTATCATGCTAGGTGTTGTATTGGCTCGGGTGTTGGCTAGCTGGTGTAAACTGCACTGGTGTTAAAAAGAATAAACTGCATTTGTTATTATGGATTATAACATATGTTGATTTATTTATTTTTGAAATTTACATTGAAAATTCTCATTTATTACTGTTACTTTACCTAAATATGTATTGTATCTTTTAGTACATTTTATTTAAATTATATGATGTTATTTTTTAAACCAGTATTGAGATTACTCACTAGGCTTCGCAGTTCATCCTATTTATATTTTAAAAATTCAGGATTAGTATCTTATGAAAGCGTTTAAAGAGATTTATTTTTTAATTCTTTAACATTTTCTGAATAAATTGTAATGAACATTTAGTATGATAGTATAGTGATAACATGTGATGAGTCATGAGTCTAGTGACAATCTGCAATACTCGAGACATAGATATTTTATTTTTAAATAAATATTTATTTATTAATTTTTTTATGGTTATATTTTATGAATGAGAATAATTTTGTCAATAAATGTGTGTATTGTGAAATTAAAATATACAAAATATAAGTCATGCCTTCGGGTACGAAATCAGAGTCAGATATACATATGTGCTGGATTTCGGGGCATGACATTATATATGTTTCATTTTTATAGAAATATCATAATATCATCCGTATATTTTAATGAACAACATGAATCATCACGATTACAGCGATAGGCAATACTGATATTTTTTCAATAACAAGACAGCTTGATGACGATGAACAAATTAGTTATTGGTGTGACACTCACCACTTGTGGCCCATCTTAATTATTTTATATTATAGCAACACTGTCCGACCATTTTTCTAATTCATTTTAGTATTTGATCCAAGAAATTGACCTTATCCAAATATCGATTGGACCACATAACTGGAAATTGTGGTTAATTACCATTATAATTATTTTTATGGGTAAATTTTTTTTATCAAGCTAGTACTCATATGGTCTCTTCGTATAGGTTTTTATGACCCTATGAAAATTAATTGACAGCGTGCATGTTTGTTACATCTTCCATCTTGGATGAGTTTCTTTTAAGACACTGAAATTGAGCTCTCCCTGAAATGGTTCGGGAAGAGTGAGGTGGGGGGACGTGGTTTGATGTAACCTTAACGTTTGAAGTGCCTAAAACAAGTTTATGATACTTTGGCTCCAAAGGAGTGAAGTGGGGTAAAGTGATTTGATGTAAGTTTAACTTATTTCGATTTGGCTTAAAATTGGTATGGAACTTACTCAGATCATGACAGACTTATTGAAGAAATTTTGCTCTAGATAGGTCTCGTTTGAGGTGCAAAAAGTAACCAATGAAGTTTTTAACGATAAACAGTTTTTTCCCATTTTTTATTCTCATGTGGCCTACCTAAGTTTTCAGTCCAACTCATTTTTCTGGCATGTCTTAAACTAAGCTCATAAATCAGATGAATAAAGTGGATTTGTCACAAACAATATGCAATGTCATACCTACCATTACAAGAGATCGGCACGTAAAGAGCGGATTAATTATTACCCGAATAACACTTGGTGGGTGTTACCCTTACTGTGTGGGTCTCACATTGATGAATATATTGTATATCCATACCTCATATCCTTTTTCTTAACTCATTTCATGAAGTTATTTATGAAATTAAGCATATCTAAATTTCCTATAGGCCACACTCTTGTAAAAAGTGATGAATAAAAATTAAAAAATTTTTGTAGGCCCCAGAAGTTTTGGATCAAGTTTATATTTGTATTTTCTATTTACGCAATATTGTTTAACCTTATCAATGACATTGATAACAAATAAATGTTACAAATTTTCTTAAAGTTGGCCTTTAGAATTTCTAATGGTGAGCGTTCAATAACTAGTATAGTCTGGATTACTTGAGACCCCCAGGAGCGTGTCTTAGTTGCAACAAGATCGGATTGCTACATAATGTGTAATGACCTGGATATTTTTTGTGCGAGTTTCCTACATAAGAAGGTATGGTTACAATTGTTCAATTGTACACTTGTAGATCCGTTAATATTAACCGTCTATTTATAGTTTAAATTAAATTTAAATCAAAGGTAGTACTTTCCATCCATAGATTAAGCTATTCGACCATTGATTAATATGACGAATCATCAAATACCTTAATATTCTCTCCCGTACATCAAGCTCACCGTTAAATCAACCATTCATTGCTAGATGAAGATATCCGATTGACCACTTTGAATTTGGACAACCCGATCATAGTAAACTAACTACCTGACTCCATATCTGCTCGTACACATATCAAATTAAAATTTTTATCCGTTCAACTTATTCATCACTTATGATTATGCGTAACCTATCATCAAAATTACCGTGTAGATAACATGCAGACATAAGCGAGTCTCTAAAATCGAACAGTGTACATTTCCAATATACACCATATTCAAAAACTATTTTCTATATATCTGTTTGCGAAACCAACCGTACATTAACCCATATACATGATTAATATACTAACCATCTAATTAATTAAATTTTAGACCATCAATTGATTATCCATTATAGTCTGATATGTCAAACGGGCCATCCAAATGCCTAAATGAACGGTTCATTAGGAAGATCATAGGGTAAACATCAAAACTTTCGATTAGTTTTCACATAGGATATTGATACACATTGTTTTGAATTATGAATAGGCATAAGTCATTAAAATGACATCTTGGTTATCTCTGAGAGATTGAGGCCAGACTTAGTTTGCTAATAGGGCATGCAAAATGATAGGCCATAGTGAAGTGTAGCTTAGAATGAATGACATAAATTGATTACACATGCAATTGAAATCTTGGTTGTAAAATAGGAAGTGAGAGAGACCATGCCTGACATTGCATATTTATAATATAAAAAGAATTAAAGAAAGGAAAGTACTAGATGGAAGTCCAAAATGGGTTAACAATGTATATTCCTCGCCATGGTGTGACCCACCTAAGATGTGGATGTATCTCAATCTTGGGTTTGCATGTCACACCCCAAACTCGGAAATTAGGTCACAAAATTCTCGATCACTGAATCTGGTGCTGACAACCTTCGTAGTACTCCATTCTCGACTCCCAACACCTATACGCCAGATTCTGATCATGAGATCCTACAAGGAAGATTTTTTCAACATACATTTATCTCGTAAGAAGTATAACTACAAGTTTACCAAAATCACAAAGGCAATAACATCATCATATATCCATTAATATAAACAATTGAATACTGAAAGGGAAAATATATATATATAAAATCAAAGCTTTAGAAGAACAGCTGCACGCTCCAAACTCAACACCGCTGCGACCTAACGCTACGTACACGCATCTAGAGAGACCATGCCTGACATTGCATATTTATAATATAAAAAGAATTAAAGAAAGGAAAGTACTAGATGGAAGTCCAAAATGGGTTAACAATGTATATTCCTCACCATGGTGTGACCCACCTAAGATGTGAATGTATCTCAATCTTGGGTTTGCATGTCACACCCCAAACTCGGAAATCGGGTCACAAAATTCTTGATCACTGAATCTGGTGCTGACAGCCTTCCTAGTACCCCATTCTCGACTCCTAACACCTATACGCCAGATTCTGATCATGAGATCCTACAAGGAAGATTTTTCCAACGTACATTTATCTCTTAAGAAGCATAATCACAAGTTTACCAAAATCACAAAGGCAATATCATCATCATATATCCATTAATATAAACAATTGAATACAATGCTGAAAGGGGAAATATATATATAAAAAATCAAAGCTTTAGAAGAACAGCTGCACGCTCCAAACTCAACACCGCTGCGACCTAACGCTACGTACACGCATCTATCGTGCATAAGCTTATAGAAAGCTTAGAGGGTGGTGTAAGTGTTTGCACAAAGTAAATGCGAAGTATACAATATAAATCCATAAATCATATAATGTTAGAAATACTTGTAAGTCTAAGAGTCATACAATATTGGAGTATGCAATATCAGAGTAATGTGGAAACATACTGACAAGTCCATAAATATCATCAACCTTATCCAGGCTATATGATACAAAAACATAATAAGCTAATATCATATAATGAGGAAGCAATGCAATATGCAAATCCTGACAAGTCCACGAGTACCGTCAACCTCATATAGGCCATATAAATGTAGAAACATATCAACCTAAAATGTCATATGCCGCAAATGTAATGCAATATGTGATGCGAATGGAATACTTAAGCTGGAGTGTGGAGTCGGGATGATAGTATGTAGTATCACAAGCTATGAGGTCCATTACAAAGGACTTCTATCTAAACCAGTCTCATACCTAAATTTGGATAGATAGACTTAATGTAGTAAACTCCTGATCTCATGTTGGTCGCACGCCCCAATCGAAATCCTTGTCATTGCGAAGGTTCACATAACAATTAGTTGCGCACTACCAGCTCAAGTGGATAATGAATGAATGAATGAATGAGTATAATGCTGAGTATGTCGATAAGTCCCCATATCAGTACTGTACATCTCTTGGATCATCATCGGGGTCTAGTACACTCGACGCCACCTGTCACCCCATCAGGCATATAACTGGATAAGTGGAAGAGGCCTCACTATTCGTCTACCAATATCGGCCCGGTTCGTCGATAACGAACCTATTTATGAGCTGGTCAGACTCAGCCTAGCATTGCCTACTCCCTCTATAAGACCCGTATCCTAGTCGGTACTGTTCCGTCAACTCCCGCGATCATTCCCGTCGAATTCTGGTAACCTGCGATATATAATCGACGTTTGTACTTGACCCTAAGTCGTATCTCATAGATTTAAGTTGATTCAATCCGAGATTTGTACCATTGCGACTGCACCATCGTCGCGGTTCCGGCACCGCGTCTTGCATACCGATCCGATACCCTGGCAAGGAGATGTGGACCCGCATTCAGTTCGAGAAAAAACACCTCGCGTTGTAAATCCCAAGAGAATCTCTACAACATGTCAAATTAATCCCATCAATTAATCCCATTAATCACCTCTCATGTCAAGTACAAAACATCCATGCTTCCTTTCTCCACAAGTTAAGCAACCACCAAGTTAACCCATCTCTCACCTCACCCATCACTCACCTTACATCCATCACTTCACCCATCACTCACATCCATCACTCTCTCTCCTTACATCCCATCTCTCTCTCTTTCTCTACACCATTTTCCAAGCAACAAAGGAGAGAAAGAGAGGTGGACATCCATGGCTTTCCCGAGTGAGAGAAAAATGTAATTTTTGGTGGCCCACTTTCCCATCCCAAAACCTCTATCCTAGCCATTCAAACCTCATCTTCCACCATCAAAGTGAAGTACAAGAAGGTTGGCGATCCAACGGACCGAGAAGATCGAACGGTGGGTGCTTATTAAGATAGATTTTTCATGTCTTGATGAAGGGCCAAGTGAGACCTACCAATTGATGGTATGGATCTCACTTTGGACCCTAGGTATGGCCAATGGCACACCTTGATTTTCATGATCATTCCATAATGGGGCCATTCTCCATGGACCCCATCATGATGTTTAATTTCCTTGCATAAGAAGGGGTCATCTAGACCTTCCATTTTAGTGGAGAAGAGATCTCCACCATTGATTTTGGATTTGGTGGGCCCACATATATTTGGGACCCACTTGATGTATGATTGATTTCAAAGGAGGGCTCATAGTGTCGGGGTCCCTCCATCATCACGTGTCTCTCGATCTCTCTCTTTCTCTCTCTCTCTCTTTTAATGTGATGAAATGGCCATGTGGCCCACCCGGATGGACCCCACCATAAGGCATATATTTTATCCAAGTCACCAATAGGTGGGGCCCACTTTACAAGTGTTGTATCCACACTACCCATCATTTGGCGGCCCACGTGGGCAGCCCACTTGAAATGCACCACTGTCCAGCGTCCCTGGACGCTGGACGTTGAATGGAAAAAACACAAATATTAGCTTGATTCCAACTTTTTGGGTGCACCACTTGTGTAGGCCCTACATTGATGTATGGGTTCAATCCACGCTGTCCATTCCATTCTCCCGATCATTTTAGGCGTTGAGCCGAAAAACGAAGCTGATCCAAATCTCAGGTGGGCCATAACACAAATGCTAAGTGGTTGGGTTACCCACCTCAGTTCTTATTTTTTTTGCATGGGAGGTTTGGAGTGAGTTTTCACTCATGGGACCCATGTTGATGTATTCCTTAGATCCATGCCATACGTTCATGTTTTTGGGACATTTTAATCGTGGAGCCCAAAAATCTACTCGATCCAACCATCAGGTAGACCACACCACAACCGATGGTGGTAGTGGGAGCACCTCCCACGTTAACCATGCGGATGTGGGTGTGGGCGTCCCAACCATGGCCCCACCTTGATGTAATTGTTTAATCCATGCCGTCCACCACCTCCCCCATGTAGTTTTAGGCTATGAGTCGAAAAATGAGACAAATCTTAGTTCTTAGTGGACCGCACCGAGGGAAACGAAGTCCCACTGTTAGAACTTTCTAATACCTACTGTTGTGTGTATAAGTAGTGGACCTATCCATCATTAGACTCATTTGCTTTGTAGAGAGCTAGTCGATATAATGGACGGAATGGATTATCCACTAGTGGGCCCCACATAGTAGAATAAAATAAAAATAAAAGAAGAAAGTAAGGAAGGAGAAAAAGAGTTGTTGTCCAGTGACGGTGAGGGTGGAAGCTTCATTGGGTTGCCACCACACGTGGACCCCACCATAGTGTATTTGTTTAATCCACACCGTGCACCATCTCCTCCTTATAATTTTAGGCCATGTGCCAAATTTTGAGGTAAATATGAGTCTCGAGTGGGCCGTACTAAGGGTATTAATGCCCATCTATTGAAACACTCCAGGGCCATTTTTGGAGTCCCTTGTCATCCAAACCGGTCCTAGTCAGAGTCTATTTGACCTCATTCGAGGTGGCCAAGAAGGTGAACATATTAGATTATTCACTTGGGGTGTCCCACCATGAATTGTATTGTGAGGCCCAAAATAGTGTATGTGTTTTATTCACACTGTCCACGGTTGTGGATGGTGGAACCCACCATGGTATGTGTTTCATTCATGTCGTCCATCATGAGGTGGAACCCACCATGATATATATGTGTTTTATCCACTCCATCCATTGATTTCAGGACGAGAAATTATCCGGAAAGGATTATTTTTGGAGTAAAATCTGTGCAGTCCATGGGTTTGTCTACTTCGCCATCCATCTTGTATTTAACGGTTAGGATGTTGCAACAGCCCACATGGTTTCAGAATGCCACTTTGGCAAGGGTTAAATCTTCCTTCTGAACACAATGGACGGTATAGATCGATGATTTAAATGTGGAGTAGGCCGTACTAATTTTTTTTTTAATGCACAGTGTGTTTACGTAAATGAGAAAATGTCATGCATGTATATACATGATGTGTATGGAATGTACATATAGGTCCATGGTGATGATCGTGAGAAATCTGCTCCATCCATCCACATTGTCAGCTCATTTAAAGCGTTGAGACTAAATTTGAAGCTTATCCAGATATCAGGTGGGCCCCAAATCATGATTTCAAGGGCTGATCTATCAGTTTAGCCTTTTCCAGAAGGATCCAGGAGCTGAAATTTGACGTGTACGGCTAATTTGTAGTCCCAAGGTTACATATAAAGTTTTAAGCTGATTGGATGGTGGCAACCCGGTAATCTTACACTCTGGATGGGTTTTTAGGCCCGTTTAACAGGAGGCCTTAGGAATTTTAATGGTGGAAATCATTACCACTACTTATCTATTGGTGTGGCCCATTTGATATGCATATGGCCCATATGATGTGGCCCACTTACCATGTTTAAGGCCCGATGTTGAGGCCCACCTTTGGTGTGTTGATGGCCCATGGTTTGAGGCCCATTGTAATGAATTTGGGGCCATGGGTTGAGGCCCATTGTGATGTATTAGGCCCATGGGTTAAGGCCCATTGTGATGTATTTAGAACCCATGGGTTAAGGCCCATTGTGATGTATTAGGCTCATGGGTTAAGGCCCATTGCGATGCATTAGGGCCCATGGGTTGAGACCCATTATGATGTATAAAGGCCTATGGGTTGAGACCCACCGTGATGTATATAGGGCCCATGGGTTGAGGCCCAGTGTGATGTATTTAGAACCCATGGGTTGAGGCCCATTGTAGTGTGATTCCACCATGGGTTATGTAATGACATTTATGGCGGGCCATGCCTTGGGAGCAATGTTGGTTTGACGTCCACATTGTAAGAATAATGTTGGTTAAATGTCCGCATTATAATTCTCCCTAAGGCTCATTGATAGGCCCATACTTGTTGTGTGTAGGCCATCAAGGCTCATCTTTGTTGTGAGGATATTTCATCATCATATAAAATGCTTAGTTTAACTCCATGATTCATGCCCATACGCATCATATGTATGCCTGATATGAGGAATGTTTGATCATAGCATACGCCATTGGGCAGACTATTTACGGGACTCCTTATGAGACGGAGTGCCTGCTTTATCCTGTCGTACGCACATGATTGCTGCATGACTGGGTAGTGTGATTCATGCATCTCGCATATATGTGACTTGATCATTATACGCCCTAGCGACATCAGGGCCGTGGCCTCCACAGACACATCGTGGATGACCAGATGGGACACCAAAAATGATTGGTTCTAGCACTATGGGCACGTAGGATGTCCTTGGGTGAAAATCCCAGAACCTCCTTGGTACCAGGAGATGCTCCAACGTCTAGACTGAGTGGAATATGAGCGCCGGTGCCTATACCATGAGATTGTATCTCCCACTGTGTCGTGGTCGATTGGAAGGGGGTGTGGCCTTATCCGCCCGAGTGAGGGGGCTATAAGCTAGGCTGAGTATGACCAGCTCGTAAATGGGTCCGCTATCGACGAGCCGGGCAGGTATTGGCAGACTGCTGGCTAGGTGGATAGTGAGGTCTCTTCCACTCGCAGGGCTGTGCAGCTAGGGAGGAGGCAGTCGGTGTGGAGTGTAATAGACCCCGGTGATTTTTCAGAGAGGAACCGTACTGATATGTGGACTTGATATGAGGATTGACATGATATTATGATACCCCGTCACTGTTGTACATGTGGGTGGACGTTGATGTGGGCAGGGCTGAGGCCTGGGCGAGCTACCAGCGGTTGGCAGGCTACTGTATTGACAGGCTACTGAGTAGGAGTTGCATACTCATTCATTCATCCATTCACTATCCACTCGGGCTGGTAGTGCGCAACTATTTGTTACGTATACCTTCGCAATGGCCAGGATTTCAGTTGGGGTGCGCGACTAACCTGAGATCAGGAGTTTACCACATTATGTTTGACTATCCAAATTTAGGTATGGGACTGATTTGGATAGAATTCCCTTGTGATGGACCCTGTAGCCTGCGATACTACGTACTATCATCCCGACTTCACTCCGGCTTGGTCATTTCATTCACATCGCATATTGCATTTCATCCACGACATATGACATTTTGGATTACTACGTTTCTGTACTTATATGGCTTAGAAGGACTTAACAGGATCAGCATATTGCATCGCATCTGCAGTATATAATATTTGGCTCATTATGATTTACATTCCGTATTCTGATATTATGTGACTCATAGACTTACCAGTATATTTTTGTTTACTCTAATATCGTATGATTCATGACCTTATCATTTTTCCTGCTTATCTCAATGATGTATGATTTATGAACTCTACTGTATACTCGGCACTTACCTTACACATACTTACACCACCCTCTAAGCTTTTGTAAGCTTATGCATGATAGATGCGTGCAGGTGGCATTATGTTGTTGTGGCGTTGAGCTTGGAGCGTGCAGCGGTTTTCAGGAGCTTTGATTTTGATATATGTATTTTCCTTTCAGCATTGTATTCAAGTGATTATATTAGTGGATATGTGATGATGATGTTGCCTTTATGATTTGGGTAAACTTGTGGTTATGCTTATTACAAGATAAAATGTACGTTGAAAAATCCTCCTTTTAGGATCCCAGAATCAGAACCTGGCATATGTTGCACTGGGAGCCGAGAATGGGGTACTACGGACGCTGTCGGCACCGGATTCGGTGATCGTGATTCCTGTGAATCTGATTTTTAAATTCGGGGCGTGACACCCTCGAGTGGGTAGGGTCACACACCATCCCAACCCAGTGGGAGACGTGGCGTACTGGTATACGGCCCTCATGTGCTCATATATATCCACTCGATCTAGACGTTGGGGCATCAAAGACTTTTACCCAGGGACATCTATGACACCCCATGTAGAAAAAGATTTTTAGTGTCCCATCTAGCTATCTACGATATGCCTGTGAAGGTTACGATCCTAATGTTGTTAGAGTGTATAGTGGTCATATCACAAAATGCGAGATGTATGAGTCATACCATCCAGTCATGCATCAAATCTACACATACCACTCGCTCATGTGGGGTAACTCCACCTATCAGGGAGTCCTATAAACAACCTGCCCAATGACATATGCAATGGTTAACCATATCTCATATTAAACATGCATATGATGCATATGGGTATGTAACATGATATTATGCATGATTATCGAACATAATAATGATTGATCTTACACAATCACAATGGGCCTCTCACATCGCAATGGGCCTCGTCCAATCACAATGGGTCTCATACAAGGACCTCATATACATCGCATTGAGCCATACTTATGGGCCTCATATAGGTCACTTTGGGACTCATACTTGGGCCTCATATACATCGCATTGGGCCACATCCCATGAGCCTTGAATACATCACTCTGGGCCTCATTACATGGGTCATATATACATCATAATGGGCCTCTCAATCATAATGGGCCTCATACCATCACAGTACAATGGTCCTCATACATCGTAATGAGTCTCATACATTCACAATAGGCCTCATACAATCACAATGGGCCTTACATAGTCACGACGGGTCTTATACAATCACAATGGGCCTCAGGTAATCACAATGGGCCTCACATGGTTATAATGGGTCTCAGGTAATCATAATGGGCCTTACATGGTCGCGATGGGCCTCATACAATTACAATGGGCCTCATATGGTTATAATGGGCCTCAGGTAATCACAATGAGCCTCATGTAAGCCCCGTATCCTAGACCATATCGTTTCATAGACTTCCGCAGTCTTACCGGTCGAATTCCGGCAACCTTCGACCCTTAACCAATATTTGTGTGCGACCCTGATTCATATGTCGTCAACTCGTATCGACTCAACCCAAGACCTTTACCATAGCGACCGCGCCGTCGCTGCGGTTCCGATCCCATGACTTGCGAGCCAAGGCGATACCTTGGTCAAGAGATGTGGGCTAACATTAGTGTGAGAAGAAAATGCCGCGCGTTGCGAAACTCAAAAGAATCTCTACGAGGTGTCACATCAATCCCATCAATCCATCAATCCATCACATGTCAAGTACATGTCAAGTACACATCACCTTTCACCCATTCCCAAGCAACTATAAAAGTCAAGAATCTCTTACCAGCCCATACCTCTCTTACACCAAAAGCTCTTAAAGTCAAAAAGTTCTTACACCACTTATGCTTTTCTTACACAAATGGCCACAAAAGTTAAGATTTTCTTACACCCATCACTCACCACATCCATCACCCATCTCTTTCTCCCTTTACAACTCTCTCTCTCTTTCTCATTTTCAAACTCAAAAAAATCTAAGGAGAGAAATCCCATACGTATGAGAATTCTCCAAGCCTCTCCCTCTCTTTCAAAACTTCAAGTGTGGCCCACTTTCCTACCCTATGATCTCCCATCCTAACCATCCATTCCCCATCTCCTCCATTGGAATCAAAGCTTAGGTGCTAAGGAACTCATAGGAACAAGAAGATCGAACGGTAGGTGCTCCTCTAGATGTAAAAAAATCTGATTTCTATAGCCTAGATGTTTTCTTTCTTTCATAAGGGAAGTGTAGGACCCACCAATCAATGGTGGAGATCCCACACAATCCCATGGTTATGGCCTAATGGCATACCTTATGCATGCATGATCCATGCATGAGGCCTTTCTCTATGGGCCTCATTATGGTAGTTTTATTTCATATAATATTATGTTTAGGTCATCTAGACCTTATAACCATGGTGGGGATGACATCCTCAACATGCATTTTAATTATATGCCATGCATGTGCAAGATCCATGTTGTAAATGTAAATATAGGTATGATGTGCGGGTGTGATTGATCTTGGGAGGGCTCAATAGTGGCGGAGCCCCTTTCCTTATGGCCGGATTGTCCTTCTATCTCTCTTTTTCCTCATTTTATTTCCTGATGTGTGTGGCCCATTAATATATTTCCCTTTTTATTTAACTTATATAATAAATTTTATCTAAGTACGTGTTGCTGTCCAGAATTTTCTGGACAGCTTCTGGTTGTTTTTGGACCAGATTTTGGGACTTTGGGGGACTATTCATACCTATTAAATATAATTTTCTGAAAGGTAGGGATCTCATCTTGATGTCCCCCAAATTTCAGCCCCAACTGACCTTCATTGGGGTCCCAAAGGTGTCGTCCAAGTGAGGTGGACAGTCTGAATTTTCTGCACTGTTCCAGCAACATTCCAGCATAGACAGTTGGATTTTTGAAATTTATTAAAATACCTATGGGTATTTAAAAAATTATAAAAATTTTCAGGGTAGTGGCCTACTTATGGTAGGACCCACATATAAAATTTTGGGGCCAATGGACGCCTGTACACACCATGGTGATGGCGGGATCGACCCATTATAATATGGTGTCCAGATCAGTCCGATTTTCAGGACAGATTAATTTATGTAAATGAATTAAAATATTTATAGATGTCCAAAAATTCTGAAATTTTTTAAGAGTGTGGTCCACTTATGTTAGAACCCACTTACCAAATTTCAGGGCCAATGGAACCCTGTACACACCGTGGTGAGGGCCGGACTGGCCCACCACGTTGGGACGTCCAGGTTTGTCCGATTTTTCTGGACAGTCTGTTTTGTTTAAATTAATTAAAATACTTAGAGTTATCTAAAAATTATGAAAGTTTGTGGGGGTCTGGCCCACCTATGGAAGTTCACTCTTTGAAATTTCAGCCTCAAGTGACCCCGTTTGGGTATCCAAAAGAATGGGCCAAGATGGTTGGACTCCTAGATTTTTTCTGCTGTGCAGTCCAGCAATATGCCTTGATAAAAAATCATAATTCAAAAATATTTCTTCTGATGGTGGGCCACCTTTTTGGGTTTCCTCTCATTGTATGCATGATGAGGGACCTTGGCCCTCAATTTTCAGAGTTTTAGAGGCCTTGGACCCACTCCAATGGAGTGCCCAAATTTAGGACAGCAACATGTTATAATTATGCTGGCCTTGGGCTAAAATTTTGAGGAGTGGGGCCCACCATATTATAAAGATCTTAAAGGAAATGATTTATACCTTTAGTTTCTTAAATGTTGGGCTTAATGAATGCACTTTTGAGACCCACCACAGTTGAATTTAATTGGGTCCATGAATGTAGCTAGTTGTTGAACTATTTAAGGCCCATAGAGTGGACCCATTTGATGTGTTCTAAGGCCCATGGGATTAGGCCCATTTGATGTAATTTAAGGCCCATAGAGTGGACCCATTTGATGTGTTCCAAGGTCCATGGGATTGGACCCATTTGATGCATTTTAAAGCCCATAGGATTAGGCCCATTTGATATGTATAAGGCCCATGGGTCGAGAACCATTTAATGCAATCTAAGGCCCACGGGTTATGACCCATTGCAATGCACATAAGACCCATTGGTGCGGCCCATTGATGTGGCCCATTTGATGAGTAAAAGGCCCATATGACATGACCCATTTGATATATTTAAGGCCCAATGGAGTGTACCTAAGGTCCATTGCAATGTGTGATCCCAACCTGGTCTACGTAATGTTATTCACTACGGGCTACACCTTGGGAGCAATGTTGGTTTGACGTCCACATTGCGAGTATAATGTTGGTTAAATGTTCGCATTGCGACTCTCTCTAGGGCCCATTGGTAGGCCCGTACTTATTGTATGCAAGCCGTCTAGGCCAGCTGCGTTGTAAGGATAGGGCATTACTTTATAACATGCTTAGTATAACTCCATAACGCACAGCCCATTTGTATCGGCCCATTTGATCGGCCTGCTTGTATCGGTCATTTGATTGATTTAGCTCATATGATTGATTAGGCCCATCTTGATATATTTGTGGCCTGTTGCTAAGACCATATATGAGGTCCGCTATTGAGTCTCACCTTGATGTGTATGAGGCCCGTTGTTGAGGCACACCTTGATGTGTATGAGGCCGTTGTTGAGGTCCACCTTGATGTGTATGAGGCCCGTTGTTGAGGCCCACCTTAAATATATATGAGGCCCATGTTGCAAGGCCCATTGTGATGTATGCAAGGCCCATAGGTCATGGCCCATTGCAATGTATGTAAGGCCCAATTGGTGCGGCCTATTCGATATATTTATGGGGTCCATGTCATTAGGCCCATCCTGTTGTATTGGTGACCCGTCCATTGAGGCTCACCCGTGGTATATATTTGAGGCCCATGTGTAAGGCCCACCTATTGTGTATTTAAAGCCCATGGGTTGTGGCCATAGTGATGTATATTAGGCCTATGTGATGTAGCTCATACTGATGTGTATTAGACCCAGGTATGTGACTCACTTGCGAAGTATATTTGAGGCCCATTGTGATATATCTGAGGCCCATGGGTGCGACCCATCCAAATGTATTTGAGGCCTATGGGCAAGGCCCATTGTGATACGTGTTAGGCCCATGACCAGGGCCCACCTGTTTCGTATATTTGGCCCTTGTGTGAGGCCATGTGCCCATTATATATTTGATTCTATATGGGCCATTCCTTGGGGGCAATGTTGGTTAAAAGTTCACATTGTCGACGTCGGTTATTGATACCGTTTATGAGTATGTGACATCATAACATCATGATACATGCTCATTCGCATCATCTACATGTTTATTATGAGATGTGATTGACCATTGCATATGTCATTGGGCAGGATGATGTGAGACTCCCTGATAGGTGGAGATTATCTCACATGAGCGCATGACATGCGCAGGATTGATGCATGATTGGATTGTATGACTCATGCATCTTGCATTGTGTTGTGATTACTTTACGCCATAGCGACATCAGGGCCGTATCCTCCACAGGCATATCGTGGATGGCCAGATGGGACACCGAAAATCTGTTCAAGCATCGGGCCACCATAGATGGCCCTGGGTGAAAATCCCTAAACACCCTATTGGTTCTAGAAGATGTTCCAACGTCTAAACCGAGTGGGTAGATGAGAGTTGAGTGCCGATTACCAGATGGCTGCGCTCTCCACTGTGTCATGGTCAGTTGGAAGGGGGTACCCGCCCGAGGGAGTAGGCATGGCTAGGCTGAGTTTGACCAGCTCAAGGAATGGGTCCACTATCGGTGAGCCGGGTAGGTATTGGCAGACTACTGACAGGTGGATAGTGAGGTCTTTTCCACTTACCTAGTTGTGCACTTGATTGGGGCGGCAGGTGGTGTGAAGTGTAATAGACCCCGGTGATTTCTCCAGAGAGGAACAGTACTGATATGAGGACTGACATGATATTATGACACCCCGTCACTGTTGTGCATGTGGGTGGGTGCACGTGGACGGAGGCTGATGTGGGCGGGACTGAGGCCTAGACGAGCTACGACACTGGGCGAGCTACCAGCGGTTGGCAGGCTACTGTGCTGACAGGCTACTGAGTAGGAGTTACATACTCATTCATTCATCCATTCAATATCCACTCGGGCTGGTGGTGCGCAACTAATTGTTGTGTATCTTCGTTATGGCAAGGATTTCGGTTGGGCGCGCGACTAACCTGAGATCAGGAGTTTACCACGTTGAGTCAAACTATCCAAATTTAGGTATGAGACTGGTTTGGATAGAGGTTCCTTGTGGTGGACCCCGTAGCCTGCGATACTACCTACTATCATCCCGACATCACACTTCAGCATGGTCATTCCATTAGCACCATATACTGCATATTCCATTACATCTTCGGCGTGTGGCATTGTGGGTTGTTATGTTTTTGTATTCCTGTGACTTAGATGAGAGTGATGATATTTGTTAGCTCTTTCGAATTATGTATTATATTATATCCTTGTCATTCGACATTTGATTATCTATGACTCATCATTTGCATAACTGCCCTATATTACATATTCTGATATTGATTAACTTATGGACTTGTTCATACTTCCGCTTATTTTTTTATCGCATGATTATAATCTTGTCAGTATTTCTGTTTATGCTGATAATTCCTACTCTTATCAGTGTTTCTGCTTATTCAGTCATTGTATGGTTTATGGATTAATAACTTTCCGGTATTGTATAATTATGATATTGTATTGAATACTTAGCACTTATCTCGTGCACACACTTACACCACCCTCTAAGCTTTCTATAAGCTTATGCATGATAGATGCGTGCAGGTGATGTTAGGCTGCAGCAGCATTGAGCTTGGACCGTGCAGCTGTTTTTCGGAGCTTTGATTTTGACATATATATTTTCCTTTCAGCATTGTATTCAAATGATTATATTAGTGGATATGTGATGATGATGTTGCCTTTATGATTTGGGTAAACTTGTGGTTATGTTTATTTCTAGTTAAATGTACAAAAAAATCCTCATTGTAGGATCCCAGGATCAGAAATCTGGCATATAAATGATAGGAGCCGAGAATGGGGTACTACGGAGGCTGTCTGCACCGGATTCGGCGATCAAGATTCCTGTGAATCCGATTTTCGGGTTTGGGGCGTGACATCGCATGAGCCTTGAATACATCGCATTGGGCCTCATATACATCGCATTGGGCCACATCCCATGAGCCTTGAATACATCACGCGGGGCCTCATTACATGGGTCATATATACATCATAATGGGCCTCTCAATCATAATGGGCCTCATACCATCAAGTACAATGGTCCTCATACATCGTAATGAGTCTCATACATTCACAATAGGCCTCATACAATCACAATGGGCCTTACATAGTCACGACGGGTCTCATACAATTACAATGGGCCTCACATGGTTATAATGGGTCTCAGGTAATCATAATGGGCCTTACATGGTCGCGATGGGCCTCATACAATTACAATGGGCCTCACATGGTTATAATGGGCCTCAGGTAATCACAATGGGCCTCACATGGTCACGATGGGCCTCATACAATCACAATGGGCCTCACATGGTTACAATGGACCTTATACAATCACAATGAGCCTCTATTCACAATGGACCTCACATGGTTATAATGGGCCTCAGGTAATCACAATGGGCCTCACATGGTCACGATGAGCCTCATACAATCATAAGGGGCCACACATGGTTATAATGGGCCTCAAGTAATCACAATGGGCCTCACATGGTCACGATGGGCCTTATACAATCACAATAGGCCTCACATGGTTATAACGGGCCTCAGGTAATCATAATGGGCCTCACATGGTCATAATGGGCCTTATACAGTCACAATGGGCCCCATACATAATGAGCCTTATAAAATCACAATGTTATGCTAACACATACTCATTGTGTATACCATCATAGTCGTAATCGATGATCGGCTTACATATATGGTGGGGTCCATAGAAGGATAGCAGTTATAATTCATAATATGAGGATTGCTCCTCAACAGTGAATATACCAAATCAAATAGCATGGATCCCCCCGTCTACGGTAATGTTATACTCTCCTCATATTAAGGTTGGGCTCGGGTGGCCTACCTATATTCCTAAGGATCCGGGACGGGCTTCTTTCGCCATACTATCATATGACCCGCTAGATGCCCTAGGGGGCCCAAATAAGTCCTAAATGGACTCCAAGATTAAAAGGAAATAATCCTACGAGTAACCAATGGGAGCCCAACGTTTTGAGTTAACCCAATATGAATAGATGGGTCATGCAAACATCAATGAGGCCCAATGATTAGGGTCAACTCACTTAGAGAATGATGAGAGTAGGTCTAACAAAGGCCTAAGGGAAGGTCACAATATGGATATTTAACCATCATTGCCCATCAATGTGGACATTTAACCAACATTGCTCTCAAGGAATGGCCCACATGGAGCCTAACAAATAGTGGGTCCATGACCTCCCATAAGGACCTAATACACATCATGATGGGCCTCGCTCATGGGCCACATATGCATCACATTGGGCCGCAATACATGGGCCTCATATATATTAAATAGGCCACAATACATGGGCCATGCCAATGGGCCTCATAAATATCAAATGGACCGCATCAATGAACCGCGTCAATGGGCCTCATATACATCAAGTGGGTAGCATCAATGAGCCATGCTAATGGGCCTCATATACATCAAGTGGGCCGCATCAATGTGCCGCGCCAATGGGCCTCATATACATCAAGTGAGCTGCATCAATGGGCGGCACCAATAGGCCTCATATACATCAAGTGGGTTGCATCAATGGGCCGCGCCAATGGGCCTCATATACATCAAGTAGGCCGCATCAATGGGCCACGCCAATGGGCCTCATATACATCAAGTGATCTGCATCAATGAGTCGCGCCAATGGGCCACATAAATATACAATACATGCATCACGACGGGCCGCACGAATGGACAAACGATGTGTATAAAACACATACACCACGATCGGCCCACACATACATGTATCGAAGTGGGTCCCGCCCGTCCAGAACGGACGAACGGACGACTGGGATACAGAATACATATATCAAGGTGGGTCTCATCTGCCACTGTCCAGATGGATAGATGAATAAAACACATACATCATCTGGTGGAGTCCCACAGAACTTGGTGACGTCAACTGCTCGTCCAGTGGGGAATAGACAGTCTGGATCATTACTGGCCCCACGTATGGGTGCCACACATACATCCTAGCGGGCCCCACCGTCTAGCCCATCTAGACGGCAGGGATAAAACATATATACCATGAGGGGGGCCCCACATATGCACGGTTGAAATACAACACATATCCCATGTGGCACCCACACTAGTTGACGTAAATATAGCAGCTATATATAGCTAGTGTGTGACGCACTAGCCAATCTGTTTCCAAGAAGGTGGGTCCCACGTGGGGCCCACCATATATACATATGGTATATATATAATATATTATTATTATTATTATTTTAAAAACAAATCAGCCCAGCATCCAGCGTCCTGGACGGACGAACTGGATGCAAGGCACATGCATTGAGGCTGGCCCAACCGTCCAGAGAAAGATGGATTGGACGATTAAGATATAATGCATATCTCATGGTGGGGTCCACACGTGTGACCCACGAGAGAGAAAAATGGACGGACGGTGCATTCTCTCATTTTATAATTTTTTCTTCTTCAACTATATAGCTGGTGTGGGTCACACATCCAGGGTCTGGACAACGTGCACGACCTGATATTTGGAGCCACCTTAAACCGTAGATGGATGGTGTGGGTCCACATGAGCAGCGAGATGTGGTCCACGAGAGTGTGGCCCACCCAAACTTTGGATCAAATGATATTTGTGTTCTTACTTCACCCATGGCAGCGAGATGGGGCCCAACACATGGACGGTCTAGATCAAGTGGGCTACATTCCGTCACAAAATAGAGAGAGAGACATATTGATACATTAGAGGGACCCCACCACTATGGGCCCCTCTTTGTAACAACACAAATATTCACTCCCCAAGTGCAGGGTTGTGATGTAGTAATAAACTTGGTAAGATCAAGATCAAATCCCAAGGGACTGATACTTGTACGTTATCTGAAACTAAGTAGAAATAGAACTAGCCTAAGATGAAAACTAAATCAATTGAATTTGAAGGAATAATGGTGAAATATTAAATTAAAACTTAAGGAATTCAGGGAAAGGAAATTAGGGATTTAGAGGATACACTTGTAGATATCAGGGAGATCTTATGCCTGCATCAAAAACTCAACTGGACTTAGAGTCCGTCTTCATCTAGTTGAAGGGCGTAACCATGAAAATTAAACTGAACTTCCTTTGATATAGTTTTAAAGAGACGAAAGGAATATGAATTAGAATGAATTCCATCACCAAACCATGCCCAAGAGATAAAGTAAACAACAAAATTAAACTAATTACCAACCAATCAACATGTTATGAAGGTTAGGAAGGGTACCGTCATTCAACCATGCCCAGGAGACGATGGTGAACAATATGGCTTCCTGATGTCATAAACATAAAAAGGAAAGGAACATGCTCAAAGGCATCGCAGACCCATTGTAATTTTAGTCACAACAGACCATTAAAAACTAAAAACATTCCCTTAATTAAACCAAAATCAACATCAGTTCAATCTAAACAAAAGGCATAGCAGAAAGCCCCCCATCACGCTACAAGTTTCACCTCTTAGCCCTAGCTCAGGGGTTTAACCCAACATGAATGGGCTGGATCACTTAAATAAAACAAAACAAAATTAAAAAAAAAAGAAAAAAATAAACTCTACTATCTCTCTGTCTCCCTGCTCCACGTCTAGGCCAGCCCCTATTCTCTTCTCTCTCTCTCCTTCTTATAGGCAATAGATAAGTCGGCTAGCAGTCGGTGCGTGCCTTACTCAGCTACGTCTTGTGTATCACAGTAGCGGAAACAGAGATTTCATTCTTTTTATTTGTGGTTGAAGTTGGTGGGGTCCACTTAGCCACTTCACACCTCATCAGAGCCATCCATTGGCTCTATGGGGTTGATTTAGCACATCATTCCAATTTTTAAGAGGATCTGAACTCTTGGTGGGCGACCGCATGAATCAACGTCTGGAGAAAACTCCAACACTAGTGATCTTATTTGTATGCATGGCTGCAAGGAAGGTAGGGGTTTTGGTCAGACTTCTTGTAAGGATACAATGGACGGTTCGGATTGGCCGGCCGATCACGATCAAGAAGGCTGTATGGCCGACGGTGGTCAGACATCCGTTACGCACGTATGTGCGTAAGGAGTTACGCTGGGATGCTCGGACAACCCCCGATCATCACTAGAGAAGAGATCCATTCTGTCCAATGGACTCATGTTGAAAAACTGTTCAGCTATGGGCATTTTTTGTATTGGATACGGTGTGACTCACCGAGTTTCTAGTAAATCGTCTGAATTGCGTTTGCGCGGTGAAAAATTGATCAGGTTGCTCTCTTCAAATTCGCTCTCTTACGTCTGCATTAGCTGGGCCATTAGAGTCTACTGAACGGTCCAGATCATCCGGAAGACCTCTGATGGTGGCCCACTACACGATCACAGCCGTCTGCTTCTTGAAACAGATCTTTCTCTGTTGCGGGCGACGAACTGTGGTCAAACGCTGTTTGACTGCTCGCGTTGGTTCAGTGCACATCGCGTGCATTGTCCGCTATACACTCCTGACATGCAAAGCGGGTCCCGCATTGATGTAAATGTGAAATCCGATCCATCCATCTGTTATCCCATCTCATTTAAGTGATTGAGACCAAAATTGAAGCATATCCAGATGTTAGATGGGCCGCAAATTGATGATTTTTGGGCTGATTAGTCTTTTGGGACACTTTCATAGGGATCCAATGGCTGAGATTCGACGTGTACGGTTCATTTGTGGTTGTCAGGCCATGTAAGAAGTTTCGAGCTGATCAGATGGTGGGATCCCTGTGATCTTGCATTCTGGACGTTCTTCAGGCCTGTTTGAAGTGAGTAGCTGGAATTTCTCTGATCTCTGGTGTGTAAATCCTCGATCTTGGTCCCATGGAGTCTCGTCCAATGCCTTGGTGATGCCAGAGCGCTAAAGCTCAGCTTTAAACACCCTTTTTTAGTCCTAGCTCGTAATTACACCCTGCATCACAAACACGATTAAAATATGCCATTAAACAGTATCATGTTCATAAAATCAGGTTATAACTGGGGTCTAATATGCAATATTTAACCCTCAACACAACCCCCAACTAACATTTTGCTAGTCTCGAACAAAGTATGTGAAATATAGTTGAGAATTATAGAACAATTTCTATAAACTAGAGTGATTTTTGAAAACAATCTAGATACAAGAATTCTAAGATTCATGAATGTTGGGCTTTACTTCCTCCTGGAATCAAGCACACAGTAAATTTCATAATCAAGTTAAAGTATTTATGCATTAATTAGTACAATTCTAAACATTAAGTATCATGAATGTATAATGAAATCTCTGCTTATCATTAAGGTTCACTTCTCTATTTCATAATGTCATTGGTACTTACAAAAGCATTCAGGACAACCAAAACCTAAACTAAACTTGCCCCATTCTTCCAGCTTTTGATGATTTTCACACTATATCAACTTTTTACCAGTAACGCTAAGGAGTGGAATCGAATCTGCTCCTATAGGGAGCAAACCTATGGTGAAGACCGTACTCTCAACCTTTCCTCATATCGACCATGGGGAATCGAATCCACACCTATAGGGAGCTAACCTATGGCGGAGTTCGTTTGCCCAACCCTTTTCGTAGGTAACTATCTTGTAGCTGGGTATTTTCTTTTTCTTTAATCAATCCTGATGGGCAGATTGTCTAGGCTGGTTCCTTTCATGCTTAGTGAATCCTAAGTTAACCCTTCAATATCGAACTGAACCGTAATGGATAAGCGAGACGTGACATGCGAAATCGTGATTCAATCAATGTTTACAATTTCTAATCATAGATTAATAATTTAAAGTTAACTGTGAAATCTAACAGATATTGAATCCAAGAGTCATAAATTGTCAACATTGTGTATTTTACACTTCTTAATCCAAGATAGTTGTCAAAATCACATCGAATTCACAAACATTTCCAGAAAATTTTTAAAAATTTTCACAATTTTTGCTCAATACCAAGAAAACACTGATTAAGTAACCTAATCTCCCACCCCAACCTAAAATCTACATTGTCCTCAATGTAAAAGATATGATCATGCAATGCACATGGGACAACTAAAGTAAAGGAAAAATGATGGAAAGATAGTACCTGAATCAAGAAATCAAGAGAGAGACTTTTCAAGAGATCGCAACATGAATGTCGGTCAGCACGAGAGTGAAAATATGAAAGCAAATTATCTGAAAACAACGTATCAAGCAATCTAACCTAGTGGCATAAAAACCGCCTATCCATGAATAGCATAAAGTAAACTATCCTAGTCCTATGAAAGTAGGAAAAAACTACTCGATCATGCCGTAGGGTTCCTCTTCCGGCCAATATCTTGATAAGTTTCTTAGTAAGTTCCTCAACAGGATCATTCAAAAGCCCTTTTTGCAATAGGCTTGGATGCCTTGGAGCTTGACTTTTCAGAGAAACTTATGTACCTCATTAAAAATTTGTTGTTGATTCGCCTGAGGTATCCAAAGTATATATGATTCACCTGTGTCAGAAAAAGTTTTAAAGTTAGTATCCCATGGTGAATCAAAGACTACAGGTAGATCAAATTGAGAAACATTTTCAGGAAGTAGTGTAGTCTCAACACATTTCGAAGTTCCAAACTTCGGTTCAATTTTTAGCTCCTCCTCCCCTAATGGTAAACATCCAGGATCTGTGGAAGAAGGGGCTTCGGAGTAAGGGTTCTCTTGGTCAGTGATGACTACCGAGATATTGTCTTGCAAGGCATTCACTATGTGTCTTATCATGGATCATTTGAATCTGCAAAGTATGCCAAACAATCATCCAAAGAGTTGAGAAATTCAGTTGAGCGTGACTTATGTTACACATTAGAGCTTGTGATGATCTTCCCAAGGAATCCATCGTCTTTAAAGGTAAACAGAGGTGTGCTCTCTTGCTCTAGGCCTTCACAGATAGATTGAGGGTCAGTATACGAAGCATTGATGTGCGGACTCTGTTCATTGATACTACTTAGAAGAGGCATTGAATCGTCAACATTCAACAGTTCAGATGGTGACCTCAACTGGGTGGTTTCAAATTCCAGAGTTATATAGAGTAACTCGTCCATCTCCCGAATCATATCATCATTCAATTCAGGGGAGTGGTCCAAACATATCTCACAAGAGATAGAAGAGTCGGTTGTAAGGAACTCATCCACTTTTAGATCAGATATGTCAGGTGAGTGGAGTAGCTCATTATGACCATTCTCTTCGTATACTTCTTGATCATTGACCTGGACCAAACTTGAGATTAATTTTAGGAAAACTGTGGCTGCACATTCAGGACCGTCATTCCAATACTCATCATATTCTAGTTCAGTGCAGTGCACACTTTGGATGAGATCATTTTCCTCACATTCTACACCAAGAATGGGTTGAGGTTTACATAAACTAACCTCTTCTTCATCATTGAAATCTAGTATGTCATGTGATTGAAGTGTGTCATCATCATTATATTTAAAAGACACTCATATCTCTTCTCCATTCCTTTGAACAATTATCGAAATTGACTCATCGGGAAATTGAACCATATGCTCGTTAACCTAATTCAACTATTCATTCCAAATTTCAGAGTTTTTCAAAAGCGGGTGAGGATCACTTTCCTTACATTGTATTTCTAGATTGGGTTGTGGCTGAGACGAACTAGGCTCCATTAGTCTATCAAGGCATGATTCAAGTGCTTCTAATAATTTTCTTATGCCAATAACATAGTCTATGTAACTCGGAGATAACTCCTCTTGGATCGTTTCTGGTAGATATTCAAAAGTGGTTGAGCTACGAGGGTTCTTCCCATGATATTTTACTGACTCAACTTCGAAATATTTTTGTTTCCACTGATCATAATCATACGGGTCATATGTCGGGAGTTGATACGCGTCATCATTCCAATAATCACGTGCCATTTTTTTAACTCGTGGAACGCAATTACTCTCCTGAAGATAATCACCGAAAGACTTCTTAATTGATGGAGCATCACATTCCAATTGGTTCTTGAAGACATTTTCAGAAAAATTTTGAGGCATAGGCTGTTTTCCATAAGCTATCTCAACATACTGACGTGCCCACTCATTCTTATACATGGTGAAACCTTCACTCTGAATTTAATCCTAAAGAAAATAAAAGAAAAATTCTGACAGCAGTACAAAAAGTAAGAGGAGAAGTTAGAAGGATGTTACCACATTAGAAGTTCCTATGTTAAGATCCTGCAAAAGAAAACAAGAGAAATTAGTTTCTAAAAGATAAAATCTAATATAAAGAAAGAGGAAGTAAAGAAATTAGGACGAAGTTACCAATTAAAAAAATTTAACAAAATCCTACAAATTAGGAAAGTAAGTTTCTAAAAATCAATTAGAACGAAAACCCTAAAACTAAAGTTAGTAAAAATCCTAATCTTAAACTAATTCTAAAACCAATTAATTTCAGAAATCGTAGCCATCAGTCCTCGGAAACGACGTCAAAAACTTGTTCAATCCCTAAGTGCAGGGTTGTGATGTAGTAATAAACTCGGTAAGACCGAGGTCAAATCCCAAGGGACTAATACCTGTACGTTATCTGAAACTAAGTAGAAATAGAACTAGCTTAAGATGAAATCTAAATCGATTGAATTTGAAGGAATAATGGTGAAATATTAAAGTAAAACTTAAGGAATTTAGGAAAAAAAAATTAGGGATTCAGAGGATCTACTTGTAGAGATCAAGGAGATCTTATGCCTACATCAAAAACTCAACTGGACTTAGAGTCCATCTACATCCAGTTGAAGGGTGTAATCATGAAAATTAAATTGAACTTTCTTTGATATAGTTTTAAAGAGATGAAAGGTATATGAATTAGAATGGATTCTATCACCAAACCATGCCCAAGAGACAAAGTAAACAATAAAATTAAACTAATTACCAACCAATCAACATGCAATGAAGGTTAGGAAGGGTGCCATCATCCGACCATGCCCAGGAGATGATGGTGAACAATACGGCTTCCTGACATCATAAACATAAAAAGGAAAGGAACATGCTCAAAGCCATCACAGACCCATTATAATTTTTGTCATAACAGACCATTAAAACTAAAAACATTCCCTTAATTAAACCAAAATCAATATCAGTTCAATCTAAACAAAAGACATAGTAGAAAGTCCCCCATCACGCTACAAGCTTCACCTCTTAGCCCTAACTAAGAGGTTCAGCCCCAACATGAATGGGCTAAATCCCTTAAACAAAATAAAACAGAATAAAAAGAAAAAGAAAAAAAAAACAAACTCTACTATCTCTCCATCTCCCTGCTCCACGTCCAGGCCAGCCCCCATTCTCTTATCTCTCTCCTTCTTATAAGCAACAGATAATTCGGCTAGTAGTCTGTGCGTGCCTTACGCAGCTACGTCTTGCGTATCACAGCAGTGAAAACAGAGATTTCCTTCTTTTTTTTATGGTTGAAGTTGATGGGGTTCACTTAGTGACTTCACACCTCATCAGAGCCGTCCATTGGCTCTGCGGGGTTGATTTAGCACATCATTCCAATTTTTAAGAGGATCTGAACTCTTGGTGGGCCACTGCATGAATCAACGTCTGGAGAAAACTCCAACACTAGTGATCTTATTTGTATGCATGGTTGCAAGGAAGGTAGGGGTTTTGGTCAGACTTCTCATACGGATACAATGGATGGTTCGGATTGGCCGGCTGATCACGATCAAGAAGGCTGTATGGCCCATGATGGTCGGACATTTGTTACGCACGTATGTGCATAAGGAGTTACGCTGGGATGCTCGGATGACCCCCGATCATCACTAGAGAAGAGATCCACTCCGTCCAATGGACTCATGTCAAAAAACCGTTCAGTTATGGGCATTATTGTATTAGATTCGGTGTGACCCACCGAGTTTCTAGTAAATCTTCCGAATTGCATTTGTGTGGTGAAAAATCGATCATGCTTCTCTCTTCAAATTCGCTCTCCTATGTCTGCATTAGCTGGGCCATTAGAGTCTATTGAACGATCTAGATCATCCGGAAGACCTCAGATGGTGGCCCACTACACAATCACAGTCGTCCGCTTCTTAAAATAGAGCTTTCTCTGTTGCGGGTGACGAACTGCGGTCAAACGCTGTTTGACTGCTCGCATTGGTTCAGTGCACATCGCGTGCACTGTCTGCTGTGCACTCCTGGCATGCAAAGTGGATCCTGCATTGATGTAAATGTGAAATCTGATCCGTCCATCTGTTGTCCCATCTCAGTTAAGTGATTGAGACCAAAAGTGAAGCATATCCAGATGTTAGATGGGCCGCAAATCGATGATTTCTGGGCTGATCTGTCTTTTGGGACACTTCCACAGGGATCCAATGGCTGCGATTCGACGTGTACGATTCATTTGTGGTTGTCAGGCCATGTATGAAGTTTCGAGCCGATAAGATGGTGTGACCCCTGTGATCTTGCATTTTGGACGTTCTTCAGGCCATGTTTGACGTTCTTGCATTTTGGACGTTCTTCAGGCCATGTTTGAAGTGATTGGCTGGAATTTCTCTGATCTTTAGTGTGTAAATCTTCAATCTTGGTCCCATGGAGTCCCATCCAATGCCTTGGTGATGCCAGAGCACTAAATCTCAGCTTTAAGCACCCTTTTTCAGTCCCAGCTCGTAATTACACCCTGCATCCTAAACACAATTATAATAGGCCATTAAACAGTATCATGTTCATAAAATCAAGTAATAGGTGGGGTCTAATATGCAATATTTGACCCTCAACAACAAACATCAAGATGAGTCTCACCACAAGTGGGCCGTACATATAAATCAAGGTTCTATGCTACAATCACCCACTTATTGGCCTTCTTCTTTAGCTCCTTGGAATGCTAATATTCTTGGTCTCTTGGCTTCTTTATCTCCTTTGCTTCTTTAATGGTGGAAGATGAGAATTGAAGGGTTTGATGGTGAGATGAGGGGGTTAGAAGATGGGTCCTTTCTTGGCTATTCTCTCCTTAAGATTTTTTCTCGTGGAAGCTTGGAATTCGGTGGAGAATGGGATGGGATAGAGTGATGTATGGGAGAGAGGGATGGTGTTGTAAGAAAGAGATGAGTGGAGAGAGAGAGAGTTGACTTTGGGAATAGGAGAGAGATGGGAGCCATGCCTTGTTGGTAAGAGAGGGATGGGTTATGTACTTGACTTGTGATTGATTGATTGATATGATGGGTTATAGAGATTCTCTCAGAATTCACAATGCACGGCGTTTCTTTAAAAAATATGTGGACCCACAACTCCTGGCCAAGGTATCGTATCGGTGTGTGAGATAGGGCGTTGGAAGCGCGGCGATGCCGCGGTCGCTAGGATACAAGTTTCGAGTTGAGTCGACATAGATATAGAGGATGCGACTTGGGGTCGCGTGCAAACATCGATTATAGGTCGCGGGTTGCTGGAATTTGATCGGGACGACCGCGAAAGCCTACAGAACGGTACAGTTTAGGATACAGGTCTTACATTGCGTCCCAATGTGATCCGACAAAGTGAACGGTCAGGTGGGATTTCTCATATACATTAGAGTGGCACCCACGTTAAATATTAATAAGAAAAAGAAATAAAGAAATATATATATATTTTTAAAAATCACAACGTCTAGTGCTAATGCACCAATATCAAAAGAAGCTTTATAGACTTATCTTCCTTCTTTCGGGACTGGCACGAGGACTCATCTCGGGTGAACCGTTCATCATGAGGGACCTACATGCAGATCCAAGTCATTCATCAAATCAGGGCTTGAGTGAAGTTTTTAACGTTAGGTATTCCCTGCCCGAACTAGCACTATATGGCTCATCCGAAGACTATAAACTATGTCATTTTTTTATTGTATTCATGTATGACCTGGAGAATTGATGAACGATGTGGATCCTTTATTGAATGCGTCTTTAGACCTCACCTATCTCCCATAGTAAAAGATTTAAACTCCAATTGCAACAGCCTTTCAGTGCACCATCTATGCTTCAAAATCTAATTCACTGCATTAAATTTGTGCACCACATTATGAACCTCTTTCGACACAACTGACACTTGATATCTGGATGACTCATGTGTGGACCACCTGAATTCTTACCTAGTATGCTGCATCCAAGCCATACATTGCAGAGGTCCTTGATTGATTGGGGGTCCCCTAAGTCCAATAAAATGGTGTTTCAGTCCAATCAGACAGTGTTTCAGCCCATAGATATGAATCAATTGCTACCTTGAGGCTTGTCTACAAATCGTACAAATATATATAGCTAGATAATTGTGTATAAGAGCATATAAATGATATAATGATATATGGACGAGGTATGGTGGAAGTTGCAGTCTCCATATCATTAACTGTGTCTGATATGTCATACAACTGCAAAATAATGGGATTTTGTGCCGCCATACGGCATCATAAATCCTTATGGGTGTACATGAGGCCCATATGCGTGATATATACAGATCTAGAGTAGACTGTAGCCTCTTTATGTCAATCAATCGGCATTACATAGTGTTTACATCAACCATTTGCCTATTATACTTAAACATAGTTTACAGCCTATTTGAGAAATGTACAGTTGATATAATGGGAGGCATAACTGGTTTGAATGTCTTTACCTACAGACTTTCAGTTATTTCTTTGTATTTGGACTCTTTTAGTTTAATAGCAAGCAGTGTAGAAAAGGTCTCTTTATGTATGACCAATAGGATTAGTTTCTTAATTTTTACATCATCCAACAGAAAGCCTTCTTTTGTAGGCCTTATGGTATCAAAAGAGAGCTAAACATAAATATGTAAACACTACGGTCAAGGGCTCAAGTATCCATAGATGGTGAAATCCCACTATGGCGTGAGTGTGTGGAGGTGTGTGTGCGTGTGTAAAAACAAAATATGGCTATATAAAAACCATGTATGGACTTATGTAGACATTGAAAATTCTTATTTATTACTGTTACTTTACTTAAATATGTATTGTATCTTTTAGTACATTTTATTTAGATAAACCAGTATTGAGATTACTCACTAGGCTTCGCAGTTCACCCTATTTAGATTTTAAAAATTCAGGATTAGTATCTTGTGAAAGCGTTTAAAGAGATTTATTTTTATATTTAGATTTATTTTTTAATTCTTTAACATTTTCTGAATAAATTGTAATGAACATTTAGTATGATAATATAGTGATAACATATGATGAGTCATGAGTTTAGTGACAATCTGCAATACTCGAGACAAAGATATTTTATTTTTAAATAAATATTTATTTATTTAATTTTTTATGGTTATATTTTATGAATAAGAATAATTTTGTCAATAAATGTGTGTATTATGAAATTAAAATATACAAAATATAAGTTATGCTTTCGGGTGCGAAATCAGAGTCAGATATACATGGGTGCCGGATTTCGGAGCATGACATTATATATGTTTCATTTTTATAGAAATATCATAATATCATCCGTATATTTTAATGAACAACATGAATCATCACGATTACAGCGATGGGAAATACTGATATTTTTTCAATAACAAGACAGCTTGATGATGATAAACAAATCAGTTATTGGTGTGACACTCACCACTTGTGGCCCATCTTGATTATTTTATATTATAGCAACACTGTCCGACCATTTTTCTAATTCATTTTAGTATTTGATCCAAAAAATTGACCTTATCCAAATATCGATTGGACCACATGACTGGAAATTGTGGTTAATTACCATTATAATTATTTTTATGGGCAATTTTTTTTTATCAAGCTAGTACTCATATGGTCTCTTTGTATAGGTTTTTATGACCCTATGAAAATTAATTGACAGCGTGCATGTTTGTTACATCTTACATCTTGGATGAGTTTCTTTTAAGGCACCGAAATTGAGCTCTCCCTGAAATGGTTCGGGAAGAGTGAGGTGGGGGGACATGGTTTAATGTAACCTTAACGTTTGAAGTGCCTAAAACAAGTTTACGATACTTTGGCTCCAAAGGAGTGAAGTGGGGTAAAGTGATTTGATGTAAGTTTAACTTGTTTCGATTTGGCTTAAAATTGGTATGGAACTTACTCAGATCATGACAGACTTATTGAAGAAATTTTGCTCTAGATAGGTCTCGTTTGAGGTGCAAAAAGTAGCCAATGAAGTTTTTAACGATAAACATTTTTTTTCCCCATTTTTTATTCTCATGTGGCTTACCTAAGTTTTCAGTCCAACTCATTTTTCTGGCATGTCTTAAACTAAGCTCATAAATCAGATGAATAAAGTGGATTTGTCACAAACAATATGCAATGTCATACCTACCATTACAAGAGATCGGCACGTAAGGAGCGGATTAATTATTACCCGGATAACACTTGGTGGGTGTTACCCTTACTGTGTGGGTCTCACATTGATGAATATATTGTATATCCATACCTCCTATCCTTTTTCTTAACTCATTTCATGAAGTTATTTATGAAATTAAGCATATCCAAATTTCCTATAGGCCACACTCTTGTAAAAAGTGATGAATAAAAAGTAAAAGTTTTTTGTAGGCCCCAGAAGTTTTGGATCAAGTTTATATTTGTATTTTCCATTTATGCAATATTGTTTAACCTTATCAATGACATTGATAACAAATAAATGTCACAAATTTTCTTAAAGTTGGCCTTTAGAATTTCTAATGGTGAGCGTTCAATAACTAGTATAGTCTGGATTACTTGAGACCCCCAGGAGCGTGTCTTAGCTGCAACAAGATCGGATTGCTACGTATTGTGTAATGACCTGGATATTTTTTGTGCGAGTTTCCCTACATAAGAAGGTACAGTTACATTTGTTCAATTGTACACTTGTACATCCGTTAATTTTAACCGTCTATTTATAGTTTAAATTAAATTTAAATCATAGGTAGTACTTTCCATCCATAGATTAAGCTAGTCGACCATTGATTAATATGAAGAATCATCAAATACCTTAATATTCTCTCCTGTACATCAAGCTCACCGTTAAATCAACCATTCATTGCTAGATGAAGATATCTGATCGACCACTTTGAATTTGGACAACCCGATCATAGTAAACTAACTACCTGACTCCATATCTGCTCGTACACATATCAAATTAAAATTTCGATCCGTTCAACTTATTCATCACTAATGATTATGCGTAACCTATCATCAAAATTACCGTGTAGATAACATGCAGACATAAGCGAGTCTCTAAAATCGAATAGTGTACATTTCCAATATACACCATATTCAAAAACTATTTTCTATATATCTATTTGCAAAACCAACCGTACATTAACCCATATACATGATTAATATACAAACCATCTAATTAATTAAATTTTAGACCATCAATTGATTATCCATTATAGTTTGATCTGCCAAACGGGCCATCCAAATGCCTAAATGAACGGTTCATTAGGAAGATCATAGGGTAAACATCAAAACTTTCGATTAGTTTTCACATAGGATATTGATACACATTGTTTTGAATTATGGATAGGCATAAGTCATTAAAATGACATCTTGGTTATCTCTGAGAGATCGAGGCCAGACTTAGTTTGCTGATAGGGCATGCAAAATGATAGGGCATGGTGAAGGTTAGCTTAGAACGAACGACATAAATTGATTACACATGTAATTGAAATCTTGGTTGTAAAATAGGAAGTGAGAGAGACCATGCCTGACATTGCATATTTATAATATAAAAAGAATTAAAGAAAGGAAAGTACTAGATGGAAGTCCAAAATGGGTTAACAATGTATATTCCTCGCCATGGTGTGACCCACCTAAGATGTGGATGTATCTCAATCTTGGGTTTGCATGTCACACCCCAAACTCGGAAATTAGGTCACAAAATTCTCGATCACTGAATCTGGTGCTGACAACCTTCGTAGTACTCCATTCTCGACTCCCAACACCTATACGCCAGATTCTGATCATGAGATCCTACAAGGAAGATTTTTTCAACATACATTTATCTCGTAAGAAGTATAACTACAAGTTTACCAAAATCACAAAGGCAATAACATCATCATATATCCATTAATATAAACAATTGAATACTGAAAGGGAAAATATATATATATAAAATCAAAGCTTCAGAAGAATAGCTACACGCTCCAAACTCAACACTGCTGCGACCTAACGCTACGTACACGCATCTATCGTGCATAAGCTTATAAAAAGCTTAGAGAGTGGTGTAAGTGTTTGCGTAAAGTAAATGCGAAGTATACAATACAAATCCATAAATCATATAATGTTAGAAATACTATCAAGTTTAAGAGTCATACAATATCGGAGTATGCAATATCAGAGTAATGCGAAAATATGCTGGCAAGTCCATAAATATCATTAGCCTTATCCAGGCTATACAATGCAAAAACATAATAAGCTAATATCATATAATGAGGAAGCAATGCAATATGAAAATCCTGACAAGTCCACGAGTACCGTCAACCTCATATAGGCCATATAAATACAGAAACATAGCAACCTAAAATGTCATATGCCGCGGATGTAATGCAATATGTGATGCGAATGGAATAATTAAGCTGGAGTGTAGAGTCGGGATGATAGTACGTAGTATCACAAGTTATGAAGTCCATCACAAAGGACTTCTATCTAAACCAGTCTCATACCTAAATTTGGATAAATAGACTTAATGTAGTAAACTCCTGATCTCAGGTAGGTCGTGCGCCTCAATCGAAATCCTGGCCATTGCGAAAGTTCACATAACAATTAGTTGCGCACTACCAGCCCAAGTGGATAATGAATGAATGAATGAATGAGTATAATGTTGAGTATGTCAATATGTCCCCATATCAGTACTGTACATCTCTTGGATCATCACCAGGGTCTAGTACACTCGACGCCACTTGCCACCCCATCAGGCATATAACTGGGTAAGTGGAAGAGGCCTCACTATCCGCCTACCAATATCGGCCCGGGTCGTCGATAACGAACCCATTTATGAGCTGGTCAGACTCAGCCTAACATTGCTTACTCCCTCAGGTGGGTAGGGTCACACACCATCCCGACCAACCACGACACAGTGGGAGACGCGGCCTACTGGTATACGGCCCTCATGCGCTCATATATATCCACTCGATCTAGACGTTGGGAAATTAGGGACTTTCACCTAGGGACATCTATGACACCCCATGTAGAAAAAGATTTCTAGTGTCCTATCTGGCCATCCACGATATGCCTGTGAAGGTTACGACCTTAATGTTGTTAGGGTGTATAGTGCTCATATCATAAAATGTGAGATGTATGAGTCATACCATCCAGTCATGCATCAAATCTACGTATACCATGCGCTCATGTGGGGTAACTTCACCTATCAGGGAGTCCTATAAACAACCTGCCCAATGACATATACAATGGTTAACTATATCTCATATTAAACATGCAGATGATGCATATGGGTATGTAATATGATGTTATGCATGATTATCGAACATAATAATGCTTGATCTTACACAATCACAATGGGCCTCTCACATCGCAATGGGCCTTATCCAATCATAATGGGTATCATACAAGGACCTTATATACATCGCATTGAGCCATACTTATGGGCCTCATATAGTTCACTTTGGGACTCATACTTGGGCCTCATATACATCGCATTGGGCCACATCCCATGAGCCTTGAATACATCACGCTGGGCCTCATTACATGGGTCATATATACATCATAATGGGCCTCTCAATCATAATGGGCCTCATACTATCACAGTACAATGGTCCTCATACATCGTAATGAGTCTCAAACATTCACAATAGGCCTCATACAATCACAATGGGCCTTACATAGTCACGACGGGTCTCATACAATCACAATGGGCCTCAGGTAATCACAATGGGCCTCACATGGTTATAATGGGCCTCAGGTAATCACAATGGGCCTCACATGGTCACGATGGGCCTCATACAATCACAATGGGCCTCACATGGTCACAATGGGCCTTATACAATCACAATGGGCCTCACATGGTCACAATGAGCCTTATATAATCACAATAGGCCTCTAATCACAATGGGCCTCACATGGTTATAATGGGCCTCACGTAATCACAATGGGCCTCACATGGTCACGATGAGCCTCATACAATCACAAGGGGCCTCACATGGTTATAATGGGCCTCAAGTAATCACAATCGGCCTCACATGGTTATAATGGGCCTCAAGTAATCACAATGGGCCTCACATGATCACGATGGGCCTTATACAATCACAATAGGCCTCACATGGTTATAACGGGCCTCAGGTAATCATAATGGGCCTCACATGGTCATGATGGGCCTTATACAATCACAATGGGCCCCATACACAATGGGCCTTATAAAATCACAATGTTATGTTAATACATACTCATTGTGTATACCATTATAGTCGTAATCGATGATCGGCTTACATATATGGTGGGGTCCATAGAAGGATAGCAGATCTAATTCATAATATGAGGATTGCTCCTCAACAGTGAATATACCAAATCAGATGGCATGGATCCCTCCGTCTACGGTAATGTTGTACTCTCCTCATATTAAGATTGGGCCTGGGTGGCCTACCATATTCCTAAGGATCCGGAACAGGCTTCTTTCACCATACTATCATATGACCCACTAGATGCCCTAGGGGGCCCAAATAAGTCCTAAATGGACTCCAAGATTAAAAAGAAATAATCCTATGAGTAACCAATGAGGGCCCAACGTTATGGGTTAACCCAATATGAATAGATGGGTCATGCAAACATCAATGGGGCCCAATGATTAGGGTCAATTCACTTAGAGAATGATGAGAGTAGGCCTAACAAAGGCCTAAGGGAAGGTCACAATGTGAATATTTAACCATCATTGCCCATCAATGTGAACATTTAATCAACATTGTTCCCAAGGAATGACCCACATGGAGCCTAACATATAGTGGGTCCATGACCTCCCATAAGGACCTAATACACATCATGATGGGCCTCGCTCATGGGTCACATATGCATCACATTGGGCCTCATCATATGGGCCTCATATACATCAAATGGGCTGCAAGGCCTCATATATATTAAATAGGCCACAATATATGAGCTATGCCAATGGGCCTCATAAATATCAAATGGGCCGCATCAATGAGCCTCGTCAATGGGCCTCATATACATCAAGTGGGCAGCATCAATGAGCCGCGCTAATGCGCCTCATATGCATCAAGTGGGCCGCATCAATGGGCTGCGCCAATGAGCCTCATATACATCAAGTGAGCTGCATCAATGGGCCTCATATACATCAAGTGGGTTGCATCAATGGGCCGCGCCAATGGGCCTCATATACATCAACTGGGTTGCATCAATGGGCCACGCCAATGGGCCTCATATACATCAAGTGGGCTGCATCAATGAGCCACGCCAATGGGCCACATAAATATACAATACATGCATCACGACGGGCCGCACGAATGGACAAACGATGTGTATAAAACACATACACCACGATCGGCCCACACATACATGTATCGAAGTGGGTCCCGCCCGTCCAGAATGGACGAACGGACGACTGGGATACAGAATACATATATCAAGGTGGGTCTCATCTGCCACTGTCCAGATGGATAGATGAATAAAACACATACATCATCTGGTGGAGTCCCACAGAACTTGGTGACGTCAACTGCTCGTCCAGTGGGGAACAGACGGTCTAGATCATTACTGGCCCCACGTATGGGTGCCACACATACATCCCAACGAGCCCCACCGTCTAGCCCATCTAGATGGCAGGGATAAAACATATATACCATGAGGGGGGGCCCACATATGCACGGTTGAAATACAACACATATCCCATGTGGCACCCACACTAGTTGATGTAAATATAGCAGCTATATATAGCTAGTGTGTGACGCACTAGCCAATCTGTTTCCAAGAAGGTGGGTCCCACGTAGGGCCCACCATATATACATATGGTATATATATAATCTATTATTATTATTATTATTTAAAAAAAAAATCAGCCCAGCATCCAGCATCCTGGACGGACGAACTGGATGCAAGGCACATGCATTGAGGCTGGCCCAACCGTCCAGAGAAAGATGGATTGGACGATTAAGATATAATGCATATCTCATGGTGGGGTCCACACGTGTGGCCCACTAGAGAGAAAAATGGACGGACGGTGCATTCTCTCATTTTATAATGTTTTCTTCTTCAACTATATAGCTGGTGTGGGTCACACGTCCAGGGTCTGGACAGTGTGCACCACCTGATATTTGGAGCCACCTTAAACCGTAGATGGATGGTGTGGATCCACATGAGCAGCAAGATGTGGTCCACGAGAGTGTGGCCCACCCAAGCTTTGGATCAAATGATATTTGTGTTCTTACTTCACCCATGGCAGCAGGATGGGGCCCAACACATGGACGGTCTAGATCAAGTGGGCCACATTCCGTCACAAAATAGAGAGAGAGACATATCGATACATTAGAGCGACCCCGCCACTATGGGCCCCTCTTTGTTACAACATAAATATTCACTTCCCAAGTGTAGGGTTGTGATGTAGTAATAAACTCGGTAAGATCGAGATCAAATCCCAAGGGACTGATACTTGTACGTTATCTGAAACTAAGTAGAAATAGAACTAGCCTAAAATGAAATCTAAATCAATTGAATTTGAAGGAATAATGGTGAAATATTAAATTAAAACTTAAGGAATTCAAGGAAAGAAAATTAGGGATTCAGAGGATACACTTGTAGATATCAGGGAGATCTTATGCCTGCATCAAAAACTCAACTGGACTTAGAGTCCATCTTTATCTAGTTGAAGGGCGCAACCATGAAAATTAAACTGAACTTCCTTTGATATAGTTTTAAAGAGATGAAAGGTAGATAAATTAGAATGGATTCCATCACCAAACCATGCCCAAGAAACAAAGTAAACAACAAAATTAAACTAATTACCAACCAATCAACATGTTATGAAGGTTATGAAGGGTACCGTCATTCAACCATGCCCAGGAGACGATGGTGAACAATACGGCTTCCTGACGTCATAAACATAAAAAGGAAAGGAATATGCTCAAAGGCATCGCAGACCTATTGTAATTTTAATCACAACAGACCATTAAAAATTAAAAACATTTCCTTAATTAAACCAAAATCAACATCAGTTCAATCTAAACAAAATGCATAGCAGAAAGCCCCCCATCATGCTACAAGTTTCACCTCTTAGCCCTAGCTCAGGGGTTTAACCCAACATGAATGGGCTGGATCCCTTAAACAAAACAAAACAAAATAAAAAGAAAAAGAAAAAAACAAACTCTACTATCTCTCTATCTCCCTGCTCCACATTCGGCCAGCCCCTATTCTCTTCTCTCTCTCTCCTTCTTATAGGCAGCAGATAAGTCGACTAGCAGTCGGTGCGTGCCTTACACAGCTACGTCTTGCGTATCACAGCAGTGGAAACAGAGATTTCCTTCTTTTTTTTTGTGGTTGAAGTCGGTGGGGTTCACTTAGCGACTTCACACCTCATCAGAGCCATCCATTGGCTCTGTGGGGTTGATTTAGCACATCATTCCAATTTTTAAGAGGATCTGAACTCTTGGTGGGCCACCGCATGAATCAACATCTGGAGAAAACTCCAACACTAGTGATCTTATTTGTATGCATGGTTGCAAGGAAGGTAGGGGTTCTGGTCAGACTTCTTGTACGGATATAATGGACGGTCCAGATTGGCCGGCTGATCACGATCAAGAAGGCTGTATGGCCCACGGCAGTCAGACATCCGTTACGCACGTATGTGAGTAAGGAGATACGCTGGGATGCTTGGACGGCTCCCGATCATCACTAGAGAAGAGATCCACTCCGTCCAATGGACTCATGTCGAAAAACTGTTCAGCTATGCACATTTTTTGGGCTGATCAGTCTTTTGGGACACTTCCATAGGGATCCAATGGCTTAGATTCGACGTGTACGGTTCATTTGTGGTTGTCAGGCCATGTAAGAAGTTTCGAGCTGATCAGATGGTGGGATCCCTGTGATCTTGCATTCTGGACGTTCTTCAGGCTTGTTTGAAGTGACTGGCTGAAATTTCTCTGATCTCTGGTGTGTAAATCCTCGATCTTGGTCCCATGGAGTCTCATCCAATGCCTTGGTGATGTCAGAGAGCTAAAACTCAGCTTTAAACACTCTTTTTTAGTCCTAGCTCGTAATTACACCCTGCATCACAAACACGATTAAAATATGCCATTAAACAGTATCATGTTCATAAAATTAGGTTATAACTGGGGTCTAATATGTAATATTTAACCCTCAACACAACCCCCAACCAGCATTTTGCTAGTCTCGATCAAAGTATGTGAAATATAGTTGAGAATTACAGAACAATTTCTATAAACTCGAGTGATTTTTGAAAACAATCTAGATACAAGAATTCTAAGATTCATGAATGTTGGGCTTTACTTCCTCCTGGAATCAAGCACACAGCAATTTCATAATCAAGTTGAAGTATTTATGCATTAATTAGTACAATTCTAAACATTAAGTATCATGAACGTATAATGAAATCTCTGCTTATCATTAAGGTTCACTTCTCTATTTCATAATGTCATTGGTACTTACAAAAGCATTCAGGACAACCAAAACCTAAACTAAACTTGCCCCATTCTTTCAGCTTTTGATGATTTTCACACAATATCAACTTTTTACCAGTAACGCTAAGGAGTGGAATTGAATCTGCTCCTATAGGGAGCAAACCTATGGTGAAGACCGTACTCCCAACCTTTCCTCATATCGACCATGGGGAATCGAATCCACACCTATAGGGAGCTAACCTATGGCGGAGTTCGTTTGCCCAACCCTTTTCGTAGGTAACTATCTTGTAGCTGGGTATTTTCTTTTTCTTTAATCAATCCTGATGGGCAGATTGTCTAGGCTGGTTCCTTTCATGCTTAGTGAATCCTAAGTTAACCCTTCAATATCGAACTGAACCGTACGTGACATGCGAAATCGTGATTCAATCAATGTTTACAATTTCTAATCATGGATTAATAATTTAAACTTAACTGTGAAATCTAACAGATATTGAATCCAAGAGTCATAAATTGTCAACATTGTGTATTTTCACTTCTTAATCCAAGATAGTTGTCAAAATCACATCGAATTCACAAACATTTCCAGAAAATTTTAAATTTTTTTTACAAATTTTGCTCAAGACCAAGAAAACACTGATTAGGTAACCTAATCTCTCACCTCAAAGCTAAAATCTACATTGTCCTCAATGTAAAAGATATGATCATGCAATGCACATGGGACAACTAAAGTAAAGGAAAAGTGATGGAAAGATAGTACCTGAATGAAGAAACCATGAGAGAGACTTTTCAAGAGATCGTAACATGAATGTCGGTCAGCACGAGAGTGAAAACACGAAAGCAAATTATCTGAAAACAACGTATCAAGCAAACTAACCTAGTGGCATAAAAACCGTCTATCCATGAATAGCATAAAGCAAACTATCCTAGTCCTATGAAAGTAGGAAAAAACTACTCGATCATGTCGCAAGGTTCCTCTTCTGGCCAATATCTTGATAAGTTTCTCAGTAAGTTCCTCAACAGGATCATCCAAAAGCCCTTTTTGCAATAGGCTTGGATGCCCTGGAGCTTGACTTTCCAGAGAAACTTATGTACCTCATTAAAAATTTATCGTTGATTCGCCTGAGGTATCTAAAGTATATATGATTCACCTGTGTCAGAAAAAGTTTTAAAGTTAGTATCCCATGGTGAATCAAAGACTACAGGTAGATCAAATTGAGAAATATTTTCAGAAAGTAGTGTAGTCTCAACACATTCCGAAGCTCCAAACTTCGATTCAATTTTTAGCTCCTCCTCCCCTAATGGTAAACATTCAGGATCTGTAGAAGAAGGGACTTCGGAGTAAGGATTCTCTTGGTCAGTGATGACTACCGAGATGTTGTCTTGTAAGGAATTCACTATGTCTGTTATCATGGGATCATTTGAATATGCAAAGTGTGCCAAACAATCATCCAAAGAGTTGAGAAATTCAGTTGAGCGTGAGTTATGTTCCACATTAGAGCTTGTGATGATCTGCCTAAGGAATCCATCGTCTTTAAAGGTAAACGGAGGTGTGCTCTCTTGCTCCAGCCGTGCACATATAGATTGAGGGTCAGTATAGGAAGCATTGATGTGCGGACTCCGTTCATTGATACTACTCAGAAGAGGCATTGAATCGTCAACATTCAACAGTTCAGATGGTGGCCTCAACTGGGTGGTTTCAAATTCTAGAGTCATATAGAGTAACTTGTCTATCTCCTGAATCATATCATCATTCAATTCAGGGGAGTGGTCCAAACATATCTCACACGAGATAGAAGGGTCGGTTATAAGGAGCTCATCCACTTTTAGATCAGACATGTCAGGTGAGTGGAGTGGCTCATCATGACGTTCTCTTCGTATACTTCTTGATCATTGACCTAGACCAAACTTGAGATTAATTTCAGGAAAACTGTGGCTGCACATTCAGGATTGTCATTCCAATACTCATCATATTCTAGTTCAGTGCAGTGCACACTTGGGATGAGATCATTTTCCTCACATTCTACACAAAGAATGGGTTGAGGTTTGCATAAACTAACCACTTCTTCATCATTGAAATCTAGTGTGTCATGTGATTGAAGTGTGTCATCATCATTATATATAAAAGACACCCATGTCTCTTCCCCATTCCTTTGAACAGTTATCGAAATTGACTCATCGGGAAATTGAACCACATGCTCGTTAACGTAATTCAACTCTTCATTCCAAATTTCAGAGTTTTTCAAAAGTGGGTGAGGATTACTTTCCTTACATTGTATTTCTAGATTGAGTTGTGGCTGAGACGAACTAGCCTCCATTAGCTTATCAAGGCATGATTCAAATGCTTCTAATAATTTTCTCATGCCAATAACATAGTCTATGTAACTCAATGATAACTCCTCTTGGATCGTTTCTGGTTGATATTCAAAAGTGGTTGATCCACGAGGGTTCTTACCATGATATTTTACTGACTCAACTTCGAAATATTTCTGTTTCCACTGATCATAATCATACGGGTCATATGTCGGGAGTTGATGTGCGTCATCATTCCAATAGTCACGTACCATTTTCTTAACTCGTGGAATGCAATTATTCTCCTGCAGATAATCACCGAAAGACTTTTTAATCGGTGGAGCATCACATTTCGATTGGTTCTTGAAGATATTTTCAGAAAAATTTTGAGGCATAGGCTGTTTTCCATAAGCTATCTCAACATACTGACGTGCCCACTCATTCATATACATGGTGAAACCTTAACTCTAAATCTAATCCTAAAGAAAATAAAAGAAAAATTCTGACAGCAGTACAAAAAGTAAGAGGAGAAGTTAAAAGGATGTTTACCACATTAGAAGTTCCTATGTTAAGATCCTGTAAAGGAAAACAAGAGAAATTAGTTTCTAAAAGATAAAATCTAATATAAAGAATAGAGGAAGTAAAGAAATTAGGACAAAGTTACCAATTAAGAAAATCTAACAAAATCCTACAAATTAGGAAAGTAAGTTTCTAAAAATCAATTAGAACGAAAACCCTAAAACTAAAGTTAGTAAAAATCTTAATGTTAAGAGTCAAATATTGCATATTAGACCCCAGATATTGCCTAGATTTACGGACATAATGCTGTCTAACGGCCTGTTTTTATCGTGTTTATGTTTCAGGGTGTAATTGAGAGCATGGATGGAAAAAGGACGTTAAAAGTTGAGATTTAACAATCTGATGACGCCAAAGGCAAGGGACACACTCTAGGGGACCAAGATTGACAAATATACACGGTCAGAAATTCGAGAAAAGTTAGAAATTGAAGCTCAAGTGGCCTGAAGGACGTCCAGAATGCAAGATCACGAGGTTCCCACCATCCGTTCGGCTCGAAACTTCATACGTCGCCTGAGGACCATAAATTAACCGTACATATAAAATTTCAGCCATTGAAGATCTCGAAAAGTGCCCCAACTGACAGATCAGCCCATAAACCGTTGATTCTGGGCCCACCTGATATCTGGAACTGCCTCAAAATTATTATTGACGGTTTAAATGAGATGAGAAATAATTTAGACGGTGAAGATTTCTGAAAATCATCACAGTGGACCCCACATGAATAAAGTGTGCATAGTGCACAAGTGCACTACACGTGCATGGGAAACGGCAGAGACAGTTGACCGTCTCTGACCGAAAGAAAGGAAAAAAAAAAATTTCTTACGCACCACGGCTGCGTAACGGACTGCCGGCGTCCGTTTTGCGGATGTAGTGGGCCCCACCCATTGCTCGTATGGCTGATCTGATCCGTCCACCATGTAGAGGGCTTCGAGAGCTACAAAATCATGCTAACCTTTTGCACCCATGCGTGCACACGTGTGAGATACAGAGGCCACAAAAGGGCTGCTCGGTAACGTTCAAAACTGATTCTTCTGTGATTTCTTCTCTGGGCCACGTCAATGGACGTTCAAAACCACCCATTCTTGACTGAAATTTCGTTCTGAATCCAATGGACGGGGTGGATTTTCCAGAAAATGCTTCTGTGGGGCCCACCGACCACAACAGCGAAATGGTGCGAAAGGTTTCGCACATCCGTGAAAATTGACTTTTTCGGGCAGTTTTGGCCCACCATCTTTGATCATATGGCAGATCTGAACCGTCTATCATGTAGAGGACCCAAGAAAGTACTAAAGGACGGTGTTTTTTTTGAAATTTGAGCGAGAAAAGTGGCGTGTTTCGAGGCACCGAACTTGACTGCGAAAATTACACTCCGTGTCCTGCTACAACTTTGTCACTGACTCCAGCCTTCCAGCAGCTATAAAAGGAGGTTTTTGGACGTGGGAAGCATTCATTCAAGGTCTTGGGAGGAAGAATAGAGGGCTCGAGCTTGGGTTTCAACGTGGGCAGAGGAGAGAGAGAGGAGCTTGGTTTTTTCTTTCCCTTTTCTTTTCCTTTTCTTTTTCTCTTTATTTATTTGGATTGAGCCCATCCATGGCAGGCTAAATCCTCCTAGCTAGGGCTAAGAGGTGAAGCTTGTAGTGAGATGGGAGATTTGATTTTATTTAAATTTTAATGCATGAATTGACGTTGATTTTAGTTGATTATTATGGGAATATTTTTAGTTCTTAATGGTCTGTTGTGACTGAAATTACAATGGGTCGGCGATGCTTTGAATATTTCTATTTCCTTTTCATGTTTATGACGTCAGGACGTCCTGTTGTTCACCATAGTCTCCTGGGCATGGTTGGATGACGGTACCATTCCTAACTTTCATACATGTGATTGGGTGGTAATTAGTTTAATTCTGTTGTTTGCCATAGTCTTTTTGGACATGGTTTGGTGATGGAATCCATTTTAATTCATCTTCCTTTCATCTCTTTGAAAACTAGATCAACGGCAGTTCAGTTAATTTCATGATTTTTGAAACAGGCATAAGATCTTCCTGATCTCTACAAGTGGATCCTCTGAATCCCTAGTTTCCTTTTCTCTGATTTCTCCTAAATTTTAGATAAATATTCCATCATTATTTCTTAAAATTCTATTTGATTTAGAGTGCATCTTAGTGTAGTTCTAGTTCTATTTAATTTTAGATAACGTACAAGTTTCAGTCCCTTGGGATTCAACCTCGGTCTTACCGAGTTATTACTACATCATAACCCTGCACTTGGGGAGTGAACAAGTTTTTGGCGCCGTTGCCGGGCACTGTCGGCTACGTTTTTCTAAAATTAATTAGTTTTAGGATTAGATTTTCTTTTTAGAAATTTTTAATTCTAGGTTTAGAAGCTTAGTTATTTTTCTTATTAGAAATTTTTTCTAACTTTAGAAACTTTCTATTCTTTCTTCTATCTAATTTTTAGAACTAACTCAATTTTTCTATTTTGTAGGAAGTTTCTAATTTAGTAAGCTCTTTCTAATCCTTCTTTCTTTGGAATTTCTTCTTTTCCCTAGAAATTAGTTTATTTTTAATTAGGACTTTCTACTCTTAAAAACTAACTTATTTTAGTTTGTTTTGCAGGTTTTTTAACTTAGGAACTCCGATTTGGTAACTTCTCTCCAACCCTCCCTTTTCCTAGATTTTTATTTTATTTTTTTTAGGTTTAAGTTAGAATTTGAGGGCTGAGTGTGTTTTATGCCCCATTGGGCACGCGACAACACTCGACGTCTTGTGACTGAAGGAGGATTAGTTGAGGGGTTGACTGTCCATCGCAGGACTAGACACCACTTGAATTCTCCTGAGTTAGAAGACGTTATGACTGAAAATCAACCTCAAGTACTACCCCAACCAAGGGTTGAGGAAGTACATGATGAGAATGAGGTGCATCAGGCACCCCCGCCTCGTACTTTACGAGATTATTTACAACCAGTGGGGGTGAGTACGCCCTCATGCATGATTTTTCCTGAGAATACAGGACATATGGACATCAAGCCGGGGGTTATCCAACTCCTTCCTAAGTTTCATGGGCTTGAGTCTGAAGAACCATACTTGCATCTGAAAGAGTTCGATGAAATCATAGGCACCTTATACTTTCCTAATGTATCTGAGGATACTATTAGGCTGAAACTCTTTCCATTTTCCTTGAAAGAAAAAGCCAAGACGTGGTTACATTCACTGCGTCCTAGGTCCATTGGCACATGGAATGATTTGCAGAGGGAATTTATAAAGAAAATTTTTCCACATCATAAGACAATTACCCTCAGGAGAGAAATCATGAACTTTGCCCAAAAGGAAGATGAAACATTCTTCCAATGTTGGGAAAGGTTCAAGGATCTGGTTAATGCATGCCCACAACATGGCTTTGAAATATGGCGCATTACAAATTTTTTCTATGATGGGCTAACATCTTCCATGCGCCAAATGGTCGAGACAATGTGTAACGGTGATTTTATTAATAAAAATGTCGACGAGGTATGAGATTACCTCGATAGTCTCGTGGAAAAAATACAATCATGGGACTATTACCCAAGAACGAACACTACGTCTAGGCCGACTCATTCAAGGGAAAAAGGAGAAATATATCTCCTGAAAGAGGATAATGATCTTAACGCTAAGGTGGCCAATCTCACCAGAAAATTTGAGGCCATGGAAGGAAGGAAGGAAAAGGTTAATGAAAGTGTTTGCGGCATCTGTGATTGCAACATTCATACTACTGAAAATTGTCCTTCAATACCTGCCTTTCGAGATGTATTGAATGAACAATCTAATGCCGTAAATAACTATCAAAGACCTTTCAATGGACCACCCTCTAATACGTACAATCTTGGCTGGAAAAATCATCCGAATTTTAGTTGGAGGAACGGACAAACTGCTACCCCTCAAGGTTTCTTCAATCAAAATCCAAATCAGGGGAAACCTCAAGAAGAATCGGTTCAATTTTCCATACAAGAGCTGGCCCGGACAATGCAAGGAATTTCAGATTTTATGTAAAAAATAGATTCACGTATGACGGCTATGGAAAAAGGGATGCTCCCTGCACAATCACTCCCTAATCCGAAACCGCAATACGAGACAGGTGATCCCAGCTCTTCAAATCAAATGGGGCATGCTAAATCCATCACTACTCTTAGGAGTGGGAAGGTTATTGATAAAACCCTTCCGGTTAGGCCCGAAAAGCCTCAAGAACCAGAAGAGGACAACAATGATGGATCTAGTGGTGCCCCACAAAAATTTGAACCGGAACCTCTAGAAAAGCCAGTTGCTCTGTTTCCCCAACGGTTGGTTGAACCAAAACGTCTATCTAACTCTCAGGATATCCTAGAGGTGTTGAAACAAGTGAAAGTCAACATTCCTCTGCTTGATGTTGTAAAACAGATTCCTTCATATGCTAAATTTCTAAAGGATTTATGTACTACCAAACGACGGAAAAATATTCAAAAGAAGATCTCCTTGACTGAGAAAGTGAGTGCCATCCTGAAACAAGATGTGCCGCAAAAATTCAAAGATCCCGGTTGCCCAACCATATCATTTGTAATCGGGAACTATCGAATTAACCACGCACTTCTTGACTTAGGAGCAAGCGTCAATCTGATTCCCTACTCGGTATACCAACAGTTAGGTTTAGGTGAATTAAAACCCACTCGAACCACACTACAACTTGCTGATCGTTCTGTTCGTATACTAAGAGGGATCATCGAGGATGTGTTGGTCCAGGTGGATAGATTCTACTACACTGTTGATTTTATCATCTTGGACACCGAACCCATCAATGACACGAGCACTCAGATTCCCGTCATTCTTGGTCGCCCATTCCTGTCCACTTCAAATGCAATTATCAATTGCAGGAATGGTGTCATGACTATGTCCTTTGAAAATTTGACATTGGAATCGAATATCTTTTTCAATAACGGCAGCAACTCAGAGGATGATGACGATTTCCACGATGTTAACATGATTGATTCTTTTGTGGAAGATAGAACGCCTCTCACCTTATCCTCTGATCTTCTAGAGACGTGCCTGGCCCACTCCCATGATCTTGATGATGATATAATTAGGGAGACGTGTGTCATGCTTGATATTGCACCGGTACTTGAAGTTAACCGGTGGAGGCCACACATTGAAGAATTGCCCCAAACTTATGTAGTGCCTCTACCGTTTAACCTCAAGCCACCGAAGCTTGACCTAAAACCTTTGCCCTCTGATTTAAAATATGTCTATTTATGTCAAGATGAGACATACCCGGTGGTGATCTCTGCCCACCTGGAGAAAGAACAGGAGAGTATGCTGATATCTACTCTCATTGAGCATAAAGGAGCTCTTGGATGGACGATAGCGGACCTCAAGGGAATTAACCCATCGATTTGTACTCACCGTATATATCTTGAGGATAATGCAAAGGCTGTTCGGCAATCACATCGTAGACTAAATCCAAACATGAAGGAAGTGGTTAAGGCCGAGGTTCTCAAACTATTGGAAGTGAGGATCATTTACCCCATATCCGATAGTCAATGGGTGAGTCCAACTCAGGTGGTTCCTAAGAAGTCCGGGATCACCATCGTAGCCAATGCCAATAATGAACTCGTGCTAACAAGAGTTACTACTGGTTGGAGAATGTGCATTGACTACAGAAAGCTGAATACCGTCACAAGGAAAGACCACTTTCCTTTGTCCTTCATTGATCAAATCCTGGAAAGGCTAGCTGGTCATTCCTATTATTGTTTCCTTGACGGGTATTCAGGTTATAATCAGATTGAAATCGCCCCTGAGGATCAGGAAAAGACCACATTTACATGTCCCTATGGCACCTTTGCTTACAGAAGGATGCCATTCGGGTTATGTAATGTCCCTGCCACCTTTCAGCGATGCATGACGAGTATCTTTTCTGACATGGTGGGGAAATATTTAGAGGTCTTCATGGACGATTTCTTTGTTTTTGGTTCATCTTTCAGCGAATGCTTAGCAAGTCTTAAATGTGTGCTGAAAAGATGTGAAGAAAAAAATTTGGTACTTAACTGGGAGAAGTGCCATTTTATGGTTCAAAAGGGAATTGTCCTTGGGCATATCATCTCGTCCAAAGGAATCAAGGTAGATAAGGCAAAAATCGATCTTATCTCTAACCTACCTCCACCCAAGAACATCAAAGATATGCGATCCTTCTTAGGACACGCAGGCTTTTACAGACGATTCATAAAGGATTTTAGTCTCCTCTCTCGTCCTTTATGTAATCTTCTTCAAAAGGATACACCATACGAGTGGACTGAGCAGTGCCAAGAAGCTTTCACTAAGCTTAAGGGCATGTTAACCACTGCACCTATCATGCAGCCACCTGATTAGAGTCTTCCTTTTGAACTTATGTGCGACGCCTCTAATTATGCTCTTGGAGCGGTTCTAGGCCAGAGAAAAGATAAGCGGCCTTACGTTATTCACTACGCAAGTAGGACTCTAAATCCTGCCCAAGTGAACTACTCGACTACGGAAAAGAAACTCTTGGCCGTAGTGTTCGCCTTGGACAAATTTAGGTCCTACCTGATCGGATCCAAGATCATCGTCTACACAGATCACGCGGCACTTAAGTATCTTATTTCTAAGAATGATTCTAAGCCCCGCCTGATACGATAGATCCTTCTACTCCAAGAATTCGATTTGAAAATTAAAGACAAAAAGGGAGTAGAGAACGTAGTGGCCGATCATCTTTCTCGCCTTAATACCTCTGATTCTCTTGAGGCGACCCATATCAATGACATGTTCCCTGATGAACAACTGTTTAAAGTCTCCCATTCACCTTGGTTCGCTGATATTGCTAATTATCTTGCTACAGGTGCCATACCGACACACTGGACGTCACAAGATAAAAAGAAATTTTTTACTAAGGTGCGTAACTTTTTCTGGGACGATCCATATTTGTTTAAATATTGCCCAGACCAACTCTTAAGGAGATGCCTACCAGACGATGAGCATCAGAGTGTCATCTCCTTCTGTCATTTACAGGCCTATGGTGGTCACTTTTCTGCTAAAAAGACCACGGCCAAGATTTTACAGTGTGGCTTCTACTGGCCCACTATGTTCAGGGACACTCATGAGTTTTGCAAGGCTTGTGAGCGTTGTCAGAAATTGGGAGCATTGTCCCGTCGAAATATGATGCCCCTGAATCTCATCCTTATTATAGAAGCATTTGATTGTTGGGGCATTGATTTCATGGGACCATTCCCCCAATCATTTGGAAATCTGTATATTTTGCTCGCCGTAGACTATGTCACTAAATGGGTCGAAGCAATTCTGTGCCGCAAAAATGACCATCGCATGGTCATTAAATTTTTGAAAGAAAATATCCTGTCGCGGTTCGGAACACCTCGAGCCATCATTAGTGACGGGGGCTCACACTTCTGTAATAGACCATTCGAGAGTTTAATGAAGAAATACGGTATCTCACATAAGGTGAGCACCCCATACCATCCACAAACAAGTGGACAAGCTGAGATTTTCAATAGAGAGATCAAACATATCCTAGAGAAAACGGTTAACCCTGATCGTAAGGACTGGTCAATTCGATTGACTGATGCCTTATGGGCGTACCGTACTGCTTTTAAAACTCCTATTGGAACATCTCCCTTTAGACTTGTCTATGGAAAGGCTTGTCACTTGCCGGTGGAATTGGAACATAAAGCATACTGGGCGATCAAAAATCTAAATTTCAATCTGGACAACGCTGGTTCGCTACGCAAACTTCAATTAAATGAACTTGAAGAAATCAGGAACGATGCGTACGAAAACTCGAGAATTTACAAGGACAGGATGAAGGCGTTTCATGATCAACATATTCTACGAAAATCATTCACGCCAGGTCAGAAACTCCTCTTGTATGACTCTCGACTACATCTCTTTCCGGGTAAGCTTCGATCTCGTTGGACCGGCCCTTACATTGTTGTTACTGCTTATCCTTATGGGGCCGTCGAGATAAAAGATCCCGACGATTGCAAGGAGTTTAAAGTTAATGGACATCGATTAAAGCCATTCGTCAAGGCATTTGAGTCAGAGGACATGTTCATGCCTCTGATTGCTCCTGTTTACCAGGACTGATCTCCTAGTCTGATGGAGGTATAGGTAGGTTTATCGCTTTCATAGGTCTAGGGTAGTTTGCTTTATTTGTCTGGCTGAAGACGGTAAATTTAGCGCTCCTGGGAGGCAACCCAGTTTTTTTATTCCATTTTATTTCATTTTTGTTTAGTTAGATAGTCAATGTTTGTGGGTAACATTATTGCAAACCCTCACGAGACTACAACTCGTCCACTAGGGGTAACCTAGGAGTTTAAAGGCTTGTTGCATACGCTAAATGCAATTGAGAGCACCTGCGAAAGTGGTAAAGGTAGGATTTTATTTTTGTTATTTTTGTTCTTCTTTCTCTCTCGTGCTAACAAGCTTCCATGCCGTGATCTATTGGAAACTCTCTTGATTCGTTATCCAGGTACTATCTTCCCATCACTTTACTTTCTTTGTCCCATGTGCATTGCATGTTTATATATTTTACATTGAGGACAATGTAGATTTTAGGTTGGGGGTGGGAAATTAGGCTTCTTAAGGCTTTCTAATCAGTATTTTCTTGGTCTTGAGCAAAAATTGTGAAAATTGTGAAATTTTTTAAAAATTTTCTGACATTTCTTGTAAATTCAACGTGATTTTGACATATATGTTTGATTTAGAATTACGAGATACGTGATGTTGGTAATTTATGACTCTTGGATTTAGCTACTTGATAGATTCCACAGTTGAGTTTGAATTATCAATCCATAATTAGAGATTTTAAACATTGATTGAATCATGATTTCAGGACACGTCTTGCTGACACATTCAGATTTCAGTTCCATATCGAAGGATTAACTTGGTAATCATTGAGCATGAAAGGAACCAGTCTGAAGTATCTTGCCATCATGGTACAAAAATTGAAAAGGTTGGATAATTAATCTTCACCATAGGTTTGCTCCTTATAGGTGTAGAGTTAATTCCCCATGAATGATATGTGAAAAAGAGTCAGGTGTACGGTCTTCACCATAGGTTTGCTCCCTATAGGTGAGGATTTGATTCCCCTTCTTGGCATTACTATTAATAAAATAAATAAATAACTCTGTGAGGCAAGTTTTGGTCATCATGAATTCTCTCGTTGATTACCAATGACATCTTGAAATAGAGAATTGAATCTTGGTATTGATTAGCTGAGATTACACTATACATCCATGGATCTCAATGTTTAAAATTTTTCTAATTGATGGATTAATACTTTACACTTGATTATGAAGTCTACCGTGCGCTTGAGCTCAGGAGAAAACAATTTCTAACATTCATGAATATTAAATTTCTCGTATTTTGTTCAAAATCTCACTCGATTTCATAGAAAGTTCTCCTATAATTCTCAACTTATTTTTCGCATACTTTGCTCGGGACTAGCAAAATGCTGGTTGGGGGTTGTGTTGAGAGTCAAATATTGCATATTAGACCCCAGATATTGCCTAGATTTACGGACATAATGCTGTTTAACGGCCTGTTTTTATCGTGTTTATGTTTCAGGGTGTAATTGAGAGCATGGATGAAAAAAGGATGTTAAAAGTTGAGATTTAACGATCTGATGACGCCAAAGGCAAGGGACACACTCCAGGGGACCAAGATTGACAAATATACACGGTCAGAAATCTGAGAAAAGTTAGAAATTGAAGCTCAAGTGGCCTGAAAGACGTCCAGAATGCAAGATCACGAGGTTCCCACCATCCGTTCGGCTCGAAACTTCATACGTCGCCTGAGGACCATAAATTAACCGTACATATAAAATTTCAGCCATTGAAGATCTCGGAAAGTGCCCCAACTGACAGATCAGCTCATAAACCGTTGATTCTGGGCCCACCTGATATCTGGAACTGCCTCAAAATTATTATTGACGGTTTAAATGAGATGAGAAATAATTTAGACGGTGAAGATTTCTGAAAATCATCACAGTGGACCCCACATGAATAAAGTGTGCATAGTGCACAAGTGCACTACACGTGCATGGGAAATGGCAGAGACAGTTGACCGTCTCTGACCGAAAGAAAGGAAAAAAAAAAAAAATTTCTTACACACCACGGTTGCGTAACGGACTGCCGGCGTCCGTTTTGCGGATGGTAGTGGGCCCCACCCATTGCTCGTATGGCTGATCTGATCCGTCCACCGTGTAGAGGGCTTCAAGAACTACAAAATCATACTGACCTTTTGCACCCATGCGTGCACACGTGTGAGATACAGAGGCCACAAAAGGGCTGCTCGGTAACGTTCAAAACTGATTCTTCTGTGATTTCTTCTCTGGGCCACGTCAATGGACGTTCAAAATCACCCATTCTTGACTGAAATTTCGTTCTGAATCCAATGGATGGGGTGGATTTTTCAGAAAATGCTTCTGTGGGGTCCACCGACCACAACAGCGAAATGGTGCGAAAGGTTTCGCACATCCGCGAAAATCGACTTTTCCGGACACTTTTGGCCCACCATCTTTGATCATATGGCAGATCTGAACCGTCTATCATGTAGAGGACCCAAGAAAGTACTAAAGGACGGTGTTTTTTTTGAAATTTGAGCGAGAAAAGTGGCGTGTTTCGAGGCATCGAACTTGACTGCGAAAATTACACTCCGTGTCCTGCTACAACTCTGTCACTGACTCCAGCCTTCCAGCAGCTATAAAAGGAGGTTGTTGGACGTGGGAAGCATTCATTCAAGGTCTTGGGAGGAAGAATAGAGGGTTCGAGCTTGGGTTTCAACGTGGGCAGAGGAGAGAGAGAGGAGCTTGGTTTTTTCTTTCCCTTTTCTTTTCCTTTTCTTTTTCTCTTTATTTATTTGGATTGAGCCCATCCATGGCAGGCTAAATCCTCCTAGCTAGGGCTAAGAGGTGAAGCTTGTAGTGAGATGAGAGATTTGATTTTATTTAAATTTTAATGCATGAATTGACGTTGATTTTAGTTGATTATTATGGGAATATTTTTAGTTCTTAATGGTCTGTTGTGACTGAAATTACAATGGGTCGGCGATGCTTTGAATATTTCTATTTCCTTTTCATGTTTATGACGTCAGGACGTCCTGTTGTTCACCATAGTCTCCTGGGCATGGTTGGATGACGGTACCATTCCTAACTTTCATACATGTGATTGGGTGGTAATTAGTTTAATTCTGTTGTTTGCCATAGTCTTTTTGGACATGGTTTGGTGATGGAATCCATTTTAATTCATCTTCCTTTCATCTCTTTGAAAACTAGATCAACGGCAGTTCAGTTAATTTCATGATTTTTGAAACAGGCGTAAGATCTCCCTGATCTCTACAAGTGGATCCTCTGAATCCCTAGTTTCCTTTTCTCTGATTTCTCCTAAATTTTAGATAAATATTCCATCATTATTTCTTAAAATTCTATTTGATTTAGAGTGCATCTTAGTGTAGTTCTAGTTCTATTTAATTTTAGATAACGTACAAGTTTCAGTCCCTTGGGATTCGACCTCGGTCTTACCGAGTTATTACTACATCACAACCCTACACTTGGGGAGTGAACACTTAATCTTAAACTAATTTTAAAACCAATTAATATCAGAAATCGTAGCCATCAGTTCTCAGAAACGACGTGAAAAACTTATTCAATCCCTAAGTGCAGGGTTGTGATGTAGTAATAAACTCGGTAGGACCGAGGTCAAATCCCAAGGGACTGATACCTGTACGTTATCTGAAACTAAGTAGAAATAGAACCAGCTTAAGTTGAAATCTAAATTGATTGAATTGGTGAAATATTAAATTAAAACTTAAGGAATTCATGAATAGAAAATTAGGGATTCAGAGGATCCACTTGTAGAGATCAAGGAGATCTTATGCTTGCATCAAAAACTCAACTGGACTTAGAGTCCATCTTCATCCAGTTGAAGGGTGTAATCATGAAAATTAAACTGAACTTTCTTTGATATAGTTTTAAAGAGATGAAAGGTATACGAATTAGAATGGATTCCATCACCAAACTATGCCCAAGAGACAAAGTAAACAACAAAATTAATCTAATTACCAACCAATCAACATGCTATGAAGGTTAGGAAGGGTACCATCATCCGACCATGCCCAGGAGATGATGGTGAACAATACGGCTTCCTGATGTTATAAACATAAAAAGGAAAGGAACATGCTCAAAGCCATCACAGACCCATTGTAATTTTAGTCATAACAGACCATTAAAAACTAATAACATTCCCTTAATTAAAAAAAAATCAATATTAGTTCAATCTAAACAAAAGACATAGCAGAAAGTCCCCCATCACACTACAAGCTTCACCTCTTAGTCCTAACTAAGAGGTTTAGCCCAACATGAATGGGCTAGATCCATTAAACAAAACAATACAGAATAAAAAGAAAAAGAAAAAAACAAACTCTACTATCTCTCCATCTCCCTGCTCCACGTCTAGGCCAACTCCCATTCTCTTCTCTCTCTCCTTCTTATAGGCAGCAGATAAGTCAGCTAGCAGTTGGTGCGTGCCTTACGCAACTACGTCTTGCGTATCACAGCAACGGAAACAAAGATTTCCTTCTTTTTTTTTTATGGTTGAAGTTGGTGGGGTCCACTTAGGGACTTCACACCTCATCAGAGCCGTCCATTGGCTCTGCGGGGTTGATTTAGCACATCATTCCAATTTTTAAGAGGATCTGAACTCTTGGTGGGCCACTGCATGGATCAACGTCCGGAGAAAACTCTAACACTAGTGATCTTATTTGTATGCATGGTTGTAAGGAAGGTAGGGGTTTTGGTCAGACTTCTCGTACGAATACAATGGATGGTCCGGATTGGCCGGCTGATCACGATCAAGAAGGCTGTATGGCCCACGACGGTCGGACATCTGTTACGCACGTATGTGCATAAGGAGTTACGCTGGGATGATCGGACGGCCCCCGATCATCACTAGAGAAGAGATCCACTCCGTCCAATGGACTCATGTCAAAAAACCGTTTAGCTATGGGCGTTTTTGTATTGGATTCGGTGTGACCCACTGAGTTTCCAGTAAATGGTCCGAATTGCGTTTGCGTGATGAAAAATTGATCACGCTGCTCTCTTCAAATTCGCTCTCCTATGTCTGCATTAGCTGGGCCATTAGAGTCTATTGAACGATCTAGATCATCCGGAAGACCTCAGATGGTGGCCCACTACACGATCACAGCCGTCCGCTTCTTAAAACAGAGCTTTCTCTATTGCGGGCGACGAACTGCGGTCAAACGTTGTTTGACTGCTCGCGTTGGTTCAGTGCACATCGCGTGCACTGTCTGCTGTGCACTCCTGGCATGCAAAGTGGGTCCTGCATTATTGTAAATGTGAAATCTGATCTGTCCATTTGTTGTCCCATCTTAGTTAAGTGATTGAGACCAAAAGTGAAGCATATCCAGATGTTAGATGGGCCGCAAATCGATGATTTCTGGGCTGATCTGTCTTTTGGGACACTTCCACAGGGATCCAATGGCTGAGATTCGACGTGTACGGTTCCTTTGTGGTTGTCAGGCCATGTATGAAGTTTCGAGCCGATAAGATGGTGTGACCCCTGTGATCTTGCATTTTGGACGTTCTTCAGGCCATGTTTGACGTTCTTGCATTTTGGACGTTCTTCAGGCCATGTTTGAAGTGAGTGGCTGGAATTTCTCTGATCTCTAGTGTGTAAATCCTCAATCTTGCTCCCATGGAGTCCCGTCCAATGCCTTGGTGATGCCAGAGCACTAAATCTCAGCTTTAAGCACCCTTTTTCAGTCCCAGCTCGTAATTACACCTTGCATCCTAAACACAATTATAATAGGCCATTAAATAGTATCATGTTCATAAAATCAGGTAATAAGTGGGGTCTAATATGCAATATTTGACCCTCAACAACAAACATCAAGATGGGTCTCACCATAAGTGGGCCATACATATAAATCAAGGTTCTATGCTACAATCACCCACTTATTGGCCTTCTTCTTTAGCTCCTTGGAAAGCTAATATTCTTGGTCCCTTGGCTTCTTTAGCTCCTTTGCTTCTTTAATGGTGGAAGATGAGAATTGAAGGGTTTGATGGTGAGATGAGGGGGTTAGAAGATGGGTCCTTTCTTGGCTATTCTCTCCTTAAGATTTTTTCTCATGGAAGCTTGGGATTTGGTGGAGAATGAGATGGAATAAAGTGATGTATGGGAGAGAGGGATGGTGTTGTAAGAAAGAGATGAGTGGAGAGAGAGAGAGTTGACTTTGGGAATGGGAGAGAGATGGGAGCCATGCCTTGTTGGTAAGAGAGGAATGGGTTGTGTACTTGACTTTTGATTGATTGATTGATGTGATGGGTTATAGAGATTCTCTCAGAATTCACAACGCACGGCGTTTCTTCAAAAAATATGTGGGCCCACAACTCCTGGCCAAGGTATCGTATCAGTGTGTGAGATAGAGCGTTGGAACCGCGGTGATGTCGCGGTCGCTAGGATACAAGTTTCGAGTTGAGTCGACATAGATATACAGGATGCGACTTAGGGTCGCATGCAAACACCGATTATAGGTCGTGGGTTGCTGGAATTCGATCGGGACGACCGCGAAAGCCTACAAAACGGTACAGTCTAGGATATAGGTCTTACATTGCGTCCCAATGTGATCCGAAAGTGTGAACAGTCAGGTGGGATTTCTCATATACATTAGAGTGGCACCCATGTTAAATATTAATAAAAAAAAGAAATAAAGAAATATATATATTTTTTTAAAAATCACAACGTCTAGTGCTAATGCACCAAAATTAAAAGAAGCTTTATAGACTTATCTTCCTTCTTTCGGGACTGGCACGGGGACTCATCTCGGGTGAACTGTTCATCATGAGGGACCTACATGCAGATCCAAGTCATTCATCAAATCAGGGCTTGAGTGAAGTTTTTAACGTTAGGTATTCCCTACCCGAACTAGCACTATATGGCTCATCCGAAGACTATAAACTATGTCATTTTTTTATTGTATTCATGTATGACCTGGAGAATTGATGAATGATTTGGATCCTTTACTGAATGCGTCTATAAACCTCACCTATCTCCCATATTTTTCCAATCCACAATTAGAAATTTTAAACAAATGAGATCTCTTTCCGTTTTGTGTAACCGTCGAGCCACACACGACTTTTCCTTTGAAAAATCTTGGTGAGATCCTCTCCAACTCATCCTAACCATTTATACATCTCCACATGATGCTTCTCATTGCTCCATCGCATCTCCATGAAGATAGCCAATCAAAGAACTCCTCAAAACACAACCTTTTCTCTCTGTGATACGCAGTGTCTGAATTAATTGAATTGATGAACCTACCATCCAAAGCTCGTTGGAGCTTTCAATTGTTGTGTCTCCCAACTTCCCTTGATCAATCTGATCCATCTAATAACTCCAAAATACGAAGATATACATCTACTAGAAAACTACTATTGAAGTAGTAACTAGTTTCCTTGTTATAGAACCCACCGTCCAACTTGGTATATCCTCATTTTGAGATACAAACCATCCTGATGCTCCTCTGATCACTTCTTATCTCAACAAGGACACATATTTACATATTATGTGCATAGAATAGACTTTAACAAACACCAACACCTAACTGTGCTTGAGACTTGTAATTACATATCCTTGTGCAAATCAAACTCTAACATTAGAAGACAGCAAGATGTTATAAGTACTATAAAGAGATTATAAAAAAATTTATAAAATCCACTCTTCGATGTAGAAATGGATTGCACAACCCAGTGAATCATATGTATACAACAGACACAATAAGAGGAGAGAGAGGAGAGAGGAGAGAGAGAATTTTGGAGAGCTTAGATCCAGTAAGTTTGTTGTTTTTCCTTCATTAGTTTTTACACATTCAAGTTATTTTTGTCTGATCTATGTAGTGAATGACATGAATCGATCACACCTACATCGCATTGATTTATGGATAGATACGATTGTAAGTTAAGATTCCATGTGAATTTTCTTGCCGCAGAGATTGATTTAGGTGCATTTGGTTGTGCCAAGTCAGACCTGTATGGATCTTATGATCCCTAAGGCCAAAATATACAAGGACCTTGACTTTCATATCGATCTGACCATTGGATGTGCCACATTAGTTAGATCTAATTGTAAACATTTGTTTGTATATTTGATTATAAGATGGGTGATTAGACGTATCAGATCTGATAACTACCATTTATATACATATGGGACAAATCTATCATGACATCTAGAACTATGGATGGATCAGATCATCTGGTAGGCCACGTTGATCACAAGAAGGGTTGTTATTAATAGTCTTAGGCGAAATGTGGATCCTATATGGTTTATATCTGGATAGTTCATTGACATTTTCCTAAAAATGATCAAGTGGAAGCTAATGGATGGTTTGAATCTAATCCAAAGATGTAAATAACCCCTTAATTTAAAAATGAAGGAAAAACTTTCATAACATTAAACTAATATTCAATCAGTAACTTATTAAGAATGTATAAATTGTGTAGGGTTTGTTGACTAGTGGTTAGCCACATGAAGTGATCAGTCAAAGATGGAACCCATTATATGATGAAATTAGATCAAATAATAATGTGGTGTATATGATTGTTAGGATTTCTGAATTTAAATCAATTTGATCATCTTGTGAATTTTTCGCTGTTGCACTTAGGTGAGTAATCCCAACATGCCTCATATTCATAGAAATTAAAATATAATTGATTGTGTGGTTGATTGATTGATGTATTGTGTTGATTGATGTATTGTTTTGATGATTTAACTGATGATAATATATGAAATTGTGTCACATGCTAATCTATGATATCACATTTGCTTACCGGAGACATGATCGACTAACATACGTATATTTCTAATAAGCCAAATACTTATAATAGCTATGAAATGATAAAACTATATATCATCCATTGTATAAGCACTTTGCATTGTCAATTCTGGAGGACTTCCCTAGAAGAGCATTGATTTTGGTAGAATCGTTACCAGATGCGAGCGATGTCTATGCCTACCGAAAGGTAGAAACCTACCCAACAGGTGGATGTAGGTCGCCGATTATCCAACCTAAACAGATGACGATCACCTTATCTGATACATTCATAATCATGTGCATTCATGTAATTTCACACTATATATCTTGTACTGTTTTAATTGGTATATACATGAACTATGTTGGGTTATTTTGCTAAGCTAGGCCAACTTACATTTGTATTTATGGAAAAACCATACAAATGGAGATATATTTGATGAAGTTGCTCAGGAACTAGAGCATGCGGTGGAACCTGAATATGACTAACGAGAAACGTGGCCGTACCTATCAGAAAAGGAAATGGCTGCATTTGAACTCTTCCTAATTATTTAATTAGAATTTTACTTATTATGATGATCTGATTTATATATAATGAATGATGGTATTAGTTGTAAGATTTAAATCATTTGATTGATTTTATTTAATTGAATTGTTCTAAGTCTGTAGCAAGTATTCATTGGTAAGCTATATTGATGGATAAATAATGCCTAATTTATGTTCATGAAATGTTTATGAATGTTGAAAATGGACAAATGTTGGTGCTTAAATCATTTTGTGTGAATGAATGTGAATAAACCTAGTTGGAATATAAAATAATATTATATTTGCCTTTGAACAATTGTATAATGAAATGAGTTAAGTGCATATAGTGTACAAGTTGTGACTTAAAACTCGGGCATAGGGGTGCACACTTTGTAATCGAATTTTGGGGCGTGACATATTGAGTAAACTTTGTGGGCTCCACCATGATGTATGTTACGTATCCACTCTTTCAATCCGCTTTTCCATATCATTGTAGGGCATGGTCCTAAAATTCAACAATATTCATAGCTCAATTGCACTATACTATTGGAAATAGTTCGAATTGAATGTATACCATTGGAAACCTCCTGCACTCCATGGAAATTGTATGAAGTTGATATTTATGTTTTCCCTTCATCCATATCTTTGTAACCCAATGAACAGGTTTGATGACAAATAAAAATCAGTGTAGGCCTCAGGAAGGTTTCAACGTTGGACGTCATTATCCCCACAATTTCCCGTAGTGTGCTGCACGTAAGCTTTGTTTGTGTTTAAATTTTAATCTCAACCCCTAAAATGAGCTCAAATTTTGGATGGACAGCATGGATAAGCCACATACATTAATGGTGGGCCCAATAGAGTTTACTAAGTACATCCTGAGGGGTGTATAATGAATTTCCGATTGCGTCCCTCGAACTCCTATGTGGGTGAGATCCTAACCGTAGGGCTCACTTCAATGTGTTAACCGTATATCCAAGATGTCCATCTATTTTTATAGCTTATTTTAATATACGGCCCCAAAAATGAAGTGGATACAAATTTCAGGTGGACCACACCTTTAGAAACAATGGTCATTAAACGCTTGCCATTAAATACTTCCTAGCGTCCACCATAATATTTATTGAACATCTAAACTTTTGATATGGTCACACTAACCTGGATGTAAGGAAAAAAAAAAAACAAATATCAACTTGTTTAAAACTTGTTTAGCCAATAAAAGGTTTTTAATAGTCAACTATTGTTTGGTGTGGTGTGGCCCACAATGGTATGTGGCTTCTTTTGTTTTTTGGCCCAATTGAGTGGGCCATTTGAATATCTCACTGACAAGATGGCGAGAGTCCATGGTAGGTCCCACAGCCTTATCGAAAAATGAAAATCACACAGGCCCAGCCCCTACGTACAGCAAGCCATTGAGAAATAGAGTTCCCTTGATGCGGGTTGGCCCACCAAGGCCCATTGTTATTTTTGGGCCTCAGATTGGGCGAGCCACTTGCTTGTGGCACATATACGATAGGGAACCATCAGTGGGTCCCACGGCCCCTGGTTGGGTTGGAATATAAATATCACAGTGGACCCGTTCCTAATATTTCCCATGGTGCATCCCATTTGAGAATTAGATCTGCCTCATTTTTCAGCCCATGGTCTAAAATGGTATGGTTAAGTTGGTGATTGGTACGAATGAACACATACATCACCATAAGCCATAGGAAGGTTTCAACCGTGGATGTCATTGTCCCCGCTACTATCGGGAGTGGATTAGTTGTTACCCTGGTAACACCTGTGTAAGTGTTACCCTAACCATGTGGGCCCACCTTGATGTATTTTTTAAATATCTACATTGTTCATCTGTTTTTGTTTTTTTTTTCTTCTTCTTCTTCTTATTATTATTATTATTATTATTATTATTTTTTCCTTTTCGTTTCAGAACGTGATCCAAAAGTTTAAGAAGATCCAAATCTCGGGTAGACCATATCATTAGAAACAGCAATGAATGACCGTTAAAAACTTTTTGTGGGCCATGAAAATTTTGGATCACTCCTATCTTTGTATTTTCCATTCATTCATGTCTTCTTGACATTATCGACAGGTTGGATGGAAAATAAACATTATAAAAACCTTACTATTGGCCCTTTGGAAATTGTAATGGTGACTCACTCAATCACCGCTGGTTCCTGTGGTGTGGTCCATCTTAGATTTGGATCTACTTAATTTTTGGTACCACATCCTAAAATGAGCTGGAGAAACGGATGGACGATGTGGATATACAAAAAATCATCAAGGTGGGCCCCACTGCAACAGCTAGGGTTTCTTCGTTGGGAAGGTACTCACCACTTAAGTGTTACCCGGGTGACATCTTATCAGGCGACCCACCATCATGAAAGTTTTGTATATCAACGTCGTCTATCCTGATTTAAAAATCACTGAAAATTACATGGACTACTAAAAATCAAGCATATTAAACAAAAATCACACCAAAAAATTGATTCATGTGGACCACATGAATTGATACAGTTATAGTGGCTAACGAGAAATTTCCAACTGTACGACCAGTATATGGCCCACAGCCTTTTTAAGCCCACTCGCTTTTTACCTTCCACGAATACTCCCCAGCTGTACGGCCCCATTTCTCAGGTCGAAAATGCCCCTGCTTTCCTTCCTGAGGCGGATCGCCTGGTGCTCGAAGACGAGCGCTTACGCTCCTCGAACTCCGAATTGTACGAACGGTTCAAAAGATATCAACGTTGCATGGGCCCCACAGTTATGTATTTATTATATCCACAACGTTCATCCATATTTCGAGATCATTTCGGAGCATTATCAAAAACAAAAAATCATACCCAAAAATCAACTGGACCACACCGCAACGAGCAGCGGGAAAATAGATTTTCACCGTTAAAAATTTTGTAGGGCCCACCCTAACATATATTTTCCATCCAATCTATTCATAAGGTCACATAGACAGGGATGAAGTGGAAAAACAAATTTCATAATGATCCAAAACTTCTGTGACCCATGAAAGGATTTCAGTGGTAAACGTTCAATCCTCCACTGCCTTTTACGGTGTGGTCCACTTGATAGCTAGATCTGACTTATTTTTCGTCTCAAGCCTTAATAAGAGTTTGCCAAATAGATAGACGGTTTGGATATAACACATACATTATAATGGGACCCATAAATAATGATAAAATTATAACTGGAAAAAAAAAAAAAAAACAACCAGCTTGGGCCGGTCGACCGGGTTGTCGACCCCGACTCGCTGTCCCACTCACCCGGTCGACCGGTTCCAAACCCGGTCGACCCCAACTCGCTGTTTCATTTTTATTTTTTTATTTTTTTTTATTTTTTTTCTGGGAAGAACTTTTTCTCCCTTATATTTTTCTCAAATACATAATTATGTAAATATGTATATATAAGTATATAAAAATATTTTTCTATCTCTTAATTCATTTCTTTATCTATTAATTTAACAAGCATATCTCCTAAACTATAATGAGTTACTTATCGTACCATATATGATTTTGGAGTAGGAGAAGCTAATTTAGCCAACCAACATAGTAATTTTTCAAGATTCCATCGGGTCGATGGTTAAAAATCCACTTCACAGTTAATTCACTTCACTTCACGGCCATTTCCACGCACTTCGCGATTATTTCACTTCACTTCACCGTCATTTCTATGCATTTCACGGTCAATCCCGGTGATTCCGTGTTGATTCATGGTCAATTCGACGCACTTCACGGTCAATTCACTTCACTTCACGGCCATTTCCACGCACTTTGCGATCAATTCACTTCACTTCACCATCATTTTCATGCATTTCACGGTCATTCTCAGTGATTCTGTGTTGATTCACGGTCAATTCGACGCACTTCACGGTCAATTCACTTCACTACACGACCATTTTCACGCACTTCGCGGTCATTTCACTTAACTTCACCATCATTTCCATGCATTTCAAGGTCATTCCCGGCGATTCCGTGTTGATTCATGGTCAATTCGACGCACTTCACGGTCAATTCACTTCACTTCACGCCCATTTCCACGCACTTCGAGGTCATTTCACTTCACTTCACCATCATTTCCATGCATTTCACGGTCATTCCCGGCGATTCCGTGTTGATTCACGGTCAAATCGACGCACTTCACGGTCATTTCACTTCACTTCACGGCCATTTCCACGCACTTTGCGGTCATTTCACTTCACTTCACCGTCATTTCCATGCATTTCACGGTCATTCCCGGCGATTCCGTGTTGATTCATGGTCAATTCGACGCACTTCACGGTCAATTCACTTCACTTCACGGCCATTTCCACGCACTTCGCAGTCATTTCACTTCACTTCACTGTCATTTCCATACATTTCACGGTCATTCCCGGTGATTCCGTGTTGATTCTCGGTCAATTCAACGAACTTCACGGTCAATTCACTTCACTTCACGGCCATTTCCACGCACTTCGTGGTCAATTCACTCAACTTCATCGTCATTTCCATGCATTTCACGGTCATTCCCGGCGATTCCGTGTGATTCACGATCAATTCGATGCACTTCGCGATCAATTCACTTCACTTCACGGCCATTTCCACGCACTTCGCGGTCATTTCACTTCACTTCACCGTCATTTCCATGCATTTCATGGTCATTTTCGGCGATTCTGTGTTGATTCACGGTCAATTTGACGCACTTCACGATCAATTCACTTCACTTCACGACCATTTCCACGCACTTCGCGGTCAATTCACTTCACTTCACCGTCATTTCCATGCATTTTATGGTCATTCTTAGCGATTCCGTGTTGATTCACGGTCAATTCGACACACTTCACGGTCAATTCACTTCACTTCACAGCCATTTTCAGGCACTTCGTGGTCAATTCACTTAACTTCACCGTCATTTCCATGCATATCACGGTCATTCCCGGTGGTTCCGTGTTAATTCACGGTCAATTCGACGCACTCCACGGTCAATTCACTTCACTTCACGGCCATTTTCACGCACTTCGTGGTCATTTCACTTCACTTCACCCTCATTTCCATGCATTTCACGGTCATTCCCGGCGATTCCGTGTTGAGTCACGGTCAATTCGACGCACTTCACGGTCAATTCACTTCACTTCACGGCCATTTTCACGCACTTCGCGGTCATTTCACTTCACTTCACCGTCATTTCCATGCATTTCACGGCCATTCCTGGCGATTCCATGTTGATTCACGGTCAATTCACTTCACTTCGCGGCCATTTCCACGCACTTCGCGGTCAATTCACTTCACTTCACCGTCATTTCCATGCATTTCACGGTCATTCCCGGCGATTCCGTGTTGATTCACGGTCAATTTGACGCACTTCACGGTCAATTCACTTCACTTCACGGCCATTTCCATTCACTTCGCAGTTAATTCACCTAACTTCACCGTCATTTCCATGCATTTCACAGTCATTCTCGGCGATTCTGTGTTGATTCACGGTCAATTCACTTTACCTCACGGCCATTTCCACGCACTTCGCGGTCATTTCACTTCACTTCACCGTCAATTCCATGCATTTCACGGTCATTCCCAGCGATTCCGTGTTAAATCACGGTCAATTCGACGCACTTCACGGTCAATTCACTTCACTTCATGGCCATTTTCACGCACTTCGCGGTCAATTCATTTAACTTCACCTTCATTTCCATGCATTTCACGGTCATTCCCGGCGATTCCGTGTTGATTCACGGTCAATTCGAAGCACCTCACGGTCAATTCACTTCACTTCACAGCCATTTCCACGCACTTCGCAGTCATTTCACTTAACTTCACCGTCATTTCCATGCATTTCATGATCATTCCTGGCGATTCCGTGTTGATTCACAGTCAATTCGACGCACTTCACGGTCAATTCACTTCACTTCACGCCCATTTCCACGCACTTCGAGGTCATTTTACTTCACTTCACCGTCATTTCCATGCATTTCACGGTCATTCCCGGCGATTCCATGTTGATTCACGGTCAATTCGACGCACTTCACGGTCAATTCACTTCACTTCACGGCCATTTCCACGCACTTCGCAGTCATTTCACTTCACTTCATCATCATTTCCATGCATTTCACGGTCATTCCCGGCGATTCCGTGTTGATTCACGATCAATTCGATGCACTTCATGATCAATTCACTTCACTTCAAGGCCATTTCCACGCACTTCGCGGTCATTTCACTTCACTTCACCGTCATTTCCATGCATTTCACGGTCATTCTCGGTGATTCCGTGTTGATTCACAGTCAATTCGACGCACTTCACGGTCAATTCACTTCACTTCACGGCCATTTCCACGCACTTAGCGGTCATTTCACTTCACTTCACGGCCATTTCCACGCACCGTGAAAGTAAAGGGAATTGACCGTGAAATGCATGGAATTGGCCGTGAAATGAAATGAATGAAATTGACCACGAACTGATTGAAATTGGCCACGAAGTGAATGAAATGAATTTTCAACCATCAACCTGATGGAATCTTGGAAAATAAGTAGGTTGTTTAGTTAAAGTAGCATCTCCTACCCCCAAATCCTGGTACGTTAAGTAGCTCATTGTGGTTTAAGAGATATATTTATTAAATGAATAAAGAATGAAATGAATAAAAAAAGAGAATTTTTTTATATATATGCTTATATATACATATTTATATATGTATTAGAGAAAATTGTAGGGGAGAAAAAGTTCTCCTTGTCAAAAATAAAAAGAAAAAAGAAAAAAAAGTACAAAGGTAAAAAAAAAGTACAGAGGTTTGCATGAATACATCCCAATATACTGTAATGTGATAAGTCAAGTCTTTTTTCCTTTAAATCTGAATTTTCTTCCAGTTGATCCAAACCATTTATATGATGAGTCCGGACTTAAGTTGCGGATAAGCTATAAATAAAATATCATAAATTTAATCATTTCAACCATTTGAAATTTGGTTCTTTTGCTTTGAAAATGGACGGTCACCATCCTTTGTGTAATCAAAGGGTCGAAAACATTCAATATAGAATTCCGTTTACGTTCACGGTCATTTCGATGCACTTCACGGTCAATGCACTTCACTTCACGGCCATTTCGATGCACTTCACGATCAATTATCTTCACTTCACGGCCATTTCCATACATTTCACGATCATATCCGGCAATTCCGTTTACGTTCACGGTCATTTCGATGCACTTCACGGTCAATGCACTTCACTTCACGGCCATTTCGATGCACTTCATGATCAATTCTCTTCACTTCACGACATTTCCATGCATTTCACGATCATATCCAGCAATTCTGTTTACGTTCATGGTCATTTCGATGCACTTCACAGTCAATGCACTTCACTTCACGGCCATTTCGATTCACTTCACGATCAATTCTCTTCACTTCACGACATTTCCATGCATTTCACGATCATATCCGGCAATTTCGTTTACGTTCACAGTCATTTCGATGCACTTCACAGTCAATGCACTTCACTTCATGGCCATTTCGATGCACTTCACGATCAATTCTCTTCACTTCACGACCATTTCCATGCATTTCACGATCATATCCGGCAATTCCGTTTACGTTCACGGTCATTTCGATGCACTTCACGGTCAATGCACTTCACTTCACGGCCATTTCGATGCACTTCACGATCAATTATCTTCACTTCACGGCCATTTCCATGCATTTCACGATCATATCCGGCAATTCCGTTTACGTTCACGGTCATTTCGATGCACTTCACGGTCAATGCACTTCACTTCACGGCCATTTCGATGCACTTCACGATCAATTCTCTTCACTTCACGGCCATTTCCATGCATTTCACGATCATATCCGACAATTTCGTTTACGTTCACGGTCATTTCGATGCACTTCACGGTCAATGCACTTCACTTCACGGCCATTTCGATGCACTTCACGATCAATTCTCTTCACTTCAGGGCCATTTCCATGCATTTCACGATCATATCCGGCATTTTCGTTTACGTTCACGGTCATTTCGATGCACTTCACGGTCAATGCACTTCACTTCACGGCCATTTCGATGCACTTCACGATCAATTCTCTTCACTTCAGGGCCATTTTCATGCCTTTCACGATCATATCCGGCAATTCCGTTTACGTTCACGGTCATTTCGATGCACTTCACGGTCGATGCACTTCACTTCACGGCCATTTCGATGCACTTTACGATCAATTCTCTTCACTTCTCAGCCATTTCCATGCATTTCACGATCATATCCGGCAATTCCGTTTACGTTCACGGTCATTTCGATGCACTTCACGGTCAATGCACTTCACTTCATGGCCATTTCGATGCACTTCACGATCAATTCTCTTCACTTCACGGTCATTTCCATGCATTTCACGATCATATCCGGCAATTCCGTTTACGTTCACGGTCATTTCGATGCACTTCACGGTCAATGCACTTCACTTCATGGACATTTCGATGCACTTCACGATCAATTCTCTTCACTTCACGGTCATTTCCATGCATTTCACGATCATATCCGGCAATTCCGTTTACGTTCACGGTCATTTCGATGCACTTCACGGTCAATGCACTTCACTTCACGGCCATTTCGATGCACTTCACGATCAATTCTCTTCACTTCACAGCCATTTCCATGCATTTCACGATCATATCCGGCAATTCCGTTTACGTTCACGGTCATTTCGATGCACTTCACGGTCAATGCACTTCACTTCACGGCCATTTCGATGCACTTAACGATCAATTATCTTCACTTCACGGCCATTTCCATGCATTTCACGATCATATCCAGCAATTCCGTTTACGTTCACGGTCATTTCGATGCACTTCACGGTCAATGCACTTCACTTCACGGCCATTTCGATGCACTTCACGATCAATTCTCTTCACTTCACGGCCATTTCCATGCATTTCACGATCATATCCGACAATTTCGTTTACGTTCACGGTCATTTTGATGCACTTCACGGTCAATGCACTTCACTTCACGGCCATTTCGATGCACTTCACGATCAATTCTCTTCACTTCACGGCCATTTCCATGCATTTCACGATCATATCCGACAATTTCGTTTACGTTCACGGTCATTTCGATGCACTTCACGGTCAATGCACTTCACTTCACGGCCATTTCAATGCACTTCACGATCAATTCTCTTCACTTCAGGGCCATTTCCATGCATTTCACGATCATATCCGGCATTTTCGTTTACGTTCACGGTCATTTCGATGCACTTCACGGTCAATGCACTTCACTTCACGGCCATTTCGATGCACTTCATGATCAATTCTCTTCACTTCAGGGCCATTTCCATGCCTTTCACGATCATATCCGGCAATTCCGTTTACGTTCACGGTCATTTCGATGCACTTCACGGTCAATGCACTTCACTTCACGGCCATTTCGATGCACTTCACGATCAATTCTCTTCACTTCTCAGCCATTTCCATGCATTTCACGATCATATCCGGCAATTCCGTTTACTTTCACGGTCATTTCGATGCACTTCACGGTCAATGCACTTCACTTCATGGCCATTTCGATGCACTTCACGATAAATTCTCTTCACTTCATGGCCATTTCCATGCATTTCACGATCATATCCAGCAATTTCGTTTACGTTCACGGTCATTTCGATGCACTTCACGGTCAATGCACTTCACTTCATGGCCATTTCGATGTACTTCACGATCAATTCTCTTCATTTCACGGCCATTTCCATGCATTTCACGATCATATCCGGCAATTCCGTTTACGTTCACGGTCATTTCGATGCACTTCACGGTCAATGCACTTCACTTCACGGCCATTTCGATACACTTCACAATCAATTCTCTTCACTTCACGGCCATTTCCATGCATTTCACGATCATATCCGGCAATTCCGTTTACGTTCACGGTCATTTCGATGCACTTCACGGTTAATGCACTTCACTTCACGGCCATTTCGATGCACTTAACGATCAATTATCTTCACTTCACGGCCATTTCCATGCATTTCACGATCATATCCAGCAATTCTGTTTACGTTCACGGTCATTTCGATGCACTTCACAGTCAATGCACTTCACTTCACGGCCATTTCGATGCACTTCACGATCAATTCTCTTCACTTCACGGCCATTTCCATGCATTTCACGATCATATCCGACAATTTCGTTTACGTTCACGGTCATTTCGATGCACTTCACGGTCAATGCACTTCACTTCACGGCCATTTCGATGCACTTCACGATCAATTCTCTTCACTTCAGGGCCATTTTCATGCATTTCACGATCATATTCGGCAATTCCGTTTACGTTCACGGTCATTTCGATGCACTTCACGGTCAATGCACTTCACTTCACGACCATTTCGATGCACTTCACGATCAATTCTCTTCACTTCATGGCCATTTCCATGCATTTCACGATTATATCCGGCAATTCCGTTTACATTCACGGTCATTTCGATGCACTTCACGGTCAATGCACTTCACTTCACGGCCATTTCGATGCATTTCACGATCAATTCTCTTCACTTCACGGCTATTTCCATGTATTTCACAATCATATCCGGTAATTTCGTTTATGCTCACGGTCATTTCGATGCACTTCACTTCACGGTCATTTCCAAGCACTTCACGATCAATTCTCTGCATATAACGCAATGACAATTTGAAACATGCATGAACAAAATGATGGTGATAAATTTATGAACTCAAACCTGCTCCTGTAGTGCTTCTTTCAACTGAGAAACCAGAGTGATCCTGGATTCTTCAACTGACTTTAGTGCTTCTTTCAACTGAGAAACCTGCTCCTGTAGTGCTTCTTTACCCACTGCATTTGCAGGGATTACAATCTTAAGGGTGGAGGGCAATCTGCAAAATGCACAACATAGAAGCAAATAAATAAGCTGAAAAAGAGAACAGGAACATAAACAAAGACTATGATAGGAGATACTGACCCTGAATATGACTTTGATGAATCCGGAGAAATCAATCCATATCCATTCTCCCCACCCTTCATATAGTTCAAATTTCAGAAAAAGAAAAGGAAAGTAAGCTCATCAAGGGATTGGAATATTTTATTGGAAAATATATATAAATGCAGCATTTCACATGCAGAAATAAAACCATCCATAGTAGTTCTACTATTTATGACCACACTGAGTAGTCGTGTTTAAAGAAAATGTTGGAAATAGGCCTATCAATTTCTGAGCATGAATCAATTACTAAAATTTGTCAATTTTTGGAGAAAAAAGTATAATGAATCCCCTTTTCTTCTTTTAAGAAAAAATTGGTGGTGTGTGTGTGTCATGTGTGTAAGTGATCCAGATTCCAGGGTTCAATCCCTGGTAGTGTTGCCTTTCCCGGAAAAAATAAAAAAAACATTGGTTGAGGAATGCTAGGCAGAACTGATGACGCAGAGAGATTGCCTGAGTACAGGGAATCAGCACCAAGAGCACTGCGAGTACCTTCCCTGTCTTTTAAAACATAATCTCTAAGCCTCAAAACAATCTGAACAAGTGCAACTCTCATACAACCAACCTCTCCAATCACCTGAATGGGCAAGATAAAAAGCAAATTAAGTAATTATTAAATGCATGGAAATGGCCGTGAAGTGGAAACAGACCTCCACTAGTTCACCACCCTCTTCAGCACATCTTGGCTTTTCATGTTTTGAGATGAGAACATCAGCTTTTGTACTCTTGCGCATCTCATTTATAATAGCACCGTTCTTGCCAATGAGACAGCCAATAGTCTTGGATGGAACAAGAATGCGAATGTTGACAGTGTCATCATCATCATTGTCATTGATCTTTCCTTGCAGCAGTAGAACAGCTTTAACAACAGTAGATAAGTAACGTGATCAGCACAAATAATTTTTTTTAAAAAAAACTATGGAAAATAAATTTTTTTCTTAAAAAAAAAAACTATGGAAGTTTAAGTAGATAAGCTATTCACTTTTTAGAATATGATGATAACTTTGCAAATACTCAAGGCCTCAAGAAACCAAGAAAGCTATTCACCCAACTCAAAACTTATTGGATCAAACACTTCATCCCAGATAGCCCACATACTTTCTAACATAGTTGTATAACTCATTGACTCAACTCAAAACTTGTATGAGTTGAGTACAAGTGAACTTGACTCGGCAAAATTTCAAGCTGAGTCATTAGAAAACAGTGGATTCATGAATGCCTACACAAGTGGGCCGCATGACAGAAAACAGTGGATATTGAATGCTTAAACAAAGATAAACAGTCGGGGTCGACCCCGACTCTCTGGACAGTTACCCGGTCGACCCCATTTTTTTGAATTTTAGTGAAATGGGGTCGACCGAGTCCAAACCCGGTCGACCGTGTAACTGTCCAGAGAGACCCGGTCGACCCCGACTGTTTACCTTGGTACCACATCAGATGTGGACTATGGGTTGTAATTCCCCACAATTATCAATCGATAGTATCATTCAATTGGGAGTTTTTGAGGCATGCCCATCAGATGATTGGACCCAACAGATGAATGAATTAGGTTGCCAAATACAGCCCCAGCCTGTACAATTGCTAGGTCAAAAAAAAAAAAAAAAAAAACCATTTCTTTCAATCAAGCATCATCTGATACTTCATTCAATTAAACATGGCGAAATACAAAGAAGTGAAAGTTTTTTTTTTAAGAGTACCTTGGTGTGAAACACGTTCTTTGGAGACAAGTCTTCAAGATCTCAAATTTATCAATGCATCCACGTCCTCTTAGACAAAGAAAACCGCTCACCTTGAGTAATGGATGATAGAAGATGTAATGTGATGGTCGGATGGGGATTCTACGGAGATTTTATGGAGATTTCACGAAGAAAATGGGTGAAAATAGGGATTAGGGACGGCGGGGAGAGTTCGGATGTGTATTTGCGTGTAAGGGAGTACATGCAGTCATATTTTTAGAGTAAGGGCATTTTCGTCATGTACAGAGGCGTCCGTACAGAAAAGACGTATTTCTGGAAGCTTAAAAAGCAGTGGGCTTCAAAAGGCTGGTGGGCCATATATGGGTCGTACAGTTGGAAATTTCTCGTGGCTAACATTGTCTTACAATCTCTCTATTATTATGGTCTACTAAATCACTAAATTGACTAAAAATTCGGCCCTGGTCCTAAAGTAGGGTGACACATATGGGTGACTTTTACACACACATCAAGGTGGGCCACCCTAGAGTTTTCATGGCATAGGACACTTTGATAGTCCTAATTGTAGCTTTTAAATGCTTCTCCTGCATGCAGAAATCGGATGAGAAATTTCCAACTGTACGACCACTATATGACCCATTCTCAGACGAAGCCCACCCCATTTTACTTTCCCATAATAATCCCGGGGTGTACGGACGCCTTGCAAAAGGTTGAAAATGCCCTTCTTTTTCCTTCAACGTTGACGCTCCTCGAACTCCCAGTTGTACGAACGGTTCAAAGAAGATCAACGTTACATGGGCCCATCAGTTATATATTTATTATATCCACAACGTTCATTCACATTTTGAGATCATTTCGGAGCATTATCCAAATAAAAAAAAAATAAAAATCCAAAGATCAACTGGACCACACCACAGAGAGCAGCAGAAAATTGATTTTCACCGTTGAAACTTTTGTAGGGCCCACCATAACATTTATTTTCCATCCAATCTATTCGTAAGGTCAAAAAGAATAGGAAAAATAAATTTCGTAATGATCCAAAACTTCTGTGACCTTGAAAGGGTTTCAACGGTAGACGTTCAAAGTAGAATGACAATGTCATTTACTACGGCCAAACCTATGGCTACAGATTATAACTGTAGCTATAGATATAATAATCTGTAGTAATAGGGTCCATCTGGGGTGGGCGCGCCGAACTAGCAGCCCCCCGCGCCACTTGCTGACCTGTCCGGCGTGGCCACGCCGATCTGGCGGGGCCACGCCCATAGGGTGGACCCTCTGGCTACGAATAATAACCGTAGCTAAAATCTGTAGCAATAGGTTCTTTTTTTTTGTGTTTTTGTGTTTTTTTTTTTAATGGGGAGAACTTTTTCTCCCTTACATTTTTCTCAAATACATAATTATGTAAATACGTATATATAAGTATATAAAAATATTTTTCTATCTCTTAATTCATTTCTTTGTCTATTTATTTAACAAGCATATCTCCTAAATTCGAATGAGTTACATAATGTACCATATATGATTTTGGGGTAGGAGAAGCTAATTTAGGCAACTAACATAGTAATTCTTCGAGATTCCAAAGGGTCGATGGTTAAAAATACACTTCACAGTCTATTAACTTCACTTCACGGCCATTTTCATGCACTTTGCGGTCAATTCACTTCACTTCACCATCATTTTCATGCATTTCACGGTCATTCCCAGCAATTTCGTGTTGATTCACGGTCAATTCTACGCACTTCAAGGTCAATTCACTTCACTTCACGGCCACTTCCACGCACTTCGCGGTCATTTCACTTCACTTCACCATCATTTCCATGCATTTCACGGTCATTCCTAGCGATTCCATGTTCATTCACGGTCAATTCGACGCACTTCACGGTCAATTCACTTCACTTCAAGGCCATTTCCACGCACCTCGCGGTCAATTCACTTCACTTCATCGTCATTTTCATGCATTTCACGGTCATTCCTAACGATTCCGTGTTCATTCACGGTCAATTCGACACACTTCACGGTCAATTCACTTCACTTCACGACCATTCCACGCACTTCGCGGTCATTTCACTTCACTTCACCATCATTTCCATGCATTTTACGGTCATTCCTAGCGATTCCGTGTTCATTCACGGTCAATTCAACGCACTTCACGATCAATTCACTTCACTTCACTTCACGACCATTTCCATGCACTTCGCGGTCATTTTACTTCACTTCACCGTCATTTCCATGCATTTCACGGTCATTCCTAGCGATTCCGTGTTCATTTACGGTCAATTCGACGCACTTCACGGTCAATTCACTTCACTTCATGACAATTTCCATGCACTTCGCGGTCAATTCACTTTACTTCACCGTCATTTTCATGCATTTCACGGTCATTCTTAGCGATTCCGTGTTCATTCATGGTCAATTCGACGCACTTCACGGTCAATTCACTTCACTTCACGACCATTTCCACGCACTTCGCAGTCATTTCACTTCACTTCACCGTCATTTCCATGCATTTCACGGTCATTCCTAGCGATTCCGTGTTCATTCACGGTCAATTCAACGCACTTCACGGTCAATTCACTTCACTTCACGGCCATTTCCATGCACTTCGCGGTCATTTCACTTCACTTCACCGTCATTTCCATGCATTTCACGGTCATTCCTAGCGATTCCATGTTCATTCACGGTCAATTCGACACACTTCACGGTCAATTCACTTCAAGTCATGGCCATTTCCACACACTTCGCGGTCAATTCACTTCACTTCACCGTCATTTCCATGCATTTCACGGTCATTTCTAGCGAATCCGTGTTCATTCACGGTCAATTCAACGCACTTCGCAGTCAATTCACTTCACTTCACGGCCATTTCCACGCACTTCGCGCCATTTCACTTCACTTCACCATCATTTTCATGCATTTCACGGTCATTCTTAGCGATTTCGTGTTCATTCATGGTCAATTCGATGCACTTCACGGTCAATTCACTTCACTTCACGGCCATTTCCAAGCATTTCGTGGTTAATTCACTTAACTTCACCATCATTTCTATGCATTTCACGGTCATTCCCTGTGATTCCGTGTTCATTCACGGTCAATTCAATGCACTTCACGGTCAATTCACTTCACTTCACGGCCATTTCCACGCACTTCATGGTCATTTCACTTCACCGCACCGTCATTTCCATGCATTTCACGGTCATTCCTAGCAATTCCGTGTTCGTTTCATGGTTTAGATTTTGGGATTTGAGAATGGGTTCGGGTTTAGGTTATAGGTTTTACTTTCGGTTTAGGTTATAGGTTAACGGTTTAGGTTATAGGTTTTTGGATTTGAGAATGGGTTCGGGTTTAGGCTATAGGTTTTGGTTTTGGTTTAGGTTATAGGTTTTGGGATTTGAGAACGGGTTCAAGTTTAGGTTATAGGTTTTGGTTTAGGTTATAGGTTATAGGTTTAGGTTTTAGGATTTGAGAATGGGTTCAGGTTTAGGTTATAAGTTTTTGTTTCGGTTTAGGTTATAGGTTAATGGTTTAGGTTTAGGTTATAGGTTTTTGGATTTGAGAATAGGTTTGGGTTTAGGCTATAGGTTTTGGTTTTAGTTTAGGTTATAGGTTTTGGGATTTGAGAATGGGTTCGGGTTTAGGTTATAGGTTTTGGTTTTGAGAATGGGTTTGGGTTTAGGCTATAGGTTTTGGTTTTAGTTTAGGTTATAGGTTTTGGTTTTATTTTAGGTTATAAGTTTTGGTTTAGGTTATAGGTTTTGGGATTTGAGAATGGGTTCAGGTTTATGTTATAGGTTTTGGTTTTGAGAATGGATTCGAGTTTTGGCTATAGGTTTTGGTTTTGGTTTAGGTTATAGGTTTTGGTTTAGGTTATAGGTTTTGGGATTTGAGAATGGGTTCGGGTTTAGACTATAGGTTTTGGTTTTAGTTTAGGTTATAAGTTTTGGTTTAGGTTATAGGTTTTGGGATTTGAGAATGGGTTCGGGTTTAGGTTATAGGTTTTGGGATTTGAGAATGGGTTCGGGTTTAAGCTATAGGTTTTGATTTTAGTTTAGGTTATAGGTTTTGGTTTAAGTTATAGGTTTTGGGATTTGAGAATGGGTTCGGGTTTAGGTTATAGGTTTTGGTTTTGAGAATGGGTTCGGGTTTAGGCTATAGGTTTTGGTTTTAGTTTAGGTTATAGGTTATAGGTTTTGGGATTTGAGAATGGGTTCGGGTTTAGGTTATAGGTTTTTAATTTGAGAATGAGTTCGGGTTTAGGCTATAGGTTTTGGTTTTAGTTTAGGTTATAGGTTTTGGTTTAGGTTATAGGTTTTGGGATTTGAGAATGGGTTCGGGTTTAGGTTATAAGTTTTGGTTTTGAGAATGGGTTCGGGTTTAGGCTATAAGTTTTGGTTTTAGTTTAGGTTATAAGTTTTGGTTTAGGTTATAGGTTTTGGGATTTGAGAATGGGTTCGGGTTTAGGTTATAGGTTTTGGTTTTGAGAATGGGTTCGGGTTTAGGCTATAGGTTTTGGTTTTAGTTTAGGTTATAGGTTTTGGTTTAGGTTATAGGTTTTGGGATTTGAGAATGGGTTCGGGTTTAGGTTATAGGTTTTGGTTTTGAGAATGGGTTCGGGTTTAGGCTATAGGTTTTGGTTTTAGTTTAGGTTATAGGTTTTGGTTTAGGTTATAGGTTTTGGGATTTGAGAATGGGTTCGGGTTTAGGTTATAGGTTTTGGTTTTGGTTTTGTTTATAGGTTTTGGTTTAGGTTATTGGTTATAGGTTTAGGTTTAGGTTTTGGGATTTGAGAATGGGTTCGGGTTTAGGTTATAGGTTTTGGTTTTGGTTTAGGTTATATGTTTTGGTTTAGGTTATAGGTTATAGGTTTAGGTTAAGGTTTTGGTTTTGGTTTAGGTTATAGGTTTTGGGATTTGAGAATGGGTTCGGGTTTAAGTTATAGGTTTTGGTTTTGGTTTAGGTTATAGGTTATAGGTTTAGGTTAAGGTTTTGGTTTTGGTTTAGGTTATAGGTTTTGAGATTTGATAATGGGTTCGGATTTAGCTTATAGGTTTTGGTTTTGGTTTAGGTTAAAGGTTTTGGTTTAGGTTAAGGTTTAAGTTTAGGTTATAGGTTTTGGTTTAGGTCATAGGTTATAGGTTTAGGTTAAGGTTTTGGTTTAGGTTTAGGTTATAGGTTTTGGGATTTGAGAATAGGTTCAGGTTTATGTTATAGGTTTTAGTTTTGGTTTAGATTATAGGTTATAGGTTTAGGTTATAGGTTTTGGTTTATGTTAAGGTTTAGGTTTAGGTTAGAGGTTTTGAGATTTGAGAATGGGTTCGGGTTTAGGTTATATGTTTTGGTTTTGGTTTATGTAAGACCCGTATCCTAGTCGGTACTGTTCCTTCAACTCCTGCGATCCTCTTGGTCGAATTCCGGCAACCTGTGACCGATGATCAACGTTTACGCTCGATCCTAAGTCGTATCCTGTTTATCTGAGTCGATCTAATCCAAGACTTGTATCATGGCGACCGCACAGTCGCCGTGGTTTCAACGCCGCTACTCATGTACCGATCCGATACCCAGACGAAGAGATGTGAGTCGACGTTTATTTCGAGAAAACGCCGTACGCTTATAATCCCAAGAGAATCTCTACAACATGTCCTATCAATCCCATCAATCAATCCCATCAATCACCTCTCATGTCAAGTACAAAGCACCCATGCTTTCTTTCTCCACAAGTCAAGCAAAACCAAAGTCAACCAATCCATCACCTCACCCATCACTCACCTCACATCCATTACTCACATCTCTCCTTACAACACTCTCTCTCCCTCTCATTTCTCAACATTTTCAAGCCAAGCAAGAGCATCTCATGTCCAAGCTCTCTTCCATGTGAGAGAGTGCATGTTGGTGGCCCACTTTCCCATCCCTTTAACTCTCATCCTAGCCATCCATTTCTCATCTCCACCATCAAAGAGAAGCACAAGGATATAGGCGATCCAACGGACCGAGAAGATTGATAGGTGGGTGCTTCTATAGGATAGTTTTCTTATTTTTAAGATGGGCCAAGTGAGGTCTACTGATCAATGGTATGGATCTCACTTTGGACCCTAAGATGTGGCCGATGGCCCACTTTGATCATCATGATCATTCCATGATGGGGCCAATCTCCATGGACCCCATCATGATGTTTACTTTTCTTGCATTAAAGAGGTCATATAGACCGTTCATTTTGGATGGAGAGAGATCTCCACCATTGATCTTTTATTTGGAGGACCCATATGCAATGAGACTCATTGATGTATGATTGGATGCTTAAAACGGAGGGCCTATAGTGCCGGGGTCCCTCCATCACGCGTGTCCCACTCCCACTCTTTTCCCTCTCTCCCTCTCTTTCTTTAAATTCTTTTCTTGTGATAATATGGCCTTGTGGCCCACTTGGATGGACCCCACCATGAAGTAACATTTTATCCAAGTTGTCTATGAATGGGGCCCACTTAGTGTGTGTTGCACCACACCGTACATCATATGGTGGCCCACCTGAGCAGGCCCACCTCTCATGGACAGACCGTCCAGCGTCCCTGGACGCTGGACGTGAGTTGAGGAAAACACAAATATTTGCTTGGTTACAAGCTAATGGGGATGGCCCGCTTGTGTAGGCCCCATCTTGATGAATGTATTTAATCCACGTCGTCCATCCCTTTCCTCCGAATATTTTAGGCGTTGAGCCAAAATATGGAGCTGATCCAACTTTCTGGTGGGCCATACCTTAATAAACAGTGATTTTTATCATTTAAATTCACTTGATTTCTTTTTACACGCTGAAATACATGGGATATGGGACTCGTTTGATCCGTCTTGAGCCGAGGGATGCAATGGATGGGTTGGATTTTTCGGATGCGGGCCCTAACTATGAAAAATCGTGAGAAAACTCAGTTTTCAAAAATAAAATAAAATATGAAATACAACAGCAGCTGCTGCTGCTGTTGTCAGTGGCGCAGGCCGCGCCAGCGGCGTTGGCGGGTGGACGGGCAGTAGCCCACGGCTCCAGCCGTGGGCCTCACCTTGATGTTCATTTGTCATCTAACCCATTCATGAGGTGGGCCACCCCCTGAGGTGGGTCCCCTCCAAATTTCAGCCGCATCTAAAGCTCAGGTGGCCCACACCGCAGAAAACAGTGAGATTGAACATCTGTCGTTGCAACCCTTTTTGGGTGGGCCAGGAGTTTTGGATTGATACGAAATTTGTTTTCCCTCTTCACCAGGGTTTGTGTAACCTTATAAATGGTGTGGATGAAAAAAATAAACCATTATAGTGGGCCCCACATGGGACCCACAATGATGTATGTGTTCTATTAGCACCGTCCACTACCGTAGACGGTGGAAACCATTGTGTATGTGTTATATCAATGCCGTCCAGGCCTTTACTGGACGGCCAGTAGGCCCCACCATGTCTGTGTTATATCCAATCGTCCTTCCATGTGGTAGGCCACCCATATGACCCTACCATTAGGTATGTGACCCACTATGATGCTTGTGTTGCATCCAAACCGTCCACCATTTGGCAAGCTGTCTTACATACTTGAGACAAAAATGAGTCAGATCTAAGGTTTAGGTGGAGCCCACCATGACATGTGTTTCATTCATGTCAACCATCACGAGGTGGAGCCCACCATGATGTATGTATATCTTTGTCGTTCATTTGAGGTGGCCCATATTGATGTATTTGTGGCCGTTGTTGAGGCCCACCTTGGCAATTATAGGGCCCGATTAGTGTGGCCCATTTAATATATGTAAGGCCATATGATTAGGCCCACCTTGATATAAATGTAGGCCCACCTTGGATATGTTTATGGCCCGTTGTAGAGGCCCACCTTGGATATGTTATGGCCCATTGTAGAGGCCCACCTTGGATATGTTTATGGCCCGTTGTAGAGGCCCACCTTGGATATGTTTATGGCCCATTGTTGAGGCCCACCTTTGATATGTTTATGGCCCAATTGGTGTGGCCTATTTGATACATACGAGGCCCAAGTTATGAGGCCCATTTTGATGTATTTTGGGCCCACGGGTTGAGGCCTATTGCGACGTATTAGGGCCTATGGTTGAGGCCCATTATGATGTATTCAAGGCCCACAATTGAGGCCCACCTTGGTATGTGTATGAGGCCCATCTTGCTTTATTTGGGGTTGTTGTTGAGGCCCACCTTGATATATATATGAGGCCCATGTGATACGACCCATTCGATGTATTGGGGGCCCATGGGTTGAGGCCCAATGGGATGTGCAAAGGCCCATTACAATGTGTGATTCCACTATAGTTGTGTAATGATATTTATGGCGGGCCATGCCTTGGGAGCAATGTTGGTTTGACGTCTACATTGTAAGAATAATGTTGGTTAAAAGTCCACATTATAACTCTCCCTAGGGCCCATTGATAGGCCCATACTTGTTGTGTGTAGGCCGTCTAGGCCCATCTGCGTTGTAAGAATAGTTCATTACTTTATAACATGCCTAGTATAACTCCATGATTCATGACCATACGTATCATATGTATGCTTGATATGAGTAGTGACTGATCATAGCATATGCCATTGGGCAGACCATTTGCGGGACTCGTTATGAGACGGAGTGCCCCACATCATCGCCCTGTACGCGCTAGATTGCTGCATGATTTGACAGTGTGATTCATGCATCTCGCATTTGTGTATCATGATCACTGCACGCCCTAGCGACATAAGGGCTATGGCCTCCACAGGCACATCGTGGATGGCCAGATGGGACACTAAAAATATTTGGTTCTATCATTATGGGGCACTTAGGATGTCCTTGGATGAAAATCCCAGAACCTCTGAGGCCAGGAGTAGCCCCAACGTCCAGACCGAGTAGAACATGAGCGCCCAAGTGCCGAATACTAGTAGGCCGCGTCTCCCACTGTATCGTGGTCGGTTGGGAGGGGGTGTGGCCTTATCCGTCCGAGTGAGGGGTCTATAAACTAGGCTGAGTTTGATCAGCTCGCGAATGAGTCCGCTATTGACTAGCCGGGTATGTATTGACAGACTACTGGTCAGGCGGATAGTGTGGTCTATTCCACTTACTTGGTTGTGCAGCTAGGGAGGAGGCAGTCAGAGTAATGTGTATTAGACCCCGGTGATTTCTCCAGAGAGTAACCGTACTGATATGTGGACTTATTGAGCAGAAATTGCATATCCATTCATTTATTCATTCACTATCCACTCGGGCTAGTGGTGCATAATTATTTGTTACGTGTACCTTCGCATGGTCAGGATTTTAGTTGGGCGCGCAACTAACCTGAGATCAGGAGTTTACCACATCGTGTTTAACTATCCAAATTTAGGTATGGGACTGGTTTGGATAGAAGTCTCTTGTGATGGACCCCGTAGCCTGTGATACTTTGTACTATCATCCTGACTTCACATTCCAGCATAGTCATTTCATTCGCACCTCATATTACATTGCATCTGTCGTACTTAGTATTTTGGGTTACGATGTTTTGTACTTATATGGCCTAAATGAGATTGATGGTATTTATGGCTCGTCTGGATTTGCTTATTGCATTGCATCCACAACATCTATTATTGTCTTATTAAGTTTTGCATTGCATGGCCTTGGTATGGCCGATAGTATTCATGCCTTGCATCACATAGCTTTGGTACAACTGCTTGTATTCATGGACTTACCGCATATTTTCGCATCACTCTGATATCGTATTATTCATGATCTTGTCAGTATTTCTGCTTATCTTGATGATGTATGATTTATGAGCTTTATTGTATACCTGACACTTACCTTACACACCTTCCACACACTTACACCACCCTCTAAGCTTTCTATAAGCTTATGCACGATAGATGTGTGCAGGTGGTGTTAGGTTGCAGCAGCGTTGAGCTTGGAGCGTGCAACTATCTTCTGGAGCTTTGATTTCGATTTATATATTTCCCTTTCAACATTGTATTCAAATGATTATATTAGTAGATATGTGATGATGATGTTACCTTTGTGAATTGGGTATACTTGTGATTATGCTCCATTACAATTTTTTTTTACTGAAAATCCTCCTTGTAGAATCCCAGAATCGGAATCTGGCATGCGAGTGCCGGGATCCGAGAATGGGGCACTACGGAGGCTGTCGGCGCCAGATTCGGCGATCGGGATTCCTGTGAATCTGATTTTCGGGTTTGAGGCGTGACAGTTTAGGTTATAGGTTTTGGGATTTGATAATGGGTTCGGGTTTAGGTTATAGGTTTTGGTTTTGGTTTAGGTTTAGGTTATAGGTTTTCGGATTTAAGAATGGGTTATGGTTTAGGTTTAGGAAATTTGGGTTTAGGTTCGGGATTGGGTTTAAGTTTATGTTTAGGTTTGGGTTTAAGATTGGGCCCCACAGTTATGTATTTATTATATCCACAATGTTTATCCATATTTCGAGATCATTTCGGAGCATTATCTAAAAAAAAAAAAATCATATCCAAAGATCAACTGGACCACACCACAAAGAGCAACAGAAAATTGATTTTCACCATTGAAACTTTTGTAGGGCCCACCATAACATTTATTTTCCATCCAATCTATTCATAAGGTCACAAAGACCTGGATGAAGAGGAAAACCAAATTTCATAATGATCCAAACCTTCTATAACCCCTAAAAGGGTTTCAATGGTAGACGTTCAATTCCCCACTGCCTTTTAAAGTGTGGTCCACTTGATAGTTAGATCTGTCTTATTTTTCATCTCAAGCCTTAATATGAGCTCGCCAAATAGATGTAGGTTTGGATATAACATAGACCTCATGATGGGACCCAAAAAAAAAAAAGATTTGACATTAAAAATAAATAAATTTTTATTTTATTGGATACAAAGTGATTTGCTACTGATTATAACCGTAGCTATATCCAGAAAAATTCGTAGCCAAAGGTGCCTGTCCGGGGTGGGTGTGCCGAACTTGCGCGCCCGCGCCACTCGTTGACATATCCGGCAGGGGCGTGCCGATCTGGCAGGGCCACGCCTACCTGGCGACTCCTATAGCTACGGATTATAATAGTAGCCATAACTGTAGTTTGTGCCCCTCTATGATTTTTTTTTATTTATTTTTTTTACATGGAGAACTTCATTCTACTTATAATTTTCTCTAATACATATTTATATAAATATGTATATATAAGCATATAAAATTTTTTCTCTCTCTCTCTTTTTTTTTTTTTTTTTTTCATTTCTTTCTTTTTTCATTTAACAAGAATATCTTCTAAACCAAAATTAGTTACTTGACGTACCTTATATGATTTTGGGGTAGGAGAAGCTACTTTAGCCAACCAACCTAGTTATTTTTCAAGATTCCATCAGGTCAATGCTCGAAAATCCATTTCATTCACTTCATGGTCAATTTCAATCAGTTCACGGTCAATTTCGCTCATTTCATTTACTTCGCGATCAATTCCATGCATTTCACGGTCAATCCCAGCGATTCCGTTTTGATTCACGGTCATTTCCATGCATTTCACGGTCAATTCCCTTCACTTCACCATCATTTCCATGCATTTCACGGTCAATTCGCTTCACTTCACGGTCATTTTCATGCATTTCACGGTCAATCCCGGTGATTCCGTTTCGATTCACGGTCATTTCCATGCATTTCACGGTCAATTCCCTTCACTTCACAGTAATTTTCATGCATTTCACGGTCAATTCGCTTCACTTCACAGTCATTTCCATGCATTTCACGGTCATTCCCGCTTATTCCATGTTGATTCACGGTCATTTCCATGCATTTCATGGTCCACCGTGAAATGCGCGGAAATGACCGTGAAATGAAGGGGCATAACCGTGAAATGCACTGAAATGACAGTGAATCAATACGGAATAGGCGGGAATGACCGTGAAATGCATGGAAATGACCGTGAAGTGAAGCGAATTGACCATGAAATGCATGCAAAACCTTAACCTAAACCTAAACCAAAACCTTAACCTAAACCTATAACCTATAACGTAAACCAAAACCAAAACCTATAACCTAAACCTGAACCCATTCTCAAATCCCAAAACCTATAACCTAAACCAAAACCAAAACCAAAACCTATAGCTTAAACCCGAACCCATTCTCAAATCTAAAAACATATAACCTAAACCTAAACCATTAACCTATAACCTAAATTAAAACATATAACCTAAACCAAAACTAAAACCTATAACCTAAACCCGAACCCATTCTCAAATCCCAAAACTTATAACCTAAACCGAAACCAAAACTTATAACCTAAACCAAAATCAAAACCTATAGCCTAAACCCGAACCCATTCTCAAATCCCAAAACCTATAACCTAAACTAAAACCAAAACCTATAGCTTAAACCCGAACCCATTCTCAAATTCAAAAACCTATAACCTAAACCTAAACCTTAACCTAAACTGTTAACCTATAACCTAAACCGAAACCAAAACTTATAACCTAAACCCGAACCCATTCTCAAATCCCAAAACCTAAACCTAAACCTATAACCAATAACCTAAACCAAAACCTATAACCTTTGGGATTTGAGAATAGGTTTAGGTTATAGGTTATAGGTTAAGGTTAGGGTGTAGGTTAAGGTCATTTGCTATAGGTTATAGGTTTACGTTAAAGTTTAGGTTTAGATTTAAGTTATAGGTTTTGGGATTTAAAAATAGGTTTAGGTTATAAGTATAGGTTTAGGTTAGGGTGTAGGTTAAGGTTTAGGGAAATGACCGTGAATCAACACGAAATTGCTGGGAATGACCTTGAAATGCATGGAAATGACCGTGAAGTGAAGCGATTGGACCACAAAATGCACGGAAATGAACGTGAAATGCATGCAAATGACCGTGAATCAACACGAAAATGTTTGGAATGACCGTGAAATGCATGGAAGTGATCATGAATTGAAGCGAAATGACCGTGAAAACCATGTAAATGACTATGAAGTGAAGGAGTTTGATGGTGAAATGCCTCGAAATGACAGTGAATCAACACGGAATTGTTTCGGACGACCGTGAAATGCATGGAAGTGATCATGAATTGAAGCGAAATGACCATGAAATGCATGCAAATGACCATGAAGTGAAGGAGTTTGACCGTGAAATGCCTCAAAATGACTGTGAATCAACACAGAATGGTTTCGGACGACTGTGAAATGTATGGAAGTGATCATGAATTGAAGCGAAATGACCGTGAAGTGAAGGAGTTTGACCGTGAAATGCCTCGAAATGATCGTGAATCAACATGAAATTGTTTCGGATGACCGTGAAATGCATGAAAGTGATGATGAATTGAAGCGAAATGACCGTGAAATGCATGCAAATGACCGTGAAGTGAAGGAGTTTGACTGTGAAATGCCTCGAAATGACTGTGAATCAATACGGAATTGTTTGGACGACCGTGAAATGCATGGAAGTGATCATGAATTGAAGCGAAATGACCATGAAATGCATGCAAATGACCTTGAAGTGAAGGAGTTTGACTGTGAAATGCCTCGTAATGACCGTGAATCAACACGGAAATGTTTCGGATAACCGTGAAATGCATGGAAGTGATCATGAATTGAAGAAAAATGACCGTGAAATGCATACAAATGACCATGAAGTGAAGGAGTTTGACTGTGAAATGCCTCGAAATGACCGTGAATCAACACGAAATTGTTTCGGATGACCGTGAAATGCATGGAAGTGATCATGAATTGAAGCGAAATGACCGTGAAATGCATGCAAATGATCGTGAAGTGAAGGAGTTTTACTGTGAAATGCCTCGAAATGACCGTGAATCAACACGGAATTGTTTCGGATGACCGTGAAATGCATGGAAGTGATGATAAATTGAAGCGAAATGACCGTGAAGTGAAGGAGTTTGACCGTGAAATAACTCGAAATGACCGTGAATCAACACGGAATTGTTTCGGATGACCGTGAAATACAAGGAAGTAATCATGAATTGAAGGAAATGACCATGGAATGCATGCAAATGACCGTGAAGAGAAGGAGTTTGACCGTGAAATGCCTCGAAATGACCGTGAATCAACACGGAATTGTTTCAGATGACCGTGAAATGCATGGAAGTGATGATGAATTGAAGCGAAATGACTGTGAAATGCATGTAAATGACTGTAAAGTGAAGGATTTTGACTGTAAAATGCCTCGAAATGACCATGAATCAACACGAAATTGTTTTGGACGACCGTGAAATGCATGGAAGTGATCATGAATTGAAGCGAATTGACAGTGAAATGCATGCAAATGACTGTGAAGTGAAGGAGTTTGACTGTGAAATGCCTCGAAATGACCGTGAATCAACACGGAAATGTTTCGGATGACCGTGAAATGCATGGAAGTGATCATGAATTGAAGCGAAATGACTATGAAATGCATGCAAATGACCGTGAAGTGAAGGAGTTTGACCGTGAAATGCCTCGAAATGACCGTGAATCAACACAAAATTGTTTCGGATGACCGTGAAATGCATGGAAGTGATCATGAATTAAAGCAAAATGACCGTGAAATGCATGCAAATGACCGTGAAGTGAAGGAGTTTGATCGTGAAATGCCTTGAAATGACCGTGAATCAATACGGAATTGTTTCGGATGACCGTGAAATGCATGGAAGTGATCATGAATTGAAGCGAAATGACCATGAAATGCATGCAAATGACCTTGAAGTGAAGGAGTTTGACCGTAAAATGCCTCGTAATGACCGTGAATCAACACGAAAATGTTTCGGATGACCCTGAAATGCATGGAAGTGATCATGAATTGAAGCGAAATGACCGTGAAATGCATGTAAATGAATGTGAATTGAAGGAGTTTGACCGTGAAATGCCTCAAAATGACCGTGAATTAACACGAAAATGTTTCGGATGACCGTGAAATGCATGGAAGTGATCATGAATTGAAGCGAAATGACCATGAAATGCATGCAAATGAAATGAACGAAATTGCCTGCTAAGTGAATGAAATGGATTTTCGATCATCGAGCTGATGAAATCTTGAAAAATAACCAGATTGGTTGGTTAAAGTAGCTTCTCCTACTCCAAAATTATATAGGGTACATCAAGTAACTAATTTTAGTTTAGAAGATATTCTTGTTAAATGAATAAAGAAAGAAATGAAAAAAAAGAGGAAAAAAATTTTATATGCTTATATATACATATTTATATAAATATGTGTTAGAGAAAATTATAAGTAGAATAAAGTTCTCCATGTATAAAAATTAAAATAAAAAAATAAAAAAATAAAAATAAAAAACCTATTGCTACGGATTTTAGCTACGGTTATTATCCGTAGCCATAGGGACCATCCCATGGGCGTGGCCGCGCCGGACAGGCTAGCAAGTTGAGCGGGGGGCCGCTAGTTTAGCGCACCCACCTCAGATGGATCCTATTGCTGCGGATTATTGTATATATGGCTACAGTTATAATTCGTAGCCATATGTCTGACAGTAGCAAATGATATTGCCATTTTGCTTTGAACGTCTATCGTTGAAATCCTTTCAGGGGTCACGGAAGTTTTGAATCATTATGAAATTTGTTTTTCTATTCATCCAGGTCTTTGTGACGTCATGAATAGATTAGATGAAAAATAAATGTTATGGTGGGCCCTACAAAAGTTTCAACGGTGAAAATCAATTTTCTATTGCTCTTTGTGGTGTGGTCTAGTTGATATTTGAATATGAAATTTTTATTTTTTTTTGAAATAATGCTCCGTAATGATCTCCAACTATGGATGAACGTTCCGTGTATAATAAAAACATAACTGTGGAGCCCATGTAATGTTGATCTCTTTTGAGCCGTTCGTATAACTTAAGAGTTCGATGAGCGTCCGCGCTCTTCTTCGAGCAGCGGCCGATCCGCTTGGAGGAAAAAGTAGGGGCATTTTCGACCTTTGGGAAGGCGTCCGTATACCTGGAAGTAGGCTCACTGAGTATACGTTCTTGAAAAGTAAAATGAGGTGGGCTTCGTCTCGGGAATGGGCCATTTACTGGTCGTACAGTTGAAAATTTTTAAAATCGGATTGCTTACTGAGTTACTCAGTAGGCTCTCGTCCTACTGAGTAAACTCAGTTGTACCCACCTTAAATGTGTGCGGTCTATCTACGCTGCCAATCCGTTTTTCCATTTAATTTAATTTAAGGGGTCGAGACTAAACCTGAAGCATATCCAAAAATCAGGTGGATCATACCACTGGAAACAGTGGGGATACTGATTTCCACCATTGAAACATTTCTAGGCCTCATAGTGATGTTTATTTGTCATCCAACCTGTTCATAAGATTATTCAGACATGGATTCAGAAAAAAAAACAAATATAAGCTTGATGCAAAACTTCTGAGGACCTTAAGCATTTTTCAACGGTAGACATTCAATTCAACTGTTTCCTGTGGTGTGGTCCATTTGAATAATGAATATGCCTAATTATTTGACAAAAGCCCTAAAATTATCTGATAAAATGGATGGACAGAGTGGATAAAATACATAAATCATGATAGACCTCACAGAGTTTACTCAGCACGCTAAGTGTAGCGAGTTACTACGCAATCCGCTTCCATTCATTGCTTTCAAATGTCAATTGGCACGGCTATTTTCTTGCTTCCTCATCATGCCCCACCAGGAAGTATGTGTTTTATCATTCATTTTAAATCATTATTTTAGGATAGTGAGGAAAGTAGTGATTCATGAATGCCACCATTAAAAACATTCTATAGCCCTTCATTTTTATATGGCACATTATGGTTATTATATGAAATCTGATTTAACAATTCCATGTATCATTAAAATTTAAGCATAGAGATAAAAAATCACACGTAAAAGTGATTCAGGTGGGCCACACAAAATGATAATTTTTCAAGGGTTAACAATATTTTACACTCTCTCTATTATTGTGGTCCACTGGAATAATTGAACTCACTAAAATATCCTCCCTAGGCTAAAAATACGGTGACGCACATGGTGGTCCAGATGAATTTTACACATACATCAAGGTGGGCCATCCCGATTTTTACATAGCAAGGACGGCTTGAGGTTTGCTTTTAAACGGTCCTTATGCAGTGATTCTGACGGGGTATTTTCTTACACGCTCATCACGTCCTGTAGGCCGCACCATGAAACACATCAGACCAACATTGGGGCACTTCAGACCACTTCACCCCATCCGAGCCGGTTCCAGGTGAACAAGGTTTCAACGCTGCAAATGGGTCCCATTGGGGTCAAAATTTCTCCGGCACACCTGACACAGTCAAAGGGATGTCTAGAACAGTTTTGAGCTGAATCGAACCAACTTAATAGCCCTTCATAAAACTTCACCCCACATCACTCTATCCGAGCCCGGTTCGTGTGAACTCAGTACCTTAAACGGGCTCCATCAAGGTAAAAATTTCTCTAGCATGCTTTTCATCTTCCGAGGAAGCTTCACATGAGTTTTTAGCTGTATCAGATAAAGATAAAGTTACATCAGACCACTTCAACTTACTCGTGCTCAATTAGTGTGAACTCAGTTTTGATCCCTTTGACAGCCTGATTCGACTCGAAATCTCTTCGGCAGGCTTTACATGGTCGGATGAAGTGTGACACCAAATTCAAACTGAATTAGAAAAAGATTAAGTCATATTAGACCACTTTACACCAATTTACCCCCACCTATATCCAATTAATGTGAACTCGGTTTTGGTCCATCTAACAGGCATGATCTGACTGAAATATCTCCTGCAAACTATTTTATGATCCGATGAAATGTGACACCATATTTGAAATAAATCGGACAAAGATTAGGTCATATCAGACCACTTCACACCAATTTATCCCACCCATGCGTGATTAATGTGACCTCAGTTTCGGTCCCTCCAATAGGCCTGATTCAACCTAAAATCTCTTCAGCAAGCTCTTCATAGTTCCATCAAGTGCGACACTAAATTCGAACCGAATCAGACAAAGGTTATGTCACATCAAACCACTTCACACCAATTTAATCCACCTGCTCTCGATTAAAGTGAACTCAGTTTTGATCCCTCCAAGAGGCTGATTTGACTTGAAATCTCTTCGACAGGCTCTTCGTGGTCCGATGAAGTGCGATACCAAATTCGAATTGAATCAAACAAAGATTAGGTCACATCAGACCACTTCACACCAATTTACCCTATCCATGCACGATTAATGCAAACTCGGTTTTAGTGCCTCCGACAAGCCTAATCGACCCAAAATCTCTCCGAAAATATCTTCGTGGTCCAATGAAGTGTGACACCAAATTTAAACCGATTCAGACAAAGATTAGGTCACATTAGACCACTTCATACCAATTTATCACACCCACTGCCAATTAATGTAAACTCAGTTTTGATCCCTCTAACAGGCCTGATTGGACCCAAAATCTCTTCGATGAGCTTTTCATGGTCCGATAAAGTGCAACACCAAATTCAAACTGAATCGGACAAAGATTAGGTCACATCGGACCACTTCACACCAATTTACCCCACCAACGTCCAATTAGTGTGAACTCAGTTTCGGTGCCTCAAATGTGCCTTGTTTGGACATATATTTCTAAGATGACCATGTAATGGTCTAATTAAGCTTGATACCATATTTGAACCGAATCAAATGAAGATAAGGTCACATCAGACCATTCACCCTACTTCATCTCATTCAAGCCACATATAATTAAACTTAAGTGCAGTAGCCATTTAATGCACACTTTTTCACTTTTTCAATGGTGTGGTACGCTTGATAGTACAATTTATTTAATTTTTTATTCAATCTATAAAATTTTGTGCTAAAATGGATGGACGCACAGGATGAAATACATAAATCACGATCTGCCACTTAGAGTTTAAGATTGTACGTCCATCCTACTATGCTACTTGTACGCAAACTACTTACGCCTTAAGTCCAGTGGATTAAGTTAGTCATGGATGTTTTAAAATCAGTGTGGCCCTTACCATGGAGCCCATCTTAATGTATATATTCCGTATCTATATCATTAATCCATTTTTCTACCTCATTTTATACAACTTCCTAGAAAAGTCAAGAAGATTCAATTATGAGGTGGGCCATATCATGGGAAATAGCGATGATTAACTATTATTAGGCCACAAAGGTTTAAGAATAAGCTGATATTTGTTTTTTTCCTTACTTTCTAGCCTTATGTGACCTTATCCAAGAATTGAATTACAAGTAAAAGCTCCATAAATATTAATACAACCCTTTTCAAAATTTTTAATAGTAGAGCGCTCAAACTTCATTGTTTCATATAGTATGGTCCATTTAAGATTTGGATTAGGATGATTATCCCTTTCATGTCCTACAACGACATGTAGAAATGGAAGGACGGTGATGATATAGAATAGGCAAATGAAGGTGCGCCCCTTGGTTATGGTCGCACCGTAATTGGTGGAGCCAGTGGCTAACCAAACTCTTTCTATTATGAGTAGTGACAAACACTATCCGCACTCCTACATGAGACGTTATATTAGGCTAACGAATTCTTTTATTTAAGATCTATTCCTACCATTAAAATGTAAACACTATATTATGAAAAACCTAAAAATATTAGGCAAATATGATGATTAAGTGGACCATACCAGCTAGGATGTTTTTAATGGTTCAGACATAATTAAATGTTCATACTTCTAATGGCCCGATGCTATCTTATTTTTTTTTCCAATGAATAAAAAGTATGTGAGAAAAAGGATGAAGGGTGTCGTGCTCTAATGTCAATAAAAAGTGGGCCTCGTTTCAATATTCAAAAGGTAAACCCAAATATGGATGCCAAAATGGTAATTTCTTTACCGTAAAGGGGCAAATATAATGCATAAATTTTTTGTTTTGTTGCATCTAGAGGTGGGCAAGATGGACCTGATCTGCCCCGATTCGTCCCGATTCGAACAAAACCGATGGCCTGGATCGGTTAAGTTCGGGTAGAATCGGGCAGATTCGAACGGTAATCGAATCAGATTCGGGTAAATAGAAAATCCGATCAAACTGAATAGAAATCCGATCTGTTTAAATCCGATCCGATTTGATCTAATCCGGACCGGGTGTAGTAAACAGTGAATTACAAGTTTACCCCTCCTTATATATATATATATATATATATATATATATATATATATATATATATATAGAGAGAGAGAGAGAGAGAGAGAGAGAGAGAGAGAGAGAGAGAGAGTAGACGTGGATCACGTACTACCCCTGCCAATCCCTGGCTCTGAACTGGAGTTCTGTGGATGGGCCCACCGTGATGTATCTGTACATTCAAACTGTCAATCCCTTTTCTCATATTATTTTAAGGCATGAACACAAAAATGAGGCATATCCAACGCTCAAGTGGACCATACCAAATAATAATCTTGGTTGCATTAAAATGCACAAAGCATTAAGGGCATGTTTTATTTTTCAAAGAAGTTGTAAATACCCGGGAAAGGGGCGATAATTACTTCCTATGTATTTACCTCATTTTTCCCTAGGCTTGATTTGACAGTGTACTTTTTAGACACAAAAAATAAGAAAGCTGTAAGATATTTGTGGGTCCCACCGTGATGCATGTTGCTTGTCCACATTGCTCATCCATTATGGCAGGTGAATTTACGGTATGAGCCAAAAAATGAGGCATATCCAAATCTCAAGTGGACTACATCACTTGAAAAAGAGAATCGAACACTAACCATTAAAAACTTCTTGGGGCCACTGTTTCTTTTAGTGTGGACCACTTAAGTGTTGGATCAGGCTCATTTTTTAGCTCACAATTCAAAATGTTGTGGCAAAATGTATGGACGGAACGGATTTATCATATACATCAGCGTGAGTCCAAAATTTTAAACTGACTCTTTTGAACCGGTTTTCAAGTTAGAAGCTCTGAACGAGTGAAAGGGTTTACCAGTTTACAAGTATTTACAACTTCTTTGAAAATGGTGTGGTCCATTTGATCGTTGGATCTACCTCAATTTATTTTGATGCCTTAAAATAATATGAGAAAAGGGATAGGTGATGTGGATGTACAAATACATCATGGTAGGCCCGCCCACAGAACTGCCCGTTCGGAGCTAAGGATGGGCGCGGGTAGTATGCAATCCGCGTCCATAAGCCTATAGCTTTATAGCTTAGGCACGTGTCGTGCTAAGTCGAGCACTGACGCTCCTCGAGCTCCAAGTTGTACGAACGATTCAAAGGAGATCAAAGTTATATGGGCCCCATAGTGATGTATTTATTATATCTACACCATTCATATAGTTTTAGAGATCATTATAGAGTATTATCCAAAAAATAAATAGTATCCAAAGATCATCTGGACCACACCACAACTAGCGACTGAGAATGATTTTTCAAGTGTGGTCCACTTGATAGTCAGATCTATCTTATTTTTCGTCTCAAGCCTTAAAACAAGCTCGTCAAATGGATAGACGATTTGGATATAACAAATATCCCATGATATGATTTATAACCATCAACATAACTTGCTAACGTTAAAGCTTGCGCAACACGTTACAACTACTTCAATGTTCACGCCTCGAGCTCTAAGTTGTACGGACGACTCAAATGATATCAACGTTAGATGGGCCCCACAATGATGTAATTTTTATATCCATACTCTTTATCCATATTTCTTGATCATTTTAGATCATCTGAAAAAAATGAATCATATCTAAAGCTCAAATGGACCACACGAAAAATAATAATGAGGATAATGATTTTCAGCATCCAAAAAGTTGATCCGAATTGCACCCAACCCGATCCGACTTGGTTTCCCTGACCGAGTCAGACTTGGTTCGGGTTAGGCCAACCGTGTGTCGGATCGGATTGGATCATATGTCCCAGACCCGGTCCCGGATCGGATCGAGTTCGGGTCAGTCCAGCTAGATTTCGGACCGAATCGAGTTAGCCCCAATCCGATCCGACTCGGTCCGATGCCCACCTCTAGTTGCATCCGACTGGATTCCCTTATTTTCATATTAACAAAAATACCATTGTTAGAATTAATGAGGGCTTGGGATGATTCTGCCCCTCTTGTGGCCCACCTGAGATATTCTTTCAAATCATTTTTCTCCACGGAGGAAAGCATGTTTGGACGCACATGATGGAAGGATTGGATGTCATGAATGACATACAAATGACAACATAAAACAATTTGTAGGATAAGCTTAACTTACACTCGTGATACACTCCAGCTTAACATGTAGTGTAAGCGAATGTGTATAAACTTCCTATGAAGTTTAGTAGAATGCGTGTGTGCGTGTGCATGCGTCATGCATATGACAGATATATCACGTCAATGTTAATATAAATATTAGAGTAGTAGCAAAGATAGAAGGCCAAACGTGCCAATGTTCATGCGTGTACCGAGCCATACTGTGAGATCGGACTTGAGTTCGCATGTATGCATGTGTGTGTGTGAGTATGTATCTTGTTCATTTTGGTCCCGCGATTCTATCGGTCAAATTTCGGCAACCCGCGACCTTCGGATAGTGTTTGTGGTCATCCTTGAGTTCAGTCATGTTGACTCGACTCGGATCAGCCCGAGACCTATGCTATCTTGTCCGTATCGTCACCGTGGTTCCAACGCCATGTACCGTGCATGAATCCGACGTGTACATCTTGATATATTAACTGCACCATTTTTGGCCATTCATCATGCATGTGGGACCCACGAAGACCCATGTACACATTTCCTCATGTGAGGGCCCCACCTAGTGCTCTCTTTTCTATAATAGCTACTCCTAGCCTAACAATCATTACTCATCTTTTCAAAACTCATCATGAGCTTCTTTTTCTCTTTTCTAGAGAGCAATCATGAGATTTTTTCTCTATCCCAAGCAAATCCCTCTTCCCTAAGCTGCCCATTCTCCCAAACTAATCATCACTTTGCTAGAACCCTTCCATCCCTCTCTCTTCTCTCATTTTCTCTCTTTCTCCCTTTCTTCCATGGTGGAAATGTCCACCATTCCATTTTTTCAGCAACTTCTCCTCCATCTCTCTCTTAATCCCACCATCTTCATACCATCTCCTCCATTAGAACACCACCTTTGGAGCTTTGGAGCTAGTACCTTGAAGGAGAAGGTGGATCTTGAAGGCGGGTGTTACCTATTGAAGCTTATCTCTTCTTTCCTTTTACATCTCTTTTCTATTATACTTGGGAGTATGTAGGACCAACCAATCAATGGTGGAGGTCCTACATGGCTCTATGAAGTGAGGACAAAGCCTACTACTTGCATGTACGTTTCTATGGTGGGTCATTCTCCATGGACCTACCATAATGGATTTCCTCTTTGAATCTAGATTATTTGGATCAATTAGACTTAAGATGCATGGTGGGGATGACATCCCCACTTCAGAATTTCTTGGATTTATATAGATTACATGCATGCATGATTTATGTAGATGTGTGGTGTGGATGCATTGGTGGAGGGTTCATAGTATCGAAACTCTCCCCATTTGGCCATGATCTCTCTCTCTCTCTCTCTCTCTCTCTCTCCCTATTTTTTTTCTCTCTATTTCTTCCTATTTTTCTACTGATGTTAGTGGCCCACTGATGTGATCAGAAAATCCTAAATCCACCAGGATTTTGGGGACGTCCAGGCCCACCTGATGGACATCCCGGCCCACCCTGACATGCATGGGTTGGATGACCCTTAAACCTTGAATTTCTTGGAGATCTTTGCAAGTGATGGGTCTGAAATTTTTATAGTCTATTTAGGTGGACCCCACTTATATTATTTGGGCATAAATGCCTCTAGACATTTTTCTATGGGCTGAAAATGGACAACATATGTTGTTGTCCATATTTCAAGCCCATTTGCTGCTTAGTTTTTGGGCATTGTTTTAAGCTAGCTTGTGGAGCTTTTCTCCCTGATTTCTTTATGGGGATTTTCTAAGGTGTGGAGCCCACCTTGATGTAGGATGGAGCCCACACTCTCTATCCCCTGACTGAGACCTATGAGATGGGCCAAAGAGGGCTGGACATCCAGAAATTTTTGGATAGTCTAGCAGGGTTGCATGTTAGGAATGGATCTATTACACTTTGATTTTGAGAAAAGTGGGCCACTCTAGTAGACTCCACTTGCTATCCATACATAGGAACATCAAATCCATCTATTTTTACCTTGGTTTGATAGGCATAAACTCACCCCATGAGGTACCAAAGATGGGGACAACAACAATTTCAGCAAAAGATTTTTTTTCAAAAATACCTTGTTGTTCATAATTTGTATGAATTAAATAAAATACTTATACTATCTCAAAAATTCTAAAATTTTGCAGAAAGGTGACCCACCAATGGTAGGACCCACCTACAAAGTTTTGGGGCCAATGGACACTTGTACACACCATGGTGGTGGCTGGACCGGCCCACTATAATGTGGTGTTCAGATCAGGCAGAATTTCAGGACAGATTGATTTCTTTAAATGAATTAAAATATTTTTACTTGTTCAAAAATCCTGAAATTGTTTAAAGACGTGGTCCACCCATGGTAGGACCCACTTATCAATTTGTGGAGCCAACGGACCCCTGTGCACACCGTGGCAAGGGTTGGACCGATCCACCACATTGAAATGTCCAGGTCAGTCCGATTTTCTGGATAGACTGTCTTATTTAAATTAATTAAAATATTTCTAGATGTCCAAAAATTTTAAAATTTTTTAGGGTGTGGCCCACCTATGGAAGTATCACCTTGCAAAAGTTCAGAGCCATCGGGCCCTTGGACTGCCCACGATGCAGCCTGGAGTGGCCCACCAGGCAGGGACGCCCAGGCTGGGGTGTCCAGCCTGCTTTGTGGGCCCACCTAGATGTGTTGTATATCCCATCATCCATCCATGTGGGGTCCTTAAGGGATTTGATCATATTTTCCTTTGGTGGTTTCCAATTGAGGCCCATTTGGATGAGATTCTGGGCTAAATACCCAGGCCCATAAGGCTGCCTAAACATGAGGCATCCCTGTCTTGGGCTGTTGCTAGGCCTGCACTCCAACGGCACGACCCACTTGATATATGAGTTGTATGTTTCCCCCTCTCATCTAGTGAGACCCACAGTGATTTATGTGGGCCATCAGAAAATAAAGCTACTATAAACTAATTAAATTGTTGAACTCCAACAACCCCAGAAAATGGGTGGACTGGAATTTGGCAATGAGCCCAATAATTGTTGCTTATAAATGTTTATTTTGGGGTAGCATGGCTCCTAGATTTGAGGAGGATTTAAGTCAGTTATCTTACCATTTTAATTTTACTTTTAGGCTTAATTAGTGCATAATTAAAAGCTCATTCCAACTGGATTCTTATTGGGCTAGTTTTTTAGTTAATTGATGGGCCTTATAGCTTTGGTTGGGCTGAAACTTTTGATAGGCTCGTTAGACCCTTGGGTCCTATATTTATCATGCCATTGTGATGGGTCTTATGGGCCAAATACTCAAGTAGTTGGGCCCTTGTTTGCCCCCTATAATAAATCTTTACTTGGGCTGAGATGTGAGGCCCAACTTACTTGTGTTAAATATAAGGATTTCCTATATGTTGGGATAATGGGCTACCCATTAGGCCCGCCACAATGAGTGAACCCATGACCTTTATGGTTGGGCCCTAACCTTGCTTAAGGGCCCACCAGGTTGCCTATGTATTGGGCTTAGTGTATGGCCCACTAAGCCATGGATTGATTGAGCCTTGGACTTTTCTTTACATACATAATAGGCTACCTTTTGGGACCCAGTTGAAGTTAGATGTCCTCCTTGGTAGCCCTAAGGTAGGCTCATAAGGCCCTTATAGGTGGTTGAAGGCCCACCTTGGACCTTGTTAGTCCCGTTTCCTTTTTGAGGCCTTAGGACTCCCCTAAATTGTGGGTCATTCCAACTGTTGGGCCCCCGCTAAGAGAACTTCATTTCTCTTTAGAGTACCTGTCTATATATATTTATATCTTGTCATTGTCCCTTCCTGGGAAGGAGGAATGCATATTCTACAGGTAGCGCACTTACATCGTTGTGACCCATACGCATTATTTGTGTGAATTGATTGCATTGTATAGCGGTCATAGAGGGACGAAGTTTTTCCCCTTGTGCACATTGAGTGCTTGAAGCTGGTGCATGATCTGTATGTGTAACTCATGCATTAACATCGCATTTTATATTGATACCGCCCTTGCTTCATCAGGGCCTTGCCTCCACAAGGATATTTGTGGATGGCCGTATGTGTGGAGACTGAAAATATTACTAGAGCATACCGGGTGCATAGGATGCCCATGGGTGAAATTTCTAAAACTTTCATGGTACCAAAGATTTACTCCAGCGTCGTGACTGGGTGGAATATGTCACGCCCCAAACTCAGAAATCGGGCTCACAAAATTCCCGATCGCCGAATCTAGGGCCGACAACCTCCGTAGAGCCCCATTCTCGGCTCCCAGCTCTCATTCGCCAGGTTCCGATCATGTGATGCTACGAGGAGGATTTTCAAGGTCAGTTTGAATCGTGATAAGCATAACCAAAGGTATAACCCACAAACAACAACCAAGAACTCCATTACATTTCCACTATGATCAAAAACTTTACAAGTACAGTGAGCATAAAGGGAAATACAATAGTAAGGAACAAAAACTCCAAAATGATCTGCAAGTGCTCCTGTCTCAGCGCTGCTGCGCCCCAACGTCACCTGCACGCAACGGTCGTGCATAAGCTTATAGAAAGCTTAGAGGGTGGTGAAAGTGTATGCGCAAGGTAGTAATATGATCATGCAATATCAGAGTAATGCGAAATATGCATATGGATCCATAATATCATGAGCTGTACCAAGGCTATGCGATGCAAGATGCAAGTCAAGCATACAATCCTCATCTAAGCCCACATGTCAATACAGCTCAACTCTAGGATATCACCGGGGTCTATTACACTCTAAACCAGATCGCCGCCACATCGCGCGCAATAAGATAAGTAGAAGAGACCTCACTATCCGTTTGCCAATATCGGGCTCGACTCGTCGAGAGCGGACCCATTCCTTGAGCTGGTCAAACTCATCCTACCATTTCCCCCTACTCTCGGGCGGGTAAGGCCGCACTCCCTTCCAACCGACCATGACATAGTGGAGAGCGCTGCCATTTGGTAATCGGCACTCAACGCTCATCTACCCACTCGGTCTAAACGTTGGAGCAACCTCTTGGTACCATAAGGGTTTAGGAACTTTCACCCATGGATATCTATAGCACCCCATGTAGAATAAGATTTTCGGTATCCAATCCTGCCAACTACGATTTGTCTGTGGAGGCTACGGCCCCGATGTTGCTAGGGCGTACAGTAACCATATTACACAATGCGAGATGCATGAATCACACTGTCCAATCATGCAACAAATCCTTGCACGTAACGTGCGCTCATGTAGGGCAACACCGCCTAATTGGGAGCCCATAAACAACCTGCCCGAAGGCATATGCTATGATCAGTTACCTCTCATATCAAGCATACATATGGTGCGTATGATCATGAGTCATGGAACTAAACTAAACATGTTATAATGAAATGAACTATCCTTACAATGCAGATGGGCCTGGACTGCCTATACATAATGAGTACGGGCCTAATAATGGGCCCTAAGGAGAGTCGTAATGTGAACATCCAACCAGCATTACACTGGCAATGTGGACGTCAAACCAACATTGCTCTCAAGGCGCGATCGTCATGAACATCATTACATAATCTGTGTTGGGATCACACATTGCAATAGACCTTAGGTACATCCCATTGGTCCTTTAAATATATCAAATGGGCCAGATCCCATGGGCCTTATATTCATCAAGTGGGCCACATCAATGGGCCGCACCAATGGGCCTTCAGTGCATTGCAATGGGTCATAATCCATGGGCCTTAGATTGCATTAAATGGGCCTAATCTCGTGATCTTATATGTAACCAACGGGCCACACCAATTGAGCCCCATGAGTACATCAAATGGGCCTCAACCCATAGACCCTAGTACATCTTAATGGGCCTTAACCCATGGGCCCCAAAAACATCAAATGGGCCCAATCCCGTGGGCCTTAAAACACATCAAAATGGATCTAATCCCATGGGCATTAGAATACATCAAGTGGGCCTCGACCCATGGCCCTTAGATTATGTTTATTTTTCATCCAAATTGGGGCCCAACATGGTGTTTATTTCCATCCAAACTATTCATAAGGTCACATGGGCCTAGGGCCCACTATAATGTTTATTTTGTCATCCATCATGTAGGCCAGGGGGGCCCACTATAATATTTATTTTGTCACCAAACCAGGGGGAGACCCACCGTAATGTTTACTTACCATTCAACCTATTTATAGGATTACGTGGGCCATGGGGTGGGGCTGGTCCCATTGTCCAGGGTGGACGGTGCAGATATAACGCATACTCATGGTGGGTCCCACCATCCAGGGGTGGACGGTGCGGACAGAATGAAAATCGAGGTGGGCTCCACCGTCAGGCAGACGGTGTGAATGCAACCCATATATAAAAATATATTCATCATTGTGGGTTCCACGTATGTCGCCCACCATAATGTTTAAACGTCATCCAAACCGTTCATAAGGTCGTACGGACCTGGTTGAGGAGGAAAAATAAATTTCATCTTGATCTGAAACTTCTGTGGCCCATGAGAGGGGTTCCAATGGTAGAGGTTCAATCCCACTATTTCCTGTAGTGTGGGCCACCCAAGCCATGGATGGGGCTGGAATTTGGAGGGGGCCCACTAATGGGGGTGGCCCACCTCGTGGACCGGTCAGATGAAAAATGAACATCATGGTGGGGCCCACGGCTGGAGCCATGGGTCCCCTGCTGGGACGCCCACGCGTCAATCGTTGCAGCCCTGCTGCTGCGTCAGTGGCAGCAGGCGCTGCCTCTTTTTTTTTTTTGTTCTCTTGAAAAAAAATACATGTGGGGCCCACTCCTTGAAAATCCACTCCGCCCAATAGATTCTAGGGCCCAAACATGCCGTATAAGTATAATTTTTGACATTTATTTGGCGTGCAGAAATAATAAGATGGGCCCTAATAGCCTTTGAAGGGTAAGAAATACCATTTTCTATGGTATGGCCCGCCTGATCATCGGATTGACCTCATTCTTTGGCTCAACGCCTAAAATGATATGGGAAAGAGGATGGGCGGCCTGGATTGGATATATACATCAAGGTGGGACCTCCATGTACACCCCTTCCAAATTAAATTTTTTTTTTAAAACCTGCTGCGTCAGTACACCCACTGGCAGCGCACACTTCTCATGTTAGCAACGTCCAATGTCCCTGAACGCTGAACGGTTGTACATAGCACATATATTTAAGGTGGGCCCCACCCTCGTACATGTTATCAAGGTGGGCCACCAAATGATTGGATGGTGTGCATGAGGCCCACATCAAGGTAAGGCCCCCTTTGAGGAACGATTAGACATCTCACAACCTTTAGAGTGGACCACAAAATAGGGAAGGAGAGAAAGAGAGAGAAAGAAAGAGCGATCGAGTGATGGAGGGACCCCGCCACTATGGGCCCTCCCTAGCTTGATTTGAAACATACATCAATGGATCCCTCTACACATGGGATTATGGAAATTGAAAATCAACGGTGAGGATCCTTTCCCCACCAATATGGACGGTCTAGATGACCTTCTTAATGTAATGAAATAAACATCATGATGGGGTCCATTGAGAATGGCCCCACCATGGATGATCATGATGATCATGATGATCAAAGTGGGCCATCGGCCACAACTTAGGGTCCCAAGCGAGATCCAAACCATTGATCGGTTGGTCTCACTTGGCCCAACTTAAAAACATGAAAAATTACTATTATCTAGCACCCACCATTTGATCTTCTTGCTCCTAAGGGTTCCTTAGCTCCTTAGCTTCGATTTTAATGGAAGAGATGAGGTTTGAATGGCTAGGATGGGAGATGATGGGGTAGGAAAGTGGGCCACCTTTGTTGCTTGGGAATGCTTGGAGAGCTCATACGTATGGATTTCTCTCCTTTGGATTTTTTTGAGTTTGAAAATGAGAAATAGAGAGTTGTAAAAGGGAGAGAGAGAGAGATGTGTGATGGATTGATGTGGTGAGTGATGGGTGTGTAAGAAAACCTTGACTTTTGTGGCCATTTGTGTAAGAAATGCATGAGAGGTGTAAGAACTTTTTGACATTGAGGGCTTTTTGGTGTAAGAGAGGTATGGGCTTGTAAGAGATTCTTGACTTTTGTGGTTGCTTGGAAATGGGTGAAAGGTGATGTGTACTTGACATGTACTTGACATGTGATGGATTAATGGATTGATAGATTGATTGATTGATGTGGCACCTCGTAAAGATTCTCTTGGGTTTCACAACGCGCGACGTTTTTCTCTTATCGAACACTGGCCTACATCTCCTGACCAGGGTATCGCCTCGGTGCGCGAGTCATGGCATTGGAACCGCAGCGACGGCACGGTCGTTATGGTGAAGATCTTGGGTTGAGTCGATACGGGTTGACGGTATACAAATCAGGGTCGCACGTAAATATCGGTTAAGGGTCGAAGATTGCTGGAATTCGACCGGTAAGACCGCGGAGGTCTACGGAATGGTACGGACTAAGATACGAATCTTACGGAATATATGAGCACACGAGGGCCTTATACCATTAGGTCGTGACTCGTACTGTTGTGTAGTCGACTGGATAGGGGTGTAGCCTTACTCGCCTAATGTAAGAATGCATTGCCAGGCTGAGTCTGATAAACTCGTGAGTGGGTCCGCTACCGTCAAGCCTTGTTAGTGATTGGTTGTCCACAGGCGGGTAGTGAGGTCTCTTACACTCGTTTGACTGTGCGGGATCTATAGAGCAGCAGTCGTTCAGTAGTGTAATGGATCCCAGTAATTTTCTAATGATTGGAAATGTACTTGGCATATGATTTGGATATGAGCACTGGTATTACTTGCATCGCAGTAGCATTGGCTGCAGAAGCCCTTTCATGCATCACTTTGGTATGACGCCTAGTACTCATTGCATCGTATTCATGATAAGCCTTGGTAAGGCTTGTGATATTGTCATTGAGCACATTTTGCTCCTTGTACCTCATGCTATTCTTCTGTGTACCTTTGTCACACACTTTCACCACCTTCTAAGCTTCTATAAGCTTATGCACGATTGATGCGTGCAGGTGATTCTAGGTGGGTATCGTAGCGACAAAGCTTGGAGTAGAGTTGAGCTTGAGGACTCTAGTGTTGCTAACTTCTCTCCCTTCTTCTATTATCTTATGTATGTCCTTTTGGACTTTATGGATATTTGTAAAAGTTCAAATTCTTAGTGAATTTTGTGATGTGTGCCTTGTTATTTTCAGATATACTTGCAGTGATCTTGGTTATGCTCGTATTGGAAATGATTATATTCTTATGGAAATTCTCCTTGTAAGATCTCAGGATCGGAACCTCCCTTATGAACCGAGAATGTGATACTACGGAGGCTGTTGCGGCCAAAACCGGCCATCAGATTCTTTGTGAGTCCAGTTACTGAGTCTGAGGCGTGACACATACTAATGGCATGCTTATATGTTATGAGATAATATAAGCATATCTAGTTAGTCAACTAAACATATTATTATGAAAGCATGTTATGATATAAGGTAAAAAGAGAACGTGATGAATGATCAAGTCATAGTGCGTAGTATCACAAGCCAATAGGGGCCTCGCACCTAGGGCTATAATATATGTGTGTCCCATACCTAGCATGTGAAGTAATTACAAAATAATAAACTCTTGATCCTGAATAGTCCCATACCTATTATATGACACTTAAATAGTATTTATACATCCACAATCCCAAGTGTTTAATCTACATCTTGGTATGATTCCCATATGGAATCACATAAATCTAATACAAAAGCACTGGTCCACAATACGCAACCATGACAATAGTAAGAGACTTCATCACTCGCCTCATTAGTGATAATGCCAACACCCACCTTGCTCACCAGCACGGGGGCCATTTTCAGGCTAGTCAGATCGGACCTCAATCGCCACTTCACACTCAAGGCTGGTGAGGCTGCACCCATTTCCAACCGACCCCGACATAGTGAGAAATGCGGCTGCTGGTGTGCGATATTTATGCACTTATCAAGGTGGGCCTCCACAGTGGGTCCCACCCTCTGGACAACATGCAGCAGGCACACCGCCTGTCAGCTGAGGTTAAAACAAAAACATCGGTGGGCCAAACACCAATCGGTGGGCCAACATTGAGTGGACCTGGGACCTACACCGTCTCCTGTGTGCGGTCCAGCAGGAGTTCGGGTCTGGCCCACTTAAAATGGGCTGGAGAAAACAGATGAACTGAGTGGATTTGGGCACGGTCATCACTGGACTTAGGAAAGGTTTTTAACCGTGGACATGTCCGTCGCTATGGAGGGGCCCACAGAGGTTTGGATCAAAAGCTTGTACAGGTTGGTAGAAAAAGTCATCACGGTGGAGTCACTTAGATTTGGATCTGTTGCTGGAACAAGGGTCAGTGGGCCCAGGGAAAGTTTCAACGGTGCACACCCAATCACTACTGTTCCCTTAGATGAGGTCCATTGGAGCTTTGAATCTGTTCCATTTCTGGCTCGTGCCCTGCAATGAGCTGGCAAAACAGATGGGCAGGGTGGATTAGACAAGCATCAAGTGGGCCCAGGGAGATTTCATTGGTAGGCGTTCAAACAAGACTGTTTCATGTGGCGCGGCCCATCTGAGATTTGGATCGAATTCATGTTTAGGCACCTGCTTTAAAATGAGATGGCAAATCAGATGGACGATGTGGAATGCACATGCTTCACGTGGGCTCCACTGTATGGTGGCCCCACTCCCGAAATAAGCTGGAAAAACAGATGGCCTGGGTGGATTTTCAGGGACGTGATGGTGGACCCAGGAAGCTTTTAACGCTGGACGGGAACTTTTTTAAGATAAGTTTGGTTTAAGAGCAATTATAAGTAACTTAAAAAAAAAAAAAAAAAAACCTAAAAGTACTTGAGGCTGTTTGTTAACATTGAAATTTTGTACTTGACGCGGAATTTGGAAAATGCTTAATGTTTAGTGGTATTTGTTAACATAGAAGAGGGAAAGGGGGAATTAAGAATGCCCCGCGTGATTATTATTTTTTTAGTCCAAAATTATCCTTTATGACAAAGATTTTCTCCCTTGTGTTATACACATCCCAACTTTTAATACAGGGCACTTCTCTGAGCTCTCCATGATTTATGCGTTAGATCCACACTATCTATCAACTTTTCTATATCATTTTAAAGCATGATCTGATGCCATTGAATAGCTGGTTGCTGGACTATTTGGGTACCCATTCGATGCCATTGAGACCTATCGAAGTGCAATCGAGAAAATTTAATTTTTCGTGTTTTATCTTTGGACTGTTTTGTGTTAGTTCGATGCCATTGAAGTGGGGTTCGATGTCATCAACAATCTGTCAATGACATCAAAGTCCCATCGAATGTATCGCAGAGTTGCGCAGAGTTGTGTATCCGTGAAATTTGTTTTCGATTGTTATTATTTCTAAAGCTATATGTAAGAGTGCAATCGGGATTGTGGTAGATATGGAGCTTTTTCAATTCGTTCCTAGGGTTTCAAGGGTGTAGCTCGAGGTGATTATAGGCTTGTACGAATCGAGTATTCTATAAACTCTTGTAATTTCTCCTTTCATAGTGATTATTTGTCGCTTTGTGCTGTGGTTTTTTTCAAATTTTTTTTTTCATATTAAAATCAATATATTTGCATTGTGCTTGATTGGTGTGAATGGATTATTTTACTTGATTCATCTTGTGTGCTTCCACCAACTTAGGCCTTATGAGCAGAATTATCCCGCACACGACTTATAGTTAGCAGTGTAATTTTTGCCTTAAAAGTATGGAGGCATTACTTGTATGGGGTTAAATTCAAACTTTTTTCGGAACATAAGAGCTTGAAATACCACTTTTCACAAGCCGAGTTGAATATGAGGCAGAGACGTTGGATGAAATAGATGAAATACTATGATTTTGATCTTCAGTACCACCCGAGAAAAACTAATGTGGCGGCGGATGCTTTAAGTCATCAGCCACAGGTCCAAGTGGCATAATTGATGATGCGAGAGTGGAAAATGGTAGAAGATATAGTTGAATTTGAATTTGAGATGACTCTACAGTACTAAGTTGTTCAATTAGCAAACTTGACGATTCAACCCTCTTTGATATCTTAGGTAATAGAAGCCCAACAATTTGATCAATGAGCGTTGTTTTGTAAAGATGTGATAATAAGGAAAAGTCAACCGGAGTGGCGCATAGGCTTGGATGGTGGACTTTGGTTTCAGGGCAGATTATATATTCCAGATATCTCGAAATTGAAGAAGGCCCTTATGGATGAGGCACATCACACTAAGTTTACTATCCACCAAGGATTTACGAAGATGTATAAGGACATAAAAAGGCAATTTTTGTAAAACCCGTATCCTAATCCGTACTGTTCCGTCACTTCCCGCGACCCTTCTCGTCGAATTCCTGCAATTTCCGACCTGTAGTCGACGTTGCGCACGACCGTAAGTCGTATCCTACACATTTGAGTCTGCTTAATCCGAGGCTTGTATCATTGCGACCGCACCGTCGCCGCTCATGCACCGATCCGATACCCTGACTAAGAGATGTGAGCCAGCATTTATTTCAAAAAAATGCCGCGTGTTTACATTTTCAAGAGAATCTCTACAAAGTGTCAAATCAATCCCATTACTCAATCACCCATCAATCACTTTATGTCAAGTACAAGCAACTATACCTCTCTTACATCACCCTTACCTAAAGTCAACTCTCTCCCTCTCTCTCTCTTACACCACCTTACATGTCAAGTACCACTCACATCACTCCATCACTTACCTCACATCCCTCTTACAAACTCTCTCTCCCTTTCTCATTTCTCATCTCACTTCTCAAGCAACCAAGAAGCCCACACGTCCATGCATTTCTAAGAGAGAATAGTGATTTTGGTGGCCCACTTTCCCACCCAAAAGCCCATCATCCTAGCCATCCATTTTCCATCTCCACCATCAAAGTGAAGCTCTAGGAGACCGGCATCCCGACGGACCAAGAAGATCAAGTGGTGGGTGCCTCCATAGTCTAATTTTCATGTTTTTAAGAAGAGCCAAGTGAGGCCAACCGATCAATGCGTTGGATCTCACTTGGGACCCTAAGATGTGGCCAATGACCCATCTTGATCATCAAATCATTCCATGATGGGGCCATTGTCCATGGACCCCATCATGATGTTTACTTTTCTTGCATTAAGAGGTCATATAGACCGTTCATTTTGGATGGAGAGGGATCTCCACCGTTGATCTTTTGTTTGAATGGCCCATATACAATGGGACCCATTGATGTATGATTGGATGGTTAAAACAGAGAGCCCATAGTGCCGGGGTCCCTCCATCATGCGTGTCCCACTCTATCTCTCTCTATCTCTCTCTCTCTCTCTCTCTCTCTCTCTCTCTCCCTCTCATCTTTTATTTATTTTCTTGTATGATTGATGAGGCCATGAGGCCCACTTGAATGAGCCCCACCATGAAATATGTATTCTATCCAAGCCCTCTATGAGTGGGGCCCACAACCTTAGATATATCATTCATCTTGTGGTGGCCCACCTAAACAAAACAAAAAAAAAAGAAGAAAAGAAACGTCCAGACGCTGGACGTCATCTGGATAAAGACAAAATAAAATAAAATATAGTTTTGTTTTTAAACTTGGGGTGGGCTACTTGTAAAGGCTCTACAGTGATATATGTATACAATCCGAGCCATCCATCCTTTTTCCCATCCCATTTTAGGCGTTGAGCCGAAAAATGAGGTTGATTGGGGTATCTAATGGGCCATAGCGTTGAAAACAGTACTACTACCATTCAAATACGCTTTGGTCATTTTATACGCCAAAACAAAAATCGGATATAGGGCTCATTCTGACTGTTTCGAGCCGTAGAATACAGTGGATGGAGTGGATCTACCAGATGTGGGCCCCACACTCGAAAAACCTCAGAAAAAAGAGTTTTCAAAAAAAAAAAAGACAAATGAGGCAGCAGACGCTGCTGCTGCAGAGCCTACGCCAGGACGGCGGGCAGACGCAGGGGGTCCCACGGCTAACCATGTGGGCCCCACCTTGATGTTTACTTGCCATCTGACCTGTCCACTAGGTGGCCCACTTTCTGAGGTGGGCCCTCCCTAAAAATGAGGCCCATCCAAAGCTCAGGTGGCCCACACCATAAGAAACAGTGTGAATTGAATTCTACCATTGAAACCCTTTTGGGGTCCACAGAAGTTTTTAATCAAGCTGAAATTTGTGTTTTCTCTGCACCCAGGTCTCTGTGACCTTTATCAACGGGTTGGATGAAACAAATAAACATTATAGTGGGCCCCACGTGGGACCCACTGTCCACGCCAGTCCCACTGGCGGACTGAGTGGAGATACCTCGTTCCAACACTTGAGGTCCTGCATCGATCCCTGGTGGGGCGGATAACATGGAGTGTGTGCTGGCGTGGGTGGGACCCACCGATGATGTATTTATTTTATTCACACCATCTGCCTGGACGGTGGAAGCCCACTGTGATGTATGAGTTCTAGCCACATCATCCAGTGGATGGTGGAGCCCACCGAGATTTATGTGTTCTATGTACATCATCCAACCTTTAGGTGGGCCCCCACCATAGTGCATGTGTTGCATCCAAATCGCCCATTTACTTTGTAAAAATCATTTTTTTTATGGTTTGAGCAAAAAAAAATTTAAAAAAATGAGTTAGATCTATGGTTCAAGTGGGCCCACCTTGGTATGTGTATAGGGGGCCCATGTTAGCCTATTTGTAACCATTCATTAAGGCCCACTTTGGCACACATAAAGCCTATGGGATTAAGCCCATTTGACATGCATAAGGCCTATGGGATTAAGCCCATTTGGCATATATAAGGCCCATGGGTTTGGGCCTATTTGACATATGCAATGCCCATGGGATCCGACCCATTTATTCACATATAAAGCTCATGGGATTAAGCGCATTTGATGTGCATGGGGCGCAAATGGAGTGACCCATTTGATATATTTAAAGCTCATGTGTGTAGGCCCATCTGATATATTTAAGGTCCAAGTTGTGAGGCCCACTTTGATGTATTTCATGGCCCATGGGTCATGGACCATTGCAATGTACATAAGGCTCATTGGTGAGGCCCATTAATGCAACCATTTGATGAATGTAAGGCTCATGTGATTTGGCCCATTTGATGTATCTATGGCCCATGGATCGAGGCCCAACGGATGTCCTTAGGGTCCATTGCAATGTACGTTTCTCATGGTTCATGTAATGATATTTATGGCAGGTCGTGCCTAGGGAACAATGTTGGTTTGACGTCCACATTGTATGTATAATGTTAGTTAAATGTCCACATTGTAACTCTCTTTAGGGCCCATTGATAGGCCCATACTCGTTACTATTCATCACTTTATAATATGCTTAGAATAATTCCATGACTCATGCCCATACGCATCATATGTATGCTTGATTTGAGTAGTGACTGATCATAGCATATGCCATTGGGCAGACCACTTATGGGACCCGTTATGAGACGGAGTGCCCCACATAATCGTGTAGTACGCACTGAATTTCTACATAATGTGACAGCGTGATTCATACATCTCGTATACGTGTGACTTGATCACTGCACGCCCTAGCGACATCAGGGCTGTGGCTCCACAGGTACATCGTGGATGGCCGTATTGGATACCGAAAATACTTGATTCTAGTACTGTGAGCACTTAGGATGTCCTTGGGTGAGAGTCACAGAACCTTTTTGGTACCAGGAGATGCTCCAACGTCTAGACCGAGTGGATACACGAGCGCCCGAGTGCCGAATACTAGTAGGCCGCATCTCCCACTGTGTCGTGGTCGGTTGGAAGGGGGTGTGGCCTTATCCGCCTGAGTGAGGGGGCTATAAGCTAGGCTGAGTTTGACCAGCTCGCAAATGAGTCCGCTATCGACGAGCCGGGTAGGTATTGGCAGACTACTTTTCAGGCGGATAGTGAGGTCTATTCCGCTTGCTTGACTGTGCAGCTAAGGAGGTGGAAGTCACTGCGAAGTGTATTAGACCCCAATGATATCCAGAGGGGAACTATACTGATATATGTACTTGATGAGTACCGACTTGCTTGGATTGCATTTCGCATATGACATTCGGATATGTAGGCCTTGCATTGCATCGGTGTGACCGATGGCATTCATATCTCACATCATGTCTTGCATTACATAGCCTTGGTATGGTTGATTGTATTCATGGACTTACTGCATACTTTCACACTACTCTGATATTGTACACTTGACGTTTGCCTTACGCACACACTTACACCACCCTCTAAGCTTTTGTAAGCTTATGCACGACATTGGAGTGCAGGTAGCGTTGGACAGCAACAGCGTTGAGGCAGGAGCGCGTATCAGACCAATTTGGAGCTTTTGATAATCTTGTATTTCCCTTTCTATATTGTACTTAAAAGATTTTGATATAGTGGATATATGGTGATGTTGTTTTGTGACTTGGTTATGCTCCATTACAAAAAAAAATTTCATTCTGAAAATCCTCCTTGTAGGATCCCAGGATCAGAATCTGGCATTTGATTGTCAGGAGCCGAGAATGGGGCACTACGGAGGCTGTCGGCACCGGATTCGGCAATCAGGATTCATGTGAATTCGATTTTTGGGTTTGGGGCGTGACAATTTTGCTGGACTGGAATGAAACGTGAAGTTTCTATGCATGTGTAAGAGTGTGACGTTTGCAAATGAGTAAAGGCAGAGCACCAAAAGCCTGCAGGGGAATTGCAACCTTTGGAGATATCATTATGAAAGTGGAAACATGTAACTATGGATTTCATTGTGGGTTTACTAAGAACCTTATGTCGACATGATGCTATATGGGCTATTGTAGACCATTTGACAAAGACAACCCACTTTCTTCCTATGAAAGTGGGAACATGTAACTATGGATTTCATTGTGGGTTTACCAAGAATCTTATGTCGACATGATGCTATATGGGCTATTGTAGACCGTTTGACAAAGACAACCCACTTTCTTCCTATTTGTATTTCTTGGTTTAAAGATCGGCTCGCAACTTTGTTTATAAACGAAATTATTAGATTACATGGTGCACCTATTTCAATTGTATCTGATCGAGATCCGAGGTTTACATCAAAGTTTTGCAAGAGTTTTCAAAAAGTAATGGGGACTACTTCAAGATTTAGCACAACATATCATCCATAAACAAATGGGCATTCCGAAAGAGTTAACAAGATTCTCGAGGACATGCTCAGATCATGTGCATAAGATTTCTCTGGTAGTTAGGACGACCACTTGCCGTTAGCAGAATTTGCGTATAATAATAGTTTTCAGGCGACTATTGGCATGACTCCCTATGAGGCGTTATATGGTAGACCTTGTAGGTCCCCAAGTTGTTGGACTGAGATTGGCGAGCAATGTCTTTTAGGTCTTGATGTTGTATAGAAAATGTCTGTAAAGATTGATCTTATTCGACAACGTATGCTTACAGCTCAGAGTCGGCAGAAGAGTTTTTTAGATTGCCGGCATAGACCCGTAGAGTTTGTCGAGGAGACTGTGTATATCTCCGAGTTTCACCAGTGAAAGGTGTAGTATGATTTGGTGTTAAGGGAAAGTTAGTCTCGAGCTTTATAGGGCCCTTTGATATTATTTAACGAGTTGGCACCGTAGCTTATCGTCTCGATTTACCACCCCAATTATCTAGAGTTCATAATGTTTTTCACGTCTTGATCTTCGTAAATGTGATCCGAAGATAATAGCACCTGTTATTGACTAGCAATCCTTAGCAGTTCGGGAAGATGCATTCTATATCGAGCAACTAATTTGTATTGTGGATAGAAAAGAACAAATTCTTCGTACTAAAGTCATCCCCTTAGTTAAAGTCCAACAGGGTTATCATTCTGTAGAAGAAGCAACTTGGGAATGGGAAGCAAAGATACGCAGTCGTTAACCTTATGTATTTGATTCCAGGTACGTATAAGTATGATATGGTTATTATTGTATTGTACTGTTATAACGAAATATGTTTTGAAATTTCGAGGATGAAATTTTTCTAAGGGGAGAGTTGTAAGACCCGAGGCCCCAAAATCTAGTTCGTATACTGGATAGCCATTGACTGTAGGTCCATTAGCCCTGAGAATATTTTGACTTGATCATAATGTTGTTCTGTTATCGTGCCTCAAGCCGCATTTCAACCCGATGTCCGAATTTTAATATACGGACTTAAAATTAAACAATCTGAGAAATGACAACTATGTCCTTATTTTATCTGGAAGTAGTCCATCATCGAGTTTTCAAAATTTTTTAGCTCCGAGAGCCTAATCTTTGTGACCGTAGTCGAGTTATAGAATTACTGACAAAAACGGCATGTCAATATGACACTCGGATTGTAAGTTATGAATATATATGCACATGTATATTTTGATAAAATAACTTAAATGACCTCGATTTTTTTTTTTTTTAAAATCCTTGGAATGCTTTATTTCAAATCACTTAAATAGCATTTTTCTATTGTTACCATAAGTTTAAACTTTTTAAAAACATCACAAAACACCCTCAACCCTTCTTTTTATAAAAAAAACCAATTTTAAAACCATTTTCAAGTCCATAAACATAAAAACCCTATTTCAACTACCCATTTCCAGCACTCTCTTACTTGTGTCATGGGAAGCCTAAGGTGAGTGTAGAGACAAAAAGAAAAAAGAAAAAGAGTAGCTTAAGTTTAAAGTTGAAAAGAAGAAGAAGAAGAAGAATAAAAGTAGAAGCCGAGTTTGAAATTCAATCCTCTGATTGTTACAGGTGAGTGCATAAATTATGAACATGCATATATATGTGTTAGATTACTTGAAAGCCTTATAAAAGAATAGATTTTCTAGTCTATGGTTGTTGAGAGAGAGAGAGAGAGAGAGAGAGAGAGAGAGAGAGAGCTTTGAATTACACCACTAATGGCTATAATGCTGAATTTTTTGATTTAATTGGTTAGACTATTGATGGAAGATTGGATGATAGAGATGAACTTGATAAAAAGGCCATGGGAGAAGCTATGTAGGATCAACCCATCATGACCCCATCTCCACCATCAATTAAACCATCTATGTGGCCCACACCCAAGGGATTCATATGTTTTAGTTTTGTTTAAATTCATAAGTATTTCCATCGGTTTTTATCTTTGTCCCTTACAAAGTCTGCCCGCTACCTGTTTGACCAAACGTTTGAAAGAGTTGTCCTTCCTCCTTTTGGTGCAGCTAACTCTTGAGAAAAAGCATGCTTGTGGCATGAAGTCTTATAGCGGAATGAATCCCGACTTGGATTTAGATTGACTAAGTCATGTGCATATCATATGCATGGTTCATAGTTGTTGTATCATTGTATGATTGAGATTGAATGATTCATATCATGGTATGGTGAATATAGTGGGTTGTGTTGCAACACACAATGTGTCTATGATTAGTATGTGAACTGTCCAAATACAAGATGCATTACATGAGACCCCTATGAGGAACTTAAATTTATGAGGAGACCACATGAGGAAGGTTGTATACTTGCCTTGAAAAACATGATATATTGTGATTATGTGTGGACTTAAGCATACAGTGATTGTAAATGCAATGAAACATACTTTGTTATGACTTGAGTTGGACACCACACCAGAAATGTATAATTCAACAGGATATGATTGGAGGTCCCTGGGTGAAAGTCCCTAAACCTCGATTGGTACTATTGGGAGCAACCAATGCCTAGATCGGGTGGAAGAACAGAGCGCTGGAATGCCCAAATACCAAAGTTAGCAGCGACTCCCACCGACGCGTGTCGATTGGTTGAGAGGTTTGACCTGACCTGCTTATGGGCAAGCAAATATAGGTAATGTGTGACAAGCTCGTAAATTGTCCACTATCGTGTTGCTAGATGACTTATGACTTCTCGCTGTTAGGTAGATAGTGAGGTTCAATACAAGTGAGTTAAACTAGTTCGGCCCATGAATTATGTAGTCCCACCTCTATAGTTCACCACGGTGAAAAAGCCTGTGCAAGTGGGTAGCAATCATATGCGAGTCCCACTTCTGTTTCAGACCTTGGTGATCTAATTGAAAAATGTGGAAAGTTGTGAAAATGTTGAAAGAGTATGTATGTTACAAGTGGGTAGAAGTCCCACCTCTGTAACAAAAAAATGATATTAATAAAAAAATGATTTGAAACATGAAAAGTGGCATCATGCATTGTATCTTTATTTTATTGTTATCGGCCCAATAGGCCTGTGCATGATATGAGCATGATAGGAAACATGCATTTTCACTACATACACTCACTCACTGGGCTTAGTAGCTTAAGGGTTTTTTTTTTTTTTTTTTTTTTTTTACAGGTGAGAATAGGGAGTTGCAGGAGTAGAGGTTACAGACTCCAGTTGTCCTTTTTGTTTTGTATATATCAGTGTATATATATTTTTTGTAGTACCCTGTATATGTACATCAGGTATTGTAAATATGACATGGTTTACATTTTGGTTTTACCTTGATGTGCTCAGTTGTACACAGTAACACATGTTGAATATGATGAAATTTTGAGAAATGATATGTATTTGTCATCTTTACTTTCAGAAATACTCCTTGTGGAGCCCCGCTTATGGGACTTAGTATGTGATAGTTGGAAGCCTCAAAATTGAAGTTCTACGGAAGCTGTCAACCAAAATTTGGTGTATAGTAATCACAGATTACCGACACTAGATTTAGGGACGTGACAACTATTTGATGTTATTGAATAGCTGGTTGCAGGATTATTTGGGTACCCATTCGATGCCATTGAGACTTATCGAAGTGCAATCGAGAAAATTTGATTTTTCGTGTTTTATCTTTGGACTGTTTTGTGTTAGTTCGATGCCATTGAAGTGGGGTTCGATGTCATCAACGATCTGTCGATGACATCAAAGTCCCATCGAATGTATCACAAGTTGCGCAGAGTTAGGTATCCGCGGAATTTGTTTTCGATTTCGATTGTGATTATTCCTAAAGCTATATGTAGGAGTGCAATCGGAATTGTGGTAGATATGGAGCTTTTCCAATTCGTTCCTATGGTTTCAAGGGTGTAGCTCGAGGTGATTATTGGCTTGTTCGAATTGAGTATGCTATAAACTCTTGTAATTTTTCCTTTCATAGCGATTATTTGTCGCTTTGTGCCGTGGTTTTTTTTTCGAAAGAATTTTTTCATATTAAAATCAGTATATTTACATTGTGCTTGATTGGTGCGATTGCATTATTCCACTTGATTCATCTTGCATGCTTCCGCAGTCCCTAACACAAGCTGATTTGTGAGGTTCAATGTGCTTTGTATATACCATCTAATCCATTCGTCATAAGATGACCCCACAGGGATGACGGGATCAACAAGAAATCCGGCCATTCCAAGAATTTTTGCTCCCTTAGGTATGGCCCACCTAATGTTTGATTTTAGATCCCTGGGCGAACTTGATGCAGTGCACGGGATGGACGGACAGATGGGAGCGGGATCCAACCACCAATAAAAATGTAACCAAGGACAAACAAGGTGGCATGGGCTTGGACTGATCACGAGGAGCGAAGGCCGGCCGAGTAGATTATTTGTCTGGGATGGTATCAAAGTTCTCTACGTTACAGCCAATAGAAAAGGCCATAGGATGTCAGAAATCAAGGGACCACCCTCCTCTCGAATAAACGAAGGGAAATGATATGGTAGAATGGGTAACAACTAGAACTTCGTACAGCCCTCTATCTACTGCAGACTTTCATTTCAAATTCGTGGTTTTGTGAAAATCGAGACCGTCCACGTGGTGCCCTCTATCATAGATGGCAAGTATAATAAAAAATAACCTACTATGCAGACAATCTAAGCCGTCCATTTCTGGCCTTCAAATCGACGTTAGAAAACAAGAGACTGACAACATTAGACACTTGGTGCAAAATGAAAAGGACCACTGGGGAGCGGATTAGGTGCGGCCCCGACCCCACCCAACACGGTGCGGCACTGCTGTGGGGCCCACCTTGATGTATATATCCACGCTGTCCATCAGTTTTGTCAGAAGTTTTAGGGCACGAATCCAAAAATGAAACAGATCCAAATCTCATGTGGACTACACTACAGGAAACTGTGGTGGTTGAGCATTCAAAACTTCCTGTGCACTGTAAAAGTTTTCGACTAAGCTCATATTTGTTTTTCCCCCTCATCCATGCCTGTGTGACCTTATCAACATAACGGATGACAAGTAAACATTACGGTACAATACATTCATCAAGTTCGGCCCTATGTTCGGGGCCACACCGTGTCCGGTGAGGATGAGGCCGCACCTGCGGCTCAAATGATAAGGGAAATTTATTACAATGGCTTAAGGTACAATGGAATCAAGGACCTCCGCACTTTAAATCTTAGTTTCATGGCTAGTGGAACACTTTTTAACTTTCTTCTAGATTAAATTGCCCTTCCATCAGCAGCTCCCTCGTATGTAATTTGTCTCGTAAGTTGATTTTTTATTTTTTATTTTCAAAATAAGGATTAGGCCCACCTTTCGCTGATTTTATCCATTCATTTTAATTGAATAATTGTGAACCCATAAAAATGTTTTATTTATTTATTTACTTATTTCTGATTTTCCGTTGAAGCTCTCTGTGACCCACAACTATATTAATGTTGTGTGTTAATTCTTAATTATTTCTTTCGATATAGTCTATTTATAATGAGTTTTACCATCAAATTTTGGCCAATGACATGAAATTACTTCACAATAAGCTAGCGGGCCCCACATAAGATGTGAGATGGGTTTTTATAGTGGGGCCTTTATTGCAGAAATGTCATTTGACTGCTTCCTTTGTTTTCTTCTTCATTTTTTTTTTCATGTGAGGGAGCACAAGAAGAGTAAGTTTTTTCAAGAGTTGGTAAATATATAGATTGCCATGGCATTCTTTGGGAGATCACAACAATCCTCGGCAAATCTCCATTGAAGCTCCAATGAAGCTCAGTACAATTTCTAGGCCAAAAATATTTTTTTTTTTTGAAGTTTTCTGGTCACATTATCTAACGTAAAAACTATGGTGGCCAAACGTAGCTTCTTTTATGTATTGCGTTTGTTTTTATTGGTGAGTATTAATGATCGAAGTTTGTAAAGGGAGGAGGGTGTGCTAGTCCCCTTGGTATGGAAAGAATGGTGAGAGTTTGTGAAAGGAAGGAAGGTGTGGAAAAATGTTGTAATGGATAATTTTTTATTTTTTATTTTATTTTATTTTTATATAATGAAAGAATATTGTAAAGGGTAAATGTGATAAATATTATAATGGATGAATTTTTGTAATAAAAGAATGTTGAGATAAAAGAATGGTGTAATGGATGAATATGGTATGGTGGATCACTTATTAGCATCGGTGATCTACAGTAAGTATCAGCGATCCATAGTGAATATCGACTATCCACCATACAACATTCATCTATTACAACATTCTTCCATGACAACATCTATTCAATACAACGTTCATCAATTTATCACATATATAAAGATTTACAAGGTGGGGCATATATATTACCAAATCTTCAAGGAAATATAAGTACATCAGCCATTAGTAGCCAATATTTCAAAAGACACATTCTCACAATGTGGGAAACAACCATACCTAAATAAATTAGTAGGGTCGACCAAAGTTAATTAGGCTGAATCTATCCACCGCATAAAGGACAAAGTATGGTGCTAGATAAAGCAAACAAGTCAAAAATAGGCTTTCTTCATTAAAAAGATAAAATATGTATAAAAGATGGTCAAAAGATTTTTTATATATATATATATATATATATATATATATATATATATATATATATATATATATATATATATATATATATATATATAAAGACATTTTTTATCTTAATTTAGCCAGTTTCGCACCAACTCATATCGAGAGGTGCAATTGGCTAACGTTGTAGCTATCTTAAATAAATTTTCCTTACACGAAATTGTTTCAACATCTTCCTATTCATAGAGGACAAATATTGTCGCAAGAAGGATTAGTTAAGATTTATTTAGCCTCTTCAAAAGTTTCAGCTGTTAATAATGTTATGCGTTGGGTTGATTGAAGCACAATTTCGACGTCATGAAGACGAACTATTAGTTCTACAAGACAACATTCTCTTCTAATTTGATGTATCAATCTGTTTTCAAGCATTGAGTTGTTAAACAATGTATCGGGTGTTATAGTAATCCATGCGGAGCACATCTACGATGGCTTGATAGGCGTTATTGTCTTCTTACATTTGTCTAACTTGTTCATGACAAGCTTGATGATTATGAAGTCATTGTGTCATCAAAATATAAAAGTGTCGAGCCTCATGAAATTATTCAAAAATAGCTTGAAGTAGTCGTAAAATGATGGTCATTTCCTATGCAAAAGTGTTTGCAGTTTTAAAGGGTTAGAGTTCATGGAGATATATATGCAACAATCTCTCCATTCCTTATTACAAGACACAAAGCCAACAAATCTAACTCAAAGAGAGAAATCAAGAAAGTAATAGCCTTGCGAGCAACATCATAAGCCATAATAAAAGAGATTAATTTATGCAAGAAGATTAGAAAACTGAAAAGATGGGATTAATGAGGTTTGATGGTTAAAAAAACATATATAAGCAAAACGATTGCTGTATGACAGTGATTTGCTTCTTGAGGTCGATGTTTTTGTTCTCCAACGGATGCATTTAGAAGTCTAAGGATTTTGGTAGGGTTGTACACGAACCGAGTTAGCTCGGTTAGCTCGCTTAACTCAACTCGAAAAAGCTCGATTCTACTCGGTTCGAAATTGAGTTCAAGCCGAGTCGAGTTGATATTTTGAGCTCGAAAAAATTTTGAACTGAGTTCGAGCTTGCCTAAGCTCGACTCGACTCGGATCAAACCCCAACTCGAATAGAACTTAGATCGAACTAGTTCAGTGACTCGGTTACTTTGATATTAATGTTGCTTACCAAGTGTTTAATGAAATGACTCATTGAAGTGTCGGCTGGTGGTAAGGAAGGTATGTATATGAAACAAATACCCATTTTTCTTGATTTTGATGTTATCTATAAGTGTAAGACCCGTATCCTATCCCGTACCGTTCTGTAGGCCTCCGCGGTCCTCCCGATCGAATTCTGGCGACCCGTTATCTATTGTCAGTGTTTGCGCGCGATCCCGAGTCGTGTTCCGTATGTCAAAGTTGGCTCGATCCGAGACTTGTACCGTAGCAACTGCGCTGTCGCCGTGGTTCCGACGTCGCGTATTACGCACCAAGGCGATACCAAGGCCAGGAGATGTGGGCCCGCGCTCAGTTCGAGAAAAACGCACGTTGCAAACCCTAAGAAAATGTCCCATCAAATATCAAGTACACACCCCATCAATTCCATCACTCACACCCATCCCCAAGTACAACTACCCTCCCCAAAGTCAACTCTCCCCATCACTCATCACTCTCTCACCCATCCCTCTCTCTCTCTTTACATCAAATCTCTCATCTCTCTCATCTCTCTCATCTCTCTCATTTTTCCTCCCAAGAAACTCACGTTCAAGATCCTCATGAGAGAGCTAGTGTGGCCCACCTACCTATCTCCCATCCCCACCCTTCAAAATTGATCTCGACCGTTGAATCATGACCCATTGGAGCTAAGATGAGGAGGAGCCTAAGAAGAAGCAAAAGATGTGGGTCTCTCTCTCTCTCTCTCATTCACTCTCTCTCTCTTTCTATTGTGATGGTGTGGATCCCACCAATATGTGTTATATCTACTCCATCTATCAACATCAGACAGTGTGGCCCACCCAATTGCAGGTGATGATCCACACCATCCACTGTTTAGACCCCCCCCCCCCCCCCCCCCCCCCCCCTCCCCCCCCTCCTTTTTATATATTATATTTTATATAATATATCTATATGATATATAATATAGTATATATTATATATATGGAATATAATATATATATTATATATGTATATATATGCAAGTGGGCCACGTGCATGTGGGGCCCACCATGATGTGTTTATCCCAGCCGTCCAGCATCTCTGGACGCTGGACGTGATGCAGGTGTAGCGAACATGGAGTGTGTGTACTGACATGGGTGAGTACTACCAAGCTAATTAAAAAAAATAATTATATAATAATTATATTGCACTTTTTGGTGGGCCACTCATGCAAGCCCCGCCTTGATGCATGTACTTAATCCAAGCCGTCCATCCTCTTCCTCAGATCATTTTAGGCGTTGAGGCGAAAAATGAAGTGAATCCGAGTGTCTTGTGGGCCGTATCTTGGAAAATGGTAGCCTTTACCATTAAAAATTCACTTGATGATCCTGTATGCCAAAACACTTCAGATATTAGACTCGTTTGGCTTGTCTTGAGCCGTAGGAGCGAGTGGACGGTGTGGATTTTGTTAATGTGGGCCCCACCGGTGAAAATCCGTAGAAAAACTCCAAATTTAAAAAAAAAAAAAAAAAAAAAAAAAAAAGAGAGAGAGAAGAAGAAGGGCAGCACTGACGGTGCTGCTGCTGCTGTAGACGGGCGGGCAGATTGGGCTGGGCCACGGGTCCCAGCCGTGGACCCCACCATGATGCATTAAAACATCAACACTGTGCATTTGATGGGTCCCCTTCGGGACAGTGGGCTCCCCAAAAAATCAGCCCTATCCGAAGCTCAAGTGGCCCACATCACAAGAAACAGTGGATTGAATGTCTCCCATTGAACCCCTTTTAGGTGTCTTAGGGCTTTGGATCATTGTGAAATTTATTTTCCCACTCCATCCTGGTTGGTGTGACCTTACCAACGGGTTAGATTGCTAATAAGCATTAGGGTGGGCCCCACATGGGACCATAGTGATGTATGTGTTTTATTCACACCGTCCACTAACCGTGGACGGTGGAAGCTGAAAGATGTATGTGTTTTATCCCTGTCGTCCAGCCATTTGACTGGGTTGTTGGATGGGCAGTGGACCCTACCATGATGCATGTGCTGCATCCAACCGTCCACCCATTTGTCATGCTGGCCACTGGCCACGCTCGTGCACCCCACCTGCATTTATGGGTTTCATCTACACCGTCTGTTTGGACGGTGCCAGGTGCAGCCCCATTATGACGCATGTATCGTATCTACATTGTCCAACATGTTGATGCTTGTGTTGCATATATATCATCTTTCAATGGGCCCTATGACACTAGCAATTCTATGGGGTCCGCTGGTGTATGTGTTATATCTAAACCGTCCATCCATTTAGCAAGACTCATCTCAGGACCGAAAATGAGACAGATCTAGTTATCATATGGACCACATTGCAGAAAAATGTGGTGTTGAACGTCTACCAATGGAACCCCTTTGGGTTACAAAGTTTTGAATCAATATAATATTTATTATCTTTCCCTCCCTAATCAGGTCCTTGTGACCTTATGAACAGTTGAATGGGAATTAAATGCTATGGTGGACCCTCTAATTTTTTAACTATGGGAATCATTATCACCACTGCCATTTGTGGTATGGTCCAGATGATCTTTGGATATGATATTTTTATATATAATGCTTTAAAATAATCTCTAATAATGGTTTAAGTATGTAAATGGTATGACTCATTTAATAGGGGCCGATTTGATATATTTGGGGCCCACTTGATAAGGCCCGATACGATGTATTTTGAGCCCACGTGATGCAGCCCATTTGACGTATATGAGCCCATTGGTGCGGTCCACTCGATTCGGCCTATTCGACTTGGTCCATTTGATTTGGCCCATTTGTAACGACCCAGTTAATTCGGCCATTTAATCGGCCCATTGGATTGATTCGACTCATTTGATGTAACTGAGGTCCATTGATGATGTATGAGGCCATTGATGAAGCCCATCTTATATTCCATCTAGCCCGTCTAGTAGATCCAGCGTCCTGTTGGGCTGACCGCCCACCAGATGGCCCATCTTTCTGTGAGCATTGTAAATTCACGCTGGCCATCGGTGTGGGGCCCATTCGTGTTAATGCAGTATGGGCCGCTTTGTAGTGTCAGCCCACACAGTTGTAGCAGGTCCAAATATTAGGTGGGTGCCCATCAGGATGTGTGTTGGGATGAGACGTCCCACCATGGGGCTGCCGTATAAAGCCCACTACGATGTATATGTTATACCCATACTATTCACCCATTTTGGGGGTAGTGGGCTACCTTATGAGGCCCACCATATATAAGTTCTATGCCCATGTTGTTCATCCGTTTTCTAGATTGTGTATGGGCCGTGGATTCCATATTTCAAATGGGCCGCATCATGTTGAATGTACCATATCCATGCTAGCCACCTTTCTGGTGAGGCTCATTTATGATGTGCAAGGGCCCCATTTATTGCATGATTGGCTGCCCATTATACAGTTTTGAGGCCCACCTTGATGTATAGGAAACACACTGTTTATCGGTTCTTTCGGCCACGAGTTGCCTCATGAGGGCCTGTTATAGTGTATATGTTGCACATGCTGCCCATCTATTTTGTTGGATTTCATGGGCCACCCCATAAGGGCCCAATATGATATATGTGATTCAATCTTTGCCGCCCACCTAACTTGCCTAGTTTTGGGCTAATTTGTAAAGCACACATTGGTGGATGTTGGTTACACCTTGGCCATTTAATTAGGGCATGTGGGTTGCCCATGAGGCCTAACATAATGCATGAGAAGGATGTTCTCCTTAGCCATGATGTCTGGGGTCATGACATGCCCCTTATGTAGCCCATTTTGATGTATTTAGGCCTTGGGGCCATTACTTGGGGCCCAACATAGTGTGTAGAATATTATGGATAATGCCCATTTGTTGTGTGGGCCCTGGGCTGTTTCTTGAGAACCTAGTATGAAGCCCATGGGATGTGTCCCAAAAGTGATGCATATGATATGTTATGGCCCTTGAGTGAGGCCCGATTTAATGTAATTGAGGTTCACCGGCTGTAGATAATTGAGGCCCATGTGTAGGGCCCACCTATTGTGTATTTGAAGCTCATGGGTTGTGGCCCATTGTAATGTATATGAGGGCCTATTAGTGTGGCTCGTTGATGCGGGCCACTTGATGTATATGAGGCCCATTATGATATATTTGAGGCTCATGGGTGGTGACTACTGTGATGTATTGAGGCCCATGAGTTGGGGCCCATAGTGACGCATTGGAGGCCCATTGTTACGGCCCATGTATTACGTCCCCTTTATTATGTATTCGAGGGCCCGGTAGTATGACCCAATGTGATGTATTTATGACTCATTTGATGAGGCTCGATGTGTTGTATATGAGCTCATTTGATGCGACCCACGACGGTGTGCATGTGAGGCCCTTGTGTGAGGCCATGGGCCACTCCTCGGGAGCAATGTTGGTTAAATGTCCACATTGATAGACAATGATGGTTAAATGTCCACATTGTGACCTTTTCGTAGACCTCTTTATTAGATTAGTTATTGATGTCGATCATCGGCATCTGTTATCGATACTGAATATGAGTACGTGATAGCATAACATCATAATATATACCCATGCACATCATCTACATGACTGTTATGAGATGTGGTTGACCATTGCATATGTCATTGGGCAGGTTGTTATGAGACTCCCTGATAAGTGGAGGTTATCTTACACGCGCACACGCTATGCGCAGGATTGATGCATGACTAGATTGTATGACTCATGCATCTTGCATTGTGTGTTGTAATTACTGTACACCCTAGCGACATCAGGGCCGTAGCCTCCACAGGCATATCGTGGATGGTCAAATGGGACGCTGAAAATGTTTGGTTCTATCATACGGGCGCCATAGATGTCCTTGAGTGAAAATTTTTAAACCTCCGGGCCAGGAGACGCCCCAACGTCGAGACCGAGTGGATACATGGGCGCCTGAGTGTCGAATACTAGGAGGCTGCTGCGTCTCTCACTGTGTCATGGTCGATTGGGAGGGGGTGTGGCTTTACCCGCCCAAGAGTAAGGGGCATAGCTAGGCTGAGTTTAACCAGCTCATAAATGGGTCCGCTATCGATGTGCCGGATAGGTATTTGTAGACTATTGACTAGGCGGATAGTGAGGTTTCTTACGCTTGCTTGGACTATGCTGCTGGGAGAGGGACAGTGCCATTTGGAGTGTACTAAACCCCGATGACGATCCCAGAGATGAACCATACTGATATGTGGGCTTATTGAGCAGGAATTGCATACTCATTCATTCACTATCCACTCGGGCTGGTGGTGCACAACTATTTGTTACGTGTACCTTCGTAATGGCCAGGATTTCGGTTGAGGCGCGCGACTAACCTGAGATCAGGAGTTTATCACATCGAGTCTGACTATCCAAATCTATGTATGAGACTGGTTTAGATAGAAGTCTCTTGTGATAGACCCCATATCCTGCGATACTACGTACTATCATCCCGACTTCACACTCCAGCATGGTCATTCCATTCGCACTGCATATTGCTTTACATCCGCGGCATATGGTACGACTGACATTGTTTATGTTTCTCATCAGGAATATATATTGCATTGCATTCTCTGCATCTAATATTTGACTCTCTATGACTCTTCATTTGCATAGTTGATTACTATTGCGTATTCTAATATTGTATGACTCATGCAATGGTTAGCATTTCTGTTTACTCTGATAATTCCTGATCTTATCAGTATTTCTGCTTACTCAGATATTGTACGATTTATAGATTACCAGTATTTTCAATATTGTATGATTATGACATTGTATCGAATATTTGGCACTTACCTTGTGCACACACTTACACCACCCTCTAAGCTTTCTATAAGCTTATGCACGATAGATGCGTGCAGGTGATGTTAGGTTGCAGCAGTGCTGAGCTTGGAGCGTGCGGTGGTCTTCTAGAGCTTGATTTTCTATTTATGTATTTCCCCTTTCAATATTGTACTCAAATGATTATATTAGTGGATATGTGATGACGATTTTGCCTTTGTGAATTGGGTAATCTTGTGGTTATGCTTATTATGAGTTTAATGTACATTGGAAAAAAAAATCCTCCTTATAGGATCCCAGGATCGAAATCTGGCATATGAATACTAAGAGCCGAGAATGGGGTACTACGGAGACTGTCGGCACCAGATTCGGCGATCGGGATTCTTGTGAATCCGATTTTTGGGTTTGGGGCGTGACAATAAGGTGTTTGATGAAAAACCTGCAAAACCGCTACTGCTGTTTTACATATAGTGAGAATTTGAAGGTGCAGTCCATATGTTTGTAAAAATGTTGCACAGGTGAACTCGGCTCGATCTTGGCTCGAACTCATCTCGAACTGGCCCGAGTTTCTTACCAAACCAAGCTGAGCTGGCGAGTCAGGCCCGAGGATCGAGCGGGGGCCGAGTTTGAGCTAGGGTCAGCTAGTGGCTAGGCCGAGTTAAGTTGTGCCAAGCTCGACTCGATTCGACTCGTGTACACCTTTAGATTTCGGTCTGCAGTGCATTTAATGTATGTGAATATCGATGATTCACGATGTTATTGGCAACCCACAGTGAGTATCAGCAATCCAAAGTGAATTTAGATATTGGCAATCCACCATGACTACCAACAATCCATGTGGTCCCAATGCACATTGGCGATCCACAGTGAATATCGGTGATCCACGGTGCAGATCAACAATCTAAAGTTAATATCGGCGATACACGGTGCACATCGACGATCCAAAGTGAATATTGGCGATCCATAGCGAATATCAGTGATCCATGGTGTACATCGACGATCCATAGTAAAAGTCGATGATACACATTGCTTGGCTTTTAAAAATAAATTCACTATGAAAATGAGATCACCTTCCATAGAGGGGCACACCATAATCTCATCCCTTTCACATACTCCCATCATTCATATCCGCATAAAAATAAAAATAAAAATAAAAAAACTTCTACGCTAAAGTGTGTGGCTAAAAATCTTTAAAAAACCATTATTTTCTGTCCAAAGAGTGTATCGAGCTACGTTAGACTTTCGCTAAAGATTATCGTGGTCCTTCGGAGAGTATGGTAGAGCTCCGTACAACTACTAATCGTTGTAGAGGTTTGGATCTTGTGTGGTCTCCTCCTATAAAAAAAAATAAAGAATAAAAGAAGGAAAATACCAAATGACCTTCTTCCGATAAGGCCCCACTATAAGAACTCATCTATGTGAGCCCACTAGCTTATCTAAAGCAAATTCAACCCATCCACATGAAATGAGCTTTAATTTCGTGTAATTTGCACAAGTTTGAGAGAAAAATAATCACGAATGGAGCACCACATTGAAGGAAATAGTTTATAATTAATGAACAAAATTAATACTATTATGAGCTATTAATACTATTAGAGGCCAATGAGAACTTCAACTCCAAAATTGAAAAAAAGAAGCCTTATGTGGTTCACGTTTGCCTGCTTAAAATAAATGGATAGAATCAGCTAAGGATTAGACTCATTCATAGTTTAGTGGGCCCACAATTTCTTTTTCAAAAAGTTCTTTTATCTTACTAAGTAGGTTAGTAAAAAGGCATTTTTATCTTAGAAAAAAATAAATAAAAAGTACCCTCCGGGCCAAAAAAACTAAGATTAATAGAAGAGAGTCCAAAACCTTGATTTTTTTACACAGCGCAAGGCCATTATAACAATTTTCCCACATGATAATGCGTGTGGAGCGGATTCGATGACACGCCGGCCCTACCCAAGCCGGTGCGGCCCTTAACATGGAGCCCACCTTGATATATTATTCTGTATCCACGCCGTCCATCCGTTCTTCCAATCATTTTATCGTATTATCCCAAAAATGAACCAGATCTAATTATCAGGTGGACCATACCATAGGAAACAGTGGTGATTGAACGCCCTACCATTAAAAACTTCTTAGGGCGCATCTTAAAAATGGATCTACTTCATTTTTGGAATAATGCCCTAAACTGATATTAAAATGATATAGAAAAACAGATGGACGGTGTAGATACAGAATACATACAACAGGGTGGGCCCCACTTTAATGGCCGCATCGTTTTGGGGAGTCCGGAGTCTCACCTAATCCGCTCACATGCCGAGTAGATAAAAGGAGCTGTCACGCTGCAATGATAAATCATGGAAGGGAGGCGTGAAAGAAACTGCTAGTTTGGATAATCTCAAAAGAGAAAATATCAAAGGAGAGAGAGATGGCTCTTGGGCACTCCGAAAGGCTAACCACAGATTCCTACTAAAAAGAGATGGATGCGGAGACTTGAAAGAGAGAGAGGAAATGATGGCAATATGGAGATTGGAATTATGTATGCTAGTAGTAGGTATCGCCATAGATTATTTTTGTGTGATAGTGGAAGCTGCTGAAGATTTGTTTTTCAGTCGAAATTCAATGGCAATACCTTTCTCCAATTATCCCTTGCACGTTGCTTATCTCGGCTCTTTTCTGTGACAAATCAACCCTTGCTTGTGAAATGAGAGTCGTTTGGATGTGCAGATCTTGAAAATCGAGATGAGCTGCGTGGAAGAGACATCCTTGCTTTTCTGAAAGAATTCCTTCATGCTTTTTTTTTTTTTTTTTTGCTGCTTCTGTAGAAATGGGTTTCATGAGACCTAGAGTTCTTAAGTGAATCAGGGCATCCAAACACGATTACTCTAGATTTTCATGGAACTAATGCTCGAGTTCACTATTCGTTTGTACACGTATATGAGAATTAGATAATTTACAGTATTTGGGTTAGGTTTGCAAGGTTTCTTCTAAATGTAATTCTTGCATTTTTCGTGTTTAATGAAATAAATTTGCAATATGTTTATGCTTAATTTAAATATTATTATTATTATTATTATTATTATTATTAAAAGTCTATGATGACAGTTGCATAAACTTTGCAAGGGGAGGAAAGAGTCGGGGTCCTCTGTTATCTGGTCAACAGGATTTCCAGTTACCGTAATGGTTCGCGTCCGAAGCTTTTTTTTAATTTTTTAGCAAGTGGTGACGTGGACCAATGAGGATTAGGGTATCAAGAAATCTTTGTTGACCAGATAACAGAGGAGCCGGACTGGGGAGGAAATTGTAAGATTAACCAAGGTGTTGAGGGTAACAGTGGATATGATGTAGAGAGGATCGCATACACCTTAATGGCAAAGATCGACGAGGGAAGTCTGATCAAAGGCAGAAATAATTTGGATGTCGAAACATTAAAACAGTTGTATCTCACAAACTGAGATGAGCTTTTTGACATATCATATATGATTTGGGGGTATGAGAAGCAACTTTAGCCAACCAACCCTGCTATGCTAGGGTTGCCCACACCGGATTTTCGAGATTCCACGGGATAGATCGATGATTAAAAGTTCATTTTATTTTCATATTTACTATAAATGTAAGTTTTAGTTTGAGTATAACCTTTGACCCTTCGAGTCCTACAAGTCGTGCCCAATATGAAAATGGCTTAGAAAATTTTGTAGAATAATGTGGTTAGGCTATATTGGACACTAATTATTTTTGGCGGAAAACCATGAAGTCTAGTAGGTATGGTGACCATCTATAAATAATAAGTTGACTATTTATAGCAAGTTTGAGTTTAAAATCTTGTCCTAGGTTTGATCATTATAATTTCTTTTTTATTATTAATTAATTTGTTTTCAAATTTATTAGAACTTATTTATACTTTATTCCTCATGCATTCAAGAAAGCTCTCTGGAGAATCTAGAGAGCTCCATGAATTAAGAGTAGTTATTCCCTGAGGAAGACCGTGATTGAACTCATCGAGTCCCTCCCAGTGTCAGGATACTGTTATGATATGTGCTGTATATGTTCATCCCATTCAAAAAATAAATGTAACTGCCCATAAGCTGTTTTTATGGGCCATTTTTCTGTAACGGCGGTTGTAGCCCCATAATGGCCGTTTTTGGATACCTTGGTACAAATGGATTGAAGTTTTTTGTTTGGATGAATAAGGTTCAATGATCTAAGCCGTTGGATATTTGGAACTCACAGTGGATGATTCACTCCCTACAAATCTCTCCTACCCATGAATCTTTGGCTTTTTGTGAGTTGAATATGTGCCATTTCTGAAATAATAATTTTTTAGATAATTATCCATTCAAGAAGCATTTTGGGGCATTTCTCATCCATAAAGTAGGGCCAACAGATCAACGTTCCGGATCATAAAACAAAGGGTCCAATTGTCCAAACTACAGTTAAACCCAACCAAGCAGGGTATCATGAAAAGCATACAACAAGAGTTCCCCACCTGCAACCAAAAGACCCATTTGGAGAAGAGTCGTATGCTTCTGAGCTCACGATGAGTCCCTTGTACTCAATTTCTCACCTTCCAAAAAAGTTGGTATGGTGAGCTAAGCGGTTGGTATGATGGGACCCACCATGAATGGTTTGTTCACCAAAAACCTCATCCTCTGATATAGAATATTTGGCCATTTTCCTTTTAGTTGGATGAGGTTTGTCCTCGTACTTTATTCTCGGTGGTATCTGCTGGCCACCTAATAATAGGAAACGGATTGGCGACTCCCCCTGCCACTAGCCTAGTGGCTGGTGATCGGTGCTCTGTGGGCCCCACCATGATGTATGTGTTTCATCCATGCTGTTCATCCATTTTTACATATCATTTTATGTTTTGATCCCAAAAAATGAGAGTAATATAAATATCAGGTGGACCACACCACAGGAAAAAAATAGTGATTGGATATTGACCATTAAAATCCTCCTAAGGCCCACTGTACTGTTTATTTGACATCCAATCCGTTGAATAGGTCATACAGACCTAGTTAAAGGGAAAAAACTACGATCAAGCTTGATCAAAAACTTTCATGGCTCCGAAAAGTTTTTAATGGTCGACATTCATTCAACACTGTTTCCTGTAATGTGGTCCACTTGAAATTGGTATATACCTCATTTTTGGTCTCGTAACCTAAAATGATATAGAAAAATAGATGAACGGCATGGATGAAACACATACATAGCACCGACCACCAGCCGTTGGCTGGTGGCAGGGGAGTAGCCGATGCCTTTCGGGTTTGGTTTCCCAGGCACGGATTTACTGATAAGCTGGAAACATGGACAGGTTTACTGTTATGTTTGGGAGAAATCTATCCGCATATCCGTTTTGTGAGTTCATTTTAAGTCTTAGACCAAAAGTGAGTAGGATGGAAGACTCAAGTGGGCTTCACTAAAGGTGAAGGTGGGTAGGTAAATTCTTACCGTTGAAACCTTCCTAGATCGACAGCGATGTTTAAATGCCATCCATACTATTCCTAACGTCATTCCTAGAGCGGTGAAATGACAACACAATATAACCATGATTCCAACTCCTGTGGCCCTACAAATATTTCAACTGTAGACGTTCAATCCTCACCTTTTCAGCCCACTTGAGTATTCGATCCAGCTCATTTTTGGTCCCACGTCATAAAATGAGCTCGCAAAACAGATAGGCAGGGTGGATTTCTCACAAACATCACAGTGGGTCCCACCTAGGTTTCCAACACAGGAAGGCGTCCGGGTTTCTCCAATCTGAATGATTCTTGGTGCATGACCCATATATGGTGGGCCTATGTTATCAACGAATCATGGCCATTTATGGATATTCTATCAGTGATTGATTGTCTGTAACGCTATCGACAATGCTTTGATGCAAAATCACACCAACCCACAAACCAAGTCTGATGAATAACATAAAAATTTAAAAATGGACAATCAAAATTGAAGAGAGAAATAGGTATAGTTATCATTATGAAACATCTGTTTAGTAGAATATTAAATCATGAATCTATTTCTTTGAAAGCCGGCCCTCGTGTTTAGTGAAATGGCAACAAATTCAGGTGCAGGAGTAGGAGTAAGGAAGCATTTCTTTAAAAATGTAAACAAGTATAGTAGGGAGGAAGCAGGAACGAGAGCAATGGTAGGAAGTGGGCACAAGAGCGATAGTTAGAAGGACTGTAGAACTAGGTCATGCCACTTTTATAGGAGATCAATAGATGCAACAAACATGTGTAGCCCACCGAGTGAATGGATCAGGTTGAATTTTAAGAAGGCGAGCTTTACAGTGGAGCCTGTTGCTTTCATGTTACTGATTTATTTATTTATTATTTTTTTGTTTTCAGGTCCCTGCTCATGGCAGTGGTACACTTTGTGAGTTTCAACACTAAAGTCATGTGTTCGAGTGCCCATTGTGGTGTGTGTGGGTGTTGTCGTAGCCTAATTCTCCCAAGAAAACGTACTATTGCAAGAGAAATAAAATGTTCCAATGCAAGGGAAATATATGGCATGCAAGGATATTGGTAGTGCCTCTCACAGACTTACAATTGGCATGGCGAACAGTCTAAGGTGTGGAAAGCAGTTAAATAGAAAGATGGGGTGCAGCCAATCAGTCCAAGGTGCAGCCAATGCACGGTCGAAGCATGAGTGGCGAACAAGAGAAACAAAATCAAGCCAACATAAGAGAAACAATCACAAAAGAGAAATGTAACAATAAAACAATCTAAAGAAAGGCTATTCGGCATCTATAACCGTTGGAGTAATGAAAGAAGCATTTAGAAGAATATGCCACATTGTCAAAGAAACATTTGAAAGAATATGCCACATTGCAGAATCTATAAATAGCCAAAGAAATAACCGATAAAAAAAAAACACAGAATTCATTACAATCCAATAATCAAATCCAATCTATCTTTTATCTCAGTTATCCTATAAGTAACAATAATCAAGTGATGGTAATTCTTAGCTATAGTCTTTAGTCATAATCCAAATATATGCTCATACGCTGGATTTGTTCTTTATTCAATATCACGCAGTTTTTTCAAAATATATATTCTTACAGTTGCCCCTAGTGACCGATTGTGAGTTTTTCTTTTCGTTTGATTGAAGTAGTATTCTGAAAAGTCATTTCTCATGGAAGGCACAAAGCAACCCATCTTCAGAGGAAGAACTCCACCATTCGACTATCACTTGATCATTATAAAATTTTACAAAATGGTTGAGTAAGCAACCGATCTTCTTAGATTCTGGTCATATACATTCATATTGGACGTATCTGCTTAATTTGACACTTAGGGTCAAAGTTGATTGGTTTGGATCAAGTTGCTATAACAATTCTAGCATGCCCGCACACATTACATGTGACAAGAAACAAACCAAGCGCCAACAATTTTCGCATATGTGGCGGGACATAAAACATGAACTAGTATAAAAGTCATGAGAAAGCGAGATGATCAACATATATTTTTGAGATAATGATGGCTAGACTACGTGATATGCAAATGACGAATGACATATGATAGAGCAATCAGGAATTCGGGCCGAAACCTTCAACGAATGGATGGCCAGCCAGGTTGGAAGCCTAAATAGGACGTTTTCTGAAAACACACATTACATGTGATAGGAAACAAACCGAGCGCCAACAATTTTCACATATGTAGTGGGACATAAAACATGAACTAGCATAAAAGTCATGAGAAAGCGAGATGACCAACAGATATTTTTGAGATAACTACATGATATGCAAATGACGAATGACATATAGCAAAGCAGTCACGAATTCGGGGCGAAACCTTCAACGGATGGATGACTAGCCAGGCTGGAAGCCCAAATAGGACGTTTTCTGGAAAAAAAAAAATAAAATTAAATCACTTACTGTGCTATAACAAAATGTGCATCAGCCAATTGTTGATATTAGTACTATCGAAAATCTGGTGTCAGTACCGCTAGCATCGCAATTACCTCTTCCATAATAGAATATTCGTCTGCTCCATTCTAGGAGATACATAATGCTCCAATGCTCATTAAGTTTCGACAACCCAAATGAGAGGTTAGGAATGTCATTCTTGAAGAAAAAAAATCAGGGTATACTTGGGGGGCAACCCTTTCCTATGAATCCACCGTATCATGGAAGACAAAACTAGTTAGGTCATGAACCACCTCCAATGGTGAAATCTCGCCATTTGAATCGTGACCAAATTATTCAAATGGTCCAAGAAGTAGTAGGCCAAGTTCTCGACTACACTACTACATCGGTCAACCATAAGCCCTATTTGAAATGGATTGACCGACGATCTCCATTGTTGTAACCGACTTTGCCATTTTTTGATCAGGATAGTCGAGTTCGACCAAAACAGACAAATTTGCTATCTCTCGATTAAGATGGCCGAATTTGTCATTTCTCAATCAAGACGGTCGAGTTTGACTAAGATAGTCAAATTTGCTCTCTTGATCAATATGGTTGAGTTCAACCAAGACGACCGAGTTTGTCGTTTCTCGATCAAGATGATCGAGTTTGACGAAGACAACTGAATTTTCCGTTTCTCAATCAAGATAGCCAAGTTCGATCAAGACAGCTGAAATTGTTGTTTTTTGATCAAGACAATCGAGTTTGACCAAAATGGATGCATTCGTCATTTTTTAATTAAGATGGTCGAATTTGATGTTTTTCGATCAAAATGACCAAGTTCGACCAAGATGGCCGAATTTGATATTTTTCAACCAAAATGGTTGAGTTCGACCTAGATTGTCGAATTTGATGTTTCTTGATCGTGATGGTGGAATTTGACCAAGACGACTGAATGCGATGTTTCTCAATCGAGATGGTCAAGTTCGACCAAGATAGCAAAAATCGATGTTTTTATGCTGCCGAGCAATCACATTTATTGCGCCTATCAACAAATCAACATTGCCCTCACCCTTTGGTTGCCCTCACCTTTTTAACTAAAGATGAGGCGACGTGAGGGCCAATGTTGTAGCCTAATTCTGGTTGAGTCGATTAGGAAAGGAAATGTGCCATTACAAATAAAATATATGACATGTGAGGATGTTGGGAGCACCTCTCACAGATTTATAGTTGGCATGGTCGAGCAATCCAAGGTGCGGAAAGCAGTTAAGTGGAAAGATGGAGCGTAACTGAGCAGTCCAAGATGTGGCCCATGTGCGGTCAAAGCATGAGTGGTGACTAAGAGAAACAAAGCCTCGTCGACATAAGAGGAACAATCATAAAAGGAAAATGTAACAAGGGAATGATCTAGATAAAGACTCTTCGACTACTATAACCGCTGAAGTAATGAAAGAAGTGTATGGAAGAATAAGTTGCATAACATAAGAAAAATATAAAAATAACTAGAGAAATAGCTGGAAAAAAAAAACACAAAACCCAATATAATCCAACAATCAAATTAATCTATCTTTTATCTTAGTTATCCTAATAGTAACGATAATTAAATAGCAGTAATTCTTAGCTATAGTTAGAGCTGGGCATCGGTCCTGGTTGGGTCGGATTACGTATAAATCGATCCTATCGGATTTTCTAGTGGTTAGACCTGAATCCGATTCGATCCAAGACCGGATTCGGGTCACCTGATTCGGACAGACCCGATACCTAGTTGACATTACCCGAACCGAGTCCGCCTCGGTTAGGAAAATCGAGCCGGATCAGATCACGTATGATTCAAACAATATGAATTAAATCAAATTGTTTCATATGGTGTGGTCTAAGTAAATCTTTAATATATCTAATGTTTGTGCTTAATGACTAAAATAATATTTCAAAATGGATAAACGGCTTAGATGAAATATATACATCAAAGTGGTCCCCACATAGCTATGAAAGAATATTCAATTTTTGTATATACCTTTTTATTTAACTTTTAAAGTTACATGCTCCTCGCAGCAACGTTTACTTGCTTTTCATGCAAGTACGGATGAATTTGAATTGGGCATCCACGTTAATGAGTTTTGTGGATTTGATCATTGGATAAGTGCTATGTCCTAGCCGTTCATTCATTTGGCAAGCTCGTCTTAAGGCTTGAGACGAAAAATAAGATAAATCTAACTATCAAGTGGACCACACGAATGATTTAACAACGAAAATCATTCTTTGCTACTATTTGTGGTGTGGTCCAGATGATCTTTGGATATTATTCATTTTTTGAATAATGTTCTATAATAATCTATAAAAATATATGAACGGTGTAGATATAATAAATACATCACTGTAGGCCCATATAACGTTGACCTCCTTTTAACTGTTCATACAACTCGGCGCACGAGGAGCGTCAAACTCATCTCTGCGTTGCGGACGGGATTGCGTACGACCCCTGCCCGTCTCTAGCTTCGAATGGGGAGGTCTGTGAGAGGGCCCACAATGATGTATCTGTACATTCAAACCGTCAATGTCTTTTCTCATATTATTTTAAGGTACGAACACAAAAATACGGAATATCGAACGTTTAAGTGGACCACACCAAATGATAAGCTTGGTTGCATTCAAATGCACAAAGGATTAAATGTCAGTTGCATTAAATGCAAGATTCATCGATGGTGTGCCCCTTTTGATCGTTCGATCTGCCTCGTTTTTGTTATGATGCTTTAAAATAATCTGAGAAAAGGGATAAACGGTTTGGATTTACAGATACATCACGATGGGACCACCCACAGAACTGCCCGTTGGACGGGCTAGGGTAGTACGCAATCCACATCCCGTTGTTGCATGCCACGTGCCTAGCTAGCTCCAGCTAGCCTAGGCTATTGGCAGCAGATGAATGGCTTGGTGTGAGGCCACCGACGGAAAATAGTAATGGTGCGGGTGATTTGTGGGCCCCACCATGATATATGTATTTCATCCATGCCGTTCATCTATTTTTACAGATTATTTAAAAGCATGATACAAAATATTAGAGGGATAAAAGTCTAGGGTGGACCACACCACAGGAATACAATAATGATTGGATATCCTCCATTAAATTCCTCCTAAGGCTCCGGATCGAGTCGGATCTGATCGGATCGGATCCTTTCGGATCGGATTTCGGACCGGATCTGTCCGGATTGACGACGACTCGATCTTAATCCGAAAAACATTCGGATCTGAAATATCTAAATCGATCCGCACCGTTCCAGACCATCGGTTCGGTTAGAATCGGGTCGGATCGATTCTGATCGGGTCAGATCCACCGGATCGGACCTTTTTTACCCAGCTCTAGTTACAGCCTTTAGTTGTAATCCAAATCTAAGCCTATAAGCTATATTTGTTCTTTATCCAATATCATGTAATTCTTTTAAGAGATGCATGCTTGCAATAGCTCCTAGTGACCGATTGTGATTTTATTTTTTTTTTCTTTTGTTTGATTGCACTGGTGTTATGAAAAGTCATTTCTTATGAAATGCACAAAGCAACCTATCTTCGGAGGAAGAATCCCATCCTTGGATTATCATTGGTCATTATAAAATTTTGCAGGTGGTTAAGTAAGCAATAGAGCTTCCCAGATTCTGGTCATATACATTCATGTATGGGATCGAAGTTAATTAGTTTGGATCGAGCACAACGCTATATCAATTCTGATATGTTTGCACACATTACACGTGATAGGAAACAAACTAAGCACCGAGAGTGTGTTAAAAAAAACGAAACTGATTTTCTAAATAAGTGGTATGTTGACCGGAAAGTTGGTAGACCACAAGTCATGGTACCATTGCCAATAGGTGAGTAGGTCACTTATGCAAAATCTACACATGGATTGGGTCCATTTTGCCAACTATTAATTCCTTTTTCTTTTAACATTGATTTTGTGGTATATATTCATTCGATGAATTGATAGTCATGTTCTTGCAACTTTCTTCTTTTTTTTTCTCTCTTCTGAAGCATGAATACATATCTAAGGAATTTTGTTAAAGCCCATTGAACCAGCCTCCCATGTACAAGAGAGAATCTTCTATGGTAAGGGACTAGACACATCAGACACCTCTCCCATCTAAAAGTGCCAAACTTCTATATCCTTGACAAACGGGAAACTATCCTTACTATACCTTCATAGTAAGATTCGAAGCACTTGTTAAGACGGCACCTGTCATTTAGGTTCTTATGGCCTAAAAATCACAAACTAATAGACTATCATGGTCTTCCAAACAAAGGGCATTTCCTATTAAATATGAATGATTTTTCTTATTCCTTCCAATAATGTTGGTTAAGAGGGCTTGATCGGATACTTAATGGGCCTTATGATCATTAGTTACTTTGGATAAGCTACTTATAACATAAGTAGCTTATATTGGGTTATAAGTAGCTTATATTGGTTTCCACTTAATCATCAAATAAGTATGTTTGGTAAGTAACATACTTATCATCCAAAAAAATAAATAGAAAAGCATATTTGGTTTCCAATATTATAAGTAATTCTCTTGAACATCTGTTTGGTCCCTCTTACATCCACTGGCCATCATGTAGCGCCAACCTTTGATGTGGATCGTTCATTGTGTGGACCCCACTCATCCATCATGTAAGGTCCACCTTGGTTGTGGGCCATTAATCATTAGGGACCAACCTTTAATGTGCACAATTCATTAGGTAGGGTCCATTGATCATTGACGTTAGTCATCCATTATGTGGGGCACCCCATCAATGTTATTGTCCATCATGTGGGGCCCATCTTTAATATTCATTGCCCATCATGTGGAGCCCACCTTTGATGTGGACCACCCATCATGTGGGCCGTTCACCATGAGGGAACCGTTTGGATATGGGCCACTCATCAGGCCTTCCTTTGATGTGGATCATCTATCATGTGGGGTCCACCATTATTAATTGGCCATCATGTGTAGCCCACCTTGATGTGAATCATTTGTCATGTGTGGTCCACCATTATTAATTGGCCATAATGTGTAGCCCACCTTTGATGTAGGTTGCTCATCATGCGTGGCTTACCTTGGATGTGGGCAGACCATCATGCGAAACTAGCCTTGGATATGAGCCACTCATCATTAGAATGACCTTTGATGCAGAACGTCAATCATGTGGGGCCCACCTTGATGTGGATCATCCATCACGTGGGGGCCAAAATTATTAATTGCCCATAGAGCTGAACACGAGTCAAGTTAGAGTCGAGCTAGGCCAAGCTCGGCTCAGCTTGAGCTCACCTCATCTCGGTCTTTGAGCTCACCCCTCTAGCTTGCTTCGGTTCACTGGTTTGAGTTGAGATGAGCTGGGATCAAGTCGGGTCGACCGAGCTATTTGAGTCGAGTTATATGAATTTTTTTAATACTATTTTGAAAATCGTAATATAATCATTAAAATGATAAAATCAAGATTGTTAGAACTGAGGTAAGTGCAGTGGCAGTGCAAACCAAGTTATTACAAGTTAACAGGTAACAACATGAGAATGTTTGTTACTACAAAACCTTAAACCCACTCAACATTCATCAACAACATGTTAATATGGTCGATATGAGGAGCGCTTTCCCAGCCGGCAGATAAGAGAGTTATCACATTCATCTAAACCCGATTCATTAGCACCGCTTTCATCGTCTCATCCACTTAATGTTTTTTTAGTTTCATCGACGACGGAAGATATGTTTGCAAATCCGGGAGTGTTATCTTCTCCTATATAATTGTTTACTTCTTCTGAATCAGTAGGTTGTGAAACTTTACCATCATGTTCCTATATAGATTTAGCTAACTTTTTCATGCTTTCTTTATTAGCAGATCTATAAGAAGTTCCCAATATCTTATAGAATGAGGAGAGCTTGGAGAAAAACTTTGATGTTTTATAACTCTTCTTACTTTCCGTGCTCGGCCCCGCATCGGTGTCATGTAGTCTTGTAGGACATTGATATTTAGATGCCGCCACATCTTCTTTCAGAGCTTTTAATTTGGCATTCTCCTCTTCTTCTTTCCTACTAGTTTGTTACATTCTCTTTATTTCTGAATCTACATCTATTATAATAGGCTTGTTATTATATTTTTTTATGGCTAGTTGAATTTAGTGTGGAGGGGGTACACTTTTTCTTATTGGAATTCAAGAGAGCCAGTAATAGAATTCATACTTCCTTCAAGGCATTGGGACATGGTTTGACGTCTCTTCCCTGACCAAATATGTGTAGTTTAAGCTAGTTTGTTTTGTTCATGAATTTGTCTCTACACAAACGATATTTAATCTTCATTCTTCCAGATGTTGGGGAGCAGACTTATGCACCGTAATCTCAAATGTCAACGAATGGATCATCAAACGACATTCCCGCACAAGAGCTTTTGTAAATAGAGAATTATATTTTTAGGCGAAGTCATGAAGCCAACATACTTTATAAGAAATAAATTATAGTACGTTCAAAATTTAAATGTCAATATTAGGGGTGTACATCGAGTCGAGTTGGCCTCAACTTGACTTGGCTCGGCCACTAGCTAACCTCAGCTCAACTCAGTCCTCAAGCCTGACTGCCCAACTCGGCTCAATTCGGTCAGCAGCTTAAGCCAGTTCGAGCCAAGATCAGGCTAAGTTCGCCTGTGAAGCATTTCCACAAACACTTGGATTGCACCTTCAAAATCCCATTGTATGTAAAATAACAGCAAAGGTTTTTCAAGTATTTAATCAAACACCTTCTAAGTAACATAAAAATCAAGAAAAAAAAGATATTTGTTTCATATACATACCTTCCTTGCCACTAGCCACACTTCGTTGACTCATTTCATCAAACACTTGATGAGCAACATCAATATCAAAGTAACTGAGTCACCGAACTAGTTCGATCCGAGTTCGATTCGAGCTAGGTTCTATCCGAGTCGAGTCGAGCTAGGGCTAGCTCGAACTCATTTTCGAGCTTAAAAAATCAGCTCGAACTCAGCTTCGAACCGAGCTTTTTCAAGTCAAGTTGAGCGAGCTAACCGAGCTAGCTTGGTTTGTGTACACCTCTAGTCAATATCAAGTCACTCCAAACATAACAAAAATTAAAGTCTTATGAAACAAAATATGAATTATAACAACTAACAATATTAATATGCAAAAAATTTTTTTTTTTTTTAAAAACACACATGTAAACAGATGAATGTTTAGTCTCGCCTAGACTCTCGGTCTCGTCCTCTTCATCATTCTCTTCATCAAATGAACTACCACCCCAAATTGGACGCAACCAATCTTATATACAAACGAGCGCTTCTATTGTTTTAGGTGCAAGAGAGCTTCTATACTTGTTCACCACCCCACTAACAGTGCTGAATGTAGACTTTGATACCACTGTTGTGATAGGAATTGATAAAATATCTTGGGCCATCAACGATAATGTATGGTATTTTCCTTCACGAGCTCTAGTCTTTCACCAATCTAAGACGTCAAAGTCTTAGCTGGACACCTTTGCAACTGACTCCTTGAGATATACATATAATTTCGACTCGTTTGTTTGTTGACTTATTCATCTTGTTCTAAGGCTAAGAAGTACTCATCGAGAAATTTGTCACTACCAAAAGATGAACTATAGCCATGTTCACACATAAGTTGTATGTCCTGCATTGTAATAGAATTAACTACATAAGAAGAGTACAATTCTTCAACCGCCACACGAACATTGGATGTTTCAATTGCTGCTTTGTTAAACAAATAAATCTTCTTATAAACGTAACTAACCAATCCCATTTTACAGTGATGATCAAGGTCAACAGCCACAACCATTAATATATGACATTCGCTCCAGTACTATTCAAATTTCACTTGTATGCTTAGTCATATTCTTATAATCTGGACTTGTAACACTTCTCTGAAAAGCATTCGTAATCTTTCAACGTTTTGGAAGAAATAGATTTGTCGTTGGATATTTATTTCTGAAAAATATCTTCATAGAGTCTAGTAAACTCGAAGAACACTATGAACATCTTCAGCTCTTCTCTAATCATCTTCATTAGGTAACCAAGCATATACTTTGCCACGGACTGCAAATTCTGGGAATGCAAGTTTCAATTCGACTGTTGCATACAATATTTCATATGTTGAATTCCAAAGGGTACACATATCTAACTTCAATGTTTTTGTAATCCAATAATCAAACTAGGGCTGAAAGTCGGGCGGGTTGGGTCGGGTTGGTGCTCGACCCTAGCCCAACCCAAGGTTCCTATACCTCAACCCTAACCCTAATCCAACCCAACCTCAGGTTGGGAATTCTTAACCCAACCCCAACCTAAGTGGTCTCGGTTTAGTTGGTCGGGTAGATATATGCTAATATTTTCATTATTATATTAGTTTATTATATTTTCAATACACGCCTTATTTTTTGTACCTATAATTTATTAATTATATATGTAGTTATTTACAGTAAAAAAGTTCATTTTTTCTAAACAAACAAGCTAAAATATAGGACAACTACTCCTTTAAAAGTCGTACTGTGTATCAACCAATTTATTTAGGAGAGAGAATCTGGCGTATCTTGTTAGCTTGAGTCATCAGAAATGACATGGACCAATGAAACTCGACAACTTTGGAATTTCATGTGCCTTTAACACAGATGATCCGCACTCAATTATAATTAATTTATAAGAAACTTATATATTGATCGGGTTCAGATTGGGTCGGGCAACCCAAGACCTCAACTCGAGCCCAACCCAAGTTTTATTGGGTTGGTGTTTGTATGACCCAAGCCTGAGACCAAACCCGATACATCATGCCCAAGCCCAACCTAATGTCGAGTCAGTCACGGGTCGGTCGGGTTGAACTCGCCTAACTTTCTACCCTAATTCAAACATTGGAGTATATCATTTCAGACACTAAGTCTTGATGGTAATCCCCTTATATATTTCACACTATCTCTTATGTTCTCAATTGCTTCGTCAATTATTTTTATCCCATCTTGCACAATCAAATTCAGAATGTGAGTACAACATCTGCCCTAAAAAATATTTTCCCCAAAATAAAGATTCCATGATGTCTTGAATTAAATCCACAAAAAAGAAATCACAATATCTTTGCATATATATATTATCCAGCGTGATTTAAGATATCTTACTTTCAATGCCCCACTCCTAAAGACAACTGTATATGTAGTTTAAATAATCAAACCAATACGAGATTATAATCGGCATCCACATAGTGTGCAATTAATGACATGTACCCCTTTATTTCGTTGGACGCCATCTACAAGTCTGTAGTAAGACTTATACGTGAGACTGAGACTGATGACAAAAGGATTTTCATCTGTCTTCTCATTCACAGTGAATCTTCTTTTCACTGTGACCCACGAGCACTTCTCAAATTTGGGATTTAAGTATCTGTTGTATTCGTCAAAAACTCTACTCTCTATAAACCTAAATGGTTTTTCCTTAACAATAACTAGTATTGCAAATCACTCTTTCAATTTGTCTTTTTCAAACTTATGAATGAAGAGAGTAGCTTACAAGTCGTTTCCTCCAAATGAGGCAAATGAGAATAATAATTGCTTAAACGCGAGATTTTTGGGCTCTTAGCATAATTAATAGTGTTTGCAATAATGTAAAGTTGATCCCCCAGAATGCTTTGCCAAGGTTGACTTGCGATGCTTACATCTAACCTTGGTAACAAGGTTCATACCCTCTTTTACTTCAACATCTTCAAAATCATCCTAAACTACTAATATTTTTTTCCTTTATTAGACGTATCTGAATTTAAGTTTTCCTCATCTCATTGGACATCGACAACTAGAGGGGATGTGGGAGATGTACCCACCTGCACCAGGGGTAGTAGGGACTTCCTCATTAGCCATATTTAAATATGAAGATAAGAAAACAAACGTAAAATATGAAAAGTTGGAAGGTGTCATTCTAATATGTGATTTGTAAGTGGGCATTTTCTAACGTTTTCTAAAAATTAATCTCACTTTTTATCTCATTCAATAATATATCATGTACTCTACTCACACAATTTACATGCGAGTCGAAAATTCGACAACATCTCCTCATAATTCTCCAAATATATGTAAAAATTTTCTATTATTTGAGTGTCATTACCATTATTTGTTATTCACGAAGGGAGGCAGTCAATCAATTGAGAAATCTCAAACTCCATGTAAATTGTGTAAGCAACATTAAGTACATGATATATTACTAAATTGTCAAACTTGGACAATTTAAGAATTCATATATACAAAGAATATCAAATCAATAATTGATTTGAATACAATTTATTGTATATGAATTCTTAAATAGGTAGGTAGATTATTAAATTCATCTGTCAAGTGTTAAGTGGGGTTGCTCTAAGTTTAATTGATTTGTGTTTAATTGAAGTATATAACTACAAATCATATAATTAATATATAATTTGTAGTTGAATACTTGAATTAAGCACAAATCAAATTTAAGTAATCAACTACAAGTCTACATGAGTTTGGAATTTCCCAATTCAAGTAATCAACTAACACTGGCAATTATTCAAGTTATTAACTAACATGTCTAGAATTTCCTAATTCAAGTAGTTCAAGTAATCAAATTCAAGTAATTTTAGAATTTTCCAATTCAAATAATTCAAATAATTCAAGTAATCAGCCTAGCCCAACCCAACACAACCCAAGCACCCCCCCCCCCCCCCCCCCCCCCCCCCCCCCCGACCATCCCAGCCCAACTCTGACCTAGCCCAACCTTAACCTAACCCAACCCGACACAACCCAACCAGTCCCCTGACCATGCAGCCCAACCCTCATCCAACTCGACATAACCCAACTGGCCAACCCTAACCCAACCCAACTCAATCCAACCATGATCTAACCTGACATGACCCAACTAGCCCCCTAACCATCCCAGCCCAACCTTGACTCAACCCGACGCAACCCAACCCTAACCCTAACATTGACTCAACTCGACAAACCCAAACATAACCACATAGATAAACATACCTCTTTGATTCTTGAAGAGAATGACTGAAGGAGAAAGAAGTCAGAGAAGGAGAGAGAAAGATGGGGTCGTCGCCGCTCGCCACGTGGAGGGGTCGAGTGGTGTCCCTGCTAGCCTACCGCTCGGGTAGGGTAAAAGGAAAAGGGAAGAGGGAAAGGAGGGGTTGAGTCAGGTATGGTAGATCATCTACCCATTCATTAGATGATTTCTATTCTCATAAGCTAAGAAGGGATTTAGGGCCACATAGAACATATCCCCTAAGTAATTTCCTAAAATTATTTTGTAACTAATGAAAATATAAGAAATAAGTTGCTTTTAGAAGTTGAAAAGCAAAAATAAAAATAAAAAATTAACTGATAAAAATAAATTACTTTTTCTAAAAAGCTACTCATTTAAGTTTAATAACCAAACTAACTTTTATCTAAGAAAAGTAACTTACATAAGTTAAAAAAGCTACTTATTTGGTAATATCCAACGCCCCCCTAGGATCACACAATTATTCTGGCTTTTGAACTATGGACACTCCATAGCATGCCCAGCCAATAGTTAAAATCAATCGTGCATGACATGTATACTTTTTGGCTCAAGGATATCCAAAGAGTGATATCCCAAATTGACCATTTTACTACAATAACAAGTTCTAGAAACACATTCAACAACATAAAAAAAACCAATGACACAGTGGGGCCCATTCCTCTCCTTTTTTACCTGGTCCATGCAATAGTTTCACACACCCTAAGGTTGAGGATTTGAGAGTTGCACTAGCATCATAAATAACTAAGATATACTAGGCGTTGTTAAGATTTACCAAAATCATCCAAGTCTTCACTAATTGGTCGAATGATCCAAGTCCGAGTTAGTTTTTGAAGAATGATAAAATCGTAACAATCTCAAGCCCAAAGGATGTGTGCATACAGACCTGTAAATGAGCTGCAAATCTGAGGATTAGAGATTCTAAGATATCTTAAATCTACATAATAATCTTTACAAATATTGCCCAATATTTCTACAATCCTTATCTGTACAATATGATCCGTCCATTGTTTGTGCGGGATGGAAAATAAATAAATAAAAAACTTTCGAGTTGAAAGATCTTAGCCCTTTCATCAATGACCTACTAAAGATCATTGTTGTGAAAATCCTACGGTTTATGATTTGAGTCAAATCGTAGGCAAAATTTATTTGAATCCCATCTTGATTCCTTTCATCAATGACCAACTAACGATCAATGTTGTCAAAGTCCTACAATTTACTATTCAAATCCTGATTTACTATTGGCATTATACTAGTTGTATTCTATTTTAAGCTTCACTTGACTTTAATTTTAAGTTTTTAAATTGGTGGGTACTTTAAGAATAATTTAGAAAGGTAAATTATTTTATTTTGTTCTTTATAAGAAATTAAATGATATATGTTCTCTTCAATGTTATATCATGGAGCTTTTCAAAAAAAAAAAAAAAAAAAATCTTATATTTTAATTGGACGAAACACCAAACCAATGAATGAATTATCTAGAATGTTTTTATGGATGGTTACGATCATGTCTAAGTTATATGTATTTTGGAATGGTGGTTAGAAATCAAAATATCTTTTTCCGTTGGTCTACATAATCAAATACCGCTTTTCCAACGTGATTATACATTGAAGAATAGTAACAATAACATAAATTATCAAAGGATCCTTGTATGTTTTTTGAAATATTTTAAAAGACAACAAAAGAACGATAAGAATCCTCTAACATTATCATGACATGGTATTACTTGGTGCATATTGATGGCAAAAGGATGATTAAAGAGTTTTTAATTTTTTTTATTTATTTACATTTTTTGCAATTTTTAATAAAATTCTAAAAACATCTTACGATTTACGATACAATTCAATCCCTACTACGATTTGCAATCCGATTATGATTTTGACAACATTGCTAAAGATCAATGATGAAAAGTACCAAGTAATTTTTTTAAAAAAAGGACATACTAATAACTAGGATTAGGATGTGTAATAGTGATGCAGGACATGAAAATTTAAATATGCTATGCAAGATTCCAGGCTTTAAATCATACTAGTTTAGGAACAATCACACAAAATTCCACATCCCACATAAAGCCAAGCATTCAACAAGGGGAATCTGTGCGGGTCCAGGCCTACACATGCTAGGGTTAAATCAACAAAAATTATAGACCAAACAATGCTCAAAGGAAAGTAAATTCATCCACATATGTACATAATTATTTCCTCAATCCAAGGGATTCACAGGTTTCAATTCGAGGAACCCTAAAGTTGAAGAAAAGGGTATAAAAGTTGTGATTTAGGACAATATAGGGTTAGGGTTAGGGAAATCAGATGGGAGATGAGTGAAAGAAAGGAGAGAGAAGACCTGTAGCCAGTCCACACGCGTGGACAGCGTGTAAAGTCTGACGCACGTGTGTTGGTGGCTGTCAGCATGTATGTGGGGCCCACGAACCCAAAAACCGCCACCTCGGGTCTGGTCGGTCAAGGCTGGGCCACACACCCACCAAGTTTCAACCCGATTCAACTTTCGGTCTGTGCGTGGTGCTCTGTTGAAGTTTCAGCCCTCCTGTAAGGCCAGATTCTGAAAATATAACAGTGGATTTGAAGGTCGTATGACTGTAGGAACAAACGAATATGGATAGTAGGAGATGAGGGTGGTTTTGGATGGGTGTAACTTCGCACTATAGTAATAGCCCTTCGAAGAAAGGAGGGCTTCGCACCTGATTAGGTTTTCACAACTCAGGAAGGAGCAGGAAAACGTAGAAATTGTATTTCAATCATCAATGAGAAAAAAGACTACAAGGACTGCCTATTTATAATAAAATCATGTACCCCAAAACTCGCGCCATGTGCGCACCCTATAACTTGAAAATGAAGTAATAAAAAATAACAACTAATCAAAACAATCTAAACCGTATATAATATTCCTAATAATAATAATAAGCAAAATCCAAAGTACTAGATTATTTATAATACTGGACCGCGATCATGGGAACTTATGGTGGGATGCACATGACGATCGAGTTCACTCCAATGAACCAAAGCGCAATCCTCTAATTAGGAGGCCCTCCCTAAACGTCATCATCGATCCAGATCGATGGTGGGGCGTACGTGTGCGCATGCTGTCCCCATCAACTCTCCCTAGCTGTAAAGATTTCACCACCAGCGAAACAAAACTCCTAAACCGCTCTAAGATGTCAGGATCAAGTCTCTAAAGCTCCTCCTCAGTGAGTCACGTACTTTCTGAAGCTGAGCGTGACTTCCGCTTGACCAGAAACTTTTGAAATCCGCCGTCCAACGTCTATATTGTCTAATGGTCCAGGATATCCTTTATCTCTTCTCTGGGCATGAGAAGGGTAGGTATGGGAGTTAGAGGCTGAGAAGAAGGGTCGGGAAGAGGCTATAGATCAAGGGACAGGTCTAGGGAATCAGGATGGTTGGGCAAAAGGCCAGACAATGTATCAGTGGTCCCCTTAAAAGCAACTAGATCCTCCACATTGAATGTGGAACTAATTCCCATGGAAGGTGGAAGATCTACCACATACGCATTTACACCGTTTCATTTTATAATTTTGAATGGTCCAACGCTACGCGCGTGTAATTTACAAACGGCTCCCTAAGGGTACCGCTTGGGCCTGATGCAGACCATCACAGTCCCCTACATTGAATTCCTAACAACGTTTATATTGGTCTGCAGAAAATTCGTAACGTTCATTACTAATAGTTATCTTTCGCCTGACTTCTTGATGCAATGAATGAACGTGATACGCAAAGGACTCTGCAGACTCTGATGGCCTATGAGACAGTGACATATGGACAAGATCAATAGACTTCCTAGGTTTATAACCAGTAATGACTTCAAAAGGACTTAATTCTATGTACATATTGACAGAACTATTAAATGCAAACTTGGTTATAGGTAGTACTATGTCCCACGTCCTGGTGTGCTCCCCACTAAACATCTGAGCAAACTCTCTAGGCTCCTATTGACCACCTCAGTCTGACCATCAGTATGAGAATAGTAGCAGAAGAAAATTGGAGCCTAATATTCATCATATGCCATAGTGTCTTCCAAAAATAACTCATGAATCGCATATCACGGTCAGACACTATGATTTTTGGTAACCCATGAAGTTTGACGACCTCACTAAAGAACAGCTTGGCAACATGAGATGCATCAGAGGTCTTAAAACAACGAATGAAGTGAGCCATTTTATAAAAATGGTCCACGACAACAAATATAGAATCATGTTTCCGAATAGTATTAGGGAGCCCAAGCACGAAGTCTATATTGATGTCTTGCCACGGGGCAAATGGAATTGACAAAGGTGTGTATAGTCTCGTGTTCTGTTTTTTCTGCTTTGCTAGCAGACAAGTACGACACTATCTTAAAATTTTGGCCACATCTCACTTGAGGCTTGGCCAATAGAACCTATTCCCCATTAGGGCAATGGTCTTGTCTCGACCAAAATGACCCGCAACCCCTCCCGAACGTAACTCCGAGACAAGAAAATCACGGAGGGAGGTGCGAGGTATACACAAGCGGTAACTCCTAAACAAATATCCATCCAAAATCAAGTACTCACTACTAGCTCCTGACCGACTCTTTAACAACGATGCGTACACAACTCCAAAATCTGGGCACTCAGAATAATCCTCTTTGATGCGCTCAAGGCTCATGACTTTGACACTCATGGAATTGAATAACGCGACTCGATGACTCAACTTGTCGACAGGCTTATTTTCTACATCGGCCTTATGTTAAAGCACAAAAGTATCCTCTTGAATGAATTGTACCCACTTGGCGTGCCTAGGGTTTAATTTTTTCTGAAAGTTCAGATATCTCAAGGCCTCATGATAGAACAAGACGAATTCTTGTGGCAATAGATAATGATGCCAATGGCGCAATGATTGCACTACCGCATAGAACTCTGTCATAGGTGGAGTATTTTTGTTTCGCCTCATTCAGTTTCTCATTAAAAAAGACGACAGAGTGCCCTTCCGGACTAAGTACTCCTCCTATGCCAACTCCTGACGCATCAAATGCGCTTCAAAAACTTTTGAAAAATTCGGAAGCCACGTGATTAGAGCTTCGGTCATCCTCACCTTTATCTCCTTGAAGGTCTTCGAGACTACCTTTGTCTATTGAAACTCTCTCCTTTTTATGTAATCTGTGATGGGAGCCATAATGGAACTGAAGCTTCGAATAAACCGCCTATAGAAGGTAGCTAAGCCGTGAAAGTTGTGCACTGTCACGCCCCAAACTCGGAAACCGGGCTCACAAAATTCCCGATCGCCGAATCCGGCACCGACAGCCTCCGTAGAACCCCATTCTCGGCTCCTAGCTCCCATTCGCCAGGTTCCGATCCTGGGATGCTACGAGGAGGATTTTAAATATCAGTTTGATTCGTAATAAGCATAACCAAAGGCATAACCCACAAACAACAACCAAGCACTCCATTACATTTTCACTATGATCAAAAATTTTTACAAGTACAATGAGCATAAAGGGAAATACAATGGTAAATAACAGAAAACTCCAAAACGATCAGCGACGCGCTCCTGCCTCAACGCTGCTGTAGTCCAACGTCACCTGCACGCAACGGTCGTGCATAAGCTTACAGAAAGCTTAGAGGGTGGTGAAAGTGTGTGCACAAGGTAGTAATATGAATGCAATGTCAGAGTAATGCGGAATATGCAGGTGGAACCAAGACGTCATGAGCCGTACCAAGGCTATGCAATGCAAGACATGAATGGTATCGGCCATCCCAAGGCCATGCAATATACAATGCAACTCAAGCATACAGATCCTCATCAATGTCCACATATCAGTACAGCTCAGAGTATGGAATATCACCGGGGTCTAGTACACTCTAAACCAGATTGCCGCCACATCGCGCGCAATAAGGTAAGTGGAAGAGACCTCACTATCCGTCTGCCAATATCGGGCGCGACTCGTCGATAGCGGACCCATTCCTCGAGCTGGTCAAACTCAGCCTAGCATTGCCCCCTACACTCGGGCGGGTAAGGCCGCACCCCCTTCCAACCGACCACGACACAGTGGAGAGCGTAACCGTCTGGTGATCGGCACTCAACGCTCATCTACCCACTCGGTCTAGACGTTGGAGCAACCTCTTGGTACCATAAGGGTTTAGGGACTTTCACCCAGGGATATCTATAGTACCCCATGTAGAACAAGATTTCCGGTATCCAATCCTGCCAACCACGATGCGTCTGTGGAGGCTACAGCCCTGATGTCGCTAGGGCGTACAACAACCATATCACACAAATGCGGAATGCATGAATCACGCTATCCAGTCATGCAACCAATCCTGCGCATACCGTGCGCTCATGTAGGGCAACACCGCCTAACCGGAAGCCCATAAACAACCTGCCCGAAGGCAAATGCTATGATCAGTCAATCCTCATATCAAGCATACATATGATGCGTATGATCATGGGTCATGAAACTATACTAAACATGTTATAACGAAATGAATTATCTTACGATGCAGATGGGCCTGGATGGCCTATACAAGGCAAGTACGGCTAGTAATGGGCCCTAAGGAGAGTCGTAATGTGGACATCCAACCAACATTACACTCGCAATGTGGACGTCAAACCATCATTGCATTCCAGGTACAATCTTCTTAAACACCGCTACATAACCTGTATTGGGATTACACATTGCAATGGACCGTAGGTCCATCCCATTGGCCTTACACATGTATCAAATGGGCCATATCTTATGGGCCTTTTATTCATCAGATGGGCCATATAAATGGGCCACACCAATGGTCTTATGTGCATTGCAATGGGTCAAAACCCGAGAGCCTTGGATGACATCAAATGCTTAGTCTCATGGGTCTTATGTAAGACCAATGGGCCACACCAATTGGTCCCTATATGTAGATCAAGTGGGCCTCAACCCATAGAACTAATCATAAATTCAAATGGGCCTAAACCCGTAGGCCTTACATGTATCGAATGGCCTACCTCCATGGGCTTTAAATTTTAACAAAAGGGGGTCCAATTACCTGGGTCTAAAAGTACATCAAATGAGCCTAGTCCCATGGACTTGAGACATACCAAGTGGGCCTAAACCCATAAACCTTTTTCAAAGCAAATGGGCCTAGCCCATAGGCCTTAAATAGTCCAAATGGGCCTAACCCATAGACCTTGCATGTACATCAAAGTGGGCCTAAACCCCTAGGCCTTAAACGAATCAAATGGGCCTAACCCATAGGCTCTTTTATGAATTAAATGGATCTAGACCCAAGGGCCTTGGAATATATCAAATGGTCCAATCCCATGGACCGTACATCCACATCAAAGTGGGCCCCAATAAGTGACACAAATACATCGAGGTGAGCCACAAATCATGCTAAGACGGGGTCCACTTGGACTGTGGATTTGTCTCGTACTTTGACTAATTCCACAAAATGATCTTGCAAGTGGACGGCTAGATTAGATGTAGCACCCGTATCAATGGTGGGGCCCACAAGAAGACCCACCATCATGTATGAAATCTACAATGTCATATATATATATATATATATATATATATATATATATACAATATTATAATATATTATAGTATTATCAATAATATAATATAACATTATATATAGTATAATATATATATACACACACGCTGCATGTATGCTCACACACACGCACGCACGCTCATACGCACGCACGCACGCCCAAAAGGGATCCACAATCATCACCCTGGACTCCACCGTCCGTTGGACGGTGGAAATAAAATGCATACATCACTGTGGGTCCCATGTGGGGCCCACTGAAACGTCTATTAGCCATCCAAGCCACTCACTGGGTCAGTCGGGCCTGGTTGAAGGAAAGACAAAAATTTCAGCTTGATCCAACACGTCAGTGGGCCCCAAAAGGAATTTAATGAAAAATTTCAATTCACACTATTTCACTTGGTGTGGGCCACCTGAGTTTTGGATCTGCTTCATTTTTGGAGGGGGGCCCACCACTGGGGTGACCCACCAAATGAACAAGTTGGATGACAAAATGAACATTTCTGTGGGGCCCACGAGCAGGGCCGTGGGCCACCTCCCACGCCCGTCCGCTGCCTGCACAAGGCTGCACGCTCCTGCGTGCAGCGCTGCCACCCGCCTGGCGCAAGAGCAGAGGCTCTGCCTCTTCTCAATTTCGGGAAAAACCCGTTTTCCTGGGGTTTTTCACGTATGGAGCCCGCTAAAATGAAATCCGCCCCAGCCATTGCGTCCAGAGGCTCGACGCCGTCCAAATGAGTCCAGAGTTAGAATTTTTTTGATGCTTGGAAGTGGAATAAAATAAGAAATTATCATTTGAATGGTGACAATACAATATTTAGTAGTATGGCCCACCGGGTGATTGAATCAGCTCCAAACTTCTACCCAACGGCTAAAATGCCGTGGGTAGGAGGATGGACGGCTTGGATTGATCATAAACATCAAGGTAGGGCCTGTGCAAGTGGGCCACCAAAAAGGTCCCTCTTCTTCTTTTTTTTTTTTTTTTACAACGTCCAGCGTCTGGGACGCTGGACGGCTCTAAATACAAAAAAAATATATATATTATTTTTTTTAGGAACGGTGGTCCCTGATGAAGTGGGCCACCACAAGATGGATGTTATGGGAATGATGTTTAAGGTGGGCCCCACTTGAATAAAATACTACATCAAGATGAGATCCATTCAAGTGGGCCACACCATCCTTTTGCAATAAATAAAATAACATAAAATAGAGAGAGAGACATGGAGAGTGGGACACGGCTTGTGATGGAGGGACCCCGTCATTATGGGCCCTCCCATACATGAAATCATACATCAATTGGGTCATTTTGCACATGAGACCCTCAAAATTAAAGATCAACGGTGGGGATCCTTTCCCCACCAATATGGATGGTCTAGATGACCTTTTTAGATGAAAATAAACATCATGATGGGGTCCATGGAGAATGGCCCCATCATGGAATGATCATGATGATCCAAGTGGTCCATCGGCCACAAATAAGGGTCCCAAGTGAGATCCACACCATGGATCGGTGGGCCTCACTTGGTCCACCATAAAATCAAGAAAATCTACCCTATAGAAGCACCCACCGTCCGATCTTCTCGCTCCTAGGGGTTCCTTGGCACCTTGGCTTCAACTTCAACGGTTAGGATGAAGAATGGAGGGTTGAGATGGGAGATTTTGGGGTAGGAAGGTGGGCCACTTGAAGCTTAGAGGGAGGTTGGAAATTCTCATACGTGGGAGCTCCTTGCAATTTTTGTTGCTTGGATCTTTTTGGAATGAGGGAGAGTAAGAGAGAGAGTGATGTAAAGGGAGAGAGAGAGAGTGATGGATGGATGGGTGAGTGATGGTTGTGTAAGAAAAGTATGGGTTAGGAAGACTTTTGTGGCTTTTGTGTAAGAGAGGTATGGGATGTGGAGACTTTTGTGGTTGCTTGGGAAAAGGGATGGAAGTGATGTGTACTTGACCTTTGATGGGTTGATGGGTGATTGATTGATGGGATTGATGTGATTGATGTGACACATCGTTGAGATTCCCTTGGTTTTCGCAACGCGCGGCGTTTTCTCGCACCGAACGTTGGCTCATATCTCTTGATCAGGGTATCGCCTTGGCGCGCGAGTCGCGGTATCGGAACCGCGGCGACGGTGCGGTCGCTATGGTATTGGTCTCGGGTTGAGTCGACTCGGGTTGTCGGTACATGAATCCAGGTCGCGCGTCGATATTGTTTAAGGGTCGAAAGTTGCCGGAATTCGACCGGTGCGACCGCGGAAGTGTACGGAAAGGTACGGACCAAGATACGGGTCTTACAGCTCTCCCCTCCTTATAAAAATTTCGTCCTCGAAATTTACACAAGCGTCGCAACTAAGCATAACTCGCGAGGAATAAGAAACATAACGTCATCATATAGAATCAGGGACAGCGTACAAAATACAATACGTGATCATCAACCATCAAAGAGATGAGGATATCGCTCTCGAATCTCAGCCTCACGCTCCCAAGAAGCCTCCTCAACAGAATGGTGACCCCACTGTACCTTCACCAATGGAATGACCTTGGTTCTGAGGACCTGCTCCTTCCGATCAAGGATACGAACTGGCTGCTCAATGTAAAAAGCGTCCTCACGAACCTCCAACGGCTGCCAATCAATAACGGGAACTATGTCTGACCCACACTTCCTCAACATGGAGACGTGAAACACGTTGTGGACGCCAGACAACTGTGATGGTAAGGCAAGCCGATAGGCCACGGCGCCAACGCGCCCAGTGATCTCAAAAGGTCCTATGAATCTCGGGGCAAGCTTGCCCTTCGCTCCAAATCGAACTACGCCCTTCATGGGCGAGACCTTGAGATACACATGGTCCCCTACATCAAACTCCAAGGGACGACGCCGACGATCAGCAGAACTCTTCTGTCGGCTCTGAGCTGTGCGCATCCTCTGCCTGATGATGTCGATAGCCTCTGAAGTCTCCTGCACAAGCTCGGGACCTAGGAGACGGCGCTCTCCAACCTCGGTCCAACAACTCGGTGATCTGCATGGTCTGCCATATAGTGCCTCAAAAGGAGCCATGCCGATGGTCGCCTGATAGCTGTTATTATACGCGAACTCAGCCAATCGCAGATGCTCATCCCAGCTACCCCCGAAGTCAATCGCGCAGGCCCGAAGCATGTCCTCAAGTATCTGATTGACCCTCTCGGTCTGGCCATCGGTCTGCGGATGGTACGCGGTGCTGAGCTGCAAATCAGTCCCCATCGCACGCTGGAAGCTCCCCCAAAACTGAGACGTGAACCTCGAGTCTCGGTCAGAAACGATCGAGACTGGAACGCCATGCAGTCTCACAATCTCCTCAATAAACAGTCTCGCAAGCCGGTCCATAGACCAAGTCGCACGCATCGCAAGGAAATGTGCCGACTTCGTCAGACGATCCACAACAACCCAAATGGAGTCATGACCGCGCTGAGTCCTCGGCAAACCCATAATGAAATCAGTCGACACGTGCTCCCACTTCCACATCGGGACGCTCAACGGCTGCAAAAGACCAGGAGGTCTCTGATGATCGGCCTTAACACGCTGGCACGTGTCACACTCGGCCACAAAACTGGCGATCTGGCGCTTCATCCCCGCCCAAAAATACTGTCGCCTCATGTCACGGTACATCTTCGTCGAGCCCGGGTGGATAGAAAACCGCGATCGATGTGCCTCGGTCATAAGATCTCTGCGTAACTCTGGCATATCCGGGACACATAATCGGCCTCTGAAGCGAAGTCCACCGTCTGTACCGATCTGCCAATCAACCTGACCCTCAGATGCCGCCTCAGCCATATAACCCTGCAACGACTCATCAGTCTGCTGAGCCTCGATCACCCTAGCGACAAGAGAGGGTTGAATCGACAAGCTCGATAACTGTACAATGGAAGACTGCAGGCCGAACTCAAAGTCATATGCAGCAATATCCTCAAGCATCCGCCACTCCTGAATCATCATATGTGCCACTAGGCCTCGTGGCTGACGGCTGAGGGCATCTGCCACCACGTTCGCCTTGCCCGGGTGGTACTGAAGGTCGAAATCATAGTCCTTCAGGAGCTCCATCCAGCGCCTCTGTCTCATATTCAACTCAGACTGTGAGAAGAGGTACTTCAAGCTCTTATGATCAGAGAAGAGCTCGAACCTAATCCCGTAAAGGTAGTGCCTCCACACCTTCAGTGCGAAGACAACGGCAGCCAGCTCCAGATCATGTGTAGGGTAGTTCAGCTCATGGACCTTGAGCTGACGAGACGCGAAGGCCACTGGTCTCCCGTGCTGCATCAGGACAGCACCTAAACCGATGTGCGAGGCATCAGTGAATACAATAAAGCCGTCACTCCCAGAGGGAAGAGTGAGGACAGGAGCGGACGTCAGACGGTCCTTCAACTCCGTAAATGCTCGCTCGCAGGCGTCACTCCAAATAAACTCTGCGCCCTTCCGAGTCAACCTGGTCAGCGGGGCTGCAATACGAGAGAAACCCTCGATGAAACGCCGGTAGTAGCCCGCCAAACCAAGGAAACTACGGATTTCTGTCGCAGTCGTGGGCTGGCCCCACTGACGCACTGCCTCGACCTTCGAGGGGTCCACTGCGACGCCCTCCCTCGTCACCACGTGACCGAGGAACTTCACCTCCTCCTGCCAGAACTCGCACTTCTCCAGCTTCGCATACAGCTGGTGTGCGCGGAGGGTCTGTAGAGTAATCTCTAAGTGCCGCTCATGCTCCTCACGAGTCCTCGAGTAGATCAGAATGTCGTCGATGAAGACTACAACAAACTGATCTAGATATGGGCGAAAAACCTCGTTCATCAGCTGCATGAAGACCGCGGGTGCATTGGTCAGTCCGAAGGACATGACCTGAAACTCAAAATGACCGTAACGCGTCCTGAATGCCGTCTTCGGAATGTCCTCACCTCGGACCCGAATCTGATGATAACCGGAACGCAGGTCAATCTTCGAAAAGAACTGTGCACCCTGCAGCTGGTCGAACAAATCATCAATCCTAGGGAGCGGGTACTTGTTCTTGATCGTGACTTTGTTGAGCTCGCGATAGTCAACGCAGAGCCTCAACGAACCATCCTTCTTCTTCACGAAGAGTACCGGTGCTCCCCACGGAGAACTGCTCGGACGGATAAAGCCCAACTCACGCAACTCGTCCAACTGCTTCTGCAGTTCCCGTAACTCTAACGGTGCCATACGATACGGGGCCTTCGAAATAGGCGCGGTACCGGGCACGAGATCGATCTGAAACTCGGTGAGTCGACGAGGCGGTAATCCCGGAATCTCCTGGAACACATCGGGAAAATCGCAAACTATCGGTAAATGGTCGATGCAAACGGCAACAGGCTCCTCTATGGCGCAAGACATCAAGCAAGACAACTGCTCTCCTCTGGCCTCTGCAACGAACTGGAACTGGGGCACGCCGGGTATACAAAACGTGACGGTCCTCGCGGCGCAGTCCAAAATGGCATAATACTCAGCGAGCCAATCCATGCCCAAGATAACGTCGAACTCGGACATCGGCAAAACAAACAAATCAGCAGGCAGGAAGGTATCCCCAACTAGAACGGGGCATGACGAGCAAAATCGTCCTAACGCTGCAGTCCTCCCCAAGGGAGTAGATACTGACAGGCTCTCACCAGCAGACTCCAACGGTAAGCCAGCCGATCGACAAAAGCTCTCGGCCACAAAGGAATGCGATGCACCAGAATCAAACAATACACGTGCAATGCATGCAGAAACTGGCAGTATACCCTCAACGACTCCCCCAGATGACTGCGGATCCTGCTGAGCCGCATAAAACCTAGCCTGAGCTGGCTGGGGAGGTACCTGTCCCCTCTGAACGTGCTGCTGCTGCTGCTGAGGTCGCTGAGGTGGTCGAAACTGCTGCCTCTGCTGCTGTGGCCTCTGAGGCTGGTGCTGATGCTGATGCTGCTGCTGAGGTGGCCTCGGTGGTAGAGGCTGCTGTCGCTGCTGCTGTCGCTGCTGCTGTCGCTGCTGCTGTGGGGGTCTCTGCTGCTGCGGTGGAGGTCTCTGCTGCTGTGGACCTCTCTGCTGCTGCTGGGGACTGGGACACTCCCATGAACGGTGTCCCGTCGCACCGCACCTGAAGCAAGTGCCAGTGAACTGCCTCTGAGGTGGTGGTGGAGGTGCTGATGGTGCTGATGGTGTACGGAAAGCTGGGCGACCAGTGCGCCTCTGCTGCTGTGGTCGACCCTGCTGCGAATGACTGGAAGAAGCCTGCCTCTTCCGGTCTCCCCTCTGACCACGATCAGACTGAGAACCGGCCCACTCAGTCTCATATATCTGAGCCTTCCGCACCACTGCCTGGAAGGTAGGAAGCTCATGCCCAATGACACGACCTCGAAGGCCGTAACGTAAGCCGTGCTCGAAACGGCGGGCCTTCCGCCCCTCATCATCAACCATATATGGTGCGAATCTCGACAGTGCCATGAAACGGGCCGCGTACTGTGCCACGGTCATATCTCCCTGCACCAGAGTCTCGAACTCTAAGGCTCGCTGACGACGGATGTGGTCAGGGAAGTACTGCTCCTCAAATCGGTCCACAAAGTCCTCCCATGTCCAGATATAATCAGGTCCAGCGACACGGGCGACAGAGGTCCACCAATGCTCGGCCTCACCGTGGAAGAGAAATACTGCTAACCGGACGCGCTGCTCGGTCGTGCACAACATGGTATCGAATATCTTCTCCACATCGGAGCGCCATCTCTCGGCTGCAGTCGGATCCGGCTCACCCTGGAAACGAGGGGGATCATGCCGTCGAAACTCACGAAGTACAGCGCTCGCGCGCTCCTGCTCTGCCTGAGCTGGTGAAACAGCTGGGCGTCTGCCCTGTCCCTGTAGTGCAGCTGTCACAGCCTGCAACATCTGCTGTAACTGAGAGGCACTCACAGTCACAGTCGGCTCCTCATCAGTCTCAGGTGGAGGAATGTCATCCTCATGGGAAGAAGCAGGAATCTCTGAGGGTGGAATGGGAGACGCAGGTGGTAGAGCTGGAGTCTCCGATGGTGAGGTAGAATCCTCAGGTGGTGGTGCGGGAGTCGATCGAGTAACAGGCGCCATACCCTACAGGAAAGAGCGAAAGCGCCTATCATCTTCCAAAACTCCCGAATGTACGCATGTTAATGGTCTGATTCGGAAGGTCGTGAAGTTATCCGAACTTCAGAACTTAGCCACTCTTCACTCATAGCAAACATGTAATGTTGTTCTCGGTTATTCCCAAGTTATGCTCTGATACCAACTTCTGTCACGCCCCAAACTCGGAAACCGGGCTCACAAAATTCCCGATCGCCGAATCCGGCACCGACAGCCTCCGTAGAACCCCATTCTCGGCTCCTAGCTCCCATTCGCCAGGTTCCGATCCTGGGATGCTACGAGGAGGATTTTAAATATCAGTTTGATTCGTAATAAGCATAACCAAAGGCATAACCCACAAACAACAACCAAGCACTCCATTACATTTTCACTATGATCAAAAATTTTTACAAGTACAATGAGCATAAAGGGAAATACAATGGTAAATAACAGAAAACTCCAAAACGATCAGCGACGCGCTCCTGCCTCAACGCTGTTGTAGTCCAACGTCACCTGCACGCAACGGTCGTGCATAAGCTTACAGAAAGCTTAGAGGGTGGTGAAAGTGTGTGCACAAGGTAGTAATATGAATGCAATGTCAGAGTAATGCGGAATATGCAGGTGGAACCAAGACGTCATGAGCCGTACCAAGGCTATGCAATGCAAGACATGAATGGTATCGGCCATCCCAAGGCCATGCAATATACAATGCAACTCAAGCATACAGATCCTCATCAATGTCCACATATCAGTACAGCTCAGAGTATGGAATATCACCGGGGTCTAGTACACTCTAAACCAGATTGCCGCCACATCGCGCGCAATAAGGTAAGTGGAAGAGACCTCACTATCCGTCTGCCAATATCGGGCGCGACTCGTCGATAGCGGACCCATTCCTCGAGCTGGTCAAACTCAGCCTAGCATTGCCCCCTACACTCGGGCGGGTAAGGCCGCACCCCCTTCCAACCGACCACGACACAGTGGAGAGCGTAACCGTCTGGTGATCGGCACTCAACGCTCATCTACCCACTCGGTCTAGACGTTGGAGCAACCTCTTGGTACCATAAGGGTTTAGGAACTTTCACCCAGGGATATCTATAGTACCCCATGTAGAACAAGATTTTCGGTATCCAATCCTGCCAACCACGATGCGTCTGTGGAGGCTACAGCCCTGATGTCGCTAGGGCGTACAACAACCATATCACACAAATGCGGAATGCATGAATCACGCTATCCAGTCATGCAACCAATCCTGCGCATACCGTGCGCTCATGTAGGGCAACACCGCCTAACCGGAAGCCCATAAACAACCTGCCCGAAGGCAAATGCTATGATCAGTCAATCCTCATATCAAGCATACATATGATGCGTATGATCATGGGTCATGAAACTATACTAAACATGTTATAACGAAATGAATTATCTTACGATGCAGATGGGCCTGGATGGCCTATACAAGGCAAGTACGGCTAGTAATGGGCCCTAAGGAGAGTCGTAATGTGGACATCCAACCAACATTACACTCGCAATGTGGACGTCAAACCATCATTGCATTCCAGGTACAATCTTCTTAAACACCGCTACATAACCTGTATTGGGATTACACATTGCAATGGACCGTAGGTCCATCCCATTGGCCTTACACATGTATCAAATGGGCCATATCTTATGGGCCTTTTATTCATCAGATGGGCCATATAAATGGGCCACACCAATGGTCTTATGTGCATTGCAATGGGTCAAAACCCGAGAGCCTTGGATGACATCAAATGCTTAGTCTCATGGGTCTTATGTAAGACCAATGGGCCACACCAATTGGTCCCTATATGTAGATCAAGTGGGCCTCAACCCATAGAACTAATCATAAATTCAAATGGGCCTAAACCCGTAGGCCTTACATGTATCGAATGGCCTACCTCCATGGGCTTTAAATTTTAACAAAAGGGGGTCCAATTACCTGGGTCTAAAAGTACATCAAATGAGCCTAGTCCCATGGACTTGAGACATACCAAGTGGGCCTAAACCCATAAACCTTTTTCAAAGCAAATGGGCCTAGCCCATAGGCCTTAAATAGTCCAAATGGGCCTAACCCATAGACCTTGCATGTACATCAAAGTGGGCCTAAACCCCTAGGCCTTAAACGAATCAAATGGGCCTAACCCATAGGCTCTTTTATGAATTAAATGGATCTAGACCCAAGGGCCTTGGAATATATCAAATGGTCCAATCCCATGGACCGTACATCCACATCAAAGTGGGCCCCAATAAGTGACACAAATACATCGAGGTGAGCCACAAATCATGCTAAGACGGGGTCCACTTGGACTGTGGATTTGTCTCGTACTTTGACTAATTCCACAAAATGATCTTGCAAGTGGACGGCTAGATTAGATGTAGCACCCGTATCAATGGTGGGGCCCACAAGAAGACCCACCATCATGTATGAAATCTACAATGTCATATATATATATATATATATATATATATATATATATACAATATTATAATATATTATAGTATTATCAATAATATAATATAACATTATATATAGTATAATATATATATACACACACGCTGCATGTATGCTCACACACACGCACACACGCTGCATGTATGCTGACACACACGCACGCCCAAAAGGGATCCACAATCATCACCCTGGACTCCACCGTCCGTTGGACGGTGGAAATAAAATGCATACATCACTGTGGGTCCCATGTGGGGCCCACTGAAACGTCTATTAGCCATCCAAGCCACTCACTGGGTCAGTCGGGCCTGGTTGAAGGAAAGACAAAAATTTCAGCTTGATCCAACACGTCAGTGGGCCCCAAAAGGAATTTAATGAAAAATTTCAATTCACACTATTTCACTTGGTGTGGGCCACCTGAGTTTTGGATCTGCTTCATTTTTGGAGGGGGGCCCACCACTGGGGTGACCCACCAAATGAACAAGTTGGATGACAAAATGAACATTTCTGTGGGGCCCACGAGCAGGGCCGTGGGCCACCTCCCACGCCCGTCCGCTGCCTGCACAAGGCTGCACGCTCCTGCGTGCAGCGCTGCCACCCGCCTGGCGCAAGAGCAGAGGCTCTGCCTCTTCTCAATTTCGGGAAAAACCCGTTTTCCTGGGGTTTTTCACGTATGGAGCCCGCTAAAATGAAATCCGCCCCAGCCATTGCGTCCAGAGGCTCGACGCCGTCCAAATGAGTCCAGAGTTAGAATTTTTTTGATGCTTGGAAGTGGAATAAAATAAGAAATTATCATTTGAATGGTGACAATACAATATTTAGTAGTATGGCCCACCGGGTGATTGAATCAGCTCCAAACTTCTACCCAACGGCTAAAATGCCGTGGGTAGGAGGATGGACGGCTTGGATTGATCATAAACATCAAGGTAGGGCCTGTGCAAGTGGGCCACCAAAAAGGTCCCTCTTCTTCTTTTTTTTTTTTTTTTACAACGTCCAGCGTCTGGGACGCTGGACGGCTCTAAATACAAAAAAAATATATATATTATTTTTTTTAGGAACGGTGGTCCCTGATGAAGTGGGCCACCACAAGATGGATGTTATGGGAATGATGTTTAAGGTGGGCCCCACTTGAATAAAATACTACATCAAGATGGGATCCATTCAAGTGGGCCACACCATCCTTTTGCAATAAATAAAATAACATAAAATAGAGAGAGAGACATGGAGAGTGGGACACGGCTTGTGATGGAGGGACCCCGTCATTATGGGCCCTCCCATACATGAAATCATACATCAATTGGGTCATTTTGCACATGAGACCCTCAAAATTAAAGATCAACGGTGGGGATCCTTTCCCCACCAATATGGATGGTCTAGATGACCTTTTTAGATGAAAATAAACATCATGATGGGGTCCATGGAGAATGGCCCCATCATGGAATGATCATGATGATCCAAGTGGTCCATCGGCCACAAATAAGGGTCCCAAGTGAGATCCACACCATGGATCGGTGGGCCTCACTTGGTCCACCATAAAATCAAGAAAATCTACCCTATAGAAGCACCCACCGTCCGATCTTCTCGCTCCTAGGGGTTCCTTGGCACCTTGGCTTCAACTTCAACGGTTAGGATGAAGAATGGAGGGTTGAGATGGGAGATTTTGGGGTAGGAAGGTGGGCCACTTGAAGCTTAGAGGGAGGTTGGAAATTCTCATACGTGGGAGCTCCTTGCAATTTTTGTTGCTTGGATCTTTTTGGAATGAGGGAGAGTAAGAGAGAGAGTGATGTAAAGGGAGAGAGAGAGAGTGATGGATGGATGGGTGAGTGATGGTTGTGTAAGAAAAGTATGGGTTAGGAAGACTTTTGTGGCTTTTGTGTAAGAGAGGTATGGGATGTGGAGACTTTTGTGGTTGCTTGGGAAAAGGGATGGAAGTGATGTGTACTTGACCTTTGATGGGTTGATGGGTGATTGATTGATGGGATTGATGTGATTGATGTGACACATCGTTGAGATTCCCTTGGTTTTCGCAACGCGCGGCGTTTTCTCGCACCGAACGTTGGCTCATATCTCTTGATCAGGGTATCGCCTTGGCGCGCGAGTCGCGGTATCGGAACCGCGGCGACGGTGCGGTCGCTATGGTATTGGTCTCGGGTTGAGTCGACTCGGGTTGTCGGTACATGAATCCAGGTCGCGCGTCGATATTGTTTAAGGGTCGAAAGTTGCCGGAATTCGACCGGTGCGACCGCGGAAGTGTACGGAAAGGTACGGACCAAGATACGGGTCTTACATGCACTTTGTGAATATTACGGGGTTCAGGCCAACTGACAATGGCTTTGACCTTCTCAAGATCCGCCGATACGCCCTCAGCTGAAACAACAAAACCTAAGAAGATAACACTACTAGACAAAAATGCACACTTTTTTAGGTTGGCGTACAATTTCTCGGCTCTAAAGATCTCATAAATCTGCTTCAAATGGCTGAAGTGTTGTTCCTTGGTCATGCTATAAATCAAGATATCATCAAAGTATACAACCAGAAACTTCCCCATGAAGGGCCTCAACACATGGGTCATCACACGCATGAAAGTACTTAGGCTGTTAATCAGCCCAAAAGGCATAACTAGCCACTCGTATAGCCCATCCTTCTTCTTGAAGGCCGTCTTCCACTCATCACAGGGCGTACACGGATTTAGTGATAACCACTTTTGAGGTCAATTTTTGAGAAGATAGTAGCATTGGCCATCATATCCAACATGTCATCAAGACGCGGTATGAGAAACTGATACTTAACTGTGATTTTGTTGATGGCCCTACTATCAACACGCATCCTCCATGTATCATCCTTCTTAAGTGTAAGAAGGGTGGGCACGGCACACGGGCTCATGCTCTCTCAAATGAAACCCTTTTTATGAGCTCATCAATCTATATCTTCAACTCCGCATGCTCCTTTGGGTTCATTCTGTAATGAGGAAGGTTTGGTAGAGTCACCCCAGGGACTAAATTAATGGCGTGTTATATGTCCTTCATAGGGGGAAGCTCATCTAGTAGATCTACAGGAAAGACATTTCGAAACTCATCCACTACCGAAATAGCCTCAGTGGGTAACTCTACACTAGCCTCTGATGCACTTTGCTTAACCACAAGGGCGTACACTATCAAGTCCAACTTAAGTCTCTCGCTCAAAGTCTTTGACATTTAGAATATGGAGAGGCTTAGACTTGGACTTCGATTCCTTCAATTCTTTTGAGTCGCTCACACCACTGTATGTGGTGAACTCTTTTCCAATCATATTCTTGCCCTTAAACCAGAATGTACATATATTTGAACGACAAAATATCGTAACATCCCTTTTATAGAGTCAGGGCCTACCTAGAATGATACGGCCAACCTCCATAAGACAACATCGCAGCAGAGTGTCTTTATATAATCCAAACTAAATAGGGACAAGACAGTAGTGTAAGACTGGAATGTAAGTCTCATCAACCCAAGATACTTTATAGGGTTGAGGGTAGGCTTCGAGCTTCAAGCCCAAATGGCTCACCATATCAGTTGATGCCACATTGGCATAACTACCATTGTTCACGATCATCTTGCAACTTTTATCGCAACACTTCGCATAGGTATAGAAGATTGTGTTGCTGCGCTAATCGTCGGTATTCTTTGTTTGAGCAAAGGCGCAACGCATAACTACCAGGATCTCAAACTCTTATGCTCCCTCTTCCTCATCAGTAAGGGTTTCTACTGGCTCATACTCTTCTTTCTCATTGTCACTTTCTGGGAGCACTACTTCTACTTGCCCATCAATAAGGAGTACCTTAGTACCCTCTCTCGTACCGCACTGGTGGGCAAAGTGACCAAACCCTTGACAACTAAAATACCTAGTTGCTTCACTCTTACGCGAGCTAGACCCGATAACCCCTATACCCTTATCATCCTTGGGCTTGGATTGAAAACTACTGGAAGGTTTGTTTTGGCACCCAGTGCTAGGCTTAGCCCCAGAAGGGTTAGCCTCAGTGCTTGAATCGTGAAACTCAAATCGCCTTCCCACAGATGTTTTGAAGTATTGCTCAACCTCCAACACTACTTGATACATCTGTTCAAGAGTGTCTATCCTTGGCAAGCAACTCTCTCCTAATGTCAGAACGGAGGCCCGTCTTAAATCGAGCAAGGATAAGTACATGGTCCTCATTAACGTCACAACGAGTCGAGTACTCTTCGAACTTCTCAATATATTCAGCAACACTCATGGAACCTTATCGAAGAGACTGTCATTCCTCAACCAACCTCAAGTGGTAAGAAAAATGGAGGTATTTTTCCTTAAGAGTTTTTTTTTCTCATTTCTCCCTAATGGACTATCAAGAGCTCCCTCGCACTTTCTTTCTTTCACTCTACAGTAGCCCAAGACCTCTTTGCTTGGCCCACAAGCTTCATCTTGGCGAATCGGACTCGACGAGCATCTGACATGTCATACCAATCAAAATAATGTTCCATATCAACCAACCAATTTAGAAAAGCTTTAGGGTCCAAGTAGTCATCAAATGTAGGGGCATCTACTCTAACTCCCTTGAGGAGTTTCGCATCGAGGTCCTAGTGGTGTTGATGTCCCTCACGGGGTGGGTGCATGGGTGCGCGCCCATACCTGATTCCTTGGCCACCTCCATTCCTTGGTCTATCTTCATAATCACCTGCCTGAGATTGGGCATCTTCCCCAATGGTGGGGTTTACCCGGGCGAATGTCTCTAATTGGGTAACGTGCACATTAATTTGTTTAAGGCAATGGTCAATATGTTGTTTCAAGCGCTTACCCAAACACTGAAATTGCCTAATAGGTTGTCCATTAATTCTTGCAATTGCTTCATGTTTAGCGTAGGGTGCAAACCAAAACCGCGATCAGTACGTGTGGACATACAACTACTCCCCAACTCAAAGACCCTCTAACACAACTATATGCGTCTAAATGAGACTAAATGATCCTATAAGACTCTAGGATGAGAGTTAATGCAAACTAAACGTGAATAGACCAAACCCTAAACATGCAATGCATTCCCCTATAAGAACTCTAAGCTCTGATACCAAATTTGATGCAAGACATGAAATTTTAAATATGTTATGCAAGATTCTAGGCTTTAGATCATACTAGTTCAGAAACAATCACACAAAATTCTACATCCCACATAAAGTCAAGCACTTAACAAGGGGAATCTATGCGGGTCCAGGCCTACACATGTTAGGACTGAATCAATTAAAGTTATAAACCAAACAATACTCAAAGGAAAGTAAATTCATCCACACAGGCACAAAAATATTTCCTCAATTTAAGTAATTCACAGGTTTCAATTCGGGGAACCCTAGAGTTGAAGAAAATGGCATAAAAGTTGCGATTTAGGACAATCTAAGGTTAGGGTTAGGAAATCAGGTGGGAGATGAGTGAAAGAGAGAGAAGACCTGTAGCTAGTCTGCACGTGTGAACAGCGTAAAGGGTCTGACGCACGTGCGCTGGTGGTTGTCCGCAAGTGTGCGGGGCCCACAAACCCAAAAGCCGCCACCTTGGGTTTGGTCGGTCAGGGCTAGGCCACACATCCATCAAGTTTCGGCTCGATCCGAGTGCATGGTGCTCCACCGAAGTTTCAGCCCTCCTGTAGGACCAAATTTTGAAAATCTGCTGTAGAGAAGGGTTGATTGTAAAATAACAGTGGATTTGAAGGTCGAATGACTGTAGGAACAGGCGAATATAGATGGTAGGAGATGGGGGCAGTTTTAGATGGGTGTGGCTTCGCACCACGGTAGTAGCCCTTTGGAGAAGGGAGGGCTTCACACCCAATTAGGTTTTCACAACTTAAAAAGAAGTAGGAAAATACAAAAATTTTATTCCAATAATCAATGAGAAAAAAAACTACAAGAAGTGTCTATTTATAATAAAATCTTATACCCCAACACTCGCGCCATGTGCGCACTCTATTACTTAAAGACGAAGTAATAAAAAAATAACAACTAATCAAAGCAATTTAAACCGTCCATGATATTTCTAATAACAATAATAAGCAAAACCCAAATTACTAGATTATTTAGAATAGTGAGTCACGATCATGAAAACCCATGTGGGATTCACATGACGATCGGGTCCACTCCAATGAATCAAAATGTAATCCTCTAACTAGAAGGCCGTCCCTGGACGTCGACATCGATCCAGATCGATGGTGGGACCCTCCTCCTTGCGTACGTGCACCGGGAGGGGGTGCGCATGATGTCCCCATCAAATAGTTTAGGACTACACCCCCATAGAAGGGACCATCAATTTAACAACTCTGATCATCTAAGAAAAGGTTACCACCTCCATAGCAAAGAGTCTGTACAACGCCATTAGGGTTTTCTTGGCACAAGGTGAGGTCATGGTTCTATGATCCGAAACCATTGATATAATTGATTTCAGTGTGGAAGATCCTACCTGTAAATGGTTCATATTTTCTTGGTTGGCTGTGAACCTTTGCATATTTGCTCCGTCTATATGTTGCATAAGAGAGCTCATGGCATTGCTCCCATGTGATCAGGTCTGCAAGATCAAAGTTGGTCAAGAGCTACATCCCACCATGGAACATGGATGCCCTAGCACAAAAAATCATGCTCATTTGCTCATCTGATGGGCCATACACTCATCCAACCAATCTTAGTGCAGACATAGGCAGAATATCATGGCCGAAACTCAAGCCCATATTTAGAATCTCAATTGATCCTAGTAAATGATGGCCATGCATCTTACTAGATTAGGATCATCCAACCACCATGCTTTCTTGGGCCGCAAGCCCATGCTTTGAAGGTTCTTGCAACTAACATTATCAAATCTAATAGGAGTTCTAAGACAAAATAATTTTTTGATGCACCAATTTTATTCCAGAATATGAAATCTCTAACATCTACTAACTAATAATACTTGTGGGGTAATTCAGCATAGATTAAATATGAAAAATAATATTACCTGTGGAAGTATATTGTAACATTCCAATGAATCTGGTAAAAGAGTCAATTTTATCTATTAAATGGATGCATGATAAACGCTACCATGCATTGACTATGATTGGACTCATTAAGTTTTTTTCTTTTCAACTGCATACTAAAGTAAACTAGAATATTCAAGCTTTGGAGCATCCCGCATTCATAGCAGAGACCATTAGCTCAACAATATGTACCATGGGCCCCACTTGCGTAGACTTACACATCAAGAAACTATCTACATTTCAATGCATAGGATCATGCCTTCTAAAAACAAGAGTCAAAACATCTGCTTAACTGACCAATCCCTGGCTCAATACATATTAACTACAGAATATTTATAATTTTTTTTAAAAAAAAAAAAAGCAAAGAGCCTAAGAATCAAGGAGTTTTTGCACATGACATTACAACAAGAAATAGTTTTTTACTTTTAATAGAAACAGAGAAATCTTACATCTAACCAGTGGGTATGATATGTGCAACACGCTTACAAGAGGTTGCAAAATGTGGAGAAAGGGGTAGAGTGATTGTAGAAGGGGAGTTAGTAGATATTCTAGTAGAGTATGGAACTTGATAGGATTTGTCAGGACATCAGCTGTGATCTGGGTCCTTTACAATGACCAAAACAGGGGTGATATCCAAAATAACTGCTAGATTGAAATATTATCAACGCTATTAGAAGGCAATGGAAACTGTCCAAATTCAAAGGGAAGGAGTCAAAAGGCATAAAATATCACAATCTAAGAGATCTTATATTCTGTATATACCCCATGTAAGGTAAGATCCATCATATAGACACTTTGGATTATTGGAAGATAACTCCAGATTCAAATACGAAAGTCCCAATGATTCCTATAGCAATACATCATTTTCTTCCCTTCCTTTTTCTTTTTTTTTTTTTTTTTTCCTTTTTCTTTTTTTTTTTTACACACCTCACACGCACCCACGCACTCACACCACAGTGAGATTTCATCACAATGGATACTTGAACCCATGAACTTGTGTTGAAACTCTTGTGAGTCTACCACCGAGGAATGAGAAAGGACCCTAGCAATACATCTAGAAGTATTCTAGCAAACCACATTTGGGTTTATGTGCTTGCACGCACTTAAGGCATGTGCTGGCTACTCAGCATCAACATTTTGAAATGACAAAAATACTCCTATTGAATGGGTAAAATATACACCAATGATGGGGGTGAGTAGGTAAAACCTCAACAATTGGTAACTAGGAAGTCAAAAACCTCCAAATTACCTAAACTCATTTACACTTGGATCAAATCCTTGCCCTGTAAAACTCTCCAAAACTAATTGTGTGAAAAAATTAGCCCTATATAGTGTATATAAGGTCTCAAGTCCAACCAGTTGGACTATAAATTACAGTCCACCCAGAAGATAACTTCCAACCGTTGATGCATATGCAACGTCCAACCTGTCTAATAGGTTGCATACAGCAAAAATCAGCTGCGTCCACTAATCAAGAGGACCATTCTTGTATTTTGCTATGAACCAATGGCTAGAAATTTTTTCCCCATAGCATGGTCCACCCAATGAGTAGATGGGGCTGATTTTTGAAGGAGGAAATCCTCATGGTTGGCTCAAGGTGTTGAATTTCACATATCTGGTTGGAAGTTATCAGCTGGGTGGACTATAGCTTGTGGTCCAACTGGTTGGACTTGAGACCTACCATATATATAATTATCAGAGGTAAGAGTGTCCCACACGAGGGCCCCAACTATCAATCTGAGAGTGAGAATGTACAACAGCAAGCAAGATATGCAACAATGGAAAACTCCCTCATCTCAGAACTAGATTACATTATGAGCTCACAGAGTTTTAGACTTCCAAGGGAAACTAGACCTCTAGATTGCTCAGTTAAATCAGCAAGTCCCTCATTTATCCACTTCCCTTTTCTTTTCTTATGGATGCGGCCAATCAGATAGATGCTCCTGGAAACTGATCACCTCAAGACAAAATCTACCCTATGTAGGGCTTGTACAGACTGCCGAGAGCACCAGCTACACCACCCGAAACACAATGTAAACATGTTTACGCGGCTGAAACAGGATCAAATCAGCTTACCATACTGTTTCCTGAAGATCCAATGACACGAGACCTTTAAATCCGTCTGCGTCCACGGCGCCCCTGACCAGATGATCTCATTACTTGTACCATCTGCATTTTTAAGAAGACAAAATTTGTATGTGATCCTCAACTGGAGAATATGTGCAGTATACTCAGGTTTTCAGTTTGTATAAGTGGGCCAGGCCAGAATTCAGTAGTCTAGACTGGGTTATTTTGTGCCACAGTGGATGACCATGCCCCAAATCAAGCCAACCTAACATCTCAATGATTGGCCTGCAGAGGCCCACATTCAGATGATGATCTTCCAATCTGGGGATTTTCTGGTCCATGGCAGGTTGCATCAGACCATCAATCTGGACAGCTGAAATACAGGCCCCACTTATGCAAAATGAAAGCCCAAGTATACTTTTCATATCATCTAATTCCTCATTTACGTTAACAGAAGTTTAGCGTTTAGGAAAAAACATAACTAAAAATAGAAATAAAAAGTGGAGGAATTTGTACTCTGAGAATGAACATTTTACCGGCTTATCAGTTTTCAGAGGGAATCCTTTCCTGACTCTTTGGACATGCTGTTTCTTTTTCTCAGCTGCCTTCAACTTGGTGAGGCTCGGCCTGTAAAGAATCACTGCTCGGCCAATCTGACCAACAGCTACTGATCCTGTCGATTCTTCTAATTGCTTCACCACATCGGCCAGCTCCCCTGGGCAGCTGTTGTGCACTTTAAGCTGTTCATACAGTGCAGGGACTAGTTAATAACCAATACTTGTTTTTTTTATTGATGCTATGAGAAGAGAGAAGGAAGCAAAGTTTTGGCTGTGTTTGGATGTCTTGTCAAAATAAATTTTGTGAAATTTTAGTTTGTATTTTTATTTTCATGTTTTTAAAATTTTCTGGGTTGGAAGTGTTTGGTTGATGATTTAACATGCTTTGAAAAGATGGCCTAACAGTCCCTTGGTCCCGATTGTTACAAAATTAAGCCACATGAACTGTGTAGAGCTGGGTCTACCATATTAGGGTTCTTCCAACTCTACCATATCATATGCCTTATGCATAATAGCACTCTTGGTTCGGGCTATCCACCTGTGACAGTTCACCACTAGTTTAAAATGGTGGTGACTCATCCACCTCACAGGTGCCACTGATGTGCAGCTATCCAAACCACAGAAGTGTAGGTCAAAATGTGGATAGAGCCTATCTTGAAAATCACAGTGATCAACCAATCTTAGTGATTCAATCTGCGGATATCAAATGGATGGTTAAAAGTAAAACATTGAGTGGTTCAAATTCCCAGACTAAAATCAGACTTTATTACCGTATGCTCAATGTAATATTGTGTTATGCTCCATCCATGATTAGGCTAGTGATTTGGACAGTTTGGATTGTCGTTCAACTATACAACTACTCCATGTGTATATGGAAAACTCATGACTATTTTAAAATGGCAGTGAACGACTATTGGTGTACAGTCCAAGAATAAACACAAGTGAGGTTGGCTAGCCTCACATGCACCACTTGCCTCATGCCTGCTGCATTGGCACGTGTACATCAGGGAGGTGCATAAGGTGGGCCAGCAACTAGGATGGCCCGACAATTGGGTCAGTCCACTCGTCAGGTTGGCCACCTTTGCATGAAATCAAATAAACAACTTGAAAAAACTTGAAAAATCAGGTCAGTCCACTTGTTACATCCCTTGTACTAAAGGAATCATATATCTGCCAGCCCACGTACATCACTTACACACAGAAAGGCACATGTTTAAGTCATCTGTACATCATCTGATAGTTGCATAAGATGGACTCTTTATACTATATTGACTTTATATGACATGATTTTTCAGAGATCACAAACAACGTCATAAGGAAAAAAGAAAAATAGACACTGTCATCCAAATGACATTTCCAGATAAAATGAGTTTCCAGAAACTGCACTACTAAAACTACATTCCTGCATGAACATGTTTTCAAAAATTACTTTCTAGACTGCTTTATATATATATATATATATATATATATATATATATATATATATATATATATATATATATATATATATATATATATATATATATATTAAAAATTAAAAATTAAAAAAAAAATGAAAAAAAAAAATGCTTACATATACACATCTACATTAAATTATAAAATCAATTTATTAAAAAATAGTAAAATAATAGAAAAGGCACAAGTACACACAAAAAATAAAAAATAAAAATAAAATAAAATAAAATAAGAGGCAAACTATATAGGACCGATCTCATACCTGAGCAGATCTAGGTTGAAGGTAGTTAAATCATCTCTTTGCCTAAACAAATTTTAAGAAAATACCAAAAACATTTCAGATAAACTGTAAAACACACAGAAATGGTAAAAAAAAAAAAAAAAAGAAACCAAAATGCCCAAATATACCCGAATCAACCTCTTCTTTTTTTTTCTTTTTTTTTTGTGCGTTCCCTCCATAAATCTAGAGCACAAACAACAAAATCATGCTTCCGAGAGAGAGAGAGAGAGAGAGAGAGAGAAGAAAATTTTCGTCAAGAATCAGCAAGATTTGGTTAAAACATGAAACAATAGGAAAAACAATAAAATAGGCCTTCATCGAAGAAAAAATCAAGCATGAATTTCTCAATCAGGGCAGATTATATTAAAAACAACAAAGGAAGAAAAATTGAAAACCTATTGATGGATATTTTCCACAAATTGATCCACGTGACTTCCATTCATCTGAAGACTCTTGAATCTTGTGTTTTTATCTTTAAAACAGCACAAATCAGATTAAAACCCCTATCTATTCCTCCTACAAGCTCAAAATGAAGAAAAAGAAGAAAATAGAAGGAAAAAAAAAAACCATATATATGAAACAGGACGAAAATTAACAAATTTATGAGCCTCAGATTTGTAAAGGGGTGTATCGAAGATGATACATGCTGATATGTCTATGCATACGCCCAAAATAATGACACACCCCCATATCGCATCTTGTACGACGCTGATACAGACATGGTCAATACTAACACTGCAGATCCATTTTTTTTTATCTATCGGCTATACCCAGTGTTCGAGTTGTCGGTATCACTACAAGTTTTGCTGGCCAGAGATAAAGATATAATATCGTTATCGCCGATAATATTGCCGATAACTGGAAATTCGGAGAAAAATGCGAAAACATGGAGATAACGGTGAAATTTTTTAATGAAACTTCAAGACATACCTAAATACACATATTTGCATATTTAGAAATTAAAAATTTGTAAAAAAAAAAAAATGTATTAAATAATAAGTTTTCATTTAATGGGGCCCAAAAAAGCATACATTTTCATAAGAAATTATTCTAATAATAACCAAAATATATTTATCCAAGTTTCAAGTTGACCACACCATATGAAACAGTGGTAATAATAATTACCACCATTGAAATCTTCATAGGGCCCAATGATGTTTATTTGTCATCCAAACTGTTCATAAGATCACAGGGACATGGATGAATAAAAAATAGAAATATCAGGTTGATACAAAACTTTTTTGGCCCCAAGAATTTTTCAATGGTAAGCATTCAATTCACACAGTTTCATGTGGTGAGGTCCACCCAAGCTTTGGATATGCTTCATTTTTTGGCTTGTGCCTTACAATTATCTAATAAAATGGATGGACTGAGTGGATCAAATTCGCAATTACAATGGGCCCACTGAGTTTATTCAGTACGCAATTCACTTTCGTTCTGGCACAGTCCGAAAGTGGATCGGCTAGTGTATCTCACAATGACGTCATCAAGTTATGTGGGTTTGATCATGAGGTATGTGTTATATCCAAACTGTTCATCCATTTGAAAAGCTAGTCTTAAGCCTTTAGATGAAAAATAAGACAGGTATAACTATCCAAAAACTGGTGGGGGATTGAACGTTTACCACTGAAACCCGTTTTGGGGTCACAGAAGTTTTGGATCAATATGAAAATTGTTTTTCCTCTTCATTCAGATATTTGTGTTTTTATGAACAGATTGGATGCAAAATAAACGTTATGGTGGGCCCTACAAATTGTTTAATGGTGAAAATCATTATCTCCACTGCTATCTATGGTGTGGTCCATATAATCTTCGGATATGATTCATTTTTTGGATAATGCTCTAGAATAAACTCTAAAAACAGATGAACAGTGTAGATATAATAAATACATCACTGTGGGCAGTGTTGTCAAGTGCGGTCGCATATGCGAATATGCGATCGCATATGCGCATAATGGTGGGCCGATCGCATATGCAGCAGTGGCATATGCGATCTTGGACAGTATGCGATCGCATATGCCACATGTGCTAGCATATGCGATGTATGCGATCGCATACTGCATATGCGATCGCATACTGCCCAACGGTCAGATTTCTGACCCTTTTTTGACCTTTTTTTTTTTTTTAATCCAGATTTTTTTCTCTATAAAGATGCATTCTAAGCATTCCTAAATGCAAAAAAAACCTCAAACTCTCTCTCTATTCTCTATTTCTCTTATTCCTACATACATTCTAAGAGTCTTACAAGTTACATGATCCACTCCTCTCCATCCAATTCCATTTTCAATTTTCCATATTTCTTTTCTTTTCTTTCAACATTCAAGAATCAAGAATCAAGGAAGGATACAACCATACAAGAATCAAGAATCAAGGAAGGATATAACCATACAAGAATCAAGAATCAAAAATCCACCAAGATACATGATACATCATTGATCATACCATCTAATCCATATTCATTGTTCAAGAATCAAGATTCAAGACAAGAGTCAAGACTCAAGAGACTCCTCACTCTTCAATCTCCATCCACTAAGTTTTCTAAGTTCTAACTTCTAACTTCTATTCTAATTTCTAAGTTTCTAATTCTAAATTCTAATTTCAAACAACTTTCTATCATTTTCTTATTATTATTTATTTTGTTTATTAATTGATTCATTTGTTAGTTGTTACTTTGTTAGTTGTTAGCAACTTAAAAGTTCGAACTTTGAAGTTACAACTTACAAGTTACAATTTACAAGTTACAAGTACAAGTTACAACAAGAATTCAAGAACAAATACAATACTCAAGTGAAGAGGCAAAGGTGAAGAGAAGACAAGTAGACAACTTAGACAAGAATTTGAAATTTTGGAAGTTAAAAGTTAGAAGTTGGGAACCCGAACCTCTTTTAGATTTGTAATTTTAATTTTATTTGTGTAAATCTCTCTCTCTCTCTCCTTCTCTTTCTACAAGTGTAAGTCGTAACAACTCTCTCTTTTTCTCATTTTCTTTTCCCTCTTCTTCTCCCTTTCTAGTTTCTACAAGACTACAAGTGTAAGTGTGTGTGTGTGTGTGTGTAAGTGTAAGTGTGTAACTCTCTCTCTCTCTCTCTCTCTCTCTCTCTCTCTCTCTCTCTCTCTACAAGTGTAACAAGTAACAACTCTCTCTTTTTCTCATTTTCTTTTCCCTCTTCTTCTCCCTTTCTACAAGTGTAAGTGTGTAACACTCTCTCTCTCTCTCTCTCTCTCTCTCTCTCTCTCTACAAGTGTAACAAGTAACAACTCTGTCTTTTTCTCATTTTCTTTTCCCTCTTCTTCTCCCTTTCTACAAGTGTAAGTGTGTAACTCTAACTCAACTCTCTCTCTCCCTTTCTAACTTCTACAAGACTACAAGTGTAAGTGTGTATGTAAGTGTAAGTGTGTAACTCTCTCTCTCTCTCTCTTTCTCTCTCTCTCTCTCTCTCTCCCCCCTAACCCTAAGTCCCAAGTTCTAGTTTTCTTTTTATTTATAGTTTACTTTCTAATTTCTAGTTAGTAGCTAGCTAGTTATTTTTTAGTACTAAACTGCGAATAGATACACACACCACCATCCACCATCATAATGTCTTCTTCTTCCCAATCTTTCTCTTTGAGGCCCAAGTCAAATGACCTGGATTGGAAGTATGGGCACTACCGTAGTGCTACCGAAAAGACTCATATAGTATGTGATTTATGTGGATTTGTGAGTTCCGATGGCATTGCAAGGCACAAGCAACACTTTGCACATTTACCCAGGTCTAATGCAAAAGCATGTGAGAAGATTACTCCAAAAATCCGAAGGGAGATCGTGGAGTATATGGAAAAATAATAAAAAAAGAAATACAATAATGTCATACGTCGGGAGGAATATATGGAACAAGATACATATGAAGATATAAATGTAGTAGATGTCGATGAAGCTAGTCCTACTCCTCCTACTTCGACAGGCAGGTCTAGACCACAAGTACAACCATTGAAAAGAGCCCAAGGGCATGGACTCTTAGATAGATGGTGTAGATCACACCCCGAGTATGTGGTCGACCAAAGGGGTAGAGGGAAACGGCCGGCTCAAACAACTTTAGACAACCGGTATAAACAAAAAGATAGGAAAACCACAATTCAATATATTGCTAAGTGATTTTACCAAACCGGCATTGCTTTCAACGCCGTTAAATCGAAAAGCTTCAAAGTAATGATTGAGGCTATAGGTCAATTTGGACCTGGGCTTAAACCTCCTTCATATCATGAAATGAGGGAGACATGCCTTAGAACTGAAGTTAAATATACACAATCCTTCATAGCTGAATATAAGGAATCATGAAAAATATATGGTTATTCACTAATGGCCGATGGATGGACAGATAGATCCGGTCGGTCTCTCATTAACTTCTTGGTAAATTGTCCAGCTGGGACAATGTTCTTGAAGTCGGTGGATGCGTCGGGTCATTCATACACATGAGAATATTTGTTTAACTTACTAGATGGTGTAGTTGAAGAAATAGGTGAAGACTACGTTATACAAGTAATTACAGATAACGCAGCCTCGTATGTAATGGTCGGTCGTCTTCTTATGGAAAAGAGGCGATGTTTATTTTGGACCCCCTATGCGGCCCATTGTATTAATCTCATATTAAAAGATATAGGTAGATTATTTATAAATGTGATTGCAAGGATTAGAAGAATCACGGTCTTTGTGTACAAACACACCCTTCTTCTCAGTCGAATGAGAAAACACATTGGGGGTAACTTGTTACATCCAGCAGTCACCCGTTTCGCTACAGCCTTTTTAACACTACAAAGGCTACATGCAAAGAAATCAGAACTTAGAAGCTTTGTAGTGTCGGCCGATTTTACAAGTGGGCCTTGGTCAAGGAAGGCTGAAGGGAAACAGGTTCAACAAACAATTCTTTCTCAAAGTTTTTGGACTCAAGTGGTAAAGGCATTAAAATCATCCGAGCCCATAGTCACTGTGTTGCGATTGGTGGACGGGAATGAGAAGCCCGCAATGGGCTACATATATGATGTGATGGAGAGGGCGAAAAATAAGATCATGGACCATTTTAAATTACAGGCCAATTTTAGAAATTCTAGATAGAAGATGGGGCAGCCAAATGTCATCCCCATTGTATTTGGCTGCTTACATCCTTAACTCAGCCTGTTTATTCGCTTCTGCTGATCCAGCAGAAGCACCAACTGTGCATATGGTTCGATTTATTGATGTCTTGGAAAGAATGATTCCAGATAGAGGAGAACAGGACAATATCTCAAGTTTATTGGATTTCTACACAAAAAGTGAAGGGATATTCTCAAGGGATATCGTAATAAGACATCGGACAATGAAATTATCCAGTAAGTACTTCTATGAATGAATGTTAGTACTAGTAGTGTACAGTGTACTGAACTCTTACAAGAATTTTTTGCCCGATGTGTCTCTAAGAGACTAAGACTTTAACCTATACTTAAACTGTTTTTCTCAGCTGACTGGTGGGCTGCCTATGGAGTGGACCCGCACAGGAAGGATCCAGCTCTAAAGAAGCTGGCTATGAAGATTCTTGGACTCACGTGTTCTGTCAGTGGTTGCGAGCGCAATTGGAGCACATTCGAGGCGGTAAGTTTAGACTGTTTAGTGTTTACTAATTGTTTTTTTGTAAACTTTAATTTTTTTGTGGCTTAAGCTAAATTAATTACCTAAATAGCTAATGCCAAATGCGCTTTCTTTCTTACAGATTCATTCTAAGAAAAGAAATCACCTTGAACAAAAAAAGCTCAACGACTTGGTTTTCGTTCAATACAACCAAAAATTGCGAGAACGATTCCAAAGTAGGAAAGAAAAGCCCGGTTTCTTTGACCTTATCTGCTTAGATGAGTTGGATGCAGATAACGAGTGGCTCGTAGAGACGGAGGACCCGGTATTTGTTGGAGAGGACCTGACATGGGCACAAGTTGAAGATGCCGCATATGTATCGACACCTGGTGAAGGTAGTAGTACCACTCAAAGGCGAAGGACGGGGGGGAGCCGGGGGGGGGGGGGAGTAGTAGCCGTCAACCCATTGATGAGATTGAGGAGATTGAAGAAGGAGAAGGTGATAATGATGATTAAGCTGAAGAAGATCATCCACCATTGGATGTTGATGAAGTATTAGTATGTACAGATGATGAAGAAACGGAAGAAGTGTATGTGGAAGAAGGAGATGACTCGACTGATGAAGATGATGGTAGTGGTGGTGGCAGACTTAGTAGTGATGATGTGCCACAATGGATGCTAAATCAATGTATATGAATATGATTAATGATTATTGATTAAATAAATAAAATAATAAATACATTATACATAACTTCTTAATTTTGTTTAATGCTTGTCTCATAAGTCTAAGTGTGTTGAAGTTGATGTTGTTGATTGTTGATACTTGATAACTTGATATTGATAACTTGATATCAAGTTATCAACAAAATGTTAGTTAAATAAACTTAAATGTAAAATGTAAAATGTCAATTGTTAAGAACTTAAGATTTAAGAAGTTAACTATATTGTAATTTGTAAATGTATCATTGTTCATCATAACTTCATAGTTCATATGTATGTAATTGGTTTGTTTTAATTTTTTTTTACTTAAATTAAATGTATTTCATGTCCCAATGACATATAATAATTTATTATGATTTTTCTGATTTTTTTTTGAATTTTTTCTATTTTTTCTGATTTTTTTTATTTTTTTTAAAAAATGCGAAAAAAAATATAATATGCGACCGCATATGTGATTGTGCGATCGCATATGCGCACGGGATCGCATATGCGAATTGACAACATTGACTGTGGGGCCGATGCAACTTTGATCTCCTTTGAACCGTTCGTACAACTCAGAGCTTGAGGAGCGTCTCGTCTTCGCACAACACATACATACAACAGTTATATAGTTGGTGTGAGGTATAGCAGCCAATTCGCTTCTGGTGGATCCCTAACTGTGGGACCCCTTATGAAGTATGTACCTTACATTTGCACCGTCCATCATATATGAAGGCTTATTTTAGTGCGTGATCCGAAAAATGAAACACATTCAAATCTTCAATGGACCACACCACAGGAAACTGTGTGAATTGAACGCATATCATTAAAAACTTCCTGGTGGCCACAGAAATTTTGAATCAAGCTGATATTTATTTTAATTCTTCATCCATGCCTTTTTATATTTAAAAAAAGGTTTGATGACAAATAAACATCACTGTGGGGCCTAAGAAGGTTTCAATGGTGAAAATCATTATTCTCATTGTTTCTTGAGGTTTGGTCCACTGGAGCTGTGGATATGCTTTAATTTTGGGATTTACCCCTAAAATGAACTAGAAAAATGAATGGACGGCGTGGATAAATCACATACATTCACGGTGGGCCCAGAAAGTTTACTCAAGGTGTTGAAGCGCACCATGCGCTCGGTTTGCTTCTGTAGTTCTGAAGCGTAAAAGGAAAAAAAAAAAAAAAAACAAAACAAAACAAAAAAAAAAAATCAAAAAAGAGAAAAGGGGATTTCTCTGCAAAGAGGGGTTTTTGACAAAGAAGAGCGATTTTCGACCCAGGGTTTCAAACAATCTCCTGAAATCCCTGATTTTTGGCCGAAATCATGTATTTGTGAGTCACACGAGACGAGCGCTGTTGATTTCTGCCCATGAGATTCTTTTCTTCTGAGTTCCAATTAACCATCAACCAAGTATTACCGAAATCAAAGGTTTTTTTTTCGATTTTTTTCGCTTTTTACCTATTTTGTCTGAAAAAATTCAAAATTATCGAAGATATCGCCAATAATCCAGAGAGAAACGAAAAATGGGGGTTTTTGGTGTCGCTAGTCTAGTGACACCGATATTATCGGTGATATTATCAACAATTCGTCGACAATGCGAACACTGGCTGTACGAACGTTTTTTCATCCCTAACCACACGACAAAGCGCAGAATTGGTCGATATGCCCAAGGAACTACCATCAATGTTCAATTTCCACCATTAGAGAGGAGTTGTTTTCCACAAATCAATCTTCTTCAGGGTTTAGCCTTCATCTTGATTCTTGATTAACTTCACCCCAATTCCTATCAAGGTCTAAAATCAACACCCTTTAAATTCTCTAGAGACAAACCCAACTCATGAGATGGAACTTGACGCTTTCTTTCACACACACTGCAAGGAAGACATCCTCTATGACATTCTTCTACTGTGTTCCATCCAAATACCACAGGTGATCATAATCGGAAGAGCATACCCCAAAAAAATTCACTCTCTCAATTCAGCCTTTCACACACACAGCAAGGAAGAGAGCCTCTATGAGATGGAACAAAATTCGGCATTTCACAAACACTGAACAGAAGACAGCCTCTATAACATTCTTCTACGGTGTTCCATCCAAATACCACATATGATCACAACTGAGAGAGAGCATGTCCCAAAAAAATAGGCTCAAGAAGACAGCCTCTATAACATTCTTCTACTGTGTTCCATCCAAATACCACATACGATCACAATTGAGAGAGAGCATGCCCCAAAAAATAGGCTCAGGAAGACACTCTCTATAACATTCTTCTACTGTGTTCAATTCAAATACCACATATGATCACAATCGAGAGAGAGCATACCCCAAAAAATAGGCCCTAGAGCAATTCCTATATAAGAGATGAGATCAACACCAAAAGATCATGGTGGTGTGGAACAAGGTCCTCATGATGGACAACCTTTGCAAGAGGGATATGGTGATTACCAACATATGCGTACTATGCATGAGTGAAGAATCAGTTGACCACCTATTCATCCATTTCTCTTTGCGAGAGAATTGCCGGAAAGATTCTTGGGTACTTTTGGCATGCAATGGGTGATGTTGAAGTCTATTGCAGATCTCATTCATGATTGGCATGGGGGAGGGGTTGGTAAGAAAGGAAAGATGTTGTGGATGTTGGCCTTCTTAGTTGACTTTTGGGCCTTTTCGTGTGTGTGCATGTTTTTTTTTTTTTTTTTTTTTTTTTGGCGTTGGTTGTGTGCAACTAGTGCTTCCAACAATCTTTGCAAGGTCGGAGGTCTTTTCATGGGATAAGGTGGATGTAATAGTATAGGTTTCGATTTTAATTGCTTTTGGCGATTGCGATCTCTTCTAGCCTTCCAGGCCCTATCTAATAAAATCATAACTTCTCACAAATAATTGTGATCAATGGATTCCTTATCATTCCAATATACGAAGCAAAGCTTTTGAAGCAATGAATTCCACTATGAAGGTGATCCAAGGTAAGGACCCTTTAACCATTGTCATCCAATAGAAGGCTTCCATGCATGAAGTTGCCAAAGATCCTCAAACTTTACCAAAGATCCACACACACAATTTGATGCAAGACAATTAACTACTTGCTCTAAAAGCTCGCACTGTTAGAGCATGGCAAATCAATCTTTTATATCATAGCCAATGCCCCACATCTTATGGGTTAGGACCTCGGCCAAACCCCCCTCGTGGGCCCCAAATCACATGGGTACCACCTCACACGGGCTGCCCACCTCGAGTGTCCTCTGCATCCCATAAGCAACCCCACTTAAGCCCAGTGTGAAAATATTCCTGCATTAATCACCCCCGGTGAGGAGTCTTAAACACGAGACCTCCCGCTCTGATACCAATTTGATGCAGGACAGTTAACCACTTGCTCTAAAAGCTCGAACTGTTAGAGTATAGTAAATCAATCCTTTATCTCATAACTCAGGCCCCACATCTCATGGGTTAGGACCTTGGCCGAACCCCCCTCATGGGCCTCAAATCACATGGGTACCACCTCACACGAGCCACCCGCCTCACACAGGCCGCCCACCTCGAATGTGCCCCTGCATCCCACAGGCAACCCCACTCGAGTCCGATGTGAAAATGCCCCTGCATTACAATTGTAACAAGGATGCCATCAAGAATTCAAGAATCTTGAATGGAGGCCCCTCAACAAAGATCCACACATCAATTGTGACACATATGCCACCTAGAATTTGAGACTCTTGATTAAAGGCCCCATTGCATCCTTTAGTCTATTGGCAAGAAACTTAGTGGGAAGCTCATATTGAGAACCCACCAAGAAGAAGGGTCTTTAATCTAATTCTCATAGCATACATTCTTTGTTGAAAGCAGTACATTTTTACCATGTTCTTTTAGACAAATGTTGTGATTTCTTCTCCAAAAAATCACTTTATGTCATCAAACTCCTTTTTAGAATGGATCTTGTCACAATGAACTCTTCTAATAAGTTATTGCGATCTTACTCAAAGTTGATAGCTATATTTCCCCAAGAATTCTCACTTCTTCCTGCTCAAGATTTCCAAAAATGAGCGTATTCCACTCCTTCATTCTACTTTTTTCACACATTTAAGTTTCTTAGGGAAGCTGAACGCTGTACACCCCTAGACCTTGATCTCAATAATCAGGATCTCCCAATGTGCGTACTTCTATTTCTATTCAAACCCTGTTTTACCTGTTGCCATTTGCAAAGGAAAATACATCTACCTTCCTATCAAGTTTATCATGGCATTTTCTCCCCCCTCATACCATGGCTAAAGAAATTGCTCATCCATAAGTAGAGGAAAGTTTTGGAAAAAATAGTTGCAGAAATCCTGTATGACTAGCAAAAGGAAAAATCAGCTCAAGTGCATCTACAAATATGAGATTTTCTTTATCAATAGACTTGTGCTTATGGACGATATGATGTTGGTCAACAAGAATAAGGAGGCAAATGCTACACTGGAGGTCTGGAAGAAGGCTGTAGAGCTACACATTTCAAGGTTAGCAGAACTGAAACAAAGTTTAGTAGGAATGCCTACTGAGGTGAGGCTTTAGTTAAAATCGGTATCCTCGAGATTCCACAAGCAATGTATTTTGTACTTTAGCTCTATAATTCAAAACGATGGATTAATTGATGAGGATTTTCCACTGGAGTAACAGTTTGGTTGACGGAGTGGATATAGTTTATAAGCTAGTTGTATGACTGGGGACGGAGTGTTGGGAAATTAGGAGGGTAGATGAGCGGAAGATGTGTCAAGAATTTCAATATGGGGAGTAGTGAACCGATAGGACAATAGTTTCTAATGGGTTCTGTATTTTTTATGTTGATTATGTTTTTTTTGGGTGGCATTTTATTGCCATGAAAGACAAATTATATTTCAAGTGTTATGTTAAATTACTTTTCCGACTCTTGTCAACTTTTTCTTTTGACATATGAGTTAATGCTGCATACTTTTGGTAATTGGCATGGTGGTCTTTGTTGGATTTTGTTATTTGGGTTAAATTGAGAGGTGCGTTGTGGTTATGAACTAGCAATGCCTCTCGTGGAGCTGAAAGTTAGAACACTTTAGAATTTTAATTTTGAGGTTTTTTTTTTTTTTGACAGGTGGATAGATGAAGGGCCTTGATTTTTCATCACATGCCTATGGCTACGGGAACAGTTCATCCAATGGCCCCCACTGTCGACAGGCAACAACCTAAAAATAGCATGCCAGATGATGAACCATCCCATGGTGAGCATGATAATAAACAAAGGTGTTGGAATGAAACTGCCCTTCGGAAATTTCAGTAGCCAGAAGTCCATTAATTTGGCAATTAGGTAGGTCCAACCGGTGCCATTTCTGACCTATAAGACATTCACAGTGTGGCCCATCAATAGATCTTAGGATGACCAACAGAGAAATCAACACATGTTGCCTGGATTACACCATAACAACCGTATGGGAGTTGAACTCAAAACATACCAGCCGAGTTATATTTACTTGCTCTTGCTTAGTGATGAGTGTTTTCTTTTCTTTTCTTTTCTTTCTTTCATTCTTTCTTTTTTGTGACTGTAATACTCTGTATGTAGTTCTGAGTCACCGTTTGGAGCATTTATCATTTGCCTTGAAATCTTCGAGCTTTTGCTGAGGGCTATAATGGACATGAGTGTAGGCCACATGTGGACAGCAGGAATTCATAACCAGTCATCTGGTAAAGTATTATTTGATTCATAACCATCCATCTGTACGGCATCGATTCATAACCGTCCATCAATTTAAAGTTGATCTTGATTAGATGGGCCACGGTTTTTCTTTCAATTTGTACACTTCTTTTAAAAAAATAGATAAAAGAAAAACAACACATGATTTCAATATCATAAGCCAAACAAATGCAAGCATTACAATTTGTGGGAATCACATTGTCTTTCATTCTCTACTCCCTCTTCGGATACCCCCTCTCCTTCGGTGGGAGATCTGGCCTTGGTCCAAGCTTCATTATCTCTCAAGAATCAAGAAAAGGATTTGGCCCAAACCTTCCTCGAGAACGTTCGAGGGTTAGGATGCCCTCGGAAGCTGGCTCAAGTCAAGGAAATGAGCCACCACTGGAAAGCAAAGGTGATCGTGCTCCAAGAAATGAAATTACCCTCTATGAATAGAGGTATCATTAGATCCATCTGGAGAAAGAAAGGTTTTAAGTGGATTGCGCTCAACTCGTCTGGATCTACGGGAGGAATTCTTCTTCTCTGGGATTCCACTTCGAGATCCATGGAAGACTGCTGGACAGGGATGTTTTCAATAAACATTGTTTTCCAGGAAACTTCCGAATTCCGTTGGATATTTTCGGGGGCTTGCGAGCCTTCCATGCCCTCCCCTCAGACTTTATTCTGGGTAGAACTTTCTTCGGTTCCCAATAGATGGCAGCTCCTTGGGTTGTTTGGAGACGACTTTAATGTGGTTAGGTTCTCATTTGAAAAGCTCATCGATTTTGGTATTACTAAAGAGCGTTTTTTGAATGGGTTGTCAAACATGGGATGTTGGACCTCCTGATGGGTATTGTAAAATTTTCTTGGTCTAACGGGAGATCCTCCACGGCGATGTCCCTACTAGACCGTATCCTGGTCACTCCTGATTGGCTTTCCCATTTCTCCTTTGCGCATCAAAAGGGCTTGCCTAAACTGATCTCTAACCATTGTCCAATCCTCCTCGAAACAAAGGAAATCAACTGGAGTCCAAAATCTTTTAGGTTTGAGTTAGCTTCGATGGAAATGGCAGGTTTCAAGGAATTGGTGGCAAACTGGTGGTCTTCCTTTCAAATTGAGGGCACGAATGGTTTCATCCTCCATAAAAAGTTTCAAATGCTTAAATGTAAGTTAAAATTATGGCACTGGGAAATCTTGGGGTAGAGAGAATCTAAAATGGCTTCCATTCTGGTAGCCATTCAAGATTTCAATCTGCTTGAGGAAGCGAGGCAGTTATCAAAGGAAGATTTGGATTCCAAAAATCGTTTATCAGTTAAATACTACTCTAGATTAAAAGAGGAGGAAATCAAATGACGTCAAAGATCTAGGGCCACCTAGCTCAAAGAAGGAGTTTTCGATACTAAAATTTTCCACTATATGGCAAGCACAAGGATGCGATCCAATGTCATCTCCTCTCTATACATTGATGGGGTCATTCTTTCTAATTTTATATATATATATATATATATATATATATGTGTGTGTGTGTGTGTGTGTGTGTGTGTGTGTGTGTATCCTCTGCCATAGTGGATTCCTATTCTAAATTGCTAACAATTGATAGTGTTATTAGGCCTCGTGTAGATAATCTCCCTTTTAGAACCATCTTCGAGTCTGACGTCAGCTTTCTCGAGCACCCTATACTCATCGAGGAGGAAAAAGAAGTGGTTTGGGGCTTGCGTAAGGACAAACCCCCCCTGGTCCAAATGAGTTTCCAATTGCTTTCTTCCAATCTTTTTGGGAAGTTATAAAATTAGATTTGTTCAATTTCATTGCTGATTTCTTTGACCACAACAGGTTGGCTACTGAGTTGGGGAGCACTTTCATTGCCCTGATCCCCAAATTGGAAGGAGCTCAAAATGTCAAGGATTTTCGTCCAATCAGCCTTATTGGCTCTCCTTATAAAATCCTTTCTAAAATCCTTAGCCCAAGACAAAGGACAATCCTTCCAAAAATCATTGCCCCGTATCAATTTGCTTTTGTGGAAGGTAGGCAGATCTTGGACTAGATTCTTATAGCTAATGAGTGTTTTCACTCCCAAGCTATATCGAAGAAACCGGGAATCTTGTGCAAACTTGAACTCGAGAATGCCTACGACCATGTGGAGTAGGCTTTTCTTGATTATGTCCAGGAAAGAATGGGATTTGGCTTCAAGTGGAGAGCTTAGATTAAAATTTGTCTAATGTCTCCTAAATTTTTAATCATAATCAATGGATCTCCTTTTGGTTTTTTCAAGCCTTCGAGAGGCATTCATCAGGTTTACCCTTTGTCCCCTTTCTTATTTGTGATGTGATTGAAGCTCTTAGTGGGATGATAACTCGAGGGCAGGAAGCAAGATTATACAGAGGCCTCTCCATTGAAAATGTCCACACCCCTCTGTCTCAACTGCAGTTTGCGGATGATACCCTCCTATTCTCCGAAGCCGATATCTAATGGTCTCCAACTTAAGTATGACAATATGCTGGTTCCAAGTGATGTCAAGATTGAAAATCAACCTTAACAAAAGTGAAATTTTTTGCATCAATCTAGAGCCTCAGGTATGTTTATCTTTGGCCGATGCATTTGGCTCTAAGGTAAGTATTTTGCCAACTTTGTATCTGGGTCTCCTTCTGTGCATTGGTAGGCCTCCCATGGCTTTATGGGGTATGGTCATGGAAATGATGGAGAATAAGCTGTCCTCTTGGAAGCTTAATTTTCTTTCTCTGGGAGGAAGAATTAATTTGATCAATTCATCTCTTTCTAGTATGCCTGTCTATTTCCTTTCACTCTTTCGTTGCCCAAAATCTGTTATCATTAAAATAGACAAGCTCAAAGGAAATTTCCTCTTGCAAGGTGGTTCTAATGGGGAAAAGTTCCCTCTTTTAAAATGGAGGGATGTTTGTACAATTGGGGGGGGGGGGCCTAGAAAGTTAATGAAGCCCTTCTAGGAAAGTGGATCTGGGGGTTTGGCAGTGAGAAAGACAGTCTATGGCGCCAAATTTAGCTACCAAGTACGGTACCACACCCTCTGGGTGGTGGACAAAAAGCTTTTCTCTTTACCGTGCCTCCTTGTGGAAAAGAATTGTCTCCACGGCCCCAGCTATGCATGAAAAGATCGCCTTCAACTTGGGAAATGGTACTAGAATCAGATTCTGGCTTGATTTGTGGTGTGGAGATCGCTTGTTAGTTGAATCATATCCAGTGTTGTTTGCCATTACCTCCGACCCCAACATAGTGGTCAGAGACTGTTTTTCTTCTGATGGGAACCAACGAACCTGGATGCCTCCCTTTCGTAGGAACCTTACAGATTCATAATTAGAGGAGTTCCTAATGTTGTTATCTTTCCTGCAGGATACTCGCTTCCATCCTTCTTTGACCTTGGATGACTCTCCTTGCTGGAAGTTAGCTTCCTCCAGAAAGTTCACGGTCCAATCCATCTACATATATCTTTCAAACTCCTCCTCTTGCTTGCATACTAAATCCATTTGGAATTACGGAGTGCCACCAAAAGTTGCAGCGTTTGGTTGGCTCCTAGGAAGGAATATAGTACTCACTCACTATCAACAACCTTAGGAAGAGAGGCATGCAACTCCCAAATGTTTGCCTTCTATGCCTAAATGCAAAAGAAACGGTGGATCATCTTTTCTTTCACTATACCTTCACTACAGATATTTGGTGGAGTGTCCTAAGGTCGGCGGGGATTAAGTGGGTCTTCCCTAAATATGTGGACGATATGTTTTGCACTTGGCACCAAGACACTGGAGGAGCCCTTGGAAAAAAGTAGTGGAGAATTATCCATATGGCTGTTCTTTGGGCAGTTTGGGCAGAAAGAAACAACCGTTGCCAACCATAGTGTCTCCAAGGCGGGGGAGTTTTCGAGGGTTTTGATTTTGTTAGAGATTGTGCTCCTTAGCTCCTCTTTTCTTTGGGGCTTTCTACCTGCTAAGGAGTGGCTTTCTTCTTCTTCTTCTTTTTTAAGGTTGTGTTTCCTGCCCTTTGGTGGCCTTCAATAAAATTCTCATCTTCAAAAAAAAAAATACATGGTAATCGAAATTTCCAGGCCATCCAAATTCCCCCAATCCAAACAGCCCCTAAACGAGTTTTTCAGTAATCATGATTGAAGCATGCCCCATTCCATATGGGACCCATCATACCAAGATAACCAAAAACCCACTTGTACAACAACGAAAACTCGAGGGCATTATCGATATCCACCACTGGAAATTCACATAAATCCTCAAATACATGAATGCATGACACTCAAATTAGTGAGAGGGTTTACCTTCAAGAGCTCGTTGGACTCAAGGTTCTCGACGAAAGCAGCTGCAACTGACGGAGTGATGCCGGACTTTCCGACCTGTTGGCATTTAAGCTTCTTCCCGAGGCTGTGGGCGTACGAGGCCAGTTCTTTCTTTTCCTTAATGCTAAGGTTCGGCAGTGGCAACGAAGAAGAAGAAGAAGCGGCAACGGGCACTACTATAGTTCTTCTGATGGAATCTGTTATCGCTGCTGCTGCTGTTGTTTCCTCTTCTTGTGGTTGTGGTTGTTCGGGGTCCGCGTCCTCGTACTCGGCCTCGACTTGAAACTCATCGACGAGGGAAGAAGAGATGTGAGGGTGAGTGAGAGAAGAACGAGTGCAGAAGAAACGGCGAGGGAATGAGGTGGGGAGAGTAAGTAAGAAAGAGGAAGAGTGATGGAGAAGCTTGGGAAGGAAGGGAAATGCAGGTCTGAGGAGATGATAATGGTGGTGGTGGGCCATCATCAGAGCTGCTGCTGTTGCCGTTGCTGCTGCCATTGACGAATGGGTATGGTGGTGGATGGATGCAGATGACGCCCTTCTCTTCGCTTCTTTATCAATTCATCGATGAAGAAAAGAGGGGGATTTTTATTTTTATTTTTATTTATTTAATTTTAAGGGTGAAAATGGGCTGGGTCACCCGACCCGACTTTGGGTGGGCTCCGGCCCACTCAATACCCCGCTTAATTTTCCACCAGGCTTGGTTAGCCCGACCCAACTATATTTGTTACGGGTATCTATCTTAAATGTATGACGTAGAGTGCGTCGCCGAAGACACTTTCACGATGGCAAGGATGGAAATAGGAGGCCCGATGTGAGATGGAAATAATTCAAACTAACGTAACCTTAAAATGTCTATCGTGCAAACTAAAATGAGTTTTTTAACGTATCACATATGATTTTGGGTCAGGAAAAGCGACTTTAGCTAACCAAACCTGGGTTGCCACATAAGATTTTATCAAATTAATTAGCTAACCAAGCATGGGTTGCCACACAAGTTTTTATTATTTTTAGTTAGAGCATAACTCTTAATCATTTGAGTTATAGGAGCTGTGCTCAACATGAAAATGGTTTAGAAAAATTAGAAGAATAACATGATTTGGCTAAATTAGACTCTTATTATTTTTGGCCGAAAATCACAATCTAATATGAATGGAGACCATCTATAAATAGTAAGCTTGCTAGTTATAGTAAGTCACATTTTTAGAGAGTTTTAAGTTGGAGTTTGAGTATAAAGATTCATCTTATATTTGAGTTCACTATTTAAAGGATTTTAATTTATTTATTTTGATTTTATTAAAAACTATTTTTATTTTTATCTTTTTTTGGAATTTGAGAAGCTCTCTGAGGAATCCAAAGAGCTCTATGAGTTTGTAGTATTTCCCGAGAAAGATAGTGATCCATCTCATCACGTCCTTCTTTTGTCTATGCTGACATTTCATTCTTCTAAAATGTATATTTCTTTTGTGCATGTATGGCACACTTGATAAATGAATATATTAGTAAAATTCAAATGATAAGCCTACAGTGGGCTTGGGCCTTGGCTCTGGAGTGCTGAGCGGGCCTTGGGTTATCCTTGGCAAGCTCAAAATCAGCCCATTGCCACCCATACCTATGAAGAAGCATGTCATGTCCAATCCGCATGCAATGGTCAATTAATAAGAGGAATTTCCTACTTTACGAGCCATTTATGGCCCACTTATTTTTAACTCCCAAGAATAACCCCAGTTGTACGGACAGCTTTTCACAGGTTGAAAAGGCCACTGCTTTTTCAAAAATGTGATATTAGCAAGCTGGGGTTCTCTAGGCTACGGACTATAACCGTAGCCATAGTCGTAGCCCTGCTTTTTCCAATATGTCCCACGATATGTATTGAAGGTCTTTCAATATGTCCTTCAATGTGTATTTGAGGTTATTCGATATGATTAAAAAAAAAAATCCAAGACTGTCCAACGAGTTTAGCTCAAAAATCCTGTAATTTTCGATTAATATCGAATGGTATTCAATATATATCGAAGGTGATTTTGGCAGTTTTTTAGAATTAGACTTTTCTGGTTCCAAGATCTGATTTCAGGATTCCTTATTTTCTTCTCAAGTCTTCGATTCTCTTCCTTCATCACTTGATTTCCTTGGATCTTTGTCATGTGAATTCTTCAATTTTGGTCTCCTAAGATCCATCCATCGCCTTTGTGATTTTTGAGTATTAAATCCATGTTTTTAGCACATTTTCTAATCCAAGCTCTTAAATTCACTTTACAACATAAATATAATTAAAATAGGACATTAAGCATTATCATGTTTATAAAACCAAGTAATAAATGGGGTCCAATATGTAATATTTAACTTTCAACACTTCGCGATCAATTTCAACCAGTTTACTGTGAATTTCATTAACTTCGCGGTCAATTTCATTCACTTCGTGGTCAATTTCAATCATTTTACGGTCATTTTCATGCATTTCACGGTCAATTCCAGCGATTCTCCTTCACTTCATGGTCAATTCAATTCATTTCATAGTCAATTTCCTTCACTTCATAATCAATTCAATTCATTTCACGGTTAATTCCCTTCACTTCACAGTTAATTTTTTTCATTTCACGGTCAATTCCCTTCACTTCACGGTCAATTCCATGCATTTCACAGTCAATCCCTGCGATTCTCCTTCACTTCACGGTCAATTCCATGCATTTCACGGTCAATCCTGGCGATTCTCCTTCACTTCACGGTCAATTCCATGCATTTCATTGTCAATTCCCTTCACTTCACGATCAATTTTGTGCATTTCACAGTCAATTCCCTTCACTTCAAGGTCAATTACATGCATTTCATGGTCAATCCCAATGATTCCCCTTCACTTAAGGGTTAATTCCATGCATTTCACAATCAATCCTGGTGATTCCCCTTCACTTCACGGTCGCTTCCCTTCACTTCACGCTCAATTCCATGCATTTCACGGTCAATTCCCTTCATTTCACAGTCAATTCTGACGATTCCACTTCACTTCACGGTCAATTCAATATATTTCACGATCAATTCCCTTCACTTCATGGTCAATTTCATACATTTCACTCCATTCACTCCCTTACACTCAAATACACGTCTGAACTCATCTCTTCCATCCTTATTCCTCCTTTTCACCCATTTTCTTCATAAATTTCCATCATACTATCACGTTACATCTTCCATGTTCCATTATACACAAGGCTACCTGCGTTCATTTTCTAAGAGGACGTAAATGCATTGATAAACGTGAAATGTTGTAGGCTTTTCTTCGAAGAACGTGTTTCACATCAACGCTTTTCTTCGAAGAACATGTTTCACATAAATGCACTCTTATTCTTTTTCTTGAACTGGATTTCACTAATACAGCGGTTGTAGGAGATAAGGATGTTTAAATTCTTAAGAAATTACCCAGAAGTTCGTGATTAATTTCATGTGGCCAATTTCATGCATTGCTAAGTCAATTTTACGTGATTATCCAATAAACTTCAAGAAGGTAACCATGAGTAGAATGGAACATAAAGATGTAATGTGATAGTAGGATGGAGAATATTCTATGGAGATTTAATGAAGAAAATGGGTGAAAAGAAGGAATATGGATGGCAGAGATGAGTTCGAACATGTATTTGAGTGTAAGGGAGTGAATGGAGTGAAATTGATAAAGCACCGGCATTTTCGACCTGTAAAAATCTGTCTGGGAGTGGATGCGTCGCAAAGAAAGAAGGAAATGGAGTGAATAAAGTGAAGTGGACGCGCCGTACTATAAATGCACGCATTTGATAGTCGAAGGGAGTTCAACGGTCGGGACAAAAGGTTTGATAGTTTTTCGAGGTATTTGCAATCGAGTAAACTTCGAGTGGTATCGAACAATCCTTTAATATATCAAAGGTCACTTGATATCATCAAAAATTTGTTTTAAATGAACATAGGATTTCTGGACAGTTTTGGGTCTTTTTCGATATATTGAAGAATATCATATCGAAGAGGTTTCGATATATCGTAAAATGCAGTGAATGGTTTAGTACGATAACATCGAGTAGACTTCGATGTTATCAATAACTTAAGCTCGATATCATCGAGTAGTCTTCGATAACATCGAAGAGCACTTGATAATTTTACCTTTGACATCATCAATAAATTCAAAGTATTTGTAATCGAGTAAACTTCGAGTGATATCAAACTGTCCTTCGATATATCGAAGGTCACTCGATATCATCGAAAATTAGTTTTAAATGAACAAAAACTCTCTGAACAGTTTTGGGTCTTTTTCGACATATCAAATTCCATTCGATATATTGAAGAATAGCATATCGAAGCGGATTCGATATTTCGGAAAATTCAGTGAATTTTTTGTGTGTAAATTGTTGAACGAAACTGATTTAGTTACGATAACATTCATTATTTAATGAAGAGACTCACTCACGATAACATTGAGTAGTTTTCGACAACATCGAAGAGCCCTTCAAAATTGTAGGTTTTGTTTTGAAGAAATTCAAGGTCCACGTAATCGATTAACATTCGATGATATCGAATTCAAGGTCCATGTAATCGACTGAAATTTTGGACAATTTTTTCACTTATAAGATCATATCAAATTTCGAAATGCATGGGAATGACTATGAAGTGAAGGGAATTGACTGTGAAGTGAAGGGATTTGACCATGAAATGCATGGATTTGACCGTGAAGTAACAGGAATTGACCATAAAATGAATGAAAATAACCATAAAGTAAAGGGAATTGACCGTGAAGTGAAGGGATTTGACCATGAAAGGCATGGAATTGACCGTGAAATGCATGGAATTGACTGTGAAGGGAATTGACCATGAAATGCATGGAAATGACCGTGAAGTAAAGGGGATTGGCTGTGAAATGAAAAGAAATGAAGTGAAGGGGAATCGCCGGAATTGACCATAAAATGCATTAAAATGACTGTGAAATGAAGGGAATTGACTGTGAAATGCATGGAATTAAGCATGAAGTGAAGAGAATTGACCATGAAATGTATGAAATTGACCGTGAAGTGAAGGGGAATCGCCAGGATTGATCGTGAAATGCATGGAATTGACCGTGAAGTGAAGGGAATTGACATGAAATGCATGGAATTGACCGTGAAGTGAAGGGAATTGACATGAAATGCACAGAATTGACCGTGAAGTGAAGGAAATTGCCCATGAAATGCATAGAATTGACCGTGAAGTGATAGGGAATCGCCGGGATTGACTGTGAAATGCATGGAATTGACCGTGAAGTGAAGGGAATTGACCATGAAATGCACGGAATTGACTATGAAGTGAAGGGAATTGACCGTGAAATGCATGGAATTGACCGTGAAGTGAAGAGGAATCGCCGGAATTGACCGTAAAATGAATGGAAATGACCATGAAGTGAAGGGAATTGACCATGAAATGCATGAAAATGACCGTGAAGTGAAGGGAATTGATCGTGAAATGCATTGAATTGACCATGAAGTGAAGGAAATTGACCGTGAAATGCATGAAATTAACCGTGAAGTAAAGCAAATTAACTGTGAAATGCATGAAATTGACCATGAAGGGAATTGATCATGAAATGCATGGAATTGACCGCAAAGTGAAGTAAATTGATCGTGAGGTGAAGGAATTGATCTTGAAATGAATTGAATTGACTGTGAAGTGAAGGGGAATCGCCGGAAACGATTGTGAAATGAAGGGAATTGACTGTGAAATGCACGAAATTGACCGTGAAGTGAAGGGAATTGATCGTGAAATGCATGGAATTGATTGTGAAGTGAAGGGGAATCGCCGGGATTGACCTTGAAGTGAAGGGAATTGACCGTGAAATGCACGGAATTGACCTTGAAGTGAAGGAATTGACTGTGAAATGCACGGAATTGACCATGAAGTGAAGGGAATTGACCGTGAAGTGAAGGAGAATCACCGAAATTGACCATAAAATGATGGAAATGACTGTGAAGTGAAGGAAATTGACCGTGAAATGCATGGAAATGACCGTGCAATGAAGGGAATTGACCGTAAAATGCATTGAATTGACCTTGAAGTGAAGGAAATTGACCGTGAAGTGAAGGAAATTGACCGTGAAATGCATGGAATTGACCGTGAAGTGAAGCAAATTGACCGTGAAATGCATGGAATTGACTGTGAAGTGAAGCAAATTGACCATGAAATGCATGGAATTGACCATGAAGGGAATTGACCATGAAATGCAGGGAATTAACCATGAAGGGAATTGACCATGAAATGCAGGGAATTGACCGCGAAGTGAAGTAAATTGACTGTGAAGTGAAGGGAATTGACCGTGAAATGAATTAAATTGACCGTGAAGTGAAGGGGAATCACCGGAATTGACCGTGAAATAAATAGAATTGACCATGAAATGAAGGGAACTGATCATTAAATGCACGAAATTGATCGTGAAGTGCAGGGAATTGACCGTAAAATGCATGGAATTGACCGTGAAGTGAAGGGGAATCGCCAGGATTGACCATGAAATGCATGGAATTGACCGTGAAGTGAAGGGAATTGACCGTGAAATGATTGAAATTGACTGCAAAGTGAACGAAATTGGCCCCGAAGTGAATGAAATTGACCATGAAGTTAATGAAATTCACTACAAACTCATTGAAATTGACTGCGAAGTGAATGAAATTGACCGCAAAGTGAATGAAATTGACCTCGAACTAATTGAAATTGACAGCAAAGTGAATGAAATGGATTGTTGACTATCGAACTGATGGAATCTTGGAAAATAACCAGGTTGGTTGGCTAAAGTAGCTTCTCCTACCCCAAAATCATATACGCTAGGTCAACTAACTAATTTTGGTTTAGAAGATATTCTTGTTAAATGAATAAAGAAAGAAATGAAAAAAAGAGAGAAATTTTTTTTTATGCTTATATATATATATATATATATATATATATATATATAGAGAGAGAGAGAGAGAGAGAGAGAGAGAGAGAGGTGCATAAATTGTCGTGGCACTACAATTATGGCTACAGTTATAATCCGTAGTCATAGGTCCTGAATTTTTTTCCCTCTTATAATCCCCACTGCTTTTTGTGGGTCCTATTATAAGGTATGTGTTATATCCAAACTGTCCATCTATTTGGCGAACTCGTATTAAGGCTTGAGATGAAAAATAAGACAAATCTAGCTATCAAGTGGACCACACTGTAAAAGGCAGTGGAGGATTGAACGTCTACCATTGAAACCCTTTTAGGGGTCACAGAAGTTTTGGATCATTATGAAATTTGTTTTTCCTCTTCATCCAGGTCTTCGTGACCTTATTAATAGATCGGATGGAAAATAAATGTTATGGTGGGCCCTACAAAACTTTTAATGGTGAAAATCAATTTTCCTGATGCGCTTTGTGGTGTGGTCCAGTTGATCTTTGGATATGATTTTTTTTTTGATAATGCTCCGAAATGATCTCAAAATATGGATGAACGTTGTGGATATAATAAATACATAACTGTGGGGCCCATGTAACTTTGATTTCTTTTGAACCGTTCGTACAACTAGAAGTTTGAGGAGCGTCAGCGCTCGTCTTCGAGCACTAGCCGATCCTGCGGAAGGAAAAGCAAGCGCATTTTTGACATGTGAAAAGTCATCCGTATAGCTGGGGCTTATTCTTGGGATGTAAAAATAAGTGGCCTGGAAAAGGTTAGTGGGCTAAAAATGAGTTGTACAGTAGGAAATTTCTCTATTATCAATTATTCATCTTCAATGTAAATAAAGACTACTTATATTCTCAGAGCCTATCAAACCATTCAATCTACCCTTACAATGAAAATAGGCTACTTTTATTTTACACCCAGATCCATAACTGAACTGGCAGATTGAGTGGAGATACCTCATTTTAACACTTTTGAGGTCTTGGTATCGATCCCTAGTCGGGGTGTACTAACAAGCTAACACATGTGCGAGGGTATGCATGGCTGCTCATGTAAGAAGGTGCGTAGGTGACCATTCCTCTTTTAAACATTTGAAACATATGTCATAAAATGCCAGTGCCAACATATATACGAACCAGGTTTATTAAAAAAGTATGCTACTATACCAAAGATGGATGGCTTTAAAATATTCTCACCTGGCCATGTGCTACTTTATACTTTTTATTGGGAATTTTAAAAAATAGTACATCATTAGTATGGTATTTATATTCAGCTACATTTTTTAATTAGGTTTTCATTAAGTTACCTCATTAATCAAGATGCTGTCAAATGAGTACCTTTTGTTAGTTTTCTCTGACATCTGTTAGTTTAAAGAATGATTTTTCCTAAAATGATGAAAATGTACACCAATTAATGATATTGCTTAATAAGAATTAAAAAGGTACCTAGATGTAAGTATAAGAAAAAAAAAATATTTTTACTAAATTGACAAAAATGCTCACTAATTAAAGTGATTACTTAATAGAATTAAAGAATTTAGGCAATCTCATTAATTGGAATGAGATTGCTTTATATACATCACATTGTAAAGAATTTAGGTATATAAAAAATCAAGAAAATTTTTCAAAATACGTCTCTAGCCTTAATTTTGTTATGGTACCAGAGTGGAAGGTTTTGTGTTCAAATTCCGGAAATAGCAAATATGTCACCCTAATATATTCTCCATAGAGGCATTTACGATATGAGTTGTGAGTGTCCCTCCACCCTTACCTAGTATGTTCCTATGTGGAGTCTTACCCCGCATGTGCGAGAGAGTGTTAAAGTCCCTTGATATGCATTGATACACTGTCCTCTAGCAGTTTGATCTTTTAAAGGAAGTGGTTATTGTAGATACCCCACTCAGGCTAGCAACTTAATAAGGCATAGATGATCCTCAAGAACTAAACCTGAACTCTACATTCTACCTCAAACCTCAACCAAACCGAACTTAGGTTACCTCATTACCCGTTTCCAAACCATTTCCGAATAAATTCTGAGCCCTAACCAAAACTCCGGACCTTGCCATACCAAAAATCCAAGTCTACCTTGTCCCATTTCAATCTTATCCCTTAAGACTATTTTATCACGTGAAGTAAAGACCGTACATTTGTACGGGTAGAGAGGGTGCCTAACACCTTCTTTCTTTGTAACTGAGATCCCTTACTCAGAATTTCAAATTACAGATCAGGAATTAATTTAAAGCAAGAGAGTCTTCGAATTCTATAGCTTTACGTATTCTGCAGGTACTAACCGACTGCAGGATTTTGAGTTAAGTGGCTAATGGTGACTCTAAATCTATAACATCATCAATCCAAATCGGGTCTAATCACCCCATCAGTAAAACCGCCAAATCAGCGTGGACGCTGATTTTCAGTGTCCACATAATGGCGACTCCACTAGGGACTGCTAGTTCACATTAGCCAAAGACCCAACTTGAAAGAGTGTGGTAATCCAATCTTAAGGGATATTCCTTTAAAAAAAAAAAAAAAAAAAAAAAAAAAAAAAAAAAAAAAAAAAAAACATTTGCATCTTTCACATAAATCGATCTTTGGTTCACATTTGTTTAAACATCAACTTTCGTTATAACTACCCGATCTCACGCAACGATGACTAGTCAAGAAGAATAACCGGCAACCTCGCCAGCTCTCGAAGTATTGATACCAACCTTACGATGATCCATCTTTTGTTCGGGACATCAGATTATGTAATATTATTGTTGAACATCTTGTTGATATTAATCATACTGCTCCTTCTGATATCTTTTCTATGCTTCAAGCTGTAGGTTGGGATAACTTAGTGCATTGGGGTGGGCCAGCATACCGGTCCATTGCCCAGTCCATGTTTGCTTGCATATGTGATTTTTTACTGAAAAATCTAACATTTAAAATTGCCACAAGAGAAGGATCATTTGACATTGATCGTCACTTGATTGCAGCCCTTATGGAGATTCCTGTGAATGATGAGGGTATTTTAATCCATATCTTGTCTGAAAAATCCTCTCAAACTGAAAAACGTATGCTCATTAGAGACTTATGCAATTTGGACGTTCAATGGACGCATAAAGGAAATGCGCTCCCTTCACGGTTTTTGTTACTCAAATATAGAGTTCTTCACAAGATTTTTGTATCTAACTTGTATCTTAGATCTGGTAATAAGTCTAAATTGACATCCTTTATGGTTCGTGTTCTTCATACTGTTGCTAGAAGTGTTCATGTCTGTTTACCATCCTTAATTTGTTATTCTATTATTCAGTTTAGACTCCATCCAGGTCACAGTGACATCCCTTTTGGTTATTTGATGACTGTGTTGGCTACGCATATGTTAGTGGATATGTCTATTGGAGAAGCCCCTATCCATCATCTGATATTTAATAATTCTAATATTAATAAGATGAAACTGAAATTTCTTCCTGACCAAAGAGATGGTGTTAATGAGGCTGAAGTTGAACATGAGGAAGAAGTTGGTGATCTTCCTCCTGATGATATTAACATGGATGATATTTTTGAAGAACTTGAATCTGAATCTGCAAATGATCCAGATTATGAGCCTTCTGCTTTTGATGCTCGACTAAGTGCATGGGAGGAGAAAGTTGAGAATATAAATGTTAAGATGAAAAACATGTCTATTGCCCATGACTTACAATTCAAATATATATGCAAATATTTTAGGCGGTTGAACAAGGGCATGCATCAACTTGACTCTTCCATTGTTGCTCCTTCTTCTGGGTCAGATTAGTTCTTTTCAATTTTCTGGACTGTAATATCTTTATTACTCTTGCACTAGCTTAACTAGTTTTGAGTTTTTAGCTCTCTTTGTGTAAGACCCGTATCTTGGTCCATACCTTTCTGTAGACTTCCGCGGTCTTACCGGTCGAATTTTCAGCAACCTTCGACCCTTAACCGAAATCGATGCGCAATCCTGAATCATGTGCCGACAACCCTAGTCGACTCAACCCAAGACCACTACCATAGCGACCGCGCCGTCGTTGCGGTTCCGATACAGTGACTCGCGCGCCGAGGCGATACCCTGGTCAAGAGTTGTAGACCAACGTTCGGTGCGAGAAAATGTCGCGTGTTGCGAAATCCAAGGGAATCTCTACGATGTGTCACATCAATCACATCAATCCCATCAATCAATCAATCCATCAAGCCATCACATGTCAAGTACACATCACTTTCATCCCTTTTTCTAAGCAACCACAAAAGTCTTCACCTCTCATACCTCTCTTACATAAAAGGCCACAAAAGTCTTCATCTCCCATACCTCTCTTACACAAAAGCCTCAAAAGTCAAGCTTTTCTTACACAACCATCACTCACCACATCCATCCATCACTCTCCCTCTCTCCCTTTACAACTCTCTCTCTTTCTCTCTTTCTCATTTCAAAATCTCAAAACAACCAAAAAAATTTCCAAGCTCCATACGTATGGAACTTCTCTAAGCTTCCTAAACTCCAAGTGTGGCCCACCTCTTCACCCCATGATCTCCCCATCTCAACCCTCCATTCCTCATCTTAACCGTTGAAATCCAAGCTAAGGTGCCAAGGAACTCCTAGGAGCAAGAAGATCGGATGGTGGATGCCTCCATATGATAGTTTCCTTCTTATTTTTATGATGAGTCAAGTGAGGTACACCGATCAATGGTGTGGATCTCACTTGGGACCATAAAATGAGGCCGATGGCCCACTTGGATCATCATGATCATTCCATGATGGGGCCATTCTCCATAGACCCCATCATGATGTTTATTTCATTTAGAAAGGTCATCTAGACCATCCATATTAGTGGGGAAAGGATCCCCACCGTTGAATTTTAGTTTTGATGGTCCCTTATGCTAAATGACCCACTTGATGTATGATTCATTGCAAGGGAGGGCCCATAGTGTCGGGGTTCCTCCATCACAAGCGTGTCCCACTCTCCATGTCTCTTTCTCTCTTTTATTTCTTTTTATTTTATTTTATCTTATTTTTATGCAATAGGGTTGTGTGGCCCACTTGAAGGGCCCCCCACCTTGAGGTATTTATTTTTATTCAAGTGGGGCCCACCTTAGACGTTGTACCCATGTCACCCATCAGTGGTGGCCCACTTCATCAGGACCCACCACTATCTATAAAAAAAAAAAAAAACAAAACCGTCCAGCGTCTAGACGTTTCAAAAGAAAGAAGAAAAGGGAAAGAAGAAAGGTGGCATTTGGGTGGCCCACTTGCTTAGGCCCCACCATGATGTATTTAAACAATCCGAGCCGTCCATCCTCTTACCTACAGTATTTTAGCCGTTGGGTAGAAGTTTGGGGCTGATTGGAAGACCTGGTGGGCCATAGCATCAAAGAATGTATCATTACCATTTAAGGATCCTTTTTCTTATTTTATTTCATTTTCTATCATCAAAAAATTCAAACTTTGGACTCTTTAGGCTCGTCTTGAGCCAGGGAAGCTGGTGGACGGAGCAGATTCATGTGATGCGGGCCCCACACTCGAAAAATCTCCAAAAATCATTTTTTTTACCAAAAATTGTATAAGGTCTGCCCCCCTCTCTGACAGGGTGCAGCAGCTGCACACTGCTGCGTGTAGCGTCAGCGTGGGGCGGGCGTCAGCGTGGGGCGGGCGGCGTCCAGCAAGGGACCCACGACTCCAGCCGTGGGCCCCACCATAATGTTTGTTTTTCATCCAACCTGTTCACGAGGTGGGTCCCCTCCTCAGGTGGGCCCCCTCCAAATTTTGGCTCGATCTAGAACTTGGGTGGCCCACACCACAAGAAACAGTGGAATTGAATATCTGCCATTGAAATCTCTTTTGGGGCCCACAGGAGTTTTGAACCAAGCTGAAATTTGTATTTTTCCTCCAACCAGGTTGTTTGACCTTATCAACGGGTTGGATGCCAAATAAATATTACAGTGGGCCCCACATGGGACCCACAAATGATGCATGTGCCTTTAAGTCCACCGTCCAGTGGACGGTGGCACCCACCGTTGAGTATCTGCACTCCCACCGTCCGCTGGACGGTGGGGGCCTATGAATATATGTGTGGTCCTCACTGTCCAGTGACAGTGGGACCCACCATGATGCACGTGATGCATCTAGACCGTCCATCCACGTGGTGGGATCATTTTAAGGTCTGAGCTTTTAGTTGGGTGGGCCACTCACATATGGGTTAGGCCCATTTGATTTATGAAAGGGCCTATGGGTTAGGCCCATTTGCTTTATTTAAGGCCTATGGGTTAGGCCCATTTGCTTTATTTAAGGCCTATGGGCTAGGCCCATTTGGATTGTAAAAGGCCTATAGGTTAGGCCCACTTGAAACACATAAGGCCTATGGGTTTAGGCCCACTTGATATGTTCCAAGTCCATAGGACTAGGCCCTTTTGATGTATTCCAAGGCCCATGAAATTGGACCCATTTGATGAAATTTTAAAGCCCATGGAAGTTGGCCCATTTGATATATGAAAGGCCTATGGGTTGAGGCCCACTTTGGTATGCATGCAAGGCCTAAGGGTTAGGGCCCATTTGGCGTACATATGAGGTTCAATTGTTGTGGCCCATTCGTTACCTTTAAGACCCATGAGTTAAGCTCATTTGATGCAATCCAAGGCCCACGGATTTTGACCCATTGCAATGCACATAAGACCCATTGGTGTGACCCATTTATGTGGCCCATCTGATGAATAGAAGGCCCATAAGATATGGCCCATTTGATATATATGTAAGGTCCAATGGGAAGAACCTACGGTCCATTGCAATGTGTAATTCCAATACAGACTAAGTAGCGATGTTTACAAAGATCGTGCCTTGGAGGCAATGTTGGTTTGACGTCCACATTGCGAGTGTAATGTTGGTTGGATGTCCACATTACGACTCTCCTTAGGGCCCATTGCTGGCCCATACTTATTGTGTATAGGCCGTCCAGGTCCATTTGCATTGTGAAATAGTTCATTTTATTATAACATGTTTAGTACAGTTTCATGACTCATGATCATAAGCATCATATGTATGCTTGACGTGAGAATTTTCTGATCATAGCATATGCCTTCGGGCAGGTTGTTTATGGGCTCCCGGTTAGGCAGTATTGCCCTACATGAGCGCACGATATGCGCGAGATTTGTTGCATGACTGGATAGCGTGAATCATGCATTTCGCATTTGTGTGACATGGTTATTGTACGCCCTAGCGACATCAGGGCCGTAGCCTCCACAGACGCATCGTGGTTGGCAGGATTGGATACCAAAAATCTTATTCTACATGAGGTACTATAGATATCCCTAGGTGAAAGTCTCTAAACCCTTATGGTACCAAGAGGTTGCTCCAACGTCTAGACCGAGTGGGTAGATGAGCGTTGAGTGCCGATTACCAGACGGTTACGCTCTCCACTGTATCGTGGTCGGTTGGAAGGGGGTACGGCCTTATCCGCTCGATAGTAGGGGGCAATGCTATGCTGAGTTTGACTAGCTCGAGGAATAGGTCTGCTATCGACGAGTCGCGCCCGATATTGGCAGACGGATAGTGAGGTCTCTTCCTCTTACCTTATTGTGCGCGATGTGGCGACAATCTGGTTTAGAGTGTACTAGACCCCGGTGATATCCCATATTTGAGCTGTATTGATGTGTGGACATAGATGAGGATCTGATTGCTTGAGTTGCATTGCACATCGCATGGTCTTGAGGAGGCCAATACCATTCATGTCTTGCATCGCATAAGCCTTGGTACGGCTCATGATATTATAGATCCATCGGCATATTCCGCTTTACTCCGACATTGCATGTTCATATTACTACCTTGCGCACACACTTTCACCACCCTCTAAGCTTTCTGTAAGCTTATGCACAACCGTTGCGTGCAGGTGACGTTGGATTGCAGCTGCGCTGAGGCAGGAGCACGTTGCAGATCGTTTTGGAGTTTTTGTTCTTTACCATTATATTTCTCTTTATACTCATTGTACTTGTAAAGTTTTTGATCATAGTGGAAATGTAATGAAGTTTTTGGTTGTTGTTTGTGGGTTATGCCTTTGGTTATGCTTATTACGAATCAAACTGACATTGAAAATCCTCCTCGTGGCATCCCAGGATCGAAACCTGGCGAATGGGAGCTAGGATCCGAGAATGGAGTTCTACGGAGGCTGTCGGCACTGGATTCGGTGATCGAAAATTTTGTGAGCCCGGTTTTCGAGTTTGGGGCGTGACACTTTGACCTTACTCAGTTTATGAATTATGTGTTTTGCTTATGTTATTTTCTCATATCTTGTCTTATTACATCTCTCATATACCTCTTTCATTCTTACTCCTCAGCCATCTATTCATTTCTTCCTTTGTCCTATTGTGACAAAAAGGGAGAGAATGGATAATGATTCTATTGTTGAATGCCTATGTTATGATGTTATGAGGTGGGAGTAGCATAAAAAAAAAATTTGGATTAATGTGATGTATGTTACTTAGGGGGAGTATGTGCAGAGGTGGACTGTATATTGAATACTGATTTGCTGTTCATGTTATTATGCACGTGTGCCGGTTGAGAATAACTGGTGCATGACTCTTTAATCAGAGATTATGTTTTATATAACATATCTGGCATTTGGTAAGTGTGTTTTGTCACTAATTTGATAAAGGGGGAGATTGTAAGTGCTATAGTTGATAGCCCCTTTTGTTGTCAAATTTGTGGTGCCAAAGACACTGTTTGTATCTTGTTATGAAGCTTACATATGAGAAGAACAAAGCACTACTCAAGACATGTCAAGTCTCGTCAAAAGTTTCACAAGTTTAGCTTTGATAGACAAGCACTGTACACATGACAAGATTCAAGAAAGTGAGATTATTCGACTTAATACAACACAAGTTCAAGATGAAGCTTTGAAGGTCGAGATCTCAAGATGCTTTCAAAGTTCAAGGTATATCAAGATCTCAGGAATCATTACTTTTAAAGGTCACTTGCCTTTTTCAATGTCCTTACTTCACTATTGAGGTATGACTGACTTTAGGTTGACCTTTAGAGTAGGTTATTTTGGATACATAACTCATATGTCTTATATTAGTGAATTTGGTCAGTTCTAAGACTAGTTCTAGACTTTGTTCGACTAGTTCTAGCATTGCTTTGACCCGTCTAAGAATTTTCTGGACTAGTCGTAAGTTTGTTGTAAAATTCAGAAAATTTCTGTTAAGCTTCGACTAGTCCTGAGGACTGTTCGACCAGTCGTAGGAACAGTGTCGACTGATTCTTCGACCGGTCGTAGACCTTCGACCCAACGTCCAGTGTTGAAATTCGTTTGGCTTCAACCAGTCGTCGGAGACCATCGACCAGTCGAAGAAGACCTTCGACCAGTTGTAGCTGACCTACGACCAGTCGTGAAACCGTCTTATCTTATCGTGCCCAAAATTTCAAAATTTAGTTGGTTCTACGACCAGTCGTACAGGTCTCTAGACCAGTTGAAGGCGTGTTTTTCTCAGCTATAAATAGAGCACGAATCTCAGAATAGATAGATAATTCAAGCTAAGTAATTCAACCTTCTGAGAAATAAGTCTGTGCTCCATTTTAAGCTAAGTGTGCGTATTTAATTTTCTCTTTCTTTAGCTTTATTAATTGATTTTGTTTCTGGTATTCCAATCTAATCTGAATAGAGAAAGTTCTATTTTCCTTCCTTTGGAATCAAAATCAATTAAAGCTAGCCCATTTTGGTTTAATTTAAAATCAATTAGAATTAGAACCATTGTAATGTGAGTATTGGACACTGAACTTGGACATTCAATAATCTACTCTGACTTGGTTCTTCGGGGCTGCTACAACGAAGGAGAAATTCAGGTATTTTACATTTATTGTTTTCTGTTTTGGTTTCTTTTGGGATTTGCCAGAAAAATCTCATTGTATTAGTTATCTAAGGAGAGCCAGGAAAACTCAGAAGTAGGGTTTTTTAATTGTGTAAGCCCATAGAGAAAGACACAATTATGAAGGTTTTAGGTGAACCTGTGAAAACCTACTTTGATAGTGAACGCTGATATCTCCTGTGTGAGGATATTAGGAGTGGAGTAGCATTCTGTATAGCTGTTGTTTAATAGTTGGTGAACACACAGGCGAACCACTATAATTCCTTGTGTTTTGTGGTTAAATGGTTTATATTTCATATCCTTAATTCATCTGTGAGATGTATATGTGGATAAGAATGTTGTAATCTCAAGTATTGTGGAGAATGTTGTAATAGTTTAGAATTTATTTCTTGTTATTCCTTTACTAGTTTCTTTATTTGTTCTAGTAAGGTTGTCCTGTCATTTTTATGGTGCATGGTTGTCCCTAGAACAATATATATTTGAGATTGCATTTTATTCTTCAATGCAGTTTGTATTTATTTTTCTATTCCTCTTTGGTTTTAGATTTGATACAAAGATCTTTCTAAAAATAAAGTTGTCCTACCATAAACTTTAGTCTTTGGTGTAAGGTTGTCCTTAGAACAACATTTGTATCAACCTCTCAGGATCTGAATTTTGAGGTTACTTTACATTCTTACATTGTGATTTGTTTATTTCATTTGGTAGCTATCATATTTATTTGATTTCCGCTATTATAAGTTTTATTTGGCACAGTCCTATTCAACCCCCCCCCCCCCCCTCTTTAGGACATATAGCTAGGCCTTTTCAATTACTGACATTGAAAGCCTTAAAAACCATAACCTAAACATTTATTGTCCGCACCTTTCGTCGATAGACTCACAACGAGCTCAGTTTGAACTCAATATATTCGTCTTCAGCACAATGACAACTTATATCATGAAATAGGTTAGCTACTTCATCGCCTACTCTATTTCAATCCCTATAACAGATTATGATTAGGATTTCTTATCCAAGAACGAAGTCGGAATCACCGAAATAGCGATACAGATAGGCCGATTCAGCACGTGGAGTGATGAGACCGAATTCCAGGAACTCTCTCCCGCTTCTCTCTCACTTTCTCTCTCTTTCCTTCTCTCTTTGCTCTCTTCTCTCTCCTAGGGCTTCTAAATTCGTATGGAATGAGAGAGGGGTGGGTTTAGGTGCTTATATAGGCCCAGAACTGATTAGATTGGCCCCAGGGCCATGGTATACTTAGGTTATAGCCAAAAGTCGGCTGTTTTGATCCAACGAAGCTCATCTGGAGGCCCCTTTTCTGCATACGGTTGGGAGTAAGTCCCTTGACATTGGATCTAGCTCAAGAAGTCCCTTGACATTGGATCTAGCTCAAGCTAAGTTTTTGGTCTGATCGGGTTTAGGGATCGACCGCAGAGGGCCTGTTTCAGTTCAACAGCCATCGTTACTCGATCAGGGCCACAAGTATACTGACATGTGTTGGAAATTTTTCATGATCCGAGGGTGTATTTGGGTCTGATTCTGATGGTCGGAATCCTTAGATTTGGCCTGCAAGCGAACGACTCAATTTACTTAAGTTTCAGTTCATTTCCTAAAGATATTCGCGTTTCTCACACACTTAGCTCCGGGCTCAAGTTATGCACTTCGGGATATCATTTGGACTTGATTTCTGATATGATTGTTAAGTCCAGCAAGGCGGTCATAACCGTTTAGTTTTTCAGTAATCGAACTTTCGACGCGGGGTCCAGGTTCGATACGGAGTTTCGTGATGCTCTCAAGAGCAACTGGATTTTGAGATGGATCCTAAGTTTTTAGGCAATGTAGCGTTAGCGATTCTACTCGTTTTGGGTCTTACAGTTTGTATGGAAAGTAGTCTAAGCTAATTGGACAGGTGATTTGATTTAGTACTTAATTAATCTTCGTCTAATTTATATAGGATTTGGTCCTTAGTGATTTCTGCCTAAGGTGGTACTTTGGTCTTTGTATGAATTTTTCCGAGACGTTACAAAAAATTTTCATGATCGTCCATTCGGCAAATCCAAACATCTTCGAATACTTGATCTCGTACCCATACGTGAACTTTTCCCAACTCCTCCGCATTGGAGAATAAGTAAAGGCTAGTATAAGAACCAGGACCATCTCCCCATAGCCACATTAGGCCACTTCAATCAAGAGAAATAAAATTGAGGGGAAACCCATAGGATATGGGAATGGCAATGGCAATGCTCCTGTACAACGCACCACAGAAGTGAACAATATCGTGGCAGCCACTCAAGGCAACTAATATGCTCTTTAACAAGAGCAACACCAAAATCAGTAATAACATCCACAGCAAACCCAACAGGGATATCAGTTACGCCACCCCAACGATAATAGCAATAGCAAGGAGAAATATACAGTACTCATACTAGAACAAATAAACAATGTTGGCCAGGAAATTCACTCCATTAGCATAAACATACAACCAGATCATGGCAATGTTAGTACAAAACCAGCTTCTCACACACTCTAACCTCGGCCTCCGCCAAACCCCCTACCACCCAGCTACAATGAAAATGAGTACTGTACATATCATCAATCTCGAGGCCATCCTACAAACTACTGCTTCGCTTTGAAACACGCGGTCCAGGATTTGATCGAAAGTCAGAAGATTATGATCACCCGTCAGGCCAATGCTACAACTCATGCCAACATTCTCCAAAATCCCTTACCATCACATCAAGTAAGGCCTAGCTCGTCGAGCACCTCTACCATTAACAACATCGAGGAAGAATGACCTTCGTACTCCTTTCCTCATCAATCCACACATGTAATCGTGTCCAACCTAACAAGTTGGTCATGGGGGGACCAATAAATACCTCCACTCAAATCACAAGTATTTTTGGAAGCAGCACTAGCACCATAGCCTCTCATCCTCCAAGGGGCACCCCCGGCATTAAATTTCACGTCTCGAAACTTAAACAGGTCAAACTCTAAACCTCTCATCTTGCAAGGAGGACCCCCAGATTGTGCTCCGCTAGTCTTAAAAGGGGCACCTTTTGCCCAAGAGCAATCTTTAGGTTTTCTTCTCTTATCCCATCAATTGGCACATGTTCGAAGGACTCCTCTACCAAAGAACACACCCCAAAGAAGCTAGGAGAATCCTATCACAGAACAACCAAAACCCCGTGAAAATTTGATTGTGTTCCAGGGAAAGACACCATGTCCATAACAGAACATACCAAAATCGGCAATACTACCTCCGTCTTGAAATTAGGTATTTCTGGAAGGAATGACAGTTCCTCCCCATGACATGAAAGTAGTCTCATGGCATTACCCTGAGTGCGTTGAGGTTCGCAATATGAATCCCAATGGGAGATGCCTCTGAAGAGACAATTAGAATCAAAATGAAACTCGAGGAGCTCTATCAGGAATTGCCAATAAGACTGAAGCAGCTTACGATATAGTGGCTCAGCTTAAAACCATTCTTGCACAAATCTCCATTTGAGAATTGTTGTGTACATCAAAGTTGCATTGAGAAGTATTCACAAAGACCCTGAACAATGCACACAACTCTCCAGATGTACCACCCGAAATGATTACGCACATGATAGGGCAGCTCCTCGCACCACGGGTAATCACATTTACTAATGGTGAGCTACCACCGGAAGGCCACAAACATGAGCGCTTGCTCAACATAGTCATCCGTTATAGGGATCTTAAGGTCCCCTTGGTCCTTATTGATAATGGATCAAGCTTGAATGTCTGCCCCATGAAGATTGTTGACCATATTGGGATCGAACCCTCCTCCTTCAGACCTAGTAACATGAGCGTCAGAGCCTTTGACAATTCCCGAAGGCAAGTAAAGGCAGAAGTAGACATAAAGATACAAATCGGACCAAATGTATCAACTATCACTTTCTAAGTTCTTGATATCTCTGCCTCGTTTAACCTCTTGTTGGGACAACTCTGGCTCCAAGTCGTCAGGGTCATCCCATTAACTCTCTACCAAAGGGTTTAATTTCCTTTCGGGAATAGAGTCATCTTTGTACTAGTTGAACCCAAGGTAATCCTGCCAGTAGCGATCACTGCCCCAGAACCTGATATCCCGGTAATCGATATTCAACATGCAGAGGGCGACATACCATACCATAGTTTCAAAGTTTGAAATTATGAATTCCATCACCAATCCCTCCCGCTGAGTGTCAAATTCTTAACTACCGTACCGAATTCCATGGAAAAGGTACTATAGTAAGACGAGTCGTGGCAAACAAACAAAAACAGGGATTGGGGTATCAACACTCATCAGAGGAGCAACCTGTAAGGCCAAAGAAGAGACAACCATTCAAATGTACACTTATCCGGTTTGTCAAATCTAGGATGGTTTGTAGAGACGAGGTGTCTACCCTAGAAGAATAATTTCAGGGGCTGAAGTTATCCGAAAATCATAGTCAGGAATCCATCTAGCCACCAATATGATGGGATAAGATCATCAGGTCAGCAAAAGAACATTCAATATGTTTCGAACAAGAAACAAATGCATTTGATTTGAGAAATTGTCTTATTCAAACATAACAGAGAAAGGGTATTGAGAACATTCATCACATTTCATTGATACTGAGTTCATTTACATCCTCTTTATATCCCTTGATTCTAAGATAGATCATTTGAAAACAAACGACTTATACTTTGAATATCAAGAGTTCATTTCGACAGCCTTTCGGCGCCTGTTTTGATCATCTCCTAGGACTTAGGAGGAATGTCGATCCGATCGATGAATCTTCAATGAAATAGAGATTTCAGTAGCATAACAGTGCCTGTTTCAACCATCCCTAATACTTAGGAAAAATATCGATTCAGTCGACTAATCCTTCTCTTTTGAACCCATGAAATAGAAGAAAGCTCGGAGAAAAGAAGCCTAGCTCATGGATTTCGACAGCATAATGGATCTTTATCTTCACAGACTGCAGGGCAGTCTAGTTGCGTGGACCCGTGCAACTGACATCGGTTGTGCAGTCCTGCGCAACTGACAGGAAACTTCTCTCTTACCTTCAGTCTTCTTCTCTGCTTTGCTCCACTTGAAAATCTTCAATTACCCTTAATGAAGGAGGGGCAAGGGTATTTATAGACCTTCGCACGTGTGAAAATTCAAATCTTAGTGATCTGGGATAAATCTTTCAGTGCTTTAGATCACTCTGCAAAGGACCATTTTCAGCAGCATGCTTCGGGGCCCCGCGCAACTGATTCTTTCATTGCGTGGACCTACGCAAGTCATATCCATTGCGCGGTCCTGCACACCCCTTTCAAAACAATCTCTTTCTCCCTCTTTTCAAGGATTCTTTCTTTCTTCTTATCTCTTCTTGCTTCAATCTTTTCATCATTTTTTTATGCCTCAACAAATGCCCCCTTCATCCTTTCTTTATTTTCTCAAGAAACGAAAAAGGATCAAATATCTCTCATTACACCTCACTTGTGTGGACCCGCGCAACCAACTCGAGTTCATACTCGACCATAGCGGTCCATAAATACTGCGCCCCTTCCATATCCTGCACTTCTCCATTCTGCGGTGAAAAAAATTCATCTCTGGCGATTTTCCCACGCAACCGATATCAATTGCGCAGACCCGCGCAACGAATTTCCCGTCTGCGCAAGTCTCCCAAGTGTTGCGACATTCCGTACAACTAATTTTGATTGTACGGACCCGCGCAACCAGGACTTAGTGAATTTCCTCTGTACTGTCCTAATTTTGAAACTTTAGCTTATTTCCTTACTTCAAGCCTTTCCTATAGTCACCTTTAAGCCTTCAATTTCCTTCTCTTCATGGCCCGTATTAAGAGAACTTTTGGTCCCGTAGACCCTCCAACTGACCAGCCTTCTCATCCTGACTTGTCTGATACGTCTTCTTATCGCCCTTCTCCTTCCACTGATCAGTCACCGACCAAACGTACTAAAACCACTACTCAAACTCCTGTATACTTCAAAGAGCCAGTGCTCCCAACTTTTGATTTTACTGATCGCATTGAATCGCTTCCCTCTCCCATTCATCGGGCTATAGTCATGGGGAACATATAACTACCTTCGAAGCATGGTCGTGAATATGATTGGGATAAATGGCTGAAGACAACCGCCCACATCCACACAGATAGCGACAGACCCCCTCCCAGAAAAGATACTCCTCTTGCTTCTCACTCCAAGAAGGCTCACTAAAACAAGGCAAAGGAGTTCGAAGAGAAGATAAAGGAGCATAACAAGAAGAAGCTCCAAAACTCCTAGGAATCAATTCGAGTAATTGAGGGCGTTATGAAATTCAACAACCCTCATTCAGAAGGTATGACAGTAATTTTCATCAACGTCCATCGCCATCAATCCATTCTTGAATGTGAGCCTAAGGACTACATGGATGGAGAGAAGTTAATGTACACTGAATCGTGGGCAACAAGAGAACCCTGCATTCTCGAAGAAAAACTGCAAGCGAAGAAGCCGCGACAAAACATTGGAGAAGTTCACTCCATGATCTTCCTTACCCCTTTTCACAGTCCACACAATCTTTTTTCAACATACTTTTACGAGACCATCAGACAGCGCTACAAGGACTACGATCCTCTTTGGGGATCAGAGGATTTTCGGACAAGGGGTCTGTTGATTTCTCTCCGCTACTATTGTGACTGGGCAAAGGCCATCTTGAGGAAACATGCGAGTACTCTTGCCAAAGTTGACCTTTACGATACGATAGAAGTCACATCTAAATATTTCTACAAGGAGCCCTCCGTGCTTAAAGGCTTCCTTGAATATTGGTCCCCCACTACCAATTCTCTTCACTTGCCATTTGGAGAAATGAGTGTAACACTCTGAGATTTGTATCGCATAGTAGGTCTTCCATTAACAGGAAGATTTTATGATGAGTTCATCCCGTCGAATGCAAAGCTAACATTTGTATCTTCTCCAGATCGTAGACCCTCCATTTCCGAAACCACCATCAAACTTTTTAGAGAAATGGGGAAATTTCTGAACTTTCACAAACTTTTCCCTCTGCAGTGGCTGACTCATTTTTCCAGAATGCTCAGGTATTTCAGACACAGAAATTAGCACTTTTCTTTCTATCTTATATTTTCTTGTACTAACCTCTTTCTTTATCCTGTAGATTCTGTGACAGTCGATGTAAAGAACTGACGAATCTTCGTAACAATATGAAGGAAAGAGCAGATTATAGTTCCTTCGGGGAACTTGCAGCTTTTCTGGCCTACTGGTTAAGCATAGTAGCTCTTCCTAGCTCCAAGTGGGCAGATGTTATTCTCCCCACCACCTTCGTCGTTGCTGGTGCCCTAGCGGAAGGTCAGAAATATTCCATTACGCCTCCCGTACTATGTTCCATCTATCAGGCCTTTGGAGAAATATCTATGCACATTAAGAACTCCACCATGGGATCTTCTTCAGCATACACCGCCTGACACTACTTTACTGGATGGTTGGGAGTTTATTTTCCATGGACCTTCGAAGTACCAGAGAAGGCGTATGTCAATCCTTCCCATCTTCCTCTCTAGTTTTTTCAGCAAAGAGCAATGGCCAAAAGATCATACGAATGGGTAATCAACAAGATTCGAGACTTTTACCAAATAGATTTCTTCCAGTTCCGTCTCCACCGCTACATTAAAGACACAGATATGGTAGACCAGGGAGTACTGACCGTAGCAGAAAGGGCTTTCTTTTTTTCCATCCATTCCTGCAGTTTGCCTCTCAGAGAAGGGACAGAATTCTAGAGAGAGCCCTACTACCCCAGCTGCTTTGCTCGCCAATTCGTCTATGACCAAACCGTGCCAGAAGACTGTGGGTTGGTCACCAAAAGAATGCACTGTTATGGAATGGGTCCTTTGAACTAGGTCATGATATGGAAGCAACTGTTGGGCGGTCGTGTCAATTCCTCTTTCATCATTCCTAGTTGTGACCGGATAGTCCATACTTCCTACAGCTGGATAGAAGGTGGGACCATCAATCATTCCTGGTCAATAAACGCTTACCAGTGGACTCCCCTCTCTTTCTCCACTCACCTCGGCTCAGGGGCAAAAAATTTGATAATGGAATTGGTTTCATTCCAGAGAAGAGTCGCGCACCTCATTATGGTGAAATTTATAGAAAAATATCGACAGAGGAGCCGATTCGTGAGAGGAAACCAATTAATACTTTAGATGGTTGGTTTGCTCATGGAGTTCTGGCGAAATTTGAACATGTCCCCCACGACCTCGGCAGCCTAGTTTCAAAAAATGTTGAAGGGACATCATCCCCCATTCCTGAAGAAATTACCACGGCTCAGGAGAGTTTGGTTCAGAACAAACCTGCTCCTTCCTCACAACCTCCTCCTCCCAGCTCATCGTCTCTGATGACCAGATCGAGAGCACGACTACAACCATCATCACCTATTCCCTAAGAAGAGACAAGGCAGACCTCCGTATCTCCCTTAGTTCCGGCTAGCAAGAAGTCTCCAGGAGAAAGCAGTCAGCCCATCTCTTACAAAGGAAAATAAGTTGTGATCGCGAAAGTAGATGAAGAGAGTTTGAAAAATGAAAGTTCGTCTTCTTCATCAGAAGATTTCACTCCCATGGGGTCTGAAGATGATGATGATGATGATGATGATGCAAGCGATGGAGCTCAAGATGACGACTTCAAAGAAGGAGAAGTTAACATATATGAAGATAAAAATATAGCCGCCAAAAATATAGAGGAAGAACATCTCCCCCAGGCTTCCGAAATTTCCCCTGCCACTTCTGTTCCTAACAAGCCACATGTAGTAATCGAAGAACACGAAGAACCCTTAGATTATGGGGAATATGGATATTCACCTGGTAAGGGAATCTAACTTCCTTGAATATTCACGTGCTTGTCTAGTGATAACTATCTTATCATCATTGCTACTTCCTTTTTCAGGTATGCATGTGGTTAACATTGGGACGAGCGCTGCCCCCTCTGTGGACCTTTGTCCATCTGCATTAAGAACTTCACCACGGGTTCTTTCAGCTCCTCTAGTGACACCAAAAAGGGTGGCCTACGAAATTGTGTTCCCCATCGAAGCTACTGATTTGCCGACTCCTACCACCAGGGATTCAAGCACAGAAGTGAGGGTGCCTTCTCTTATCGACATGATGAGAGCTGGTACCTCTACAGCCTCAGAAGTTCCCTCACCTATTAGTCACACTTCCGCAGTAGGTATACATATCAATTCGAGGAACTGTGTCTTCTTCATCTCGCATCGCTTATTCTGACTTTATCTCCTATTCGTGTTATAGGAATTCTTCCCTGTAGCGGGGCGGCTAGCTCCGAGTCTGTGGCCATTGTCTCTGAGTTGTCATTTCTTTCAAAGATTCCCGCTTACAAAATGCTTTTAATGAAGAACTCCCTGTCAGCGGTAGTCCACATCTTTAAAGATCCTGAGTAGTGGTCAGACCTAGACATTGCCATTGAGATTTTAGAAAGTTTTACAAGAATGACAAAAATCAACATTTCTACTTTACGCGATTCTCTTCTTAAATTTCACGATTCGATACTCTCTTTGGCATTAGCGGAGAATGTTACAATTGCCCTTGAGATTTTGGAATACGAGAAGCAATTAATTTTGTCCAAGGAAAAAGCTTCCCTTATTGCCTCCACCATCTCCGAATTCGACCAGGAACAACTATCCCTTCAAGAACAACTGAAAATCTATACTGATGACAAATTGAGTATTCAAAATCGCATCACTGCCTTAAAGGAAGAGATCTCGCAGCTTGAATCTAAGAGTCATGAGAAGGACTTAGCCATAAAGAAAACTGAAGAAAAGATTCAAGTCAACATTCAGTCTGTTAACACTGACAGGTCCGAGCTGCTCAAGAACAAAGAAGTGATTGTGTCTTTAGAAGGCAAGCTGGCTGGTCTTCCTGACCAAACAAAGATTATTCTTGAAGAAAAGTCCAAGCATATTGCAGCTCAAATGCAATTAAGAGAAGATTTGCAAAAGTATATGACAATAGCGGGGATTTCAGAAGAACTTTAAGCAAATAATTCCTTTTGTATACATGCTATTTGAACCAGTAATCTCTTTTAATTTTTAATTTGAACAAGTAATCTCTTTTTAATTTTCAATTTGAACGATTAATCTCTTTTTGATTTTCAATTTGAACAAGTAATCTCTTTTTTATTTTCTACATCATGCATTATGCTACTTACAAGGTAGCCTTAGTATATTTACTGATTAATGAACTAATATAAGCACCAGTATTTTATGCTTGTTAGTGCGGGATTTTCTACGTGCCTTTATTTATATATTTTGTCATTGGCGGTGCTAGATTTCAATTCAGTCAATTTCACACACAGTTTAAGCTCATGAGTAGTGGAGCCAATTTCACACAGAGTTTAAGCTCATGAGTAGTGAAACCGGGTCTCACGTGATGGCCTCTGTAACTCTCTAGAGTTCGCTGGACTTCTCACTGCCTAGGGAGTTCACAAACCACGATCCATTAGAGGAGCCCAGTGAAGCTACCGGGACGGTGAACTCGGTTAGTTTTACGCACAAGGTTGGCTACGGTAACTCTCTAGAGTTCACCGAGCTCGCAAGGCTACCTTTGGGGTACTAAATCCATGGTTTCCAGTCCATCGATGAGTAGGTTTAAGCCCTTCCTCATGAGTTAGTACCGGAATCGAACCATAAATCTAGGAGGTCTTATGCATGGTTGGCCTATCTAAAGCTCGCACTGCAGCCCTCATTTTCTTTGTCTGTAAGTTCGAGCCCATTCACGAGAGGGCATTGTCCTCCATTCCCCGTGACGCTGCCGGAAAGCTATAGAGAAGGCATGGGAGTTACGCTGACTGGCCATTTGAGGACTTTTGGCCCTTTGGCTTTTGGTCGACTTTTGACCTTTTGGCTTTTAATCATTTGAAGACTTTTGGCTATTTGGCTTTTGGTCAACTTTTGGCCTTCTGGCTTTTGGTCATTGACTCCGTCAGCTGCCCGCATGGGTATGCGTATGATGGCCTTCACGGGCTTTTTGGGGTCACTGGCTTCTCACCGCTGCCCGAATGACGATCTTCATAGGTCTCATGCACAGCGGGCCATTGGCTTGACTGGACTACCTTAAATGATTATAGGTCTTATGCATAACTGGTCCCTTTTAAGATTTGGTCCTTTTAGGACTTGGCCTTTTAAGGTCTTAGAGACTTGGTCCTTTTAGGACTTGGCCCTTTTTTTTTCTTTTTTTTTTTTCAGAAATTAGCTAGACTGCCTTTTTATGATAAGCAACTATCGTTGTCACCAATTTTATATGCAGTTGACTATATGATTTATTCTACTGTCAGCAGATGGTTGATCAATAATTGACATTTCGCTGCTGCTGACAATGTCATAATGACTTTTGTATCATGTTTAAAATAATGTATCAGCTTAGCGATGATGGAAACTTTGATGAGCTATTGATCGGCGACAGCAATAGTTGCTCTCTTTTTATTTTATAATCATTGATACCTGATGATTCTGATTCCGATGGAGATTTTTTTTATCGGCGATGATCGTCGATGCTTGACAGCAACCATCAACACTTTTCATTTGGCGATGACTTAATATGCTATCTTAAAATGCCTTGATAGGTATTTCTGCCTGAAATTGACGCACCATGACTTCTGCCAATGTCTTCAATTATACCCATCTGTTTATCTGTATCATTTGTCAGTATTGTTCACAATATACCAGCTCGATAGTGATATCAATTTCAGGCAAAATTTTGTAAAGCTCACTTGATGGTGCTCAGCTCACTTGATGGCGCTCATCTTCTTCATCTTTCTTTCTTTCTTTTTTTATGATAATATTTTCTATCTTGATATACTTTTCATATGATCTTGATATGCTTGGGAACTTCTTCCTTATTCATTCTATTCATCTTGCCCCCTTTTGATACAGAATTATTATTCTGATAATGTTCTATATCAAAATCAGTAGCGCCTTCAGGAGCAATTCCTTCTTGACAATGCAAGTATAGGCCAACATGGGCTTCTATTTATTCATTTGAAGTACACCTCTTTTATTAAGTACATCTTATCTCATTTGGCCTTGAACTTGCCCCCTTGATATGATTGTGACTACTGTTCGAGATATACTCTTTCTTCTTGGAGATATTATGGTAGTGTATTTCTGCAGAAGACTGCATGATTGCGATCGTATTTATCGATTAGTTTACCCCCAACTCTTGAAATTTTTTGCACTTATCCTGATCGATCCCAATAGGGATTTGAATTTCCTTCCCATGGCTTAAGCCAGTGGGTTTTTCATAATCAAAACCCATATTTTTCATAATCTTCTTACTTACCGGGCTATACTTTTGAAGGTCTTGCGACGTCAACCTACCATGGTACACATTGTTTTGAGTCTCTCGTCTTGTCTTTACTTCTCCCGAAACATAGAACTCTATTGTCTCAGGGTATTTTTCGATCGCCTTAACTTGAAATCTTCCTGGAGCGGCTGAAAACGGCCTATTTCTTTCAGCGTACGGCAGCGGCACTGTATAATTAGACTGTAAAATTTTAAACTGTTCAGATGACAGCAAGGTTAATGGCGGTTGTCCTGGCTACCTTAGATGTTTTGGCACAAAATAGAATTTTTTGTTTATTTTCGCGGTTCCAGATGGTCCTGCTTTTTTTTCCTTTTCTCTAATTGCACTTTCCTGATTATCCTTTAAGATGCTACTTTCATCATTATTCATCTTTTCTATAGCAAACTCTTTATAGTAGATAGCATCTGCAAAGAAGGACTCGGCTTTTGTATACAGTTTCGCATTGGTCCTTACTTTATGTTGTACTCCGTCTTTGCAGTATTTGAAACACTGATGTAGAGTGGAGGGTATGATATTGTACTGATGTATCCACAGCCTTACTAGGAGAAGGTTGTATGTCGTTACTGCACTTATAACGTGACACATAACGTCAGTAGTCAATTCTCTTATTTTCAGCGTTACCGTAATCTTGCCAAGTGCGCGTTGCCCATCTTGATTAAAACTCTGTATCATCGTTCCGCTGGAGCATAATTCTGAGCGACGGTAATTCAACTTATTAAACATCGAAAGTAGTAAAAGATTCACTGCAGACCCATTATCTATCATAATTCGTTTGACTCTCTTCCTGCGGATATGGCCCTCTATCATCAGTGGCCCGTTATGTTCTCCCTTGCAGATCAAATCATCATCAGAGAAAGAAACAACTGGGAGACAGTCCTCTTGTTCATCAAGTTCTTCACGCTCTAACTCTGCCAGCAAAGTTTCTCTAATGTCATGATCGAACAATCCCTGGATCAGACTTTGTCGAAATTCTTCTGAGAGCTTAAGTACGTCATAAACACTTAATCGGGCCGGTATTCCTTTTAGATGACTTACGACATAATAAGTGACTCTCGTTGTCTTGTCACCATTACTGTCTTTCAATCGTTTCTTTCCTAGTGATTTTTTATTTTTGCTTTATAGGGCTTACCACCTTTTAACCTGACCGCAACGTGATTACTGCAACCTTCTTTGTCATCTTACTATCTTCCTTTTCATTCACATCTTGGTCTTTCTTTCGGACTATAAGTACATTTACGGTTGCCATGGCGCCCCTTTCTTTTTCTTTCCCCAGTACTATCTCACCCCTATCGATCAGTCGCTGTATTATACATTTCAATGTATAGCAGTTCTCTGTTGGGTGTCTCACTAGGCAATGATAACGACAGAAATCCCTTTCTTTGGTTCTTGTCATGTCTTCTGGGCGTTTAGGCTCTGGTAATACTATCATGCCAGCTTTCAATAATTGTTCCATCATAGGGGCGCCATCTTCCTTATCAAATGCGAACCCCTCATGAGAATTCAGCATTCTAGGCCTCTTTCCATTGTATTTGTTCCTTGACTGACTCCCTTCTTCTCTTCGGTTTGGTCTCCTTTCCCTCGAGTCCCTTGTATCTTTACCTCTTCTGTCATAATCAATAACGTTCATGGCCGTCTTGCCGGATACCCTCCTGGTTGTATCACGGTGAAATGCTGGGATCTTGCGAGTCATCAGCTCCAAAGCGTGAGCTTTAGTGGCCAAGTCATGAAAAGTTCTGATATCGGCGCTAGTGAGTCCGAACGCAATCCCTGTCCCCATAGAATTCAGACACATTTTAACTTGTTCTTTTTCTTCTGGTAATTGTCTACATGAGGCCCCCAACGTTTTTCATCTGTCTATAAATTTTTCTACCAGCTCTCCTTCTCTCTACCGTATAGAGCCCAGCTCCATAATACTGACATCACGTTCTGAAGAAAAAAAGTTTAACATGAAAACTTCCTGTATTTGTTCTCAGGTACGTATTAACCCTAATGCCAAACTAGAATACCATCGAAATGCTTTGTGCGTTAGTGACAAACCAAACAATCGCAAGCAATAGTGTGGTATCATAGAAAAATTTCCCATATTGGTGATGAAGTGCATCAAATGCTCCTCCGGAGATCCTTCTCCATTGAACTTTTAAAAATTCGGAAGCTTGAAATTGGCCGGAAAGGGGATGTCTTCTACTTCTCTTGGATATGGCGTTCGATACCTAAAACGTCCAGTATTTTCACGTTCCCTTTCCGCTCTAACAGCTTCTTCAACCACTTGCCTCACCTTATCTTGTGTCACAGTTCTTGATACTGGAATGGAACCCAGTGACCCTGCACCCTGTGGTGCGAGGACGTCAGGCTGATTTTCTTGCCCCTTGGTTGCATTCTGGGGAATCGTCATTCAAGCTACATTATGTGCAAGGGTCGTCAGTGCTTCTCTAAGATTTCTGCATTCTTCCATTAATGCGTTCTGGGCTTCTGCTATTGCATTGAAACGATCCTCTGTAATTGCTCTACAATCTGGATTTGTTCCAGCCATATATACTACAGCTTCTCCACTTTTCGACGAAGCAGTAATTGAAGGAGAGCAAGAATATGCTGATGTAACAGGACTCACAGAAAAGGGAGCGAATGGAGCTTCATTGGACTTTTCCATGCCCCCTGTGGCATCAGTGGACCGAGGTGATGTTGATACGAGTGAATTTATTTAGGATTGCATTGACGATCTGATTACTAATGCTTTTCCCTTTTGTTCTCTTATCCGTTTAGCCATTGGAGCGTTTAAAGTTGGGAAGTCACGCGTTGTCAATTAGGGAACTATTTGCACAGGATAAATCGCTGGAGGAGCCAGATCAGGATTCTTTTTAACTGTATTACGTGTTATTGGCCCTCTGATTCCCAATGAAGACTGATCCATCCTATAACTTCTGACATTTCGTGCTCTTGTCTTACGAGAGGTTACAACGGTCCAGCCTGCATTATCTTCTGATGATTGGGGCGAAGCAGAAATGACCCCAACTATTACCTGAGCCATGCCACTTCCACTTGCACGAATTCGAGTCAGGTGCCTCGAAATTCTATGTGGCATGTATTCTATCACGAATCTTGTCGAGGTGAAACGGAAGTTCACTTTTCTTACCGGAGTTGCCAGGAGTAGTAAGTCGTAGTCGGGTCTTAGAAACCTTCAACACAAAACATAGTTATAATTAGTAGATGAACGATTAAAGGGATCTATCTTAGAGATGAAGGGAAGGATTTTCCCACTGAGAGTTGTCATTTTATTTCGAACTGTGATGAAAGTTCATAACAATTTCACCGTTAATATTTAGATAAGACACTAAAGATTATAATCCCCAGTAGAGTCGCCATTTTGGAGTCCGTAGGACGCCAAACTGTGATGAAAGTTCATAAAAATTTCACTATTAATATTTAGATAAGACAATAAAGATTATAATCCCCAGCAGAGTCGCCATTTTGTTTCGAACAAGAAACAAATGCAATTTGATTTAGGAAATTGTCTTATTCAAACATAACAGAGAAAGGGTATTGAGAACATTTATCACATTTCATTGATATTGAGTTCATTTATATCCTCTTTACATCCCTTGATTCTAAGATAGATCATTTGAAAACAAAGGACTTGTGCTTTGAATATCAAGAGTTCATTTCGATAACTTTTCGGCGCCTGTTTCGATCATCTCCTAAGACTTAGGAGGAATGTCGATCCGATCGACGAATCTTCAATGAAATAGAGATTTCAGCAGCATAAAAGTGCCTGTTTCAACCATCCTTAATACTTAGGAAAAATGTCGATTCAATCAACTAATCCTTCTCTTCTGAACCCATGAAATAGAAGAAAGCCCGGAGAAAAGAAGTCTGGCCCATGGATTTCGACAATATAACGGCTCTTTATCTTCACAGACTACAGGGCAGTCTAGTTGCACGAACCCACGCAACTGATATCGGTTGTGCGGTCCTGCGCAACTGACAGGAAACTTCTCCCCTACCTTCAGTCTTCTGCTCCGCTTTGCTCCATTTGAAAATATTCAATTACCCTTAATGAAGGAGGGGCAGGGGTATTTATAGACCCTCGCACGTGTGAAAATTTAGATCTTAGAGATGTGAGATAAATCCTTCAGTGCTTTAGATCACTCTGCAAAGGACCATTTTCAGCAGCATGCTTCGGGGCCTCATGCAACTGATTCTTTCATTGCCTGAACCTGCGCAAGTCATATCCATTGCGTGGACCCGCGCATCTGGTATTGGTTGCGCGGTCCTGCGCACCCCTTTCAAAACAATCTCTTGTTCCCTCTTTTCAAGGATTCTTTCTTTCTTCTTATCTCTTCTTGCTTCAATCTTTTCATCATTTTTTTATGCCTCAACACAATGTATGGGGAAAAACCACACCACCCATCAGATAAAACCAGGGGCATGAGAGCGGGATCACCCGCAAAAGACTATAAACAAGGGCAAGAGGTGCCCTCTACAGAACCAACATACAAGGACAGGGAGTCACCCATCCCCATCATCAACCAGGGAGAGAACCTCCCACCAACCACTGAGAGTAGCAAGTGGTAGAAGCAGCTCATCCATTGGATCGAAAAAGGGAAGTGGCCTTCCCTTGATTAGACAAACATCAAGATTCCACAGAAAAGTGGATCGGTGGAGCCAGAAGAGCTCCAACTTCTGAGCGAAGAAAATAAGTCGGACACAGATTCTGAACCCAATCCAGCAGATATCATGGTCATTGGATCAGATGACCCGTTAATATAGTTGGTTCAGGCCAACAAGATCAGAAAGGGACAAGAACAAAACTAGTCAGCCATTCCCTTGACAATCGAATCAGCCGATAAGCCATCTAAGGGTACCGGTCTTTAAAAAAAAAAAAAACCAATGTAAATAGCAACTGTCGTCCCGAACTAGGGTAGGATCAATCATGGTTTGCAACACCATCCTATTTAGAGTCCCTTGGAACAAAAATCTCAAAAAAAAATCAGAAAACCCCCAAAATTCAAAAACACTAGATATTTCAAAAATACCAAAAAACTCAGATATTTGTCAAAATCCAAAAAAATCAGAAACTCTTCAAAAACCAAAAACAATAGAGAACCTTTCAAAGCTCACAAACAACAATGTGCCAAATACACCAATCACCACACCAAAGTTTAAAGTCGATTCATATGATTTTGATCTAGAGTTAGACTTCAAACTCATGGGTTTGGATGAAGCTTAAGATGAGGAAAATAATGACCCGGCTCTCGAACTAGAGAATTTACTCAAAAAGTTTGAAATAAAACCTAATGTCGTTGTGGACTATTTTGAAATTGTGAACTTGGGATCACTGGAGCTCCCTAGAAAAGTGCGCATTGGTAGATCCTTGCCTTAGGAATACAAGCAAAGGATGATAGAATTTTTGAAACTGAGATTATCCAACTTTGCGTCCTCCTACAAAGATATGTCTAGACTTAATGAAGAGTTAGTAGTACATCATTTGCTAATAAAGCCCGAGATGAAGCCGGTCAAGCAAAAGCTCCAAAGGATGAAGCCAGAATGGGCTCTAAAACTCGGTGATGAAGTCATCAAGTAATACAATATGGAATTCCTGGTAGTCTCCAACTACCCGAAATGGCTTGCAAATATCATATCAGTTCCGAAGAAATATGGCGAAGTCAGGATGTGCATTGACTTTTGAGATTTGAACAAAGCCAGTCTTAAAGACTATTTTTCACTGCCTCACATCGACACATTGGTAGAGAATAGAGCAGGACACAAAATTTTCTCATTCATGGACGGTTTCTCTGGCTATAATCAAATCAAGATGGCCATTGAAGACCGCGAGAAGACATCCTTCATCACACCTTGGGGAACCTTCTGCCACCGAGTTATGCCATTCGGGTTGATGAATATTGGGGCCACATATCAATAAGCCATGACTACTTTGTTCCACGACATGATAAATAAGGAAATAAAAGTCTACATGGACGACATGATTATCAAGTCTTGCACAATCGAAGGACACTTTGAAGACCTCAATAAACTCTTCGATAGACTGGAAACATTTAAGTTCCACCTCAATCTGCAAAAATGCGTCTTCGGCGCAACCAAAGGCAAGCTATTAGGCTTCATCTTCATCGAAGACGGCATCAGGGTTGACGAAACCAAGACAAAAGCTATCATCGAGATGCCATCTCCAAAGACCGAGAAGGAAATTCGGGGCTTCCTAGGAAGGATACAATACATCAGCCGATTCATTGCTTAGCTCACACCCATCTGCGAGGCCACATTCAAGCTCCTAAGGAAGAAATCGCCAAAAGAATGGAACGACGATTGTCAAGGGGCCTTCACCAAAATCAAGAGGTACCTACTAAAACCTCCTGTGTTGATGCCACCTATACCAGGCAGGTCGTTGTTGCTCTATATTTCTATCGCAACACAAGCAATTAGATGTGTTCGTGGCCAACACGACACATCGGGAAGGAAAGAACAAGCGATTTATTACTTAAGCCGAAGATTCACTAGCTATAAGTCCAAGTATTCCAGCTTAAAGAAAATGTGCCTTGCTCTGATTTGGATAAAACAACGGCTTTGACATATTTGATTGTCAATCTAGTCCTTTTTCTTGCTCGCATGGACCCATTAAAGTACCTGTTTGACAAGCTAACATTAACAGGAAGAATCGCGAAATAACAATTACTACTCTCTGAGTTCGACATCACTTATGTGACTCAAAAAGCAATCAAGGGGCAAACATTGGCTAACCACCTAGCAGCACATTCCTTGCCCGATTATCAACCGTTGAAGACCTTCCTTGACGAGGACATCCTCCTTATTGAGGAAGAAAAAGAAAGGAAGGCAGAAGAATGGACCCTCTTCTTCGACAGAGCCGCCAATTCAAATGGAGAGGAGTAGGAGCAATTCTTTACTCCCCCGACGATGTCCCGACTCCCATCTCCAGGCGTTTGGCATTTTTATACAAATAATGTAGCTGAATATGAAGCATGCATCACCGATCTAAAAGAAGCCATCATCCTCAACGTAAAAAGGTTGCGGGTCTTTTGAGATTCACAACTCATCATCAATTAGACAAATGGCAAATGGAGGAGCAAAAATAAAAAATGGATCCCCTATCACGTCTACCTCAAGAACTTGATCGAGGAGTTTAATGAGGTCACATTCTCATACATGTCTCGGGCCAAGAATCAGTTTGTAGATGCCCTCGTGTCACGCCCCAAACCTAGAAATCGGATTCATATGAATTTCGATCACCGAATCTGATGCCGACAGCCTCCGTAGTACCCCATTCTCGGCTCCTAACATTCATATGCCAAATTTCGATCCTAGGACCTACAAGGAGAATTTTTTTTATATACATTTAACTAGTAATAAGCATAACCCAATTCATGAAGGAAACATCATCATCACATATCCACTAATATAATCATTTGAGTACAACACTGAAAGGGAAATACATAAATAAAAAATCAAGCTCCAGAAGACCACTGCGCGCTCCAAGCTCAACACAGCAGCAACCTAACATCACCTGCACGCATCTATCGTGCATAAGCTTATAGAAAGCTTAGAATGTGGTATACGTGTGTGCACAAGGTAAGTGTCAAGTATTCAATACAATGTCATAATCATACAATACCGAAAAATCGATAATCCATAAACCATATAATGTTTGAATAAGTAGAAACACTGATAAGATCATGAATTATCAGAGTAAACAGAAGTACTGATCAGGTCATAAATCATACGATGATAGAGTAAGTAGAAGTACGAACAAGTCCATAAGTCAATCAATATCAGAATGCGCAATATAGTACAACTATGCAATAAGGAGTCATAAAGAGCCAAATATCAGATGTCGAGGATATAATGCAATATACAAATCCTTCTAAGTCTGTCTAGGCCATATAAGTGCAGAAATATAGCAACCCAAAATGCCATATACATGCAGATGTAATGCAATATGCGATTCGAATGATATGACCATGCTGGAGTGTGAAGTCGGGATGATAGTACGTAGTATCGCAGGCTACGGGGTCCACCATAAGGAACCTCTATCCAAACCAGTCTCATACCTAAATTTGGATAGTCTGACTCAACGTGGTAAACTCCTGATCTCAGGTAGTTGCGCGCCCAACCGAAATCCTTCCCATAACGAAGATACACAACAATTAGTTGCGCACCACCAGCCCGTGTGGATAGTGAATGGATGAATGAATGAGTATGCAACTCCTACTCAGTAGCCTGTCAGCACAGTAGCCTGCCAACCGCTGGTAGCTCACCTAGTGTGGTAGCTTGCCCAAGCCTCAGCCCCGCCCACATCAGCGTCCGCCCATGTGCGCCCACCCACATGCACAATAGTGACGGGGTGTCGTAATATCATGTCAGTCCTCATATCAGTACGGTTCCTCTCTGAGATCATCACCGGGGTTTAGTACACTCCAAATGGCACTGCCACTCTCCCTAGCTACACAGTCCAAGTGAGTATAAGAAACCTCACTATCCACCTGGCCAATAGTCTGCCAATACCTATTCGGCACGTTGATAGCAGACCCATTCCTCGAGCTGGTCAGACTCAGCCTAGTATTGCCCCCTGCGCTCGGACAGGTAAGGCCACACCCCCTTCCAACCGACCACGGTACAGTGAAGAGCGCAGCCATCTGGTAATCGGCACTCAACGCCCATCTATTCACTCGGTCTAGACGTTGGAGCATCCTCTGGAACCAAGAGGGTGTTTAGGAATTTTCACCCATGGCCATCTATAGCGGCCCGATGCTCGAACAGATTTTTGGTGTCCCATCTGGCCATCCACGATATGCCTGTGGAGGCTACGGCCCTGATATCACTAGGGCGTACAGTAGTCACAACACAATGCAAGATGCATGAGTCATACAATCCAATCATGCATCAATCCTGCGCATGTCGTGCGCTCATATGAGATAACCTCCACCTATCAGGGAGTCTCACATCATTCTGCCCAATGACATATGCAATGGTTAATCATATCTCATAAAAAACATGCAGATGATGCGAATGGGCATGTATCATGATGTTATGCAGTCACATACTCATATTCGGTATCAATAACCGGCATCGACAATGTGGACTTTTAACCAACATTGCCCCCAAGGAATGGCCCACATAGAATCAAATATATAATGGGCATATGGCCTCACATAAGGGCCAAAATATACGAAACAGGTGGGCCCTGGACATGGGCCTAACTCATATCACAATGGGCCTTGTCCGCCTCAAATACATCTGGATGGGTCGCATCCATGGGCCTCAGATATATCACAATGGCCCTCAAATATACTTCGCAGGTGAGTCACATACCTGGGTCTAATACACACCAGTATGGGCTACATCACATAGGCCTAATATACATCACTATGGCCACAACCCATGGGCTTTAAATACACAATAGGTGGGCCCTGCACATGGGCCTCAAATATATACCACAGGTGAGCCTCAATGGATGGTTCACCAATACAACAGGATGGGTCTAATGACATGGACCTCATAAACATATCGAATAGGCAGCACCATTTGGGCCTTACATACATTGCAATGGGCCATGACCCATGGGCCTTGCATACATCACAATGGGCCTTGTAGCATGCGCCTCATATATATTTAAGGTGGGCCCCGACAACGGGCCTCATACACATCAAGGTGGGCCTCAACAACAGGTCGAACAAAATAGACCAAATCAAAAGGGTCGGTACAAAGGAGCCAAATCAATTGGGCCGATCAAATAGACTGATACATATAGGTCGAGTCAAAGAGGCCGACTCAATTGGGCAAAGTCAATTGGGCTAATCAAATGGGCCAATGCAATTGGCCGAGTCAATGAGTTGAATCACTTAGCCGAATCAATCAAATGGGCCGAATCAATTGGATTGAATCACTTGGCCGAATCAATCAAAGGGGCCGAATCAGTTGGATTGAATCACTTGGCCGAATCAATCAAATGGGCCGATACAAGCAGGCCGATCAAATAGACTTATACCAATGGGCTGAATTAAATGAGCCAAGTCAAATGGGCCCCTAAATACATCGAATCGGGCTTTATTAAGTAGGCCCTAAATACACCAAATAGGCTATGCGTCAAGGAGTTATACTAAGCATGGTATAAGGGGAGGGATGTTGTTCATAGCAAAGATGGGCCTAGACAGCCTACAAATATGGGCCTAATAATGGGCCCAAGGGAGAATTATAAGGCGGACATATAACCAACACTATACTTGCAATGTGGATGTCAAATCAACATTGCTCCTAAGGCACAACCGTCATAAACATAATTTGTGCTGGAATCACACATTGCAATGGACCTTAGGTATATCCCATTGGGCCTTAAATACATCACTTAGGCCATATTATATGGGCCTTTTACTCATCAAATGGGCCACATCAATGGGCCGCACCAATGGGCCTTATGTGCATTGCAATGGGTCATAACCCGTGGCCTTAGAATGCATCAAATGGGCCTAATCCCATGGGTCTTAAATATAACAAATGGGCCACACTACTTGGTCTAACAATACCAAAAAAAAAGAGGGAAAAACTGAGCTGGTTGAACAATACTATCAGTGGGTCGAGCCGAGCCGAGCCGACCTGATTGAACAGCAACATCAGGTGGGTCGAGCCGAGCCGACCTGACTGAACAGCAACATCAGGTGGGCCGAGCCGAGTCGACCTGATTTAACAATAACATCAGGTGGGCTGATCTGAGCCGACCTGACTGAACAGCAACATCAGGTAGGCTGATCCGAGCCGACCTGACTTAACAATAACATCAGGTGGGCTGATCCGAGCTGACCTGACTGAACAGCAACATCAGGTGAGCTGATCCGAGCCGACCTGACTTAACAATAACATCAGGTGGGCTGATCCGAGCCGACCTGACTAAACAGCAACATCAGGTGGGCTGATCCGATCCGACCTGACTTAATAATAACATCAGGTGGGCTGATCCGAGCCGACCTGACTGAACAGCGACATCAGGTCGGCTGATCCGAGCCGACCTGACTTAACAATAACATCAGGTGGGCTGATCCGAGCCGACCTGACTGAACAGCAACATCAGGTGGGCTGATCCGAGCTAACCTAACTTAACAATAACATCAGGTGGGCTGATCCGAGCCGACCTAACTGAACAGCAACATCAGGTGGGCTAATCCAAGCTGACCTAACTTAACAATAACATCAGGTGGGTTGATCTGAGCTAACCTGAATATAGCCGACGCCTCTACATATGCCATTGAGGAACTCATTAGTCATGACCGGTGCTGGCCGACCTCATGTCCCATAGAGCTGTCCGAGCCGACCTCTTCTCTTTAGTCGGATCATTCTTACCCATAACATGTATCCTTATATACTAAAGATCCATGGGGCTCATGGCACATCAGGGCGGACTAGCACTGCTCAGACATTGTCCTCCTAACCCTACACCTATCAAACTTGCCCAGGTACACCAGTACTACCTAAAATGGATGGAAGACAAGGGTGAGTTGTCACGTCCCAAACTCAGAAACCGGGCTCACAAAATTTTCGATTGCCGAATCCGGCACCGACAGCCTCCGTAGAACCCCATTCTCGGCTCCTAGCTCCCATTCGCCAGGTTCCGATCCTGGGATGCTACGAGGAGAATTTTCAACGTTAGTTTGATTCGTAATAAGCATAACCAATGGCATAACCCACAAACAACAACCAAGAACTCTATTACATTTCCACTATGATCAAAAACTTTACAAGTACAATGAGCATAAAGGAAAATACAATGGTAAAGAACACAAAAACTCCAAAAAGATCTGCAACGTGCTCCTGCCTCAGCGCTGCTGCGAACCAATGCCACTTGCACACAACAGTCGTGCATAAGCTTATAGAAAGCTTAGAGGGTGGTGAACGTGTGTGCGAAAGGTAGTAATATGATCATGCAATATCAGAGTAATGCGGAATATGCAGATGGAACCATAATATCATGAGCCGTACCAAGGCTATGCGATGCAAGACATGAATGGTATCGGCCATCCCAAGGCCATACGATGTGTAATGCAACTCAAGCATACAGATCCTCATCTATGTCCACACATCAATACAGCTCAAATATGGGATATCACTAGGGTCTAGTACACTCTAAACCAGATTGCCGCCACATCGTGCGCAATAAGGTAAGTGGAAGAGACCTCACTATCTGTCTGCTAATATCAGGCGCGACTCGTCGATAGCGGACCCATTCCTCGAGCTGGTCAAACTCAGCCTAGCATTGCCCCCTACACTCGGGCGGGTAAGGCCGCACCCCCTTCCAACCGACCACGACACAGTGGAGAGCGCGACCGTCTGGTAGTCGGCACTCAACGCTCATCTACCTACTCGATCTAGACGTTGGAGCAACCTCTTGGTACCATAAGGGTTTAGGGACTTTCACCTAGGAATATCTATAGCACCCCATGTAGAAAGAGATTTTCGGTATCCAATCCTGCCAACCACGATCTGCATGTGGAGGCTACGGCCCCGATGTAGCTAAGGCATACAACAACCATGTCATACAATGCGAAATGCATGAGTCACACTATCCAATCATGCAGCAAATTCTGCGCGTATCGTGCGCTCATGCAGGGCAACACCGCCTAATCGGGAGCCCATAAACAACCTGCCCAACGGCATATGCTATGATCAGACAATTCTCACATCAAGCATACATATGATGCGTATGATCATGAGTCATGGAACTGTACTAAACATGTTATAATAAAATGAACTATTTTACAATGCAGATGGACCTGGACGGCCTATACACAATAAGTACGGGCCTAACAATGGGCCCTAAGGAGAGTCGTAATGTGGACATCCAACCAGCATTACACTCACAATGTGGACGTCAAACCAACATTGCTCCCAAGGCACAATCTTTGTAAACATCGCTAGTTAGTCTGTATGGGAATTACACATTGCAATGGACCGTAGGTTCATCTCATTGGGCCTTACATGTATATCAAATGGGCCATATCTTATGGGCCTTTTATTTATCAGATGGGCCACATAAATAGATCACACCAATGGGTCTTATGTGCATTGCAATGGGTCAAAACCCGTGGGCCTTGGATTGCATCAAATGAGCTTAACTCATGGGTCTTAAAGGTAACGAATGGGTCACACCAATTGAACCCCATATGTACGCCAAATGGGCCCTAACCCTTAGGCCTTGCATGCATATCAAAGTGGGCCTAAACCCCTAGGTCTTACATATATCAAATGGGCCTACTTCCATGGGCTTTAAAAATGCATCAAGTGGGTCCAATTTCATGGGCCTTGGAATACATCAAATGGGTCCAATCCCCTGGGCCTTGGGATATATCAAATAGGCCTAGTCCCATGGACTTGAAACATATCAAGTGGGCCTAAACCCATAGGCCTTAAATATCAAGTGAGCCTAAGCCCATAGGCTTTACATATCAAGTGGGCCCAAGTCCATAGGCCTTATATGAATCAAATGGGCCTAACCCATAAGCCTTTTGCAATTCAAATGCTGTTATAAATCAAATGGACCTAACCCATACACAAGTGACCCACCCAATCTGCAACCCTTGCCCTTAAAATGATCTCACCACGTGGATGGACGGTCTGGATGCATCACATGCATCATGGCGGGTCCCACTGCCACTGGGCAGTGGGGATGACACATGCATCACGGAGGGCTCCACCGTCCGTTGGACGGTGGAGTCAATACAACATCAAGGTGGGCGCCACCTTCCACTGGACGGTGGACTTAAGACACATGCATCATTGTGGGTCCCATGTGGGGCCCACTGTAATATTTATTTGGCATCCCACCCATTGATAAGGTCAAACAGACCTGGTTGAAGGAAAAATATAAATTTCAGCTTGGTTCAAAACTTCTGTGAGCCTCAAAAAAGATTTCAATGGCAGATATTCAATTTCACTGTTTCCTGTGGTGTGGGCCACCTGAGTTCTGGATCGAGCCGAAATTTGGAGGGGGCCCACCTGAGGAGGGGACCCACCTCATGAATAGGTTGGATGACAAACAAACATTATGGTGGGGCCCACGGCTGGAGTCGTGGGTCCCTTGTTGGACGCCGCCCGGGTGTTGCACGCACCCGCCCGCACGCTGACGTTGCACGCAGCAGCATGCAGCTGCTGCACAACGGTCAGAGAGGAGGCAGGGCCTCTTTGCAAAATTTGGGAAAACCCGATTTTCAGGGTTTTTCACATGTGGGGCCCGCTTAAAAGAAATTCGCCCCGGCCATTGCGTTCTTCAGCTCGCAACCAATCCAACGGGTCTAATATAGAGTATTTTCTATGTTTAGAGAATAAAATAAATTGAAAAATGATCTTTTGAAAGGTAGGGATGCAACCCACAACGCTATGGCCCACCAGATCTCCCAATCAACCCCAACTCTTGGCTCAACGCCTAAAATTAGATGGAGAATGGGATGGACGGCTTGGATTAGAACTATACATCAAGGTGGGGCCTATGCAGGTGGCTCACCCCAAGAGTTCCTTATTCCTTCTTTCTTTTTTTTTCTTTTTTTTTTTCATGCAGGGACGTCCAGCGTCTCAGACGCTGGACGGTTCAGTCCTCACAATACGTTATGGTGGACCCTGAAGAAGTGGGCCACCACAGATGGATGATGTAGTTACAACATTTAAGGTGGGCCCCACTTGAAGAACACTTGGACACAATACCTCAAGGTGGGGTCCATTCAAGTGGGCCACACAAACCTATTACATAAAAATAAAATAAAAATAAAATAAAAAGAAATAAAAGGGAGAGAGACATGGAGAGTGGGACAGGCTTGTAATGGAGGGACCCCGACATTATGGGCCCTCCCTTAAAAACAAATCATACAATCAAAAGGGTCCCTCAACACATGGGACCACCAAGATCGAGAATCAACGGTGGAGATCCTCTCTCCACCAAAATGGACGGTCTAGATGACCTTTTGCAATGAAATAAACATCATGATGGGGTCCATGGAGAATGGCCCCATCATGAAATGATCATGATGATCCAAGTGGTCCATTGACCACAACTTAGGGTCCCAAGTGAGATCCATACCATTGATCGGTGGGCCTCACTTGGCCCATCATAAAAATAAGAAAAACTAGTATGATCTAGCACCCACCGTCCGATCTTCTTGCTCCTACGGGTTCCTTGACACCTTAGCTTGGATTTCAATGGATGAGATGAGGAATGGAGGATTGAGATGGGAGATGATGGGGTAGGAAAGTGGGTCACATTTGGAGCTTAGGAAGCTTGGAGAAATTTCATACGTATAGAGCTTGGGATTTTGGTTACTTGGAGACTTGAAATGAGAAAGAGAGAAAGAGAGAGAGTTGTAAAGGGAGAGAGAGAGAATGATGGATGGATGTGGTGGTGATGGGTGTGTAAGAGCTTTTTGACTTTTGAGGCCTTTTGTATAAGAAAATGCATGGGCATGGAAGACTTTTGTAGCATTTGTGTAAGAAAGGTATGGGTTAGGAAGACTTTTGTGGTTGCTTGGAAAAAGGGGTGAAAGTGATGTGTACTTGACATGTGATGAATTGATGGATTGATTGATTGATGGAATTGATGTGATTGATGTGACATATCGTAGAGATTCTCTTGGGTTTCGCAACGCGCAGTATTTTTCTCGCACCGAACGTTAGTCTAAAACTCTTGACCAGGGTATCGCCTCAGTGCGCGAGTCGCGACATCGGAACCGCAACGACGGCGCGGTCGTTATGGTATTGGTCTTAGGTTGAGTCGACTCGGGTTGTCGGCATATGAATCAGGGTCGCGCGTCGATATCGGTTAAGGGTCGAAGGTTGCCGGAATTCGACCGGTAAGACCGCGAAAGTCTACGGAAAGGTACGGACCAAGATACGGGTCTTACATGGGTTTCATAGTCTCCACGCCAATTACACTTCACTGCTACCACTGCTACCAGGAATGGATGCCAAGACCGGTGTTGAAATGAGATAAACTCCGCTCAGCCTACTCGTTGAGCTATGAATTTGGGTGTAATCACACATCAAGGAGGGTCTGCACGGATGTGGCCCCACCGTCCAGGGGGAGTGGACGGTTTGGATAAGGCCCATGCACTATGATGTGGGCCATCTGGACGGATGGAGGGAGTGAATGGGTCCCATAGATCCCATGGTCAGTCCACACCCACGTCAGTCCACTCAAGTCCAGAAACACACCATGTTAACCACCACCACAGGGAACGTTATCAAGACTACCAAGTGATGGTACGGGGCATCCTCCACTCCGCCTACTACCAGAACCATGGAGCTGGGTGAGTCCGTCCAGAGTTGAGACAATGTATCTTTTCACTCAGTTTACTAATTAAGCAATGGGTCTGGGTGTACGATAGCACCCTGGCTAGGGACAGAACCAAGGCCTCAATTGTTGCAGCGAGGTATCTCCACCCTGCCTACCAGTTGAGCTGTGGAGCTGGGTGTCCATGATAATCACCCCCACTAGGGATGGATGCCAAGACCTCAGTGAGGCACCTCTAACTCCGTCTGCCAGATGAGCTGTGGAGCTAGGTGGGCTTAGCGTTGAAACAATGTATTTTTCACTCAGTCTACTACCTGAGCTGTGGAGCTGAGCCCACGTCAGATCACACTTTACTGGTAGCTACAACTACTATTTACTAAGTTATGGCCCATCAGATGCTCCGATCAACCTCATTTTCTGGCTCAACACCTAAAATGAGTTAGTGTATAGGATAGACGATGCGGATTTAACACATACATCAAGGTAGAGTGTGTATGAGTAGGTCACCCCACAAGCTTGTAATCTAGCAAATATTTGGGTTTTCACAGAGACGTCCATCATACCTAGACGTTGGACTGTCCTCACAGTAAGGGTGAGCTATATTCAAGTGGGCCATCACATGATGAATGATATGGGTACAACACTCATAAGGTGGACCCCACTCATAGACGGCTTGGGTAAAATACTTCATGATGGGTTCCATTCAAGTGGGCCGCATGCCCAAATCATCACACAAAATATAAAAAAAATTGAAGAGTGAGAGAGAGAAGCACCCACCTTTTATCTTCGCTTCCATCTTCCGCCAATGCAATCTAGGGCCCGAATGGGTGTGATTCAACGGCTGAGATTGGCTTTGAAAGATTGGATTGAATGGTAGAGAGTGGCCACACAAGGCTCCTCCCATGGAGAGCCATGGACGAGAGTTGCTTGGAGAGAAAATGAGGGAGAGAGATGAGAGAGGGAGGTGTAAGAGAGAAGAGAGATGAGTGTGATGGGTGAGTGATAGATGTGTACTTGTGTAAGAAGAGTGTTGACTTTAGGGGTTACTTGGGGAAGATTGTGAGGTGATGTGTACTTTGATTGATGGGATGTGATGGGATTGATGGATGGGACATTGGGTAGAGTTTCTCTTGGGTTTCGTAACGTGCGGCATTTTTCTCGCACCGAATGCTGGCTCATATCGCCTGACCAGGGTATCGCCTCGGCGCGCGAGTAGCGGCATCGGAACCGCAGTGACGGCGCGGTCGTTATGGTAAAGGTCTTGGGTTGAGTCGATACGGATTAACGGCATACGAATCAGGGTCATGCGCAAATACCAGTTAAGGGTCGAAAGTTGACAAAATTCGACCGGAAAGACCATGGAAGTCTATGGAACGGTACGGTCTAAGATACAAGTCTTACACCTCGCCACCCTTGCGTGAATGCTAGAGATTCCTAAAGAAATTTCTAAGTGGGAGCTTACCTTGGAGCTTTAAGAAGAACCTGCTTTCTGTCCGCAGATTGATGAAGCAGAAGCCTCCCCTAGCAGCCATCCATGGTACGTAGACATTAAAGAATATCTTGAGCACCAAAAATATCTTGAAGGACCTACATCAACCGATCGTCATCCTATCTAACAGCTCGCAGCTCAATTTACAATCAGCAAAGCTATCCTCAACAAGCAATCCTTCAATCAAGTCCTCCTTCATTGCATGGATGAAACAGAAGCAGCCAAAATCATGTCAGAAACCATGAATGGTCACATGATGGCGAAAAAGATTCTGCAACTCGGCTACTATTGGCTAACAATGGAGACAAACTGTTGCAAACATGTCAAGAAATGTTTCAAATGTCAGGAACATGCAAATCAGATTCATGTACCTACTTCTGAACTTTACAACCTAACTACACTCTGGCCTTTCTCTATATGGGGTCTCGACATCATCGGAAAAGTCAACCCAAAAGCTTTAAACAGTCACGAGTACATCTTGGTGGCAATCGATTACTTCACGAAGTGGTGTTCACTCCCCAAGTGCAAGGTTGTGATGTAGTAATAACTCAGTAAGACCGAGGTCGAATACCAAGGGACTGAAACTCGTACGTTATCTAAAAATTAAGTAGAATTAGAACTAGAATAAGGTGAAATCTAAACTAATTGTGATTTGAGGAATAATGATGGAATAATTATCTAAATTTAAGAGAAAGCATAGGAAGGGTAACTAGGGATTTAGAGGATCCACTTATAGAGATTAGGGAGATCTTATACTTGTTTCATAAATCATGGAAATTAACTGAACTATCATTGATCTAGTTTTCAAAAGATGAAAGGTATATGAATTAGAATGGATTCCATCACCAAACCATGTCCAAGAGACTATGACAAACAACAAAATTAAACTAATTACCAACCAGTCATATGTATGAAGGTTAGGAAGGGTACCGACATCCAACCATGCCCAGGAGACTATGGTGAACAACGGGACGTCTTGACGTTATAAACATAGGAGGAAAGAAAATATTCAAAGCCATTGCAGATCCACTGTAATTTCAGTCACAACAAACCATTAAAAACTAAAAATATTTTATTAATAAAACCACAATCAATCACAATTCAATCTTAAATAAAATGAACAAACAAATTCTCTCCCATCACGCTACAAGCTTCACCTCTTAGCCCTAGCTAAGAGGTTTAGCCAGCCATGAATGGTCTCAATCCAAATAAATAAAGAGAAAAAGAAAAGGAAAAGAAAAGGGAGAAAAAAACCAAAGCCCTTCTCTCTCTCTCTCTCCTGATGTTCCAACCCAGCTAACTCCACGTTTTCTTGCCCACCAGCCGTGAATGAATCTCTCTCTCTCTCCCTTCCTTCTCCTTTTATAGTCAGCAAGGAGTGGCTAGAGAATAGGTGGCGAAAAGCTCTTTACGCAGTCAGTTACGCAGCAGCAAAAGAAGAAAACTGCGTTTGGATTGTGTTTGGCATGGATGATCCTCCAATCTATCCATTCTGACACCATAGGAAGAAAGATGACCCCATTATTAAGACTTTGACCGGTCTGGATCATACATTCGATTCATGATGATGGCCCACTGCTTCCTTGAATTTTCAGTTTTCCCGGATATCTGCGAACAGGGACATGCGTAATTTCTTACGCCGTGAAGTCGGTGGGTCCCCTTTCACTGTTATTTTACAAAATCCATGCCGTCCATTGTGTTCAGGACGAAAAACCAGTTGGAAAAGAGTATATTTGGTCAAATTTAGGTGCAGTCCGGTGATGTTTCCCTTTCGCCGTTCAATCTACATTTGATCAGGATTTTCGTATATACACGTGCATGGGGCCAAAAGGCCACCTAGGCGAGGGTCAAGCCCGACCTCTGGATCAAATAGAAAGTCCTGATCTTCCATGTGATGGACGGTATAGACCCTCTACGCGAATCAGCATCCGTTGCTTGCGTAAACAGAGGAAAGCGGATTTCTTCCGTTGTGCTTCTGGCGAAGCCCATGATTCACTTCGGTTGGGAAATCCACTCCATCCATTGGCATCAGGCTGAAAAACCATGTGGAAATGACTGGTTTTGAGTCAAATTCGGTGTGGCCCATGGATTATTTTGTTACACTGTCGATCTTCCCTTTTAACCGCTGAAATCAACTCTCCGTTGTCTTCCAAGATTCTGCCACCTAGGCGATGGTCTTGGACACCTATTGGAGCAAATGAACGGCTTGGATCATCGAACCAGACCATAACTGGAGCCCACAACTGAGAACCGACATTCTCTGTTGCGTAATCAGTTTAAAAACAGATATTTCTGTTTTGGAGTTCGGTCAGAGACGATTTGAAGGTCTCTGGTTTCAGCCGTGCACGGCTAGTGCACACATGCACTATGCACATGCACCTTAGATGGAGTCTACTATGATGCATATGAGAAATCCGTACCGTCCATCTGTTTTGTCACCTCATTTAAGGTGTTGACTCCAAATTTGAGAGAGTTCTAAATATCAAGTGGGCCCCACTTAATGAATTAAGGGGCTGATCTGACTGTTGGGACACTTCCTCAGTGATCCAATGGTTGAAATTTAATATGTACAGTTAATTTGTATCCTGCAGGACATGTATGAAGTTTCGAGCCAATCGGATGGCGGGAACCATGTGATCTTGCATTTTACACCAATTTCGGTCTCATTTAATAGGAACGGCTTGATTTTCTCAAATCCCTGGCGTGTAAATCCTCAATCTTGGTCCTCCGAAGTCCGTATCTTGCCTTGGTGTCATCGGGGTGTTAAATCCAAACATCTTTTTCAGTCCCCGCTTGTAAATCCACCTTGCAGCATAAACATGATTAAGCCAAGCCGTTAAATAGTATCATATACGTAAAACCAGGTAATTACTAGGGTCTGATATGCAATATTTGACCCTCAACAAGTGGGTAGAAGCAACATCTTATACCACAATCACATCATCTCACGTGGTGAAGTTCATGAAGAACAATATCATTAGCCGGTATGGAGTCCCTCATGCCATCATTACGGACAATGGGTTGCCTTCGTCAATTGAAGGATGGACAAATTCCTCAAAAAATTTAAGATCCAACACCATCGGTCAAGTCCCTATCATCCTCAAATGAATGGTGGGTCGAAGCTACAAACAAAACAATTATCAGGATACTCAAGAATAGTCATAACATATCGTGATTGGTATGAGATGCTCTCATATGCACTTTGGAATTATCGGACATCTGTATGATCTGCTACAGGCGCAACTCCTTTCGAACTCACGTACGGAATGGAGGCGGTACTACCATTCGAAGTTGAAATACTATCTCTCCGAGTATTTCTGGAAAGTGAAGTCGAGGAAGGTGAGTGGCAACAAGCAAGATACGATTAATTACACCTGGCAGATAAAAAGTGCATGCACGCACTAAGTCACTCATAATGCTAACAAAAAATGATCGCTTGAGTCTATAATAAAAGGTCTGGAAGAGAAGCTTCAAGATAGGCAACATGGTCATGAAGCACATCTTGCCTCCACACCTACCAGACCCTAGGGGCAAGTGTAAGCCTTCTTGGGATGGACCGCTGATCATCCGTGAGGTGCTTCCAGGAGACGCCCTTCGGCTCACCAACTTGAGAGGAGAAAATCTTCCAGATCCCATTAACGTCGACAACATGAAAATTGATCACGGGTAACCATACCTAATTTTGTCAATAATTACAATCACAAAGTTAAGGTAAAAATTAAAATATTTTTAAAAAAAGACCATACTGAAATACACCCATCATTTCTTCCCCAATACAAGTCCAAAGAGAGAGAGAGAGAGAGAGAGAGAGAGAGAGAGAGAGAGAGAGAGAAGGCCTCGGGAAAAGAAAAGGAAAAAAAGTGGAAAAGTATACAATTCAAAAAAAAAAAAAAAAAACCCCAAAAAAAAAGATACAAGTCTTACAAAATCATCCCACTTCCCCTAACAAGATAGTCTAACTTAGACAAATAACTTTATGATTGTGATCAGAGACGAAATTAGGAAGGCAGCCAATCAGTTGGTAATGAAAGAAATCTACCCCCCCCCCCCCCCCCCTCTTCTCGTTATTAATTAAAAAACGATGTGCTTAAGCAAAAAGGGCGAGTTGAAAATCCAAAAGGGCGGTTCGAGTAAAAACAGCGAGCATGTAGCGGACTTGGTTAAAACTTGAAAGGGCACCAATGGTTTTTTTTTAAAAAAAAAAAAGCACAACTGTCAAGGGGCAGGCAAGAGAAAAAATCTAAGAGATAGTAAAAATCCGAAAGGACGTTACGGGCAAAAATGACAGAAATTCAGTCATAGTGAAAACCCAAAAGGACGCTACGAGCAAAAATGGTAAGAAAAAAATGAAAAGTGCAGGCACAGAAGAGGTCAAGGCAACGATCAAAGGAAAGAAACACAAGGAAGAGATAAATCATAGATTAAAATTCTATCAGACTCTACCCTAATCCAAGGGGCATGATCCCTGTACGCGTCACTCCTGAAGGACCGGGATCCCTAGTAAACAACTCAAAAAACCAGATTCGACGTGGGCTGAGTTCATTGTTCTAATTCCATCATCTAAAGCATAAATCCAAACACATACTAACAAAATAAGGCACAAAACAATATATATATATATATATATATATATATATATATATATATATATATATATATATATATATATATATATATATATAAAATTTCTTTCCTTCCTAAAACTTTTGGTATATATCTGTAAAATCCACTACATTTTACAAAGCTGCTCAAAGCAAAAATACACAATCTCTTTTTAAACAAAAAATGCAATAAAAAACAGAGTAAAAAACCGCCCAGTAAGTCTCCCGCTCCTTCCTCATACATCAATAAACGCTGCCTAAGTATATCAACCTCCATGTGCAAGTAGAAGACCTCATCCATCTCCAATCTGCGGGATGCTATCATACTCTCGTCATATCGTCGCCCTACTGTCAGTCGACGAACCATGGCCTCACACGCATGCCAAAACACGAAAACCTTAGACAGAAGGTGGTCGTGTGTAGCTGACAAGAAGGAAGGGTCAATGAAGGGCCTCTCTTAAAATGCTTCGAAGGAGTCATCGACCCCTAAAGAGGACAAAGCAGAATCTCTAAGGATGTCTTTGTCATCCTCATCATCTTTCAAGTGCCAACTAGGAACCTGGTGGTAAAGCGACTACTCCGCCACCCAACGCTGATACGACACTGTCGCTAAAGGAGGAGCCCAGGACTCAAGCCCCAAAGCAGTCGCATCCAGAAAATCCTGCCCTGAAGTCTGGATCCACTGGCGAAGAGCGGACATGCATAGAGGTAGAGGAGCATACCCAAATCCCGAGAAGGAAAAAGTAGGAACATCCTGCCCAAAGCCAAACTGTCGGAGGAAACGGATCGGGTGATAAGAGAAGTAACCTCGAAAATCCAACAGGAGAGAGGAGTACGAGTAACGCTGCAGATCAAAGGTGTCCGGCAGAGCCACAGGGCCTCCCAACTAATCTTCCATCTTCGAAGCTCAGAGAACATATGGCGATAAAGGGACTCAATGGCCTTAACACCAACAGAGAGTCCACCCAAAAGCAGAGATAAGACATCAGTATGATGGGAGTCGGGCCAAGAAAGGCGAGATGCCATAAAAAGGTGCTCCCACAGCCATACCTAAAAAGAAGAGGAATCTTGCATAAAGGGAAAAAAAAATAAAATTTCAAAACAATACCATTTGGCATGCAAAATACTGAGAAATATCTTATATTTCCCAGTAGCATCCAGTGCGAATAACGAAATAAGATTTGACCGCTTTCGGTTTCCCCGAGGGTTGTCAAATCCGTATGCAATACAGGCGCGAATGTCCAGATTCTCAATATCAGGATAGTCATACAAATAATGAAGTACCAATGATGATAGACTCGATCCAACCTTGATCAGAATGATCGTTTCAAAAAAGAAAAAAAAAAAAAGAAAAAAAAGAAAAAAAGATTGATTTTAACCAACATTTTAAAATTAAAAGATTATATGAAAAAAAAGGTCCCTCGCACATATCTAGTCCGAGATACTTGGAAGGTTTGATCGAGTTCAAGTTGGCATAGTGGGTTCCTCGTAAGGCCGCAGAATGTGTAGGGCAACTAACTACTTTGAAGATCAAATGGAACAAGTACTCCCAGGGTGATTATGTAGCAAAGGAAGAACAAAGATCCAAACAGTAGTGGGATTCCCGTAAGGCCGCAAAAGCGCTGGGCCCCTACTTTTCAGACTTATCCACTAATGTTATTATCAATCTGATGCGAAGAGGTTGTGATTTGTGGCCTGTAATGTCGTAGAACATGCAGGTACAATCATAACATTTTCCTCAAACCCTCGTGATGTGTGCGAGTTATCTCTTTTCCAAACAGTAAGCTGACAATGACACTATAGCAGACAACAGATCCAGACCATAACCTTTTCTAATCAGAAGGGTGGGGTATCCACTTACATTGATATTCGGTAACTTGCAACCTCTGCCAAAGAGGGGCATCTATAGACACCCCACCCAGGCTAACAACTTGATAAGGCATAGATGATCCTCAGGAACTAAAACTGAACCCCACACCCTACCCCAAACCTTAGCTAAATCGAACCTAGGTCACCCCATTGCCCATTTTTGAACCATTTCCGAACCAATTCTGAGCCTTAACCAAAACATATTTAAAAATCCAAAGCCCAAAAAGCCTGAAAATCCTAGAAAGTTCAGAAAGCCCAAAAGCCCAAAAACCCAAACCCAAAGTCCAAAATAAAGCCCACAAGCTGAAGTTCAGAGTAAACAACATCCGGACGGTAATCTGATTACCGCCCTCTCTCAATAAATGTGCCCTCTGAGCACACGGTTGTTCCTCCCTCCCAAAGTCAACTCTCTCATACAATTAGCCCTAAAGCCTACCTTATTTACCATCCTACCAAGCTCAAGAGCCTATAAGAAAATGCAATGTGGCATTGCCCTTCTCTCAACTAATCACAAGCTACCACATCATCCTTTACCCTCTAAAGTCCTAAGAATTACAAAAATGTCATCCTAAAAGGCTAAAATACCCTTCCTTTCTCTTCATTTCTCATCAATAAAGAATGAACAAAGAATCAACAAAAGCCTTACAAATAAAGAGAGTAAGAGAGAATGAGCAAGTGAGAGAAAGAAGTGCTCAAGTTTCCAAGCTTCCATCCTTTTAAGCCTTCTTTACCCTCTCATTACTACTCAAGCCAAACGTCCCCAACCATGGTGCATCCAAACATCTAAGTTATTTCAAGTACAAGTTAAAGATCATGCAATCATCATTGAAACTTCTTCAATCATATCATTACTCTCCTTCTCAACCACCTTGTTTCTTTAAGTTGTCATTGAATGTATGCTCTGTGACTTACCGAAACACCAGATCTTATCACATTAAAAACTCATGGTAGCCTAGTCTCTTTTTAATGATATTTAACATCATCACATCTACCCAAAATTTTCTATATGCATTCTTTGGACATATACTCTGTGGCTTGCCAGAATTTCGAACCTTGCCATACCAGAAATCTAAGTCTGCCTAGTCTCATTTCAATCTTATCCCTTAAGACTATTTTACCACGTGAAGTAGAGACCGCACATTCGTACAAGCAAAGAGGGTGTCTAATACCTTCCCTTTTTGTAACCGAGGTCCCTTACTCAGAATCTCAAATTGCAGAACATGAGTCAATTTAAAGCAAGAGAGTCTTCGAATTTTCTAGCTTTACGTATTCTACGGGTTCTAACCGATTGCTGGATTTTGAGTTAAGTGGCTAGTGGCGACTTCAAATATATTACATCATCATTCCAAATCAAGTCTAATCACCTCCATCAGCAAAACCACTAAATCAGCATGGGCGTTGATTTCCAGTGTTCACAATTATTTGACATGGTATCAGATTATCCCTCTGCATGTATTATTTATCCCTTATCAAATTATCTTTCATACAATCATTTCTCCGCTAGTCATCTTACTTTACTTTCTACCTTATCCTTTAATGATGAGCCATTTTCTTTCTCCCAAGCTGTTAAAATCCTCCATTGGCAGTATAAATTTGTGCCTTAGAAGAGAACAACACCCAGACATTGCAATCTTTACCACCGAGTAAATGATTGATTGGCCGCAAATGGGTATACAAAGTCAAACACCGCTAAGATGGTACCATGGAACACTTTGAAGCACGTATAATAGTAAACGGCTACAATCAAAGTGAGAGATTAGATTACCATAAGAATTTGCACCTGTTACAGAGCTTATCACTGTTCAACGTCTCTTAACTATGACGGTTGTTCATTAGTGGCCCATCCATCAACTTGACATACATAACGCCTTTCTCCATGGTGATATGCATGAAGAAGTGTACGTGTCCATTCCTCCTCGTTTTGCTAAACAGGAGGAGAATCATGTTTGTCGCCTTAACAAATCCCTTTATGGTATCAAACAAGCCTCCATGATTCGGTTTGTCAAGTTTTCCCCTACACTACGAGAAGTTGTATATCATTTATCCAAGGTAGCTTATTCTCTTTTCATTCACTCCAACGACGATATCTATATTGTGGTTCTTATCCACGTTGACGATATCATTATAACTGGAAATGATACATTTGTCATTATTGCCTTGAAAATTTTTCTTCATACCAAGTTTCACATCAAAGGTCTTAGTTTTTTAAAATATTTTCTTGCCATTAAAGTGGCATCGATTCCTAGCGGGGGTGGTTAACATGGAGTGTGTGTACTAACATGAGTGTGTACTATCAAGCTAACCCCAAAAAAAAAAAAAATGGCCCATTCACCTTTTAGAATTTTTCTAAGTCAACGCAAATATATTCTCAATATTATGAAGGACAATGACCATCTTGAAACTTGATCTACATCTCTCTCTATGGAACAAAATCTGCATTTGAGTGATAGTTACAAAGATCTTTTTCAAGATCTGACTATTTATCGACGGCTTGTTAGGTGTCTCATATATTTAACCATCACTAGACTTGACATTATTTATTCGATTAATATTCTCAATTAGTTCATGCACCAATATGGTCAACTTCCTTATAATGTTGCTATTATCTCAGGCCTTCTCCCATTAAAGGCATTCTCCAATCTTCTATTAGCTCCCTTGAACTGTCAGCATATGACTCTAATTTGGCTACTTGTCTTAAAACATGATCCATTAAAGGTTATTTCACCATGCTTGCCCATAGCCTTTTATATTGGAAAACAAAGAAATATTTATATTTGAAAACAAAGAAATCATCTATTGTTTCACGGTCCGGTGAGGCTGAATATCGTGAAACAACCAGTTGTATTTGTGAACTCATTTGGTTAAAAACATCTCATGATCCAAGCTTGCCACACCCTCAACTCATGCTCAACTCATGCAGCTTTATCGTGGCAATTAAGCTGCTCTCCGCATTGCCAACAACCTAGTGCTCCATGAACATACCAAACATATCGAAATTGATTGTCACATCATTTGGGAGAAGCTATCTTCAGGCATTCTTAGCATCGCCCATGTGCCTACCACTCATCAACTTGTATACATTTTTACAAAGGATCTTGGCAGGGATCGATTTCATCTTCGTCTTGACAAGTTAGGCGTTATTGATCCTCAGGCACCACTTAAGGCAGAGTATTAGGCAAATCTTTACAATTCAAGGAATCCTTACATATTAGGAAAATATTTTTTATTCACACAATAAATTCCTTCGTTAAGTATTTAATTAGGGGAGTTGATCCATCTCTTCTCTTTATATACATCACATTGTAAAGAATATATATATATATATATATATATATATATATATATATATATATATATATATATATATATATATATATATATATATATCAAGGAATTTTTCCAAAATACGGCCTTGACGTTGTCAAGGTCCTTGGTGTTTTGACTGACGCGGATTGCCTGTGCCGTGGCACAGTAAGTTCATGTAATCGGAAATGATGTGGGGGCCATGTGGAGCTCATAGAGATTCCCGTCACAAATCCACTCCGTCCATCAGTTTTACAGGAGTACGGTAGGACATTATTCTAAAGATCAGGCAGAACGAAAGCTCATGTGGGCCACACACCATTAAAGCGTGGTAACGCAAATGTCCACGTTGAAACCTTCCTGGAGAAAACCAAGATGTTTATAGGCTATCCAAACCGTTGATAAATCCGGATACAGAACTTCTGTCACCCCCACAAAGTTTCCATTGGTAGGCATACGATCCCCGCTCTTTCGTGTGGGGTAGACCACATGAGTTTTCGATCTGCTTCGTTTCTAGGTTCCTGTCCTTTTGTTATCTTGAAAAATTGATGAACGGAGTGGATTTGTTATGAAAATCTATGTGGGCCCCAGACAGATTCCCACCGCCGAAAGTCTCGGGAGCACAGGCAATCCATGCCCCACAGCCCACGGGTTAAAGGTTCCCGGAATAGTTGCGGCCTAGGCTTTATCCAACGGGGTGCGGCCTTGACTGTGGAGCCCACCTTGATATATATATATATATATATATATATATATATATATATATATATATATATATATATATATATATTTTGTATATCCATTCTGTATATCCGTTTTATCCGTTCCTTTTATGCCATGAATCCAAAATTTAAGGGCGTGTTTGGGCGGTGGGATTAGAAGGAACTAGGTGGGATGGTATTCAAAAAATATAATTATTACTCGTGGCAATGATTGTCCCTGTTGCCATGAGATAATATTAATTCCATGTTTCGTTGGTAACACGGTTGTACATTAAATGGATATATCCACCATCATTTGAAATTAACGAGAATGACATATTTGTGTTATATCTAAATTGTTCATTTATTTTATAACCTCATTTTATGTCATTAGCATAAAAATGAGGTAGATCCAAAACTTATGTGGCCATAAAGAAGTTTTCAACTCATTGCTTTCTATGGTGGGGTCCACTTGACCTTTAGATTTACCTAGTTTTTTGGCCCATGCTATAAAATAATCTTGAAAAATGGGTGGACGGTGTGAATATAGCCCACACATCATGGTAAGACCTACATAACTTGCTAAAATTGAGTGAAATTGACACAGGACTAATGCAATTCCATCTTATCTAACTCTAACTTTTTCCCTTCTTTCCAAACATTGTGTGGAATTGAGAAATTTCCAACCGTACAATCAGTATATGGACCATTACCGATATGAGGCCCAGTCCATTTTACTTTCCAAGAATACCCCACGGGTGTACGGACACTTTGCAAAAGATCTAAAATGCCCTCTGCTTTTTCCTTCAAGCACTGACGCTCCTCGAACTCCCAATTGCACGAACGGTTCAAAGGAGATCAACGCTACATAGCCCAGCAGTTATGTATTTTTATTATATCCACAGTGTTTATCCATATTTTGAGATCAATTTGGATCATTATTGAACAAAAAAAAAAAAAAAATCATATCTAAAGATCAACTGTACCACATCACAAAGGGAAGCGAAAAATTGATTTTCAACGTTGAAACTTTTGTAGAGCTTACCATAACATTTATTTTCCATTAAATCCATTCATAAGGTCATACATACCTGGATGAAGAGGAAAAATAAATTTTATAATGATCCAAAACTTCCGTGACCCCTAAAAGAGTTTCAACGATGTACGTTCAATTCCCAACTGCCTTTTATAGTGTGGTCTACTTGATAGTTAGATCTATCTTATTTTTCGTCCTAAGCCTTAATATGAGCTCTCGAAATAGATGGACGGTTTGGATATAACACAGACCTCATGATGGGACACACAAAAACAAAAAACAAAAAAAAAAAAAAAACCATTGACTACTGCAGTACTACCGCCGGTTGAGCGGCAGTGACGCTGCAGTCTGGCAAATTTTATTTTTTATTTTTATAATGGGGAGAACTTTTTCTCCCTTAAATTTTTCTCAAATACATAATTATGTAAATACGTATATATAAGTATATAAAAATATTTTTCTATCGCTTAATTCATTTCTTTGTCTATTTATTTAACAAGCATATCTCCTAAACTACAATGAGTTACATAACATACCTATATGATTTTGGGATAGGAGAAGCTAATTTAACCAACTAATATAGTAATTTTTTGAGATTCCATCGGATCGATGGTTAAAAATCCACTTCACGATCAATTCACTTCACTTCATGGCCATTTTCACGCTCTTCGCGGTCAATTCACTTCACTTCACCGTCATTTCCATGCATTTCATGGTCATTCCTAGCGACTCTGTGTTCATTCACGGTCAATTCGACGCACTTCACGGTCAATTCACTTCACTTCACGGCCATTTCCACACACTTCGCGGTCATTTCACTTCACTTCACCGTCATTTCCATGCATTTCACGATCATTCCTAGCAATTCCGTGTTCATTCAAGATCAATTCGACGCACTTCATAGTCAATTTACTTCACTTCACGGCCATTTCCACGCACTTCGTGGTCATTTCACTTCACTTCACCATCATTTCTATGCATTTCACTGTCATTCCTAGAGATTCTGTGTTCATTCACGGTCAATTCGACGCACTTCACGGCCATTTCCATGCACTTCACAGTCAATTCAATTAACTTCACCATCATTTTTATGCATTTCACGGTCATTCCCAGTGATTCCGTGTTCATTCATGGTCAATTCGACACACTTCACGGTCAATTCACTTCACTTCACGGCCATTTCTACACACTTCGCGGTCAATTCACTTCACTTTACCGTCATTTCCATGCATTTCACGGTCATTTCTAGCGATTCCATGTTCATTCACGGTCAATTCGACGCACTTCACGGTCAATTCACTTCACTTCATGGTCATTTCCATACACTTCACGATCAATTCACTTCACTTCACCATCATTTCCATGCATTTCACGGTCATTCCTAGCGATTCCGTGTTCATTCACGGTCCATTCGACGCACTTCACGGTCAATTCACTTCACTTCACGGCCATTTCCACACACTTCGCGGTCATTTCACTTCACCATCATTTCCATGCATTTCACGGTCATTCCTAGCAATTCTGTGTTCATTCACGGTCAATTCGACGCACTTCGCGGTCAATTTCACTTCATTTCACGGTCATTTTCATGCACTTCGCGATCAATTCACTTCACTTCAATGTCATGTCCATGCATTTCACGGTCATTCCTAGCGATTCTGTGTTCATTCACAGTTAATTCAACACACTTCACGGTTAATTCACTTCACTTCACGGCCATTTCCACGCACTTCGCGGTCATTTCACTTCACTTCACCGTCATTTTCATGTATTTCACGGTCATTCTTAGCCATTCCGTGTTCATTCACGGTCAATTCGACGCACTTCACAGTCAATTCACTTCACTTCACGGCCATTTCCACGCACTTCGTGGTCATTTCACTTCACTTCACCGTCATTTTCATGCATTTGACAGTCATTCCCGGCGATTCTGTGTTCATTCACGGTCAATTCGACGCACTTCACGGTCAATTCACTTCACTTCACTTCATGGCCATTTCCACGTACTTTGCGGTTAATTCACTTAACTTCACCATCATTTCTATGCATTTCACGGTCATTCCCGGCAATTCCGTGTTCATTCACAGTCAATTCGACACACCTCACAGTCAATTCACTTCACTTCACGGCCATTTTCATGCACTTCGTGGTCAATTCACTTTACTTCACCATCATTTCTATGTATTTCACGGTCACTTCACGCCCACAACCTATAACCTAAACGAAAACCAAAACCTATAACCTAAACCTAAACCAAAACCTTAACTTAAACCTATAACCTAAACCAAAACCTTAATCTAAACTTATAACCTATAACCTAAACCAAATCCTATAACCTAAACCAAAACCAAAACCTATAACCTAAACCCAAACCCATTCACAAATCCCAAAACCTATAACCTAAACCAAAACCAAAACCTATAGCTTAAACCCGAATCTATTCTCAAATCCAAAAACCTATAACATAAACCTAAACCGTTAACCTATAACCTAAATCAAAACATATAACCTAAACCAAAATCAAAACCTATAACCTAAACTTGAACCCATTCTCAAATCCCAAAACCCAAACCCAAACTTAAACCTAAACCTAAAACTTAAAACCTAAACCTAAACCTATAACCTAAACTCAAATTCCTAAACCTAAACCTAAACCTAATCTAAACCTATACTTATAACCTAAAACTATTCTCGAATCCCAAAACCTATAACTTAAACCTAACCTTTCACTAAACCTATAACCTAAACGCAATTCCCTAAACGTAAACCTAGACCTAAACCTTAGCCTAAACCTAAACTCAAATCTCTAAACGTTAACCTATAACCTAACCTAAACCTATACTTATAACCTAAAACTATTCCCAAATCCCAAAACCTATAACCTAAACCTAACCTTTCCATAAACCTATAACCTAAACTCAATTATCTAAAGCTAAACCTACACCTAATCTTAATCTCAACTCCCTAATCTAAACCTAAACCTAAACTTGAAAACCCAAATTTAAATCCAATCCCGAACCTGATCCCGATTTCCTAAACCTAAATCATAACCCATTCTTAAATCCAAAAACGTATAACCTAAACTTAAACCAAAACCAAAACCTATAACCTAAACCCGAACCCATTATCAAATCCCAAAACCTATAACCTAAACCGAAACTAAAACTTATAACCTAAACCTGAACCCATTCTTAAATCCCAAAACCCAAACCCAAGCCTAAACCTAAACTTAAAACCTAAAACCTAAACCTAAACTCAAATCCTTAAACCTAAACCTAAACCTAATCCTATAACCTAAACTCAAATCCCTAAACCTTAACATATAACCTAACCTAAACTTATACTTATTACCTAAAACTATTCTCAAATCCCAAAACCTATAACTTAAACCTAACCTTTCCCTAAACCTATAACCTAAACGCAATTCTCTAAACCTAAACCTAGACCTAAACCTTAGCCTAAACCTAAACTCAAATCCCTAAACGTTAACCTATAACCTAACTTAAACCTATACTTATAACCTAAAACTATTCCCAAATCCCAAAACCTATAACCTTAACCTAACCTTTCCCTAAACCTATAACCTAAACTCAATTTCCTAAAGCTAAACCTACACGTAATCCTAATCTCAACTCCCTAACCTAAACTTGAAAACCAAAACTTAAACCCAATCCCGAACCTGAACCCGATTTCCTAAACCTAAACCAAAACCAAAACCCATAACATAAACCCGAACCCATTATCAAATCCCGAAACCTATAACCTAAACCAAAACCAAAACCTATAACCTAAACTCGAACCCATTCTTAAATCCCAAAACCTCTAACCAAAACTTATAACCTAAACCAAAACCAAAAACCTATAACCTAACCCGAACCCATTCTCAAATCTCAAAACCTATAACCTAAACCTAAACTAAAATCTTAACCTAAACCTATAACCTATAACCTAAACCAAAACCTATAACCTAAACCAAAACTAAAACCTATAACCTAAACCCGAACCCATTCTCAAATCCCAAAACCTATAACCTAAACCTAAACTAAAACCTTAACCTAAACCTATAACCTATAACCTAAACCTAAACTTTAACCTAAACCAAAACCAAAACCTATAACCTAAACCCGAACCCATTCTCAAATCACAAAATCTATAACCTAAACCTAAACCAAAACCTATAACTTAAACTCGAACCCATTCTCAAATCCCAAAACCTATAACCTAAATCTAAATCAAAACCTTAACCTAAACCTATAACCTATAACATAAACCAAAACCTATAACCTAAACCTAAACCAAAACCTATAACCTAAACCCGAACCCATTATCAAATCTCAAAACCTATAACCTAAACCTAAACCAAAATCTTAACCTAAACCTATAACCTATAACCTAAACCAAAACCTATAACCTAAACCAAAACCAAAACCTATAATCTAAACCTGAACCCATTATGAAATCTCAAAACCTATAACCTAAACCAAAACCAAAACCTTAACCTAAACCTATAACCTATAACTTAAACCAAAACCTATAACCTAAACCAAAATCAAAACCTATAACGTAAACCCGGACCCATTCTCAAATCCCAAAACCTATAACCTAAACCTAAACCAAAACCTTAACCTAAACCTATAACATATAACTTAAACCAAAACCTATAACCTAAACCAAAACCAAAACCTATAACCTAAACCCGAACCTATTCTCAAATCCCAAAACCTATAACCTAAACCAAAACCTATAACCTAAACTAAAACCAAAACCTATAGCCTAAACCTGAACCCATTCTTAAATCCAAAAACCTATAACCTAAACCTAAACCGTTAACCTATAACGCAAACCGAAATCAAAACTTATAACCTAAACCCGAACCCATTCTCAAATCCCAAAACCTAAACCTAAAACCTTAACCTAAACTTATAACCTATAACCTAAACCAAAACTTATAACCTAAACCTATAACCTAAACCCGAACCCATTCTCAAATCCCAAAACCTATAACCTAAACCAAAACCTATAACATAAACCAAAACTAAAACCTATAGCCTAAACCCGAACCCATTCTCAAATCCAACAACCTATAACCTAAACCTAGACCTTAACCTAAACCGTTAACGTATAACCTAAACCGAAACCAAAACCTATAACCTAAACTCGTACCAATTCTCAAATCCTAAAACCTAAACCGTGAAATGAACACGGAATCGCTAGGAATGACAGTGAAATGCATGAAAATGACGGTGAAGTGAAGTGAAATGACTGCGAAGTGCGTGGAAATGTCCGTGAAGTGAAGTGAATTGACCGTGAAGTGCGTCGAATTGACCGTGAATGAACACGGAATCGCTAGGAATGACTATGAAATGCATGAAAATGACGGTGAAGTGAAGTGAATTGACCACGAAGTGCATGGAAATGGTCGTGAAGTGAAGCGAATTGACCTTGAATGAACACGGAATCGCTAGAAATGACCGTGAAATGCATGGAAATGACGGTGAAGTGAAGTGAATTGATCGTGAAGTGTATGGAAATGACCATGAAGTGAAGTGAATTGACCGTGAAGTGCGTCGAATTGATCGTGAATGAACATCGAATCGCTAGGAATGACCGCGAAATGCATGGAAATAACGGTAAAGTGAAGTGAATTGACCACGAAGTGCGTAGAAATGGCCGTGAAGTGAAGTGAATTGACCGTGAAGTGCGTCGAATTGACCGTGAATGAACACGGAATCGCTAGGAATGACCGTGAAATGCATGGAAATGACGGTGAAGTGAAGTGAATTGACCGCGAAGTGCGTAGAAATAGCCATGAAGTGAAGTGAATTAACCATGAAGTGCGTCGAATTGACCGTGAATGAATACGGAATCACCGCGAATGACCGTGAAATGCATAGAAATAATGGTGAAGTTAAGTGAATTGACCGCGAAGTGCGTGGAAATGGTCGTGAAGTGAAGTGAATTGACCGTGAAGTGCGTCGAATTTACCGTGAATGAACATGGAATCGTCGGGAATGACCGTGAAATACATGGAAATGATGGTGAAGTGAAGTGAAATGACCGCAAAGTGCGTAGAAATGGCCATGAAGTGAAGTGAATTGACCATGAAGTGCGTCGAATTGACCGTGAATGAACACGGAATCGCTAGGAATGACCGTGAAATGCATGGAAATGACAGTGAAGTGAAATGACCGCGAAGTGCGTGGAAATGGCCGTGAAGTGAAGTGAATTGACCGTGAAGTGCATCGAATTGACCGTGAATGAACACGGAATCGCTAGGAATGACCGTGAAATGCATGGAAATGACGATGAAGTAAAGTGAAATGACCATGAAGTACGTGGAAATGGCCGTGAAGTGAAGTGAATTGACCGAGAAGTGCGTCGAATTGACTGTGAATGAACACTGAATCGCTAGGAATGACCGTGAAATGCATGAAAATGACAGTGAAGTGAAGTGAATTGACCGCGAAATGAATGGAAATGACCGTGAAGTGAAGTGAATTGACCGTGAAGTGCGTCGAATTGACCATGAATGAACACAAAATCGCTAGGAATGACCGTGAAATGCATGAAAATAACGGTGAAGTGAAGTGAATTGACCGCGAAGTGCGTAGAAATGGCCATGAAGTGAAGTGAATTGACCGTGAAGTGCGTCGAATTGACCATGAATGAACACGGAATCGCCGCGAATGACCATGAAATGTATAGAACTGACGGTGAAGTTAAGTGAATTGACCGCGAAGTGCGTGAAAATGGCCGTGAAGTGAAGTGAATTGACCGTGAAGTGCGTCGAATTGATCGTGAATGAACACAAAATCACCAGGAATGACCGTGAAAAGCATGGAAATGACGGTGAAGTGAAGTGAAATGACCGTGAAGTGTGTGGAAATGGCCGTGAAGTGAAGTGAATTGACCGTGAAGTGCGTCGAATTAACCGTGAATGAACATAGAATCGCTAGGAATGACCGTGAAATGCATGGAAATGATGGTGAAGTGAAGTGAAATGACCGCGAAGTGCGTGAAAATGGCCATGAAGTGTGTCGAATTGACCGTGAATGAACACTGAATCACTGAGAATGACCGTGAAATGCATGGAAATGACAGTGAAGTGAAGTGAATTGACCGTGAAGTGCATGGAAATGGTTGTAAAGTGAAGTGAATTGACCATGAAGTGCGTCGAATTGACCGTGAATGAACACGGAATCGCTAGGAATGACCGTGAAATGCATGGAAATGACGTTGAAGTGAAGTGAATTGACCGCGAAGTGCGTAGAAATGGCCGTGAAGTGAAGTGAATTGACCGTGAAGTGCGTCGAATTGACCATGAATGAACACGAAATGACAAGGAATGACCATGAAATGCATGGAAATGATGGTGAAGTGAAGTGAATTGACCGTGTAGTGCATGAAAATGGTCGTGAAGTGTAGTGAATTCACCGTGAAGTGGATTTTTAACCATCGACCTGATGGAATCTCAAAAAATTATTATGTTGGTTGGCTAAATTAGCTTCTCCTACCCCAAAATCATATATGGTACATTATGTAACTCATTCTAGTTTGGGAGATATGCTTGTTAAAAAAATAGACAAAGAAATGAATTAAGAGATAGAAAAATATTTTTATATACTTATATATACATATTTATATAATTATGTATTTGAGAAAACTGTAAGGGAAAAAAAATTCTCCCCATTAAAATAAAATAAAAAAAGTAAAACCTGCAGTACGTGGTTTTTTATTTTTGTTTTTGTTGGTCCCATCATGAGGTCTGTGTTATATCCAAACCGTCCATCTATTTCGAGAGCTCGTATTAAGGCTTGGGATGAAAAATAAGATAGATCTAACTATCAAGTGGACCACATTGTAAAAGGCAGTTGGGAATTGAACGTATACCATTGAAACCCTTTTAGGGGTTATGGAAGTTTTGGATCATTATGAAATTTATTTTTACTCTTCATCCAGATCTTTGTGACCTTATGAATAGATTTGATGAAAAATAAATGTTATGGTGGGCCCTACAAAAGTTTCAACGGTGAAAATCAATCTTCTGCTGCTCTTTGTGGTGTGGTCCAGTTAATCTTTGGATATGATTTTTTTTTTTTTTTTGAATAATGCTACGAAATGATATCAAAATATGGATGAACGTTGTGGATATAATAAATACATAACTGTTGGCCCCGTGTAACGTTGATCTCCTTTGAACCGTTCGTACAACAGGGAGTTCGAGGAGCGTCAGCGCTTGAAGGAAAAAGCCGGGCCATTTTCGACCTTTTGCAAGGCATCCGTATACTTAGAGAGTGTTCTTGGAAAGTGAAATGGGGTGGGCTTTGTCTCGGGAGTGGGCCATATACTGGTCGCACAGTTGGAAATTTCTCTGTCGAATTGGCACAGGATCGGATGAATCCCATCCCACCTAATCCCTCCTAATCTCACTACCCAAACACGGCCCGTTTGGCTGGGTGGATTGGAAGGGATTGAATGGTATTAAGGTGGATGGCATGGATTTCAAGATAATGATAATGTTGTGAGTGGATTGGCTTAAGATCCATGCGATTATTATATTCGGCGATTACTATATTAGGTCTGTTTGGCATACCCGGCCAATCCTGGATTAAACCTTTCCATCGCTTCCAATCAAACGCGTCCCAGGTAAATTTAAGGGCGTGTTTGGCCAGTTGCATTGGGAAGTACTAAGAGGGATGAGATTCCAAAAACATAATTATTACTCGGGGTTGTTCCCCCGTATCATGGGATGAACTTAATTCCCTACTTTATTTATGATATAGTGGAGCATTGAAAGGATATATCCATCATCATTTAAAACAATGAGAATAACACACATAAGTTATATCTAAACCGTGCATTTATTTTGTAACCTTATTTTATGGCATGTGCTTAAAAATGAGGCAAATTTAAAACTTATATGGCTCCAAAGAAGTTTTCAATGGTAAGTATTTAATCCCCATTGCTTTCTATGGTGGGATCCACTTGTGCTTTAGATCTATTTGATTTTTTGGCCCATGCTCTAAAATGATCTCGAAAAATAAGTGGACGGTATGGATATAGCCCACACATCATGGTGGGACCTACACCACTGGATATAATTGAGTGAAATCCGCACAGGACTCAATACGATTCCACGTAACCTAATTCCACAATTCCCAAACATGGAGTGGAATTGGCACACGAACAGATGCAATTCCATCCCACCTGAGCCAAATCCAGCCGGCCAAACACGCCCTAAATAGAATAGGGTGGATTGGATGGAATTTAAAGGTAATGATGATATTGTCAGTGGAGTGTCGTAAGATCCCTATATCCCAGGATCAGATCGCCAAATCTGTTTGGCACGCCTCCAGGATTTAACTTCCAATCCTCCCGGCCAAACGGGCTCAGCCATGTGATGGGAAACGGTGTAGATTGAACGCCCACCGTTAAAAAGTTCCTGGGCCCGATGCCCACCACAATCTGTGTTTGTCATCCAATTGATTAGCACACACATATCTGGACGAAGGTAAAAGCAAATATCAGCTTGACCCAGCCCACACGAAGTTTTAATGGTGACTGTTCATCACCACTGTTTCCTGTGGTGTGGTCCACCTAGGATTTGGATCTGCCTTAGTTTTTGGATTCACGCCCTAAAATTATTCAGCAAATTAGATGGACGACGTGGATTAAACACATACATCATAATGGGCCTTCGTTGCGTCTAGGTTAAATGCTCCGTTGGCATTTTTGTCATTTTCAAAAAAACCATCCCTTAGACGTACGGACGTTAGAGAAAACTAATGAAGATAAAGTTATCTACTTTATAATAACTTGAGAAAAAATACTGCCTTACAGTAACTTAATTAAAAAGGTACTTAGTATATAAATATTATATCAACGAGATACTTTGTAAAATTTTCTCTTTTCTTTAGTAAGGGATGCAAATGGAATAAAATCCTCTACCATAATGTTGCAGTACCATAACGTAGCACATAAGTCCCCTGTCACGTAAAAAAATTATCATTTGAAGTGTGAATTGTAAATTAATTATAACTTTCGATTCAACTATTGTTACGGGACGCAGGATTTATCTATCAATCTTTATTATAATGGGCCATCGAGGTTAATTGACGTTCATCCATTTGATGAGAAACACATGTTTTCAATTCAACAAAGAAATTTAATAAAAATTTATTATTTTTAGTCATTTCAATTTTTATTTTATTTTCTTATTTTTAGGGTTTTAGGATTCTCTCTCTTTTTTTTATTTTAATAAATATTACTTGTAATCAAGCTATAACTCACCTACTAAAATTTATCTGGACTTTTTATTTTTAACAAATTAGACTTTAAATAGTTTTAATATTTTGAGTTACCTCTATTAGGTTAGAATTTTACTATTTTCTATGATTACGAATTAGGGTTTCTTTTTTACTTTTATTTGTTAATGGTGTAATCGAAATATCATTAGACATTATTTAATAAAAACTGTTTGACTTTTATTTATTTATTCTTATGAATTCAATATTTTAATCACTTGTGGAAGACGTTAATCTTCGTTTTCACTTTTTCATACTCTTTCCTGCATAAGGCACTATGAAGCCAGCCATGTTGTGTGTATGACATCCATACTGTTAATCATGAGATCAGATCCTCATTTCTATGATATGGATAAAAAAAAGTCGGAATGGTGAATACACCATAGAAATTTTCTAGATGTTGTGTTAGGCTGGAGCTATCAACCTACTAGGCTTGGGCCAGGATTTTGAAGTGTTCAGGCCAATGTAGGACCTACCATAGAGTGTATACTTCATCCAGCCTGTTAATTAGGTGAAATATCATGGAATGAAGGGACACTAAAAACATTAGCCTAGCTTGATACTCTGGTGAGTTAAATTCAGGTCAGAATTTTAAGCCTAGACCTGTTCAACCAGTTCAAATTTTAGAACCAAACCCACTTATTATTTGGTCAGAATTTTGGACCTAGACCTGCTCAATGAGTTTAAATTTTAGACCCAGACCCACTTATGGTTGGGTCAGATCAGACCCACTTTTTATCATTGGAATATTTTCTTTTAAATATGAACTATCTGTGAATAATTAAAGGGTTGAAACAGTCTCATTTTAGAGTTTTTTTTTTTTTTTTACCTGCAGTTACTACACAGGACCATCACATAACGGTTTTTGGCTCAATGAAAAGGATCTTGATCAAATGGCTAATGTTTCAAGGTATCGGATTGGAATACGTTGAGACATGTTCTAGCAAACCTCCTCATCGAAAAGTTTTGTAGGGCCCCACATAGCTTCACATTTGCAGGATAAGATGTGCAGAGTGGCACATAAGCATCAGATCCAAGCCACACGTCAGGTGGGTCGCATTGTTTTGATGGTCCAGCACAAAAACTGGGTTATCCAGATTAACAGGCGTCCCACAATTCGCAAAAGAAATAAGAAAATGAGAAAACGTTTCTAAATCTAGCAACTGACGAGTGGGACGGCCTGATTTCTGGAATGAAGAATTATTTGGTGGGGCCCACAATTCCAAGTTATAGTAATTTAATTGTACACAAGAGCCTCCAGGGCGTTTGGTCTAGTGGTATGATTCTCGCTTCGGGTGCGAGAGGTCGCGAGTTCGATTCTCGCAACGCCCCCTTTGAGTTCTCTTTTAATCATCTTTTTGTTCTCTCAACAAGATCATGCTCATCAGGTGGGCCCCACATATATCCTCAGCAATAACAACGATAATCTTGCATGGGCTTTTTGAAGAGAGGTTTTTCCGACCGTTCATTGGATACAATCACCAAGGCCACACAAGCACTCTAAATAATAGACCGTCCATCATTCATATTTGATCCAGCATCCCTTCAAACCAGAAGATCCAGAAATTGATGCATGCTAGCCCCACGATACACCTCAACATGTGTACCTTGCATAAGGTATGCCCCAATGTGAAGAAGATCATGTGCTAAAATAATGCCCATCCATTTATGAGTGGTCCATAGGCAACTCGTAGAAACAGTCCATTTTTTGGGTGCATATGAAGACTATAGTCCCTGGTTGATACCTTGATGTACCTTAGTGTGTAATATTATCCCAAACTCTCACACATATAAGGATTTTTTTTGGATGCATATGAAGACTACAGTCCCTCATGGATACGTCCATGTCCCTTAGTGTGTAATATCATCCCGAAATCTCACACATACAAGGGTTGGTTGAGGATCGAATCCTCTATAATCTTTTGGAACTAGAGATTAGTCATGATGGTCGTTAACTGGGGAAAATTGTTGACTATGAATTTCAATATCATGTATATGTCATGGCTATCACAAGTATATAGAACACACGTGTGGACATTCTATTATGAGATGTATGGTCATTTTGTATGGGAAAATTAGCTTTTATCAATATGGACAGTCTCCACCATTAGAGAAGTGATTTGGTGTGGATGTGCCTTGCCTTCTCCCTTAACCCCACATAGGAGTATGTGTCATGGATATGGGATCCAGGGTTTGGAAATCTTTGAGACATGTACATTGAGTAAATCGAGATTTAAGTCATTAATATGGGGCCAATTAGTTCTAATCAAATAATCATCATGATCGTGACTTAATATTGCATGAATTTACTTGATTATTGGATTGGAGAACGTGTTGGAGTCACAACCCCAACTAGTTGGTTTTGGCTCTTATTATGAGACATTCTAGAAGTCATTGAAAGTAAACGTGGCTCAATACTTTCAAAAAGAAGTGTTGATTCTTGCCAATAAAAAACCACTGAATTTCACCTGTGAATTGTTTAATGGCTAGATTTATTAGACTAGGGACTCATAAAGTGGTTTATCCATCGGGCTCAGAGTTTTCGACCATTAAAACTACTTCAATTGCACTTGATGATGATCTAATGGTGCAGATCGGATGATCAATTATATGATTAGCATGAGATATAGATGTCTGGTAGATAAGCATGACAATTAAAGAATTAGATCATATTTACACACACACATAAGGCATATTAACACACTTCCCTCACAGTAGGTTATAATGTTGTGCGTAAGGTAGCGAAGCACCATACTAGATGCTCCCATGAAACTAAGCCCCTCATTTATATGATTTTATCTTAAAGGAGATGAGGTAAAAAAACTAGCCTTGGACATGCCCACCCCTTGGAACATGTCAGGAGGAGGAAAAAGACAGATTTTGAGAGGAGAGGAGATCCACTTCATTTCCTCATGCATCCTCGCATGAGGTCCATCTTTATGGACCATGTACGTCCACGTATCAAAGGATTAAGATATCGGGCTACCTCAACTCTCTAGTAGTAGAATAGATGGGAAAGACCTTGAAATGGAGGACCTACATCAACTCTAAACATTCTACACCTTCGTTTCGTCTTCACAGGTAAGTAAATCTGATATGATTGTCAATGAAAGGTCCTAAATGGGCAGGTTTTAATTCGTATGGGGTAAAGAAAAATAAACCCATCAGACCATATATAGGAAACACTGGTCATTGAATCTGGGACCCACTTGAGCTTTAAAGCTGCCTCATTTTTGGCATACATCTTAACATAAGCCAGCTGCCAGCACAAGAGAGACGGTTTGGATGTTGCATATTCATTGCGGTGAGCTCCATTGGGCGTTTACTGCACAGGCTACAAATGCTCCATGTGGCTATATGCAAAGAAGATAAGTGGTGCAGGCTACTTCCACCAAAGGAGAGAGGGCAAAATGCCCTCACGTAGGAGTACATAAAAGTTTATATATATAGAGAGAGCGAGAGAGAAATGGTCTCCTGTGCACACTACCACGAAGAGTTTATATGAGAGAGAGAGTAATGGTCTCCTGCGCACACTACCACAAAGAGTTTATATGCAAGCCTTCTTATAAGCAGTGAGATGAGGAGAATGGCTAGGATTCAGCTTCATTGAGAGAGAGAGTCTTCCCATGAGGTCAAGCTATGTGAGCCCCACTGTGATGTATGTCGAACATCAAGACCATGCATTTGATGGGTCCCCTTTAAATTATGGGATATCCCAAAAATCAGCTGTATATGGAACTCAGGTGGGCCATACCATCTAAAATCATGTTAAGACATGCCTAAAACACATAAAAGCACTTGGTGGGGCCCATCTGAAATTTGGATGCATCTAAAACTTGGTCTTACCCTTCATCCAAGTGAGACACACATAATGGATGGGCTGGATTTGTGAACCACATCTCAGTGGACCCAAAAAATGATTATGAATGTTTTAATGGATGGGTAACCCGTCTCAACTTTTGTATGTGGTGTGGCCCACACAAGTCATGGATTGACTTGAATTTTAGGCCCAAGACGCACCATGGAACGGTGCATCTGACTGACGGTGTTGATGTTCAACACCCATCACAGTGGGGCCCACCTAATTGCATGGGCAAAATGTTGAAAATTTGCTCAGCATTATACATAGTTAGTCGCATAAACTCACCCTTAATATTTCCACAATGCATCCATTTGCATTAGGTGATTGAGGCAGCGACTCACAGCAGATGTGGCTGGTGTGTGAGAGAACCAGGCCACAAGTCAGATTGCCCCCACTGAACCACCAGGATAGGTTCAACGCTGGCTCCATGATGAATGATCAGGATCGACCATCCAATCTCTCCTCATGCAGATAACCTAGTGATCATCGACAACACCCAAAATCTACCCACATTTGTTTCCGTTAGATTGACTACCAATAACAGGATGATGGAAATGCAAATTAGGACGAGATGCACAGATAGAAATAAAAAGCGAGAGTACAATCTCTACCAAGATTACCAACATAGACAAGAGTTTCAGGGTATCTACTACCATATTGAAATGCATCCGAGGTTTTACATACAAAGCTGTCTGTTTTTACTTATCACCTGACTTGAAATGGTGCTTTCCATTCTTGTCCACAACAATAACTAAAACAAGAACAGGTGGCCAAAATTCTCTGCCAGAAACAAGTTGTTTATTACGAGAGACGAACCCAAAAATCATAATCAAAATTAAAAGCACAAAGAAGAAACCAAGAAAGTACCCAACAATTCAACCAAACTGAAAGCATGGAAACTCCTACCTGGTCTGCAAAGGCCAAACCAGCAGCAGCATCTCTGGAAAGCTTGAATTTGTCCGGACAGCTCTCACCTTTTCCACAGTTTCAAGTACACCTTCCTCTACAGCCCACAAGGCATTAGAAGATTCTTTTTCAATCATCTTATCTGGGCCTGGGAACAGAGGAGACCCGATGCATCTGCTCCGACTACTGCAAGATCACAAATGGTACAAAGCTGGCCCTCAATGGCTGGCACAAAACGTGCACCGCAATATGGGCATGAGACATCTTTCTGCCCACGGTATATTGGCACAAATGTCGACCCACAGACCACAAATGGGTTCCTGAAGTCGTAATTTAGTTGAGTTCCATCTTTCATGTTTTTCTCACAAGCCTGCAACACTTTCCTGGCCAACGCTGCCTGGGCCTCCTTAGGTGGGTCCGTATCCAGAAGCCGCCTTGCGAAATTGGCTGCTGTAATATAGTTTCCTCCCCTGTAGCAAATGTTCATGGCACTTGCCAGCGCAAGCCTCAGATGGATCCTCTGAAGGTTGCAGTGTGTGAAGTAAGCTGCCAACTCCTGTTGATGCACTGCATCATCTTTGATTTCCTTTCTTCTGACCTCCATACGCAAGCCCAGCACGTACTCTTTTGCAATGCTGATCAGCTCCTTGACCTCATCCACGTCTCTCCTTGACCCGACGACAATCAGAGGAATTGTGTGCAAGATATTGAGGAAGAGCCTCAAAGCATCACCGAACTTCCCCTCAGTGGTGGCCTTGTAAGCAGTTTTGAGTTTCTCGTCCAGCTGATAAAACTGGTAGATGAGTGCCGGTGGGCACCTCACATTTGGGCTAGCGGAATCGCTCCACCCTCTCTCAATTGCCAGAGGGATCACAGGCGCTGAAGGTAAGGCCCGCAGATAGGTATGGCTGCCTATGTGTAGATCAAGAAACATGGGCTTCAAAGGAATGAAGTTCTTTATACCCAACTGCCGGCTCAGTAGGCGCATGGCAGTATCGAAATTGCCTGCCGCTGCATGCTCGGCGGCAAGAGATGATTTCTGTGTCCAGATTTGGCTCACAGGAATACCTGGGGTTGGGACAACGAAAACTGAGCGTGCATTAGCGGCAGCTCTTGGAGTATCAACCTCAGGGGGTAGCTCTAGATCTTCAAGGTCCCATCCTCCCTCCTCATCATCATTGCCTTCATTAACGTCCCCATCCTCAACTACTACAACATCTCCATTCTGCATGGCATCTACATCAACAATATCCAAGTCCTCACCCCAATCAGCGGCAGCAGCCTCTTCATCTTGCTCCTGCCCCGCCCTGCCCACACTATCCAACCCGCCTTCGAGTATGCCTTTCATGACCCTCAGCAAGGGCCAATCCCCACCACAGAGGATGGGGGCAGGGGGCATCAGAAGTGAAGGCGATTTGCCCTCGGGCAGAGCAGGTACATTGTCTCCCAACTCGGCTGCAAGCCTATCAGTGACTTCCGTGAGCCCATGAACAGCAGCCGTGACATACGCAAGAGGCAAATGACCACAATTCTCCAAGATCTTGACACGCTCACGGATGTCACCCAGATACATGGAATTATGGAACTGACCCATTACATCGTTCTTAATCTCAGCGATCCTCAACATTTTGGACAGCTTCTCCATATTCCCCGTTATAAGATACAGAAAGGAGAGCCTCTCAAAGTTCTTTGTCCTCTGGTAGGCATATTCTACAATGCTCGCATTGCCTTGCCGAAGGGCCTCAATGCCCAACCTATACCAGTGATCTTTCTCATCAATCTCCTTGGCTGAAGCAACCGCAATCTGGATGTTACCACTCTCTAGCGCCAAGTTGAAGCGGGTCCGCTCATCTTTTACAAAATGCAGAGCAACTTCTGGGAAGCCTTTCTGTTGCAGATAGGCAATCATAGCCTGCCCACAGAGCTGTGAGCTTCGGATCATGCTCATGACATGGTCGTATCTCTTCTTTATAAGGGCAAGCTTGAAAAGATACTCTGTTGCATCGATAGCAATTGCACGGTTCTTTCCATCCCGATCCAAGCAATAGATGATATTCTCAGAAACCTTTGTGATGTATATTGGGACATCAAGGGTCTTGATAATCCCGTTGTCCCCATTTGGAAGGCAGTACTTGATGTGGTTCAAGGTTGTATATATGAAGACGCCATTGTCGTCCCAGGCACCGCTCTTAACACGAATTGTCTCATGAAGTGTGCATCGGTGCAGAAGTTTCTTATTTGCAATGATAATCGCATGTTTGCTGAGCAAAGCTACCGACTCCATATCATTCGACCAAACCACATATTTAATGAAAGGGGTCTGGAGATCTCCGAGGATGGTCCTCTGCTGGAGATCAAAGATGACCACCCTATCCTCAGCCCTGCATAGCAAATTGCCTGTCCCGGCGTAGAATATTGCATCAGCAGCAACAGGGAGGCTGCTTTTCTTAACAATCTCATTCTTAAGGTTCTTGACCAACACTTGATTGCTACTCTTGTCGAGCACAGCAAATCTATTGCGGGCAACGAAAACCGCCGATCCACCTACTCCTCTCTTTGCTTCTTGCACTGTATCACTCCTGCTAGCACTGTCTTTGGGCACAATATACAGTTCATAGGATCCTCCATCCACATCAGAACAAATCAAGATAGCATTCTCTGTAGGGCTATAAGACAGTGTTCTTGGTCCCTGATTCAAGTTAGTGGAACCAGGTCGACGAATTGAGATCACTTGGTTGTCTTTTTGAGATGAGAACTCATAGAAGCGTAGAAAACGGTCTTTGACATAGTATAGTGAATCACTGCTAACGGAAAAGGCTGGCCGCTCCCTCTCCAACTTGAAGACAATCATGCCACTATCATGACCAGCTGCCAGAAGGTTCATTTCTGGATGTGCTGCCAGAATCCAGAAACGATCGTGCTCCCTACGGAATGTCTGAATACCAGTCCGTTTTGTGACATCCCATACACGGATGCTTTTGTCCTCTGAGTTGGACACAATGATGTCCTGTCTTGCATGGAACATTACACAAGACACATTATTCATGTGTCCTCTCAATGTGTCAACTTCCCAAGCCTTTGTATCTGAAAACAAAAGGTATTGGCTGGTGTTAGCTGTCGCTGCTAAAATTCTATAAAACTGAGGAAGAATTTTATTTTTTTAAAAAAAAAAAACTGACAGGTATTAACTGATCACCTATAGCTGGTTGTATGTTACGACCTGTTTTTAATCTTTTGAAATTTTTGCTTCCACTAAAATCATCATATATTACAAGGGAAGATGCTTGTAAAAATGGGATGTATGGTTAGTTAAATTACAGAAGGTTATAGCATATCATTCTAGCTTACCATTCATTCGCCACAGTTTTACTTGGCGATCGTCTGCTCCCGACACGATCAGAGGCAAGCTGGGATGAAATGCAGCCCAGTTGACTCCACGATCATGACCTTCCAAGACATACTTGACAACAGCATCGACTCCCCCAAATAAGTCCGTGTTCATCTGACTTAGTCGCAGAATGTCTTCTGCGGGAGACACAGTCTTCTTCCTCAGAGCACCCATATCCCAGACACGCACTGTCTGATCCAAAGATGCTGATACAACCAGGTCTTCTTTAGGATGAAAAGAAGCACACATGACATAATGGTTATGTCCAGTTAAAACAGAGATACAAGTCCGGGACTGCCAGTTCCATATTCTAATAGTTTGATCATCGCTAGCACTCACAATCCATGGGTACTCATTGTGGAACTGAACTGTGCGGATGTAATCAAGGTGACCAAGAAGTGTAAATAGGCACCGATGCATCTTATAATTCCAGACTTTGATCTTGTAATCATCTCCTGCAAAACCCAGTGTTATCATGAAACAAGTACCATTAACACCAGATCTCTATATGATTCATGTTATTTGGCATTTGGAATATGACAACCATATACAATAATATAATGATGATTCATGCCATGCATGGCAATATGTGAAACAGCATTCAAAAGTAGCACCAAGAATTTTCTAGGTCATATTAAGCATAAATTCAGTCTTAGTACTTGGATCTTTGACCTGGAAATTGGTTCCCCCATCTTACGACCATAAAAGATGCAGCAGTTGAACTTACAAGAGTTAATCTTTATCTCTCTGAAAAAACCCCATAACAAATAAAACCCCAGTTCATGGCCGCAACCAATGATGAACCTGATGCAACCAACTTGGTGAAGTACATCGTGGGGAAAAAAAAAGCCACACAAGCATGCATGAGCACACTAGGAAGGATTCCCAGTCCATGTATTATAAACCACCAAAGTGATAAGCAAAACTTTTCCGTGACACTTAGTTAACATTAAACCAATACTTGGGCACTACATCCAACAGAACAGATAAAAGTTCTAGGGAATATCCCCAATTCTATACAAACCATGGACTTGAGATTAGCACCCAAATTCTTATCACCCTCAACTTTATAATGAAAAAAAAAAAAAAAAAAACAAAGTGTTCCTTTTGAGGGGCCACACACACACACACACAAAAGTGTATTAAAGTGTAACCCAAGTCACAGCAGAATTTATCCAGTCATGTCAAAAGTTTTTGCTGTCTGTAGGTCTGTTCTTGGTACCCATCAATCTAACAACTTTTTTCTTGGTACATGTACATAATATGTTCATCTGGTGGCCCACCATGGATGGGTAGCATAGCACCAAAATCGTTGCAAATGGTCACATTAACTGCCCAACAGAGGTCTGCAAAGGATGGCTACAAGACTGAGAAAGGTTCAACATTCAACATGAAACATTCCTTTGACTGGATGGTGAGGAATGAGGATCATCCAGCTGGTATGGCCCACTAAAGGCAGGGCCTGCCAGAAGAATGGTCAATGTCACATACTCATGGACACAATGTGTGGTTTTAGATTGATGATTCCAATTGGGCCCAACTTCAGTGTACATGGTCTGAGATTCTTCATTTGGTGGACCACCATGGGCGGGCATCATAGCACAAAAATTGTTGCAAATGGTCATCCAGTCAGGATGAAGGCCTATGAAAAATTTTCCAGTTAGAGCTCACACAATAATCCTTTCTCTAGGCCTCCCCCAGTCTTCCCACTACTCTTTTGCACTATGTTACTAAGCTGCAAGAAACTCTCTGCTCAAATTAGAGTGTGCCTTGGGGATTAAGAAATCAACTCCCTAGCATGGTGCAATGCATTGCCATCAAAGGATGTCCTCACACTAAAAAACACCGGTGTCAGGTTGCCAAACATTGCTTGATGGATGATCAAGTCAAACTTGCATTAAACAATCTTGAACAGAAAACAATCAAACAGGGACATCATTACAAAAATTGCACAAGAGTGGAAACTAAGGAAATAGGGTACTTTGGGACTTTAGACTTTGATTGTGTGGTCATGCACACGCATTGCATTTACATATACATTCACATTCCCTACAATACATGCATAAGTGCATATGTTCAAATTGCTTAAAACAACTAGAGTTCTATTTAAAAATAAAAAAATCATATGAATATTAATCAGAGTTCTATTCATCCCAAAAAAAAGCCTGAAATTTTCAAAAATATTTCAAATTGATGGCTTAGATGCTAGATCAATGTCGACACACTTTGAACAACCATTCCCCCAAATTGATTTGACAAAAATAAATAAATAAATAAAATTAAAAAAATAGACACATAGTAATCCATCTAAAAAAATGGCCCGAAATGGCCGAAAATACCAAATAGTTCAAAAAAGTATAAAACAGCTAATTGCAAGCATGAATCTATATATCTAGACTATAAACATGTTATTCGTGCATCACTGCAAGAAACATGGGAAAAAAAAATCTTTGAAAAAAAAATTAAAACGAGAAAAATGCTGGAAATTTTATGAAAAATCGTAAAACACGAAGAAAAAAAAAAAAGATGCAAACATGCCCAAATTGAACATAATGAAGCGGACAACTTCGTCATATTATGTTCAAATGACACAAACTCAGCAACAAAAAGTAACAAAATGATTTTTTAATGTATTTTTCAATTTTCCCCAAAACCAGCACCAGAGCTATGATTCGTCAAATTTACCTCAAATATTGTGTGGTGATCCTGCAAATCCCCCTAGATGTGGTTTGAAATGGCTTAGAAATCATCCCCAAGCTCCAACACTCGAAAGAAACAGAAGAAAAGTGGAAGAAATGAAAAAAGGACTAAAGGGAAATCAGCACCAGAGCTATGATTCGTCAAATTTACCCACATGATCCTACTTAGTAAAACGTACTGGAGCAACCCACATGATCCTACTTGGTAAAATGTACCAGAGCAACCCGCATGATCCTACTACTAGCGTACCGCATTTCAAAGAAAGTATCATACCATTTACCTAGATCACTGGTCACTCTGGTTTGTGGTGTGAGAACAGTATGCAGTAGGCTACTTTCTCCAATATGCAGTATGCTATGGTAGGATCATGTGGGTAGAGCTCCACTTCATAAACCATGTATATGCAATATGCAGTCTTACACATGAATTAGTAATTAACTTTAGGTGCACTCCAGTGGTACTGGTACCACTGAGCTTCGGTGGTGGTATCCAATCTGTCCAGTAGATGAGTTAGCATATATTACCTCCAAGGTCCAAAATTCAAGTTGATGAATCAGGTGGGCCACGCTATAGCAAACAAGTTAAGAGGGGATGCCCAACCTTGATTAATGTGAGGGTCCGCTGTACTGTTTAAATGCAGTCCTACATATGAATTAGTAATTAAATTTAGGTGTGCTCCAGTGGTACTGGTACCATTGTAAGCTTCAGTGGTGGTATCCAATCAGAACCTCCAAGGTCCAAAATTCAAGCTGATGAATCAGGAGGGCCACGGCATAGCAAACAAGTTAATAGGGATGCCCACCCTTGATTAATGTGACGGTCCACTGTACTGTTTAAATGGAATTGAGGCCATTCGGATCCTTCATCTGGTAAGTGGCCTCAATGAAAATCAAGCATGGACGTTCCCTCCAAACTCATTCCCTTTGTTTTGGCCCACCCGAGTCTTGAATCGGTCTGATTCTTGGGGCCTGAGTGTAGCATGAAGTCACACATCTAATGGACCGGTTGGACGTTCTGCATACATCACATGGGGCCCACATCTGCTGGTACCACCATAAGCTTACAGTCACTGATACCACTACAACGCACCCCTTAAGTTTATATATCAAATGATTTTTTTTTTGAAAGGTGCCGATAATTTTATCCATAAGAGAGCCAAAGCTCAAAGAATTACAAACTAAAGCCTAAATAGAAAAGGCCAAACATCTTGGCCAAAGTCCCTAAAACAAGATGCCCAACTAATCACATCAATCCGGGATTGATTATATACATCAATTTCCCACCCACACTTGTCCTGGAAGCTATGCTTGTTTCCTTCCCCAAATTACCGCCAATAAGGCTAATCTCCATACCACTTTCTCCCTCTTTCGGGAATTGTCCCCCATGCCATGAAAGGAAGAGATTATCAATGGTTCCTAGCACCACCCAAGATGATCCGAAGCAGCCTAAAATTTTCTCCCACACCTTCCGAGAGAAGGGCCAATGAATAAATAAATGATCCACCGTCTCCATGCTCCGCATGCACATCAGACAACAATCAGAAAGCACCATTGATCTCTTATGGAGATTGTTGATTGTTTAAATATAAAAATGAGGAAATGTTACTATTATAGACCTCACATTTTATAATAGTACTTTTTTTTCTTTTTCTTTCTTTTTTTTGGAGAATTAACAAAGACTTTTATTAAAAGAGCACCAAAAGGCTCAAAATAGCATACAACCACTTTGGCCCAAAGAAAAATGACCGATCACTTAATAAAGGAAAACCACCTTGTCACATCCAACTTAGCCTCATTATAGACCACCCCTATCCTGCTTTTACTTTGAAAGCATTGATTGTTCCTCTCCCCACAAATAGACCAAATCACAGCCATCAAAACTAACCTCCACACAACATTTTTCTTTCTTCCCACTCCCTCCCCTGAGCCAAGCCAAAAAAAAAAAGGGCCCTCAAAGGACCCTGGCATTACCAAAGACATTATAAAGAATGCGAGAAATTTCTCCCACACCATCCGAATAAACCAAAAATGGATAAACAAATTATATAACGACTCTGCATCCCTCAAACACATCACACAACAATTGGGGATTGCTAGAAATCTTTGCTGGAGGTTATCAATTGTAAGAATCTTGTTCCAACCCACCAACCAAGTAAAAGTTGCAACCGGTGGGGGGTAGGGGGCGCCGCCAAACAACCTTTACTCTCTTCCAAAGGGAGAGGGCTCAAAACTCATAGAAGGAGCGGACCGAGAAACAACCCGACATCTCCAACAACCATACCATAGAATCCCTCTCACCCAAGGAAGGTTTGAAACAATGGAGCCACTCCAAAAGTCAATCAAAATCATCCACTTCCACGTCCAACAAATTCCTTCGACATGAGGGGGGACCAAACAAAGCATCGCTAGGGAACGAGAATCTATAGTCAATGGTCATATCCAAATTCGAAGCAATTCTGGCTAACCTTGGAAAAACGATATGGAGCTTACTTTCCCAGATTCACAAATCCTTCCGGAATCGAATCCTCTTCCCATCACCTCATGAGAACTGGATCCCTTAAACTTATTTGCCAAACTAAGAACACCCCCTCCACAACCCTGACGCCTTGTAAAAAGACATTCTTCACCCACCATCCCCCTTCCCAAAATCCATATTTGCTAACAATTACCTCTCTCTTCCTTCCTCCAAGACAAACCTCCACAACCATTTACCTAGCAACATGAGATTCATTTGCTCTAGATTCCTTATGCTAGCCCTCCTTTCTTATACTGCTTGCACACACTTGTTCCCATTTTAAGAGGTAAAGCTTATGCTTCACCTCAGCACCTCACCATAGGAAATTCTATCTTAGCTTTTCCAACTTGTCCACCACCGATGTCGGACATTTCAAAAGCGACATGAAATATATTGGGAAATTCGACATAGCTGCTTTGATCAATGGCCAGCCTTCCACCTAGCAAGAGATGTCTATTCTTCCATCCAAACAGCTTCCTTTCGACCCTTCCAATTACCTTATCCCACAAGTGTTTGGCGGGCTTGCCAATACACAAGGGGAGAGCCCAAGGTACATCGATAGGAGTGACCCAGCCCAACACCCAAAGACCTCTAACAAGGCGGCTACCTCTTCACCAGTAAAACAAACACCAAGCATTTCACTCTTAAATATGTTGACTTTTAGGCATAACACACCTTCAAAGCATCTCACCAATTTCCTTAAATTATCCATCATTTCAACATCTGCGTTACAAAAAAGAATGGCATGGTGGGCACCACCCACCCCCCGGAAGCATCCAATTAACCCAATTGATTGGCCTCTATCCAGCATCTTGCTCAGCACTTCAGCCACCACCACAGAGAAAAGGAAAAAAGCAAGCCCCCCTGCTTAAGGCCTTCTGATTCCTCGAAAAAGCCTTTGGGAAAGCCATTAACTATCAGCAAGAATCTCACCAAGTGGATACACTCTTACATCCACCTCCTCCACCTTTGCCCGCATCCCAATCTCTCCAACATACAATCAAGAAATCCCCAATTAGTGATCATACACCTTTTTGTACTCCTAGCTTGTAAATGACACCCTTCTTCCCTTCCCTATGCCTCAAATCGAGGCACTCATCAGCAATAAGAGCACAATCCAAGATTTGTCCACTAGCCACAAACACACCTTGAGCTTTAGAGAAAACCTTCTCTAAGACGGCATGAAACCTAGTAACAAATATTTTTGCAAGAATCTTGTTTGGGCTCCCAATCAAACTAATAGGCAAAAGTCATGTAGGCATTCCACTGAATCCACTTCTTCAACTTTCAAAATGATAAATATGAATAATACCCTTAATTTTGATGATAAGAGACCCCACTCCTAAAATTCAGCTTAAAAACTTGGGGCCCTAGAGACCTAGAGAAAAGCTAAAGGAAAGCCATCTAGACTTGGGGCCCTATCCCCAACCAAAGAATCCACTGCCACTTTAATATCCTCCTCTTCTCCTTTAGCACCTCCGCCTTCCAAGAGTTGATCTTGCCTTTGAGAAGCTTCATCTTCTTATGTAATTTAAAACCTGCATATCCCTTAGCTTGGAAGGAATTCAACCATTGCTTTACAAGATTTGAAAAATAATCAACTTTAAGCCACATCAACTCGAATCTAAACAACTAAGGCCCTAATTCTCCTGCTCCATTTCCAAGACAATCGAACAGTGGTCAAAGACAAGCCTAGGGAGACCACTTTGTTGCATAAGAGGGTAGTCATCAAGGTATTCTGTATCAGTAATGGGGGTCGTAATGTTCACTACCATTACCGATACGGCGGCATTACAATTGAAAATTTAGATTTGTCCGAAAAATTCTAAAAAAATATCTAAAAAATCTAGAATAATGTAAACATTCCAAATATGTATTCATTTTTTCTTTTGAACATGTTTATGGTAGTGTAACGGTCCACTATTTGGTGGCAGTGTTGAATAGAGCTATCTAGTGAATTTGTGGACATGATTATAAGTCTCTAATATTCACAAATCATAATCAAGCACTAGAACTAGAAACCAGAAAAAGGCATAAATACTACTTTTTCAATTTTATTTTATTTTTAAATGGCCCTTGGAGGTTCTATTTGCTCAAATCACTTCAATCTACGGTTTTAATATTAAAAACTATAGTAATAGTGGTCGAAATCAGTTGTAAACAGGGTATCCCGTATTGGTATCAGTTGGCGTAACAATGCCTTTTGATACCGATACCGATACGGGGATGTAACGGCGATACAGGAGCATAACGGCCCGTAACGGTGTAATTTTTTTTGCCAAAAAAAATATGAAAAAATATGGATTAAATCCGGAATATTCTAAGCATTTCAAATATGCATTCATTTATAAATTGGAACATGTTTATGGTGGTGTAACGGTCCACTCTTTGGTGAGAAGTTGTATCGGACTGTCTGATGAATTTATGAACCAGATAAACTGAATTTGACTACAAAATTCATATATTTAATTTTCTAAATATCTAATTTATATACTTAACAATTTCCCAATAGTTCTTTTAAAAAATGAAATTAAATTTAGGTAGATCGCGTTGTCAATTTGGGGCTGACTTGGAGGACCAATCTATGCCTCAAATCAGCCTCAAATTCATGCAATTTATTGGCATTATCCCACTTGTGAATTGGTGGACATTTATTGAATAGTGAATCATGAAAAAAAAAAAATCAAAAGGCCCTATTTTAAAAAATAAGCGTCCGCAAATTAACAATTAAAACTATTCAAACAATTTGATTTTGGTATTTTGAGTTAGCAATTACAGTCCATAATTTAATTGGTAAATTTTAAGTTAATACATGTCTCGTCTACAATTTTTTAAGGGCCCGAATTAGGTAGGACTCGGCTTATGAAGTGTAGCACACGAGTGTCAAAGTTTTTTGGACCCCACTCATGATAAATGTGTTATATCCACACTACGCATCAATTTCGCCAAATAATTTTAGGGCATGAGCCCAAAAATGAGGCAGATCCAAAGCTTAGGTGGACCGCACCATAAGAAACGATTATCATTAAAAATTTATTGGGGCTACAAAAGTTTTAGATCAAGCTAACAAGTGTGTTTTCCCTTCATCCACGTCAGTGTGACCCTATTAACAGGTTAGATGGAAAATAAACATTACAGTGGACCCTAAGAAATTTTTAATGGTGAGCATTCTATAACCACTGTTTCCTATGTTGTAGTCCACCTGATATTTGGATCTTATTAATTTTTTGAATCATAACCTAAAATGATGTGGCAAAATGGATGGACGGCATGGATAAAATACATACATCATGGTGGGGCCCATGTGGCACGTGTACATTTTATTAAATTGTGGGACATGATGCGTAACTCGTACGCAGTCCATTCACTTGACGCAAGCAAGTCATGTGGGTCTGATCATGAGGTATGTGTTATATCTAAACCATCCATTCATTTGACGAGCTCGTCTTAAGGCTTGACACGAAAAATAATATAGATCTAATTATCAAGCGGACCACACTCAAAAAGCAGTGGGGGATTGACCGTCTACCATTGAAACCCTTTTTGGGATCACAGAACTTTTGGATCAGTATGAAATTTGTTTTTCCTCTTCATTCAGGTCTTTTTGACCTTTTGAACAAATTGGATGGAAAATAAGTGTTATGATGGGCCTACGAATTTTTTAACGATGAAAATCATCATCTCCACTGCTATTTTTGGTGTGGTCCAGACAATCTTTGGATACGATTCATTTTTTGCCTAATGCTCTAAAATTATATTTAAAAATAGATGAACAGTGTAGATATAATAAATACATCATTATGGAGCCCATGTAACTTTGATCTCCTTTGAACCGTTCGTACAACTTGGAGCACGAGGAGTGTCAGCGCTCGTCTTAGCAGGACACATACCTACGACAACTATACTAGTATGTGGTACACCAGTCAATCTGCTTCCGATTTCAAAAGAAAAAAAGGGAGAGAGGGAAACCGAAAAGAAAAAGAGGGAAAGAAGAGGGGGGGGGGGGGAGAGAGAGAGAGGAGGAGGCCCGGGCCGCAGCCGCAGCCGCAGCAGGGCGAGAAGAAGAAGAAGAAGAGGAAGAAGAAGGAGAAGAAGAACAAAGAAAAAACACAGGAATGTTTTTTTGTTTTTGTTTTTTCCCTTATTTTCTAGTCCTGTAACGGCTGTTATGGCCCATAACGTGCATAACGGCCTCGTAACGGCCGTTACGGTTACAGAATCGAGGGGGTGCCCATTTCGACCCCGTATCGCGTAACGGTGTCAGCCGTTACCGTTACATATCAGCCGATACGGCCGTATCGTAACAGATACGGGACACCTTGGTTGTAAAATGACCTAGGAGAGTTTTTGGAATGAGAAAAGTGAAAAACTGAAAGAAAAAAATTATTTAAATAGAAAAAAAAAAAAAAGTGGTCGTTTTTCAACCTTTACGAGAGTAATGGTCGTTATGCCCCATAACAGCTTTTACGACTACCGTAACGGCTTATACAATCTTTAAAAAAATAATTGTCCCATCTCACCCCTGTATCGCATAACGGTCATGGCTGTTACCTATACGTATCGGCCTTTACGGGTGTATCGTAACAAATACGGAACACCTTGGTAGTCATCAATGCCAATTTAAAAAAACCAAGAACCTATCGAGCTTTCAACATCATAGCACTTTCCAACCTATTAGACCCCCGAGTAGAGTTGATAACACCCATTAGAATATCCACCCAAGTCATTCCTCTCCACCCAATTTGAAAAATCCCACAAACTTATGAAATACAACCACCATTCAACTTTTTTAACATGAATTTGGCCGCATTGAAGTGGCCACCGACACACCATGAGATGCCACCTACACCAAACCGAGCTTTCTCCCAAACCGTTGACCATTGCGTTGTGCTGCCTAATTTGACCCATAAATAGAAGTGAACACCCACATGTATCACGACATAATGCTTGCCAACAACACTGAAAGCACATGTCCATGACTGAAATGTCGGAGAGAGCACGAAAAATTCCTGCTCCATGACTCCATCCACACCTTAGGATCCCAGATAATCACAAACCCCACAACAACACCCACAGCATCCAACACCACCCACTCTTTCTCCTTTCCACCCCAGACATAGTCGACCATCTTCCTATCAACAACTTGAAGCTTTTTCTCCTGCCCCACTAATTGAACTTTGGTTTGATCGTACAAGTCTCTAATATGAATCCGCTTCTCTCGACATGCCAGTCCCCTTAAGTTCCAACTGAGGATTTTCATTTATGCATCAATCAAACACTTTTGCCCTTTTTCCCACTTCTAAAGGAAGCACCAGAGTTGTAGCTAATTAAAGACTCGAGTCTCGCCAACTCTCCGCTTCCCTTGGGGGATTTATAAAATTTCCCCTAATTCTTAGCATGAGATTTCAGAGTATGTCATTCGTCTATGAACTAGAAAAAAGCTATAAAGTCCCCTTCACAACACAAAACAACACTTTGACCATCTTTCCAACATGGTCGATCACCTCCTTGATCCACCTCATCCCCCTTGCCACGAGAACATGCCCCCCATCTCTCTCTGCAAGAGGGACGTCACAGTACCAAGGTATTCCGTAATGGTAACGATGGTCATAACGGCCACAATTGTTACCTTTATAATATGGGTTGTAACGGCTGTTACGGTCCCTATAACAACCGTTATCGTCTCTTTTTTATTTGAAAAAAAAAAAACAAAACAAAACAAAGAACCTATATCGACCCCGTAACGGACCATTATGGCCTTTACAAGTCTTTTTTTTCATAACGGTCGTTACAACTTTTATGACCCTGTAACATGCAACAGTTGCTACTATTACTTTTACATAACAGCCTTTACAACGCACCATGCGTCACACTCCAATAGACATTGGCGGTCATATAGAACCACATCATTGTTCCTAGCCTCTTGAATCGGAGGAATGTCCAAGGCAACAAGAAGAGGTCCACATGTTGCTCTAACCATCCCCTACCCTCTGTTCTTTAAAGCTTGAAACCTCTAGGAGCCTTTCTTCACGAAGCACTATCACCATTGCTTGCTCTATTAGCTCAGCTTTAAATAATGACCTTTCAGCAAATACACCGCCAGGAGGCAAGACCATCTCCATCGCGAAGATGAAACAAATCCATACCCACCAGACGAAGAAGCCAGAAGAGTGATCACAAATGGAGGAGAGAGTGAAGGAGCTTCGATGATTCAACCTCCCCCAATCCATGTCCTCCGCCTACAAACAGAGAACGGGCCAAAGCTCAAAAGTCACCCGATTAAAACATGAGCCCTCACATGAACAGGGAGAGGAGAGTAATGTCACATGCATGATGCACCCAGACTTGAAATCTCCGCAAGCATGGGAAGACTCGCATGCATCAGTGACTCAAAACACGCCCATTCAGGGCACGTGGGTGATCCTCCATTATTGGCTTGCCACTTAATCCACCGTCTCTCTCTCTCTCTCTCTCTCTCTCTCTCTCTCTCTCTCTCTCTCTCTCTCTCTCTCTCTCTCTCCATATGCTCTCTCTTGATCCTCCTTTCCCTTGCACCCACCTTTGCAAGATCCAAGAATATGCTCCCGCACACCTCTCTTCTCCCTTCGCAAGCTCTTCCTCTCAATCTTCCCCTCAGTCCTCTCGATTTTCCTCTCATTCCTACTCACCTCCAAGTGCATTATATAATGCATAACATTGCACAAATCAAAGTATAAATCCCTACATTATAAATATAAATTTAGACTACCATTTTGTCAACACCAAGGGTATAGAACCACAATTTCGCGGTAGTGAAAATGGCGATATGGATCATATTATTGACCCAAAATCTAGATCATTGGATTCAGATTGGAAAATGTAGAAGGTTTGGCAATTGAGGCAACATTGGTACTCATTCCTATCCTTTATACCAAAGCGACAGTAATCCAAGTAACCTTGATCCAAACCGTTGATATTATGTACCCATGGATTAAAATATTGGTTTCATGCCCCAATTACCAATACAATACAGGCCAATATGGCCTCATAAAGGCATGTATCGGTCCCTCGTATTGCATATAAAGGTGGCCCAATATGGCAAATACGTGAGAAACATTTAAAACCATGGATGAACCTAACAATGGATTGTCCATGCACAAAACATCCACCATGTTGGAAGATCGTAATTATCTATTTGGCCCTTCTATTGGTTGAAAGCAAACCATAGCTGTATTTTCTTTCTTAACCTTCCTGGCCAGCTGTTGAAGGGTCAGGAGTCTTCCAATCCAATTTTTTTTTCCCTTCCTTTTGTGCGTGCGTGCATGGGAATCCACAGTCAGGGCTTGAGTACCAGGGCTTGAGTACCATTGATTGAATTATCATAGTATAGGCACTAGCAATACAAACTGCAAACACTGACAGTACTTTACAACCTTTTTGCCCAAGCATTGTGTAATAACTTTCCTAGGATAGATCGATCACTCCACAAAAGATGTTAGCAGGTTTTATCACCACTTAGAACCTACCCTTCTTATTATGCCCAGGGAACAAGCAGATCAACCTCATGAACCTTGAATCAAGCTCAAGAGAGTATTGATTTGACACTTGGAAATGAAAAGTAAAACATATACATGATCAGCCAGCACACATGATAGCATCTTCATTGCTTGGATATAAACATTTTAGATCAAATTATAAGAGAGAGAGAGGAGTTCTAAGGCAACAATCTGAGCAAGGGATTGAAAAGGCACTTTGCAGGCAATGCTCTAAAATGCACATGAGTGCGAAATAGGGGCCATTCATCAGGTGGAACATGCACCGGCCCAAAAATTATGGTGACCAATTCATCAGGAGGAACCACAAATGTACAAGAAAGCAAATGGATAGAAAATAATAATTACAAAAATATGACCAATGGTCTACATTCAGTATACTTATGGTCCACATGAAAGGTGGACCATCTAGGTCTCTAGTCCAGGGAACGTCCACCGTGATCATGACATGACGGTGGCCCAAATATCGCATGTGTGCCACAAATTCTCTTAGCATTGTTCATCAGGAAATGACCTCCAGAAAACATGAAATGAAACGCTGATTAAAAAGGAAAAGGGCAGCACAGAGAAAGTGCAAGAGGGGATTGATATACCTCCGGAGACGAATAGTGGCTGAGATTTGTGGAAGTGGACCCCACGAACAGGGCCATCGTGCTCGTCGAATCTGTCGATGAGGGTCCCCATCCTGTAATCCCAGAGCTGGATGACACCACTGTGGAGGCTCGCTAGGATCCATGGCCTCTTGCTGTGGAAGCTCAGCCCTTTTACCCTATTACTCTTCGTCTCGAATTTCGTCAGCATTCTTTGTCTCTCTCGCTCTCTCAAACCCTAACAAATTGCAAACTGCATCCAAACGTCAAAAACCGATTATCCCATTTCACGAAAACCAGCGAATTCCAATTACGAAGCGTAGAATGGGCTCTAGGGTTCTGATCTAGAGATCCAAGGACACGGATCTGTAGAGATCAAGGGTCGAGAGAGAGAGACTTACTTACTACAGATCTGAGAAGGAGAAGGCCAGATCAGGCAGATTCCATCGTCTTCGTTGTCTGTGTAAGAGCCAACATCAACGGAGAGAGAGAAAGAGAGGGTTTTGGGCTGTGCAGATCTGAGCCCGTGACGCGACGACTGCGTGTATCGACGAAAGAGACTGGGGGACTGGGACACGAATGTTTTTACACCAGTAACTGGGAAACCATGCAACCGAAAAACAAAAGCTCCGTGGGGCCCACTGTAACGTGTCTGTGGCATCTACTCCGTCCATCGTCTGCGCCAGCGCCTGTGAGGACGTGAGCCGATCCAAAACTCAACTGGAAAGCGGATTGGGCTCTGTGGGGCCCATAGAAATGTCAGTGACAAATCCACTCCGTCCATCTGTTTTGAAAGACCACAATTGGACAGTATTCTAAAATCAGGCAGATCCAAAACTCATGTGGGCCATACCACACGAAACACTGGGGATTGAATGCTTGGCGATGACAGAAGTTTTTTATCTTGATGATATTTGTTCCTGCAGTTTATCTGAGTGGCAATAATTCTATGAACGGTTTGGATGGCACACAAACATCATGGTCAGCGCCATAGGTTCCAACGGTGGACGTTGCTGTTCCCAATGTTTTGTTGGTGTGGGCCACCTGAGTTTTGGATCTTCCTGATTTTTAGAATCTTGTACTATCGTGGTCTTTCAAAAAAGATGGACTGAGTGGATTTACCGCGGACGTCTCTGTGGACCCCACATAGCGCCTGTTACAGGTATATCTCTATGGCAGGGTCACAGGCAATCCGCTCCCGGCGTGGCCCACATTAGTGGACCGGAATCATCTGCACCTGTTTTAAGCACCCAAGCTCTTGGAGTCATACCAAGTTGTATGTGTAAAATCCACTCCGTCCATCATCTTCTACTCTCAAGTCTAGCCATTGGATCAAACATTCATCCAGAATCAGGACTCAGGTGAGCCACACTAATAAGGGATGGGATGTCAATCATAGGTTTTTGTATGGGGCCACCATGGTGAGTATCTTTCATCAAACCCGTTAATCAGGTGTAGCTCAACGGGATGAAGCTGAGATAGAAAAGTCATAAAGTGATTAAAAGCTCATGCAGCCCACACCACCTTAAACTTTGTTCCCATTGGTGTTGCCCATCAGATTTTCTTTTTTATCGGGCCAACCTTTTGTCTGTACGGTTCAGATAAGGGTTCTCGCCTGATGATCGATCGGCCTGATTTACAAATACAACATGGTGATCCCCACCGAACTGGGATGTGTTTACTTGCTGCCTAAAGCGGGTGTTGTAGACAACTCGGTTCCCACATGAGTTTTTGATCCGCATAGTTTTGGGTTCAGTAGGTGGCATCAATGATGAATGGAGTAGATATCACGCACATTACGGTGGGCCACACATCTTTTTGCCCAACCGGCTCCTTGGACAACCGATATGGAAATTTTCGTCCGAGTAAATGGAGTGGTATTATTAACTTAGTTATCAGCGGTTTAAAAAATGGTGGTGATTCTTCATACATACACATGGCTTGTTTGTGTGCAATCCTAGCCGCCCAAAGAAATGACATAACTGTTGATGTATCATCACGCAAAGTTTGCATGGAGAAGATTGTTTGGGCATTCTTTTTTGCACTAGGTTGCTAGAATTGATATTGCGCTTTGAATACAACAAATGACACAAGCGTCAAAATAAGTAGACAAGTATTGTATAACAGAGACCTAAAAAGATTGGTCACTTATTTAGCTACTCGCTCAATATGTAAAATTAGATTAGCTGATATTCAGAGGATTGGGTTCATCCTTTGATGATGAGTTGTGCCTTTGTCTTTCATATGAAAGAACTTTTCAATACAAACAATATAGAATTGAAAAGAGATTCTTATAGCCAATCGCAAATAATAGTTGCAAAACACTCTTTTAATTGAAGAATTACGTAAACTCAAATTACATATAAAGATTATTAGTTACTTAGCTATCGCTGTGGATTACAGTACAAAATGTAAAAGCAGCAGGCTTAAAAAGTAAATATTACATTAGAGAATGTAATTTGCTCAAAAAGATTACGCTATGGAATGTAAATTGACATAATAATTGAAAGAGAAGTTTCGTTTGTTCAGGTTGATATGAGACAATTTTCCTTATTGTTTTGTTTTATTATCTATAACCTTGATCCAACCATTATGGATTCTTCTCACATCCCGACGATTACCATAACCATTCTCCATTACTATTCTTTGGATGCTTCCCATATATTTTTGCTTTTTTTGCTTCTACTCTTGCTCCCCGTCATGTAGTCGTTCGACCACAATCAATTCTTCATTAACTGCTTAAGCAGCACATGGTATTACCTAATACATCCTAGCTACACTCATCGAGAAATTTCCTTCGTACATATCTGCATATATCTGAATGCACTATACATATATGTACAAATCACACATAACTCCCTTTGATTGGTCGTAACAAAGTATAACGATAATAGGGATGAACATCTGCCCCCTATGTCACATCACCTTTGGCTGAAAGGATTCACAACCCCAAGTGTAAGGTCGCGATGTAATAATAATCTCGATGAGACTGAAGTCGAATCCACGAGGACTAATCTCGTAAGTATTCTGAAAGCAACTAGAAGAAGAACTAGAAAAAGATGAAAACCTAAATCTGAAAGTATAGAGAGTAATTGTGAGAGATTTAATGAAAAACTTAAAAAATTTAAAGGTGGAAAACTAGGGTTTCCAAGGATCCACTTGTACAGATCATGGAGATTTATGCTTGATTCACAAACACAATTGAAATCAGAGTCTCATCTTATACAATTGGAAGATATCTCAATAAAATCAAATCTGAACTTCTTTTGACTTAATTCTCAATGGATGAGAAGTGTGAGAACTAGAAGTGTTTCCATCACAGAATCATGCCCGTGTGACAATGCCTCACAACAGGATTTACCAATCCTACAATCAATTCGAGAGAATTGTGAAAGTTAAGGAGGATTCCATCATCCAACCATGCCCAAGGGATGATGGTAAACAACAGAATTTCCTAAATTCACAATATCAAAACATGAAAAGAACATATTTAAAGCTATTACAGATCTATTATAATTTGAGTTACAACAAACAATTTAAAACTTGAAGTATTTCTTATAATCAAACTAGAATAAAAGAGAGTTCAATATAAACATGAATCAAGGTAATAGAAACATCTCATCACGCTACAAGTTTCATCTCTTTGCCCTAGCTAAGAGGTTTAGCCAACCATAAACATGATTGAACTAAAAATCTCTTTAAAAAATTATAAAAACTACTAAGGAAAATGAAGAAAAACTCTTGGCGACAGCTTCTGTACACTTTTGCTTCACTTCTTAAACCTTAGATAATGCCTAGGAGTACCCTGGAGACTCTTATTTATAGTTTTATAGTACCTCCATTTGCATTGACTTGAAAAAAATTTAGAAACTACTTCAAATTTATGCAATTTCGATGCTGTCAAAGTGTCTTCGATATGTCCTTCGATATTATCGAACAGTCTTCAATATATCGAAGATCGGTCTAGAGTTGTCTAACAAGTTTGGCCTGAAATCCTGACTTTCTTGATATATCAAAGAGTCTTCGATATGTCCTTCGATATTATCTACAAGTCTTCGATATATCGAAGGTCATTCTGGCAGTTTTTCAAAACTAGACTTTTCTAGCCCTAGAATCTGTTTTGAGGACAATTTTTAGGTTTCCTTTTCTTCACTTTAATTCTTCGATTCTCTTCATTCATCACTTGGTTTTCTTGGATCTTTGACACGTGAATTCTTCAATTTTAAACTCTTAAGATCCATCCCTTGACTTGGTGATTCTTGAACCTTAAACCCACGCTTTTGACTCTGTTTTTAATCTAAGCTCTTAAATTTACCTTGCAACACAAATATGAGTAAAATAGAAGTTAAGCGTTATCATGTTCATAAAATCAAGATATAAATGGGGGATAAATAGTGAGGTAGGCCCCTTCATTAATTGCACATTTATTATACACATGCTTCGTTGGGAGATCAACCTCCTTTGATTGACTCGTTGCAACGCATCAGTAACATGCCATTTTGAATTTCATGCTCACACTCTCACTTTGTCTTCCTCTAAAACTTCCTCTTCTCTGAACATCTTACTTCCTTATTTTGAAATCTTACAATCTATCGTTATAGACAATGATTGATTCACAAGACAATAAGCCATGTTAAGGGCATTCGTCCATAATTCTTTACCCAAGGCAGTATTACTTAGCATACTTCAGCTTGTCTCCAATAGAGTTCAATTCATCCATTATGCCACATTATTCTGCTCACGTGTGTGTCTTAGTATCTTATACCTTACAATTCTCTCATCTTTGCAAAATTGGTTGAATTCCTTTAAAATGAATTCACCACCATTGTTTGTCCTTCTTTCTGCTTCTCAACCACCGTCGTCTTTCACACCTTGAATATAGTGAACACATCAGATTTATTTTTCAAAAAATAAATATACACTTTCCTATAGTGGTCATCTATGAACGAGACAAAAAATGATGACTCTCAACAAAAATAACGGACGATGGGCCCAATACATCTAAATGCACATACTCTAATACATACTTACATACATGTTTTCCTATCTTAAAAGTTAATTGTGATTGTTTACCATATATAGGATGTTCACATACATTAAAATCAACACTTTTACAGTCATGAATCAAACAACGATTAGAAAGTACCTTCATACTGTGGTCGCTCATGTGACTTAGGCACGCATACATAATCGCGCCAATGTGGATTCAGCTACAAATGATGCAGCTTCACTCGATACGGTATTCCCGATCAACTTGTAAAGGTTATTGCTCTACTGTGCCTTCATAACTATGATTGTCCACTTTAAAACTTTAAGGACGTGATCAAACCCGGTGAACTTGCACCCAAGTACCTTTAGTGTCCCAAGAGAGACCAGAATCATCTTAAGGTTAGGAACATGTCTCAGCTCTATCAGGATATACTCCACCACATCAAATATCTTAATGCGCACTGAACCAACACCAATAACCTTTTAGGCAATATCATTGCCAATAAATACCTATTCATCATCACACTCAATATAACTAATGAACCAGTCTCACTGAAAAGTCATGTGGTATGAGGCCCCTGTATCCAAAACCCACTTGTTGTTGGGATACCCGAATTTGGATGTGATCTAAACATCACCATCATCAACTTCTTCGTTGGAATCCACTGTGTTGGCTTCTTTCGATGTACTATCATATTTCTCTCCCTTTTAAGTTTTATGATTCCAACAATCATTCTTCATATGTCATATAATCCCACAATTTCAACACTACATTTTGCCTTTTCCGTTTGACTTAGACCTTAATCGAGAATTCCTTTTTTTCATTTCAAATTCATTTCCTTGACGACTAAAGCATCAGTCAAATACCCCTCGCCACTCTCCTTCTTTCTCAACTACTTCGCGTGAAGGCCTGAGGTAATAGTTTCGACGTCTATGGTCTCTCTGCCATGACATATAGTGTCTACAAGATTCTTGTAAGATGGTGGAAGAAAATTCAACAAAAATAGGGCTTGATCTTCCTTTTCGATCTTCACATTTGCATTCATCAGTTTGTAAAACAATTCACTAAACGTGCTAATGAGTTAATTGATATCAGACCCTTTTGTCATCTTAAGATTGTAGAACTATTTCTTAAGATACATGTTATTTTCCATTAATTTTTTCAAGTACAAACTATTAAGTATTGTACATACCATTGAAGCGGCCTTTTCAACCAAGATATTATAGAGAACATTATCCGCTAGACATAATTGAGTTAAGATAGTAACCCTCTCATCAAGTTTATCCCACTATTCATCATACATAGATGCGGAATACTTTACCTTACTAAGGAGAGTGCGTTGCAATCCTTATTGAGCTATAAAGTCTCTCATCTTCACCTTCCGTAGTTTAAAGTTATTTCTACCGATGAATTTTAAAAAATGCGAGCTTAACAGTCTTAAGAGGAGAGGGGGAGGGGGATAAAAACTAAAGTGCTGAAATAATAAATAAATCAAAAAACTCAATCACACTAATATTGAAAAATTAATTCAAACAACTTCATAGGACAACCTACACGGCTGAATAGGACTATGTCAAATAAAAATTAAAGTACTGAAATAATAAATAAATCAAAAAACTCAATCGCACTAGTGTTGAAAATTTAATTTAAACTAGTTCGTAAGACAACCTATACACAAAACAAAGTTTAAGCAGAACAACCTTATTTCATGGACGATCATAAGAATCAAGATATCAAACTAAGCAAGAGAAAATAAAGCTATCTATTACAAATATTTACTATTTTCGCATAAAAAAATTACAACTATTCTCCACAAATGTAAAAAGTAAACATTCACCACAACACCAAGAGTTATAGTGGTTTGGTGTGTGCAACAACTATTTTCAAATAGCCACACCTACTCCACTCTCAATAATTACTATTCATGTGATATTGACTTTCATTATAAACAATGTTTTCACAGGGTCACCTTAAAACCTGATACAGTTGTGATTTTAAAGAGCTATCACAAAGAAAAATCTCTCACTGAGATTTTCTTGCTATCTCAATAAAACCAAAAATAAAATACGGAATATACTTATATTCACCTTGAAGGCGTATCTATTGAAGAAGCCTGTAGAACCACTTCTCTTGTAGTAGATTGTTCAATGTTCAGTCATATAAACAAGGGTTATAAGTTCTATATTGATTTTAAATAGATTCAAACCAATGACTACTTATTTGAATTCCTCAATATCTCAAAGAAAAGTACCTACTCTCTTTATAGAATAAGATTCATAAAATATGAGATTTATGAATTAAGACAAAAAAGCTATTAAAGACATATTAAAAATACCACGCAATAACTTGACAATAATGGGGACTTCTCTCTCTCTTAATGAATGTTTTTATCAGCTTGAATTGGTAAGTTCGGATTAAGAGAAGGCCTGTATTTATAGGTAGAAAAGTTGTTGTTTTGACTCATCTAAGACATTCTTCGACTCGTCTAAGGTCTAACAAATTTTTAAAATTTGAGTGCAATTGGATAAAATAAAACTTCAACTGGTTGAAGGCTCTGCTCGACTAGTCAAGGGCCCTGCTCGACTGGACGAGCATAGGCTTTGACTGGTCGAGGGTGTCAAAATTTAGTTACTGGACTTCAAGTTGAGCAACCCTCGACTAGTCGAGGGCTTCTCTTCGACTGGTTGAGCAGCTTGCTCGACTGGTTGAAGAAGTAATGAAAAAATCTATTTTTCTAAGTTTAAAATTAGACTGGTAAAAGATTTCTTAGACTGGTTGAGACACAGTTTAGACTAGTCGAACTTTAGCTTAGACTAGTCGAAATACAGCTAACATATGTATAAAAATCCATATAAGTTTATATCTAAAAAGAACCTAAGCCTAAGGTCTTTTTAGGGTCTGTTATACCTAAAAAGACTAAACATTGAAGTATATAAGATATTTGAACTTCATGGAATTTGTTCATCTACTTGATTCTTCAATAGAGCTTATAATTGAAGATGAAGCTTGATCTTTTAGTCGAAGTATAGTAGGACTTGAACTCACTCATCTTGAACTTAGTAAAGCTTGAACTTTTCATCTTGATCTACTTCTTGACTTGAACTTTAGTAGAGTCTTGAACTTAGTAGATTTTGAACTTTTTGGACTTAAAGTAAAGACTTGAACTTTCCATCTTTATCCACATTAGATGGACCACTTCATAAGCTGTTTTGTCTAAACAAAATTTGACAAACAATTGCGTGCTTTATATAATATAGCACTTATAATTTTATTTTTTATTTTTAATTCCATACTTCACGTTTGATCCCTTAGATGACGCGTTTAAAATTAGGACCCAAACCCCAACATTAGCTCTATTACCACTTGTTACGGATAGTGCAGAAGCAAACCCGAATCTAATTAAACACACGAAAGATAAACACAACAAAGCATGCACAAGTATACATCAATTTTACATGGAAACCCCTCATGGAAAAAAAAATCGTTGCACAAAGTGAAAACAAATCCACTATGAAATACGATTTACAAGAAATAGTGTCACGCTCCGAAATCCGGTACCTGGGTATATCTAATCCCGATTCCGTACTTGAAGGCATAACTTATGTTTTATATGTTTACATTTCATAATCCACACATCTATTTACAAGATGATTCATCCATAAAATATAACAATTCAAAATTAAATAATCAAATATTTATTTAAAGAAGGATAAAATATCCATGTTCCGATTATTCAAGGTCATCTCTAAACTTATGTCATCTCCATACTATCATACTATACTTAATGTTCATTACACTTATTTAGAAAATGCTAAAGAAACAACATAAATAAAAGAAAATCTCTTTAAGTGCCTCCACGAGATCCCGATCCTGAAATTTTAAAATCCTAATGGGGTAAGCTACGAAGCCTTGTGCGTAATCTCAACACAGGTTTCAAAAATGATCATATAATCTTAATAAAATGTATTAAAAGATACAATACCTATTTAGGTAAAGTAACAGATGAGAAGATTAATAAATAAGATTTTTTAATGTAAATTCAAAGAAAAATGAATGAATGAAATCAACATATGCTTAAATCCACAATAACAAGTATGGTTTATGGGAACCTCTTGCATAACATGCTCACACATCCAAAGGCACTTAGTGAAAGACTCATTTGTACGTTAGTTGGTCAAACTACTACCCTACCGAACCTGACAGTGGGAACCTTTTGCAATCTTGACATGCTCACCCACTTAAAGGGCACGATAGAGATTTTAAGAGGTACTAGTTAGGTTTCTTAGACTTTCAATCAAAGGGTCTTGATCGCCCCACCTATTTATACCTTAGGGATTTTCAACCTAGATGACTTGATCGCCCCACCTATTTTCTGGTGTTCCAAAAATAATTCTGGTCATGTATGATTTCAATATTACATGAAACAAATATTTCTAAAAATATACAATAATCGCTATTTTTTAGTTGAATCCATGATATATGTTATAAATAATTTATCAAACTTAAAACAAAATTTCCAATCAATGTAAATTGTCCGTACATGATTAAATTTCTACAAAAAAAAATAAAAAAAATAAACATGCAACATAATCAATTAGATTTTAGAATCTGTAAAAAAAAAAAAAAAAACTTCATATATGAACTCAAGATTCCTACAAATATTTTTTAAAATCTAAATAAATAAAAAAAGAATTTTCAAGGTATAATTAACAATAACATGATATAAAAGCTGAATTGAGGCATATTAAAATAACGACGACTGAAGTAAAAATAAGCATAAAACTTAAATACATTTTAGGAAGTATATTAAGCAATTACATCAAATTAATAGAACATTTAAGATGTCAAAAAATAATAATTATACGTACAAATGAATAAACAAATAAATAAATAACATTTTTATAATATCAAGTGAGAGAAACTTACTTTATGAAAATATTTTTTTCCTATATTTCTTTCCCTTCTTTTTCTCTCTCTACCTCACTTTCTCTTCAATTCACTATCTCTTACGTGAACAGTTAGCAATGAGATTTAAGGGAGATTGTCCTTTTTTTTCCTCTCTCTTTCTCTCTCCTCACCGTCACATCCCTATACTTGCTCTTTATCTCTCGTCACGTCACACTTCCTCACTTCTCACACTCACATCTTGGTGAAGAGCTACCCTCTTCTTTATAGTGTTGTTTTAGACACATGCATTGAAGCAACTCTCACCTTTATTGCTTTCATTTTCATTTTCTTTTTGCCATGTTTTTTTTTTCTTTTGTTTTGTTTTTATTTGTTGTCTAGCATATACATGCACAATGCATTTCACAATTGCCATGTGTGTGCCGTATGCATTTGTCACATGTGTGTGCATGCCACACATGTGATAAGTGTGTGCATCGCATGCATGTGCCACATGTGTGTGCATGTGTATGGACATGAGGTACTTATGATGCATGCATGGCACGTGTGTGAAAGGTGTGTACATGTAATGAGTGTATATGGTGTCTAGTATTCGATGCATAAATTAACATATGGTTGTGATATATTTAATGGTGCATAAATGGATGATATAAATGGATGGACAGATCGATGTATACAGAGATGGACAGATGGATGTATGCATAGATGGATGGATCAATGTATGGTTAGATGAGTTCATGTGTGATTGATGAATGGAATTCGTGATGTACTTTTGGATTAGTGGTGAGATGGACTGGTAGAATTGTAAGTGGCCACATTTTAAGCAAGATGGATAGTTAGTTTCGATGCAAGGGCAAGTGTTATGATGATTTTCAACATATGGACGGTTAGATGGTTGTATCGTTGGATGAATGGTTCAATGTATAGTTGGATTCATTAGTTAATGAATAGTTGGATTGGATATGTCCATATCAATGGTTGAGATTGAACCAGTTGATCTTGTAGATTGACGGTCATATTAGACTAATTGGGTATGTCGATCAATGGTTAAATTAGACGGTCAAGATTTATTTGGGTTATTACATTCCACCCTCCTTAAAAGAAATTTTGTCCTCAAATTTTACCTACCTATAATGCGAACATGTGAAGGTATTTCTCTTTGATCTCCACCTCTCATTCCCAAGAAGCCTATTCCTCGGTATGGTGACTCCATTGAACGTTTATTAACGGTATAACTCTCAATCGAAGCACTTGGTCTTTCCTGTTAAGAATACGCACTGGTTGTTCGATGTACGAAGCATTTTTCTAGATCTCCAATGGTTGTCAATCTATAACATGAGAAACGTCTGGCTCATATTTCCTTAACATCGATACATAGAAAACATCATGACTACTGGACAACTGAGGTGGTAAAGCGAGCCTATATGCGACAACACCAACCCTTTCTAGAACCTCGAACGGACGTATATACCTTTGAGCCAACTTTTCTTTTTTACTGAATTTCATGACGCCCTTCATAAGAGAAATCTTTAAGAAGACGTGATCTCCAATTGTAAACTCTAGATCTCTTCTGCAATTGTCAGCATAACTCTTCTAATGACTTTGGGCTATACGCAAACGGTTTCTAATGATAAAAATCTTCTCTGTTGTCTCTTGCACAATCTTTGTTCCAAGCAAGCTACGTTCTTCAACTTCTGCCCAACAATTTGGAGATCTACAAGGCCTCCCGAACAAAGCCTCGTATGGTGCCATGTCGATACCGTTTGATATCTATTATTATAAGTAAAATCAATCAATGGTAAATGGTCATCCCAACTTCCTTTGAAATCAAGCACACAAGCTCGGAACATATCCTCAAGGATCTGATTCACTCATTCAGTTCACCCATCAGTTTGAGGGTGGAAAGCGATGTTGAAATCAAGAGTGGTTCTCAGTGCCTTCTGTAAACTTCTCCAAAAGCGAGATGTGAATCTGGAATCCCGATTGGATACAATAGATACAAGCATTCCATGTGATCTAATTATTTCTTTAATATACGGCTTACATAATTCCTCTAGGGGATAGGTAGCATGTATAAGAAGAAAATGTGTAGACTTAGTTATCTAATTGACAATGACCCAAATTGCATCATGATTATTATGTGTCCATGGAAATCCCATAATGAAATCCATGGATATGTGCTCCCACTTCGACTCGGCAATCGACAGTGGCAGTAACATCCTTGATGGCTTTTAATGCTTTGCTTTCACCTGTTGACACGTGAGACATTTGGTCACAAAATCAGTGATCTCCCTCTTCATATTATTCCACCAATATTACCTATGCATATCACGATACATCTTTGTACCTCCAGGGAGGATTGTGAACTTAGTGCGGTGTGTCTCGTCTACAATTTTCTTCTTTAATTCAGCCATATTTGGTACACATAATCTTCATTGGAACCTTAATCCACCATCGGTACCAACTTTTTATTCTGACTTACCACATTTTTCAGCTTCTATTACCTAAGCTTGTAGCCATGAATATTGTTGTTGAGCTTCTATAACCTTACTAATTAAGGAAGGTTGAACAGCTAGGTTAAAGAGATGAGTTACCAATGTTTACGGATTCAATTGGATGTCAAAATCTTTTACCGTATCTAACATCTTCCACACTGAATCATGAGGTGAGCGATTACTCCATTCGGCTTACGACTTAAGGCGTTTGCTGGGGTGCCTGATAATGTGGTTGCTAAGGCGGTCGTCTACAAAAATGAGTGGAGCGACCCTCTATTCCATTGTTATAACATTTATCTATAAATATGTTCATTGGCTAAGAGCTGAGGTGTTTATTACCATCATCTTCTACTTCTTGGAAGCATCGCCTTGTGCTTAATATATTTCCGTGCAGCCCTAGCATTGCTCTTCGATTCTCTCTTCTAGTTACGACTTTTCTAGAATTCTTCATTGTCTCATTCTATCTTTAGAGCTCGTTCTACTACATCGGCAAACAATCTAAGCTTAAGTGAAGTCAACTTGTTACGAATTGACCCTCTCAAACGTCGCTCAAACTTCTTAGCTTTGCGAGCTTCATCCTGAATCATATATGGGCCAAAACGGGATAGTTCAACAAATTTGGACTCATATTGGCCTACAATCATCTCTCCCTGCTCTAAGATTATGAATTCCCTTGCTTTCCGCTCCCATACACACTAGGAAAGTATTTCTTGTTGAACTTCTCACAAAACATATCCCACGTCCATTCGATCTCTTCTTTAATTGTTTTAGCAATTGTCTCCCACCAGTGGTAGGCCTCTCCCTCTAACATGAAAACCGCAAGTGTGACCTTTTTCTCCTCATCACATCCTAAAACATTTAATATCTTCTTTATTTTTTTTTTCACACTTTTCTGCCTCCGTGATGTCTGACAAACCCTTAAAAGCAAATGGCTTCAATCTCTTAAATTTCTCTACTAGGCCCCCAACATCATCCTACACAATTGAGGCGGCACCTCCATTATTGCAATGAATGTGTTGTCCAGGAATGGCCGTCATGTCACCTAAAGCACGAAAGACCCCATCAAGCAACTAGCTACTTTCGGTGGACCTCGGTGTAGCTGCCACAGGACTGGCTCTAACTCTACCTCTATCTCCACGCTGGCTCCCAGACATATTTTAAATTAAACAATAAGGTTTAGATGTCACATAAGGCCGGATACTAAAATACAATACTACAAGTTAAGTTTTGATCACAACTACTCTCGCAAGGGATATATCCTAATTTTTTAAAGTGACTAAATTTTCAAGTAAAACCTTAAGTCCTTAATTATTCTAAACCTAAGCTCTGATACCAATCTATCACGCCTTGAAATCTAGCACCTGGGGAAATCTGACTCTGATTCCGTACCCGAAGGCATGACTTAGTTTTATATATTTATATTTCATAATCCACACATATATTGACAAGATGATTCATTTATAAAATATAACAATTCAAAAATTAAATAATTAAACGTTTATTTAAAGAAGAATAAAATATTCATGCTCCGATTATTCAAGGTTATCTCTAAACTCATGTCATATCCATACTATCATACTAAATGTTCATTACACTTATTTAGAAAATGCTAAAGGAACAAAATAAATAAAAGTCAATCTCTCTAAGCACCTCCACGAGATTCTGATCCTGAAATTTTAAAATTCTAACAGGGTAAGCTGCGAAGCCTAGTGAGTAATCTTAACACAAGTTTTAGAAATAACCTCATATAATCTTAATAAAATGTACTAAAAGATACAATACCTATTTAGTTGAAGCAACAGATGAGGAGATTAATACACAAGATTTTTCAATGTAAATTAAAGAAAAATGAATGAATGAAATCAACATATGCTTAAATCTACAATAACAAGTGCGGTTTATTCTCTTTAACACCAAGGCTAGTTTACAACGGTTGGCCAACTCCCATGGTATTAAAACACCTAGCCTAGCGAGGGACCCATTTGTACGTTAGCTGGTCAAACTACTACCCTACTGAACCTAATAGTGGAAACCTTTTATAATCTTGACATGCTCACACGCTCAAAGGGTCCGGAAGATGTACTAGTTAGGTTTCTGGGACTTTTAACTGTCTTAATCTTCCCATCTATTTACGCTTTACAGATTTTCAACCCAAAGGACTTGATTGCCCCACATATTTTCTGGTGTTCCAAAAACTATTCTGGTCATGTATAATTTCGATATTACATGAAAAAAATATTTCTAAAAATATATAACGATCGTTATTTTTCGGTTAAATCCATGATATATGTTGTAAATAATTTATCGAATTTAAAATAAAATTTCTGATCAATGTAAATTGTTTATACATGATTAAATTTCTACAAATAAAATAAAATAAATAAACATGCAACGTAGTCGATTAGATCTTCGAATATGTAAAAAACTCCATATATAAACTCGAGATTCCTATAAATATTTTTTAAAATCTAAATAAAAAAAATAAATTTTCAAGGTATGATTAACAATAAGATGATATAAAGCTAAATTAAGACATATTAAAATAACAACAACCGAAGTAAAAATAAAAATTAAATTTAAATGCATTTTGGGAAGCATACTAAGCAATTACATCAAATTAATAGAACATTTAAGATGTCAAAAAAATAATTATACGTGCAAATGAATAAACAAATAAATAAATAACATTTTTATAATATCAAGTGAGAGAAACTCACTTTATAAAAGTTTTTTTTTCTTCCTTTATTCCTTTCCTTTCTTTTTCTCTCTCTACCTCACTTTCTCTTTAACTCACTATCTCTCACGTGAACAGCTAGCAATGAAATTAAAAAAGATTGTCCTTTTAATTTTTTCGTCTCTTTCTCTCTCCTCACCCTCATATCCCTACACTTGTTCTTTATCTCTCCTCACGTCACACACTTCCTCACTTCTCACACTCACATCTTGGTGAAGAGTGACCCTCTTCTTTATAGTGTTGTTTTAGACATGTGCATTGAAGCAACTCTCACCTTTATTGCTACCGTTTTTGTCATGCCCCAAACTTAAAAATCGGGCCCACAAAATTTATGATCGCTGAGTGTCACACCTCAGACTCGGTAACCGAAATCCCAAGGAACCCGATGGCCGGTTCTGGCCGTAACAGCCTCCATAGTATCCCATTCTCGGCTCTTGAGGCAGGTTTCGATCCTGGGATCCTATAAGGAGGATTTTCATAACAGTAGAATCATTACTAATACGAGCATACCCAAGATCACAACAAGTATATCTGAGAATAACAAAGGGCATACATCACAAAATCCACTAAGAATTTAAACTTTTACAACCATCCATAAGGTCCAAAGGACATACATGAGATAAAAGGAAAAGAGAGAAAGGTCAACAACACTAGAGTCCTCAAATGGCCAGCTCTACTCCGCGCTCTGCTGCTACGACGCCTGCCTAGAATCTCCTGTACGCATAAATCATGCATAAGCTTATAGAAGCTTAGAGGGTGTTGTAAGTGTGTGATAATGGTGCATAGAAGAATAGTAGGAGGTGCAAGAAGGGAAACATGCTCAATGAGAATATCACTAGCCTTATCAAGGCTTATTATGAATACGATGCAATGAGTACTGAGAGCCATACCAAGACAATGCATGAAGGGGCTTACACAACCAATGTTAATGCAATGTAAGTAATGCCAGTGCTCATAACCAAACCATATATCAAGTACATTTCCAATCATAAGGAAATCATCGGGGTCCATTACACTGTTAAATGACTATCGCTCTGTAGACTCCGCACAGTCAAACAAGCGTAAGAGACCTCACTACCCATCAGTGGGCAGCCAATCACCAGCAAGGCCTGACGGCAGCGGACCCATTTACGAGCTGGTCAGACTCAGCCGAGTAATGTCCACTACACACCAGGCAGGTAAGGCCACACCCCTATCCAACCGACTACACGACAGTGGGAGTCGCAGCCTAACGGTATAAGGCTCTCGTGCGCTCACGTATTCCACCCGGTCACGGCGTTGGAGCAGATCTTTGGTACTATGAAAGTTTTGAGAATTTCACCCATGGGCATCTTATGCACCCGGTATGTTCAACTAATATTTTCGGTATCCACACATACAACCATCCACGAATACCCCTATGGAGGCAAGGCCCTGATGAAGTAAGGGCGGATATTCATAAGCTATGCGATGCCAGATGCATGAATCACACAATCATCCATGCATTAATCCCAAGCATCTATCTCTTGGGGAGATACCAACATGTCCTACACAATGACACAATCATGGCCAATCATACCTCAACCAAGCATGCATATGATGTGTATGGGAGTAGGCCATGAAGATGAATAGGGGTGCCAATGAAGTGAAGATGAACTCTCTACCTAACCATGAAGGGTCTAGGTACTTAACCAGTTTCTCATAAGGAATACAACCCCTAGTAGGGGCCCATATACCTGGGGTAGCTCACGAGACTAAGGAGAACAATAGTATGGGCCTAAATAGATGAAACGGCCTAACAAAGGTCTATGGTGAGCCTTTAACCACCTATAGAAGCCCATGGGCCTACCTTAGGGCCATCAATGTGGACATCCAACCACAATTGGTCCCCAAGAGGTAGCCCATCTCCAATTGATCATGGATCAAGGACCAAGGCCCATGCAACATCAAAAATAAGAAATGAGCAGCCATAATCATACCACAAACACTCATGTTGGGCTTCAAAAAGAGTGACCCAAGGCCTACCCAAAATATGGGTCCAAGGGAAACATACATAACCCAACCCATATATACTACTATGGTCATATAGGGAAAAGGTTAGGGCTAAACATACAGGCTACTAATCCCATATATTATGGTGGCCTAGTGGGCAGCCCATTGCTCAAACCACATGGGCAAATGTCATTCTCTTAGTCAAGTAAGTTGGGCCTACAACCCGGCCCAAGTATAAAGTTGATTTGGTGGGCAACCAAGGTCCCATCTACTTGTGTAATCCGGCCCACTAACCCAACACAATAGTATGGTAAAAATAGCCCAAGAGTTCAATGGGCCTACCTGGAAAGTTCCAACCCAATTAGGCCTAAAGAGTTCAACAACTAGCTACATTTATGGACCTAATTAAATTCAATTGTAGTGAGCTTCAAAAGTATATTTATTAAGCCCAAAATTTAAGGAACTAAAGGTATAAATTATTTCCTCTAAGATCTTCATAAATGTGGTGGGCCCCACTCCTCAAAATTTCAGCCCAAGGCTAAGCATAATTATAACATGTTGTTGTCTTAAATTTGGGCACTCCATTAGAATGGGTCCAAGGCCTCTAAAACTCTGAAAATTGAGGACCAAGGTCTCTCATCATGAATACAATGAGAGGAAACCCAAAAAGGTGGCCCACCATCAGAAGAAATATTTTTGAATTATGATTTTTATCAAGGCATATTGCTGGACTGCACAACAGAAGAATCTGAGAGTCCAACCATCTTGGCCCATTCTTTTAGATGCCCAAATGGGGTCATTTGAGGCTAAAATTTTATAGAGTGACACATCCATATGTGGGACACACCCTCACAAAATTTCAGAATTTTTAGATATTTTTAAGTATTTTAATTAATTTAAACAAAACAGACTGTCCAGAAAATCGGACAGACCTGGACGTCCCAACGTGATGGGCCAGTCCGGCCCTTTCCATGGTGTGTACAGGGTCCATTAGCCCTGAAATTTGGTAGGTGGGTCCTACCATGAGTGGACCACACCCCTACAAAATTTTAAAATTTTTAAACATCTATAAATATTTTAATTCATTTAAAAAAATCAATCTATCCTGAAATTTGGACTGATCTGGACACCATATTATAGTGGGCTGGTCCAGCCACCACCCTGGTGTGTACAGGCGTCCATTGGCCCCAAAATTTTGTAAATGAGTCCTACCATGGGTGGGTCACCCCCCTGTAAATGTTTATAATTTTTAGACAACCAAAGGTATTTTAATAAATTTCAGAATTCTAACCTGTCCAGGGTGGAATGTTGCTGGAACAATGCAGAAAATCCAGACTGTCCACCTCACTTGAACCACACCTTTGGGCCCCCAATGAAGGTCAGTTGGGACTAAAATTTGGAGGACATCAAGATGAGATCCCACCTTTTAGAAAAATATATTTTATGGGTATAAAAGGTCCCCCAATCAGTCTCAAATTCAAGCCCAAAGTCCAACAGAAATCTGTCCAGAAATTTCTGGACAGCAATACATGCATGAAATAAAATGAATGTATGGGCCTATTAAGAAAGCGATTGGCCCATAAGTTAGGTGTCATGGCCCACCCTAGTGGGCCCCACAATTGTCCAGAACAAACTCTCAAATTTTCACCCTTGCAAGAACATTTAAGGTGGAGAAAAAAGGGTATCTAAACCATGGTGTAAGTTGAGTATAGATGTCCCTTCCTTACTGGGCTTTTTCAGGCAATCCAGGCCCACTAAGTGGACCACACATAATATCATCAGATTATGAAAGAAAGAAGGAAAAGGAAGAGAATTCGGCCATCAGGGGAGGGCTCCGCCACTATTAAGCCGTCCCCACACAATCACAACCACAAACATCAATTAAAAGACATTGTATAACATAGATATTTTAATGCATGGCCTAGATCTTTGAGATAAATGGTTGAGATGCCATCCCAGCCATATGCAAGGGTCTAAATGACCCATCATACCTAGAAAAATAGGAGAAATCCACATGCAAAGGGTCCATCAAGGGAAGAATCTCATGCATGGACATGCATATACAATGTGGGCCTCATAGCCACATTTAGATGGTTGTGTAGGATCTCCACTATTGATTGGTAGGTCTTACACATCCAAAATGAGAAGGAGGAAAGGATCTATATTATGGAGAAGAAATCTACATGATATGGAGAGCACCTACCTCAAAGATGACCACCAAACTTTCACACTAAGGTCCTTTAGCACCAAGGGAGATGGATCAATGGTGGAGATGGAGTTTTAAGGGTTAGATGGTGGGGGATTAAGGAGGAAGGTGGCTGAAAAAATGGAGGAAAATGGGCTGAAGAAATAGAGGAAAATTGCTAGAGAAGAAGAGAAGAGAGAGAGAAATGAGAGAGAAAGAGAGGAAAAAGCTTTTTAAGGGAAGTAATCATTAACCTATGGTGATACAAACAATGTTTACTAGGGTAGGTTAGGTGTGGGTGGTGTGTGAGGTCTTGATAGTGTGAGTTATGGAGATTTAGGTGGTGTGTGTAGTGTGTGTTGGAACTTGTGCAAAAGAGGGAGTGTGAGCTACATGCACCACTCTAAGGTGGGCCACATGATCAAAATTAAGGGCCATAGAATGAAACGTACACAACTTATGATCCACACATCGGATGGATACACAAGACACGGCGTTGGAACCGCGACAACAATGCGGTCGCAATGGCACAGGTCTCTACGTGACCGGACTCAAGGATGACTGCAAACACTATATGAGGGTCGCGGGTCACGAAAATTCGACCGGTAGGACCTCGAGACCACAAGAAATGAAATGCACACTCACACACACATGCACATATGCGAACTTGGGTCGGGTCTCACACTGAGTCCAATATTGACTGCCTCCGTAGTACCTCAGTCTTGGCTTCCAACACCATACGCCAGATTCTGATCCTGGGATAGTCTCAAGGAGGATTTTCAACATACATTTGTCTCATAAGTAGCATAACCACAAGTATACCCAAATTACAAAGGCAACATCATCATCACATATTCACTAATATAATCATTTGAATACAATGCTAAAGAAAAAATACATATATCAAAAATCAAAGCTCCAGAGGTCTGCTGCATGCTTCAAACTCGACGTTGCTGTAACCTAACGACACCTGCATGCATCTATCATGCATAAGCTTATAGAAAGCTTAGTGGGTGGTGAAAGTGTGTACACAAGGTAAGTGCCAAGTATACAATACAATGTCATAAATCATACAATATCAGAGTAAGCAGAAATACTGGTAATCCATAAATCGTACAATAACAGAGTAATGCGGAAATACAATAAATCAGATATCAGATATCGAGGATGCAATACAATATGTAATTCGGAAAAGCTACGAATACTATCAACCTTATCTAGGTCATACAAATGCAGAAACATGACAACCGAGAATGCCATATGTCAAGGATGTAATACAATATGCAATATGTGGTGCGAATGAAATGACCAAGATGCAATATGAATTTGGGATGATAGTATGTGGTATCGCAGGCTATTGGGCCTATCACAAAAGACTTCTATCCAAACCAGTCTCATACCTAAATTTGGATAGATAGACTCAATATGGTAAGCTCTTAATCTCTGGTTAGTCGCGCGCCCCAACCAAAATCCTGACCATTACGAAGATACATGTAACAAATAGTTACACACCACCAGCCCGAATGGATGGTGAATGGATGAATGAATGAATATGCAACTCCTGCCCAATAAGTCTACATATTAGTACTGTTCATCTCTGGGATCATCACCGGGGTCTAGTACACTCTACATACAAATCGCCACCCACTGACGCCAACCATACAAGTGGAAGAGACTTCACTATCCGCCTGACCAGTAGTCAGCCAATATCTACCCGGCACATCGATAGCGGACCCATTTACGAGCTGGTCAAACTCAGCCTAGCTATGCCCCCTATGCTTAGGCGGGTAAGGCCACACCCCCTCTTAACCGACCACAATACAGTAGGAGACGCGGCCTCCTGATATTTGGCACTTAGGTGCTCATGTATCCACTTGGTCTAGACATTGGGGCGTCTCCTGGCCTCGGTGGTTTAAGGACTTTCATCTATAGATATCCAAAATGCCTAGATGCTCAAACCAAACATTTTCGGTGTCCCATCTAGCCATCCACGATATACTTGTGGAGGCTACGACCCTGATGTCGCTAGGCCTTTAGTAATCACAACACACAATGCAAGATGCAAGAGTCATATAATCCAGTCCTGCATCAATCTTGCGCATAACGTGCGCTCATGTGAGACAATCTCCTCTTATCAGGGAGTCTTATAACAACCGGTATTATGACATATGTAATGGTCAATCATATCTCATAACAAACATGCAGAGGATGCCTATGGGCATGTATCATGATGTTATGCTGTTACATACTCATAATCGGTATCAATAACCATCATCGACAATCGACCTTAACAATGTGGACATTTAACCAATATTGTCGCCAAGGAATGACCCATATAGAGCCTAACATACAGTGGACTCATGGCCTCACACAAGGGCCAAATATACAATACCATGGGCCTCGCTCAAGAGCTTAATACACATCACGATGGGCCTTTCACATGGGCCTTACATACATCACAATGGGCTCCATCGCCTGACCCTCAAATGCACCACAATGGGCCTCATCACATAGGCCTCACATACATTACATAGGCCTCAATTGCATCAAGCCGAGGCCGAATGCTCATCAGAATGACCCTCAAATATGGGCCGCATATACATCACAATGGGCCTCCACAATCAGCCTCGACAATCGGAGTTAGCCTCGATAATCAAAATCAGCCTTAATAATCAGAATCGATAATCGATAATTAACAATTGGAATCAGCCTCGACCCCGATAATCGAAATCGGTAATCGGTAATCAGAATCGGCCTCAACCTTCGATAATCGGTAATTGACAATCGAAATCGGCCTCGACCCTCAATAATCAGAATTGGTAATCGGTAATCGGAATCTGCCTCAATCCTCGATAATCGAAATTGGTAATCGATAATCAGAATTGGCCTCGACCCTTGATAATTGGAATCGGTAATCGACAATTCGAGCCTCCACCCCAATAATTAAAATTGATAATTGGTAATTGAAATCAGCCTCGACCTTTTATAATTGGAATCGGCAATCGGAATCGGCCTCGACCCCGATAATCGAAATTGGTAAGCGGCATCAGAACTGCAGCGACGATGCGGTCACTAGTGTACAAGTCTCAGGTTAAGCCAACTCTGGAATACGGGATACGACTCAAGGTTGTGCGCAACTGTTGATAACAGATCGCGAGTCACCGAAATTTGACCAGGAGGACCACGAAAGTTTATGGAACGGTGCGAGCTAGATACGGGTCTTACAGTTTTTATTTTCTTTTTGCCATATTTTTTTCTTTTATTTTATTCCATTTATAGTCAGTTGTTGTCTAGCGTAGACATGCACAATGCATTTCACAACAGACACGTGTGTGCCGCATGCATTTGTCACATGTGTGTGCATGCCACATGTGTGATAAGTGTGTGTGCCGCATGCGACATGAGGTGCTTATGATGCATGCATGACACATGTGTAAAAGGTGTGTACATGTAATGAGTGTACATGGTGTCTAGTATTTGATGCATAAATTAACATATGGTTGTGATACATTCAATGATGCATAAATGGATAATATAAATGAATTGACGGATCGATGTATACATACATGGATGGATGGATGTATGTATAGATGGATGGATAAACATACGGTTAGATGAGTTTGTGTGTGATTGGGGAATGGACTTCGTGATGTACTTTTAGATTAGTGGTGAGATGGACAGATAGAATTGTAAGTGGCTACATGACAAGCGAGATGGATAGTCAGTTTAGATGCAAGGGCAAGTGTTCTGATGATTTTCAACATATGGACGGTTAGATGGTTGTATCGTTGGATGGATGATTCAATGTATGGTTGGATTCAGTAGTTAATGAACAGTTGGATTGGACCAGTTGATCTTGTAGATCGACGGTCATATCAGACTAATTAGGTATGTCAATCAATACTTAAAATTAGACGGTGAAGATTTATTTGGGTTATTACAGATAAATGCACTTACACTAATGAGAACCCCTTTGAATCTCTTTAAAATCCTAACTTTTCCTCTTAAAAACCCTTAATGATACCCTTCAATGCCCTAATCCTAATTATACTTGATATATATAGTGTTACAATCGAAATAGGAAATAAATCTACAATTACGTAAAATTGTGCGCGTTGTCGATCAATCAACATCGATCGAGCCGGTATGTTTGATCAATCGAACATGCGATAAATTGTCCAAAGAGTTAATTAGTTTTTTCTTTTTTAATTATATTGATCGATCGACCTGATAGTTCAATAAATTAAGACTATCCAAAACTGTCCAGAGACTAATATTATAATTTGAGGTTCACTCGATTGATCGACTAGGGTGGTTGATTAATTGAACCCATGTTTCATGTACAAATTGAAGACATCTTACAACATAGAGGAAGTTAGGAGATGAGAGAGAATTGCTTGCTAGTGTGTGTAGGTTTGAGAGCATGGTATTTATTTTATAGATGTGGGATGGAGAAGTTTAAAACCCATCAAAACTAGTCTTCTTTTAAGACTCCACATAATAATAGGTTTCTACGTCCATCCAATTATTGTGTGTATCACAGTCCAAGCACGCCACCTCTTACATGAATTTAACATGATCATAACTTTAGTGGGGCCCACTAGTATGCTCGATTATAGTAGTATCCAACCTTTAAGTAGATCCAAACCATTAACTATGTAAGGCTACCATATTAAAGTCTTACATTCTCTCACGTAGGCCACATTGATCTATGTCGATGATTTATTTTAATTTGATTTTTATTTTTATTTGTAAAACATGCATTATATATATATATTAAAAACCATCATAATTATTAATGAATGTATCTTTGTTGGACAATACAAGCAATGATTATTTGATACGGTCTACCAAGACTACTAATATCGGATCATGTTAGTCATCACAATATTTAATCTTTACGAAGTGAGATGGATTACGGTTAAGAATACTAATAACTTAATGAGATAGATCAAGGACACATGTAATGTGATCAAATGTGGTTATATGTGGTATGAAAATTGCATATGTAATGTGATCATATGTGCCTCTTCGAGAGGTCCTGGAGCTAATGAGACGAAGCTCAAATTCTACTTACTCAAACAAAAATGTACAGACTTAAGGAGAAACAAAAATAAACATAATAAAAAATTCATCAAGACTATATAATCGAGATCTTTTATGAATGTCTATGCATAATAGATCATACTAAACTATCACTAATTGAATATATTTATGGGATCAATAACTCTTATAGAAGTAACATGCTCTTGAAATAACGTGATGGGGGAGCCCTTTAGTGAGCGGATATGCTAGCATTTTCTTAGTGCGATAAGCTCCATAAATACCTAGCACTTTTGAACTCTTTTATTTACAACAAGATACTTACTATTGTCGTGTCTTGACCTTAATAAATGCTTGTTATTCTAGAAGTTTACCACAATGGAGTTGTCGCAAAAAAATCTCAATGGTTTCAGGATTAGCTCCAATACCTACAAACTAGAGAAGAAGCTTTATGGCTATATCGTCTAATTTAATAATCAACGTACTCAATTTTCATAGTGGATAAGGTTGTTGTCATTTGTTTAATGCTCTTCCAAGACACAACTCTACTAACCATTAAAAAGACTAGCCAAAAGTGTCATTCTTAATGTCGATGTAACTAGTAAAATATGTGGAATATCCAACTAACTCCAAATGGACGGACCTTCTATATGTGGGTGCGAAGTCCTTTTTCATCGTAGGTAGCACAACACCTTTACAACTATCCAATGTTAAATTCATAGGGTGGAAAGACACTTACCTAATATTCAAACTACAAAAGCAATATTTGGTCGCATATGTACTTAAGCATACATGATACTCCTTGTGGCCAGTGCATATGAAAATTTTTTCATATGATTCCATTATTGGGGCATTATAATTGGTTGAATTTATCATCATTTACAATGAGCAGTTGGCCATGAGCACAATTCTGCATATCACACCTTTCGAGTATCTTATCAATATAAGTCCTTTATGACAAGACAAGTAGTCCACATGATCTGCCACAAATCACTCAATGCTAATGATAAAGGATGTATCACCAAAATTTCTCATTTTAAAACTTTGAGATAAGATTTTCTTAGTATCGCATAATATCTCAATGTCACTGTTAGTTAAAAAAATGTCATTAACATGTAAAATTAATATAATAAACAAGCTGCCACTGATCTTAATGTGGATACACTTATCTATAGTATTTTCTATAAAGTCATATGAGAAAATTACTTCATGAAATTTTAGGTACTACTGTCGTGACACCGTTTCAACCCATAAATGAATTTCTTAAGTTTACAAACCATATATTTTGAAATATCAACTAAAAAAATCTTCTCGTAGCATCATATATCTGTTGCGCAGTACGCCAACAATGCAATAGGCCGAGATCCAATCTCAGGCCTCATCCACAAACGATAAACGGATGAAAATATAAACTAGAAACAGATCAAAGCAATCCAAACAAACCACAAGACAAGATATACGTGAAAAAATCTCAAACAAGGGTAAAAAATCATGGATGCAAACTTCCACTATGAAGAAACAAAGATTACAAGGCAAAATACTAACCTCTCCCTTAGAAGAATATAGAAAACCCTTAGCCCACACCTTTGGAATTACTTCCCAATATTTCTCATCTATCTAAAAAATTCCTAAGAACCCCTATTTATAGTTTAGGTAACTTCCCTTCCGCATCCCAGTTGCGAAAGGACTCAAATCTGCAGTTTCGTGCAAAATCGCGGAACAAACTGCGTAACCTACGACCGGTCCTAACTCCCCTACGACCGGTCCTAAACCCCTACGACTGGTCCTAGCTCTCCTACGACCGGTCCTAGGCCCCTAAGACTAGTCTTGAAAATTCCAGGACTGGTCCTAAACGGGAAAAAAAAATAGCACAACTCGCTGGACTTCGAGACGTGCTGGGGCTCGAACCTACGACCGGTCGAAGACGTCCTACAACCGGTCGAAGGCGGCCAAATGTGGCTCCACATTCTCAACAATCTCCCACTTGGAGACACATTGTCATAAACCTTCTTCTTCTTCATCCGGAGTGCACCACCTCCCCGTCTTCAAGCATGAAGACCAATCAAAGCTTAACAGAGCTTCAGCTTCTCCCTTGTGACCGCCTTAGTCAACATATCTGCAGGATTCTCACATGTATGAATCTTCTCCAGAACAATCGATCCATCTTCCAGTAATGACCGTATGAAGTGATATCTGATGACAATATGCTTGGTCCTTGAATGAAAGGCTGAATTCTTAGCCAAGTGTATTGCACTCTGATTGTCACTGTACAACTTGCAATCTACTTGCTTCTTACCCAACTCTTCCATAAAACCTTGCATCCACACCATCTCTTTGCATGCTTCTGTAGCTGCAACATATTCTGCTTCTGTCGTACTGATAGATATTATCTTCTGTAACTGAGAAACCCAACTGATTGCAGCACTGCCCAGAGTAAAGACATAACTTGTAGTGCTTCTTCTGCTGTCGATATCTCCTGCCAAATCTGAATCCACGTAGCCTTACAGCTTGATTTTCGATCGACCATAATACAGCCCTACATCCTTAGTACCCACCAGGTATCTGAGGATCCACTTCATAGCTTCTCAATGTTCCTTTCCGAGATTGTTCATGAACCTGCTAACAACTCCCACTGCTTGAGCAATATCTGGCCACGTGCTTACCATAGCATACATGAGACTCCCAATCGCTGACGCGTATGGGACTTTGGCCATATAGTTCCGTTCCTCCTGCGTCTTTGCACCTTGCTCCTTAGATAGCTTGAAGTGGTTGGCTAATGGAGTGCTAACCGGCTTAGCACATCCCATATTGAATCGATCAAGTACCTTGGATATGTACTCTACCTGTGATAAAACCAATTTTTTATTTTTCCTGTCACGCTTTATCCTCATGCATAGGATTTATTTTGTAGCTCCTAAATCCTTCATGGCAAATTCTCTAGACAATTGTCTTTTGAGATCTGAGATGTCCTTCATGCTTGAACTGGCCACAAGCATATCATCAACGTACAGAAGAAGGATGATGTATGTCGTATCAAACTTCTTCAAGTAACAACAGTGGTCTGCATGACATTTTCTAAAACCATTTTCCAACATGAAACTATTGAACTTCTTGTATCACTGCCTCGGGGCCTGCTTCAGGCCATATAGACTTTCCTTCAGTCTGCACACCTTGTTCTCATTACCTGGTGCCACGTATCCTGTTGGCTGATGCATATATATTTCTTCTTAAAGATCCTCATGAAGAAAGGCTGTCTTAACATCTACCTGCTCTAGATGTAAGTTCTCTGTAGCCACTATACTCAAGACCATACGAATCGTAGACATTTTCACCACAGGTAAAAATATTTCGGTGAAATCGATACCTGCCTTCTGTTAAAACCCTTTTACAACCAGTCTCGCCTTGTACCGTTTCGAACCATCATGCTCCTCCTTCAGTCTATAAACCCACTTGTTATGAAGAGCTTTCTTACCCTTGGGTAGAGTGACTAGCTCCCATGTACGATTAGACTCAAGAGAGTCCATCTCCTCATCTATGGCCTGCTCCCACTTAACCCGTGTATCTGACTGTAATGCCTCTTCAAAACACTCTGGCTCACCATTATCTGTCAGCAGTAGATAATGTAAGGAGGGTGAGTATCGGACCGTGGGTCTCCTCTCCCGAATAGACCTCCTCACAACCGGTGTCTATGGCTCTGCCTCATAATGCTCCTGTGCACAATCATCCTGTGACGTTGTAACACCCATGTCCGGTAACTCTTCCAACTCTACGAATTCCTTTTTCTCGACCTTATTTTCTTGCACACTGTCCTTATGCATCACTTTTTCATTAAAGACTACGTCCTTTCTTCTGATGATTTTTCTATTTTCTTCATCCCAAAATGTGTAGTCAAAATCATCCTGCCCGTAGCCTATAAACGTGCACCTCCTGGACTTCGCATCCAGCTTGTTTCTGTGCTCTGCATCAATGTGAACATATGAAGTGCAACCGAACACTCTGAGATATGTAAGGTTCACTTCTTTCCCACTCCACGTTTTTTCTGGTAGCCCACCATCCAATGGTGCTGAGAGACTTCTATTGATAAGATATACGACAGTATTTACAACATCTGCCCAAAAGGTCTTGGGCAACCCTGCGTGTAACCTCATGCTCCTGGCGCGCTCAAGGATGGTCCTGTTAATGCGCTCAACCACACCATTCTGCTGTAGTGTCCCTGGAATCATTTTCTGATATTTGATTCCACTTGCTACACAATACTCCTTAAACCTCTTATCACAATATTCTCCCACATTATCAGATCTGAGACACTTTACTGTTTTACCTGTCTCATTTTCTACCATAACTTTCCACTTCTTAAACGCATCAAATACATCAGATTTATGCTTTAAGAAATAAACCCACAGTTTTCTACTAGCATCATCAATAAATGAAACAAAATAACGTGAGCCACCAAGAGATGATACCTGTACCGGTCCCCACACGTCAGTGTGTACAAGCTCCAATAGATGCGTCTTTGGAGCGCGTCCTGTCTTCTTGAAGCTTATCCTCTTCTGCTTGTCATATACGCAGTCCTTACAGAATTCCAAGTCAAGAGACTTCAGCCCTGGTAGCTTCCCTTTTGATAACAACACTTTCATCCTTTTCTCACTTATATGTCCCAACCTCTAATGCCATAACTGTCCATTCACTCCAGTTGATGCGACTGAGAGTGAACTATACGATCCTAAAGTCACATACAAAGTACCTTCCTTTTTGCCTCGAGATATCACCAAGGCACCTTTTGTGATCTTCCAGGAATCACTGGTGAATGTCATCACATAATCAGTATCGGCCAACTGCCCAACTGAGATCAGATTTCTTCTCAAACTCGGTACATGTCTGACATCCTTCAGTTTCAAAACCGTTTGTCTTTCTGTCTGACCTGAACATTCCCATTTTCAACAATACTGCACGGCTCATCATCACCCAGGTAGACTCTCCCAAAGTCCCCTAACACATAATCACGCAGAACTTCCTTACATGAAGTGGCATGAAACGAAGCACTTGAGTTTATAACCCAAGACTCATTCCTCGCATCAAGAGACAAGATCAACGCCTCTGTGTCGCTCTCCTCAGACAGATTCACTGAATCCTTCCCACCTTGAGAGCTTCCATCTTGTTTCTTAAGCGCCCTGCAATCACGTTTCATGTGCCCCTTCTTGCCGCAATGCCAACACCCGTCTTTGTCTTTCGGTCCCTTGGACTTCTTCCTCGACTTAGAACTCCCGTATTTATTGCCTCCTCTGTTCTGCGATCTTCCTCTTTCTTCAATGTTTAGAGCATTCCCTGCATTCCTTCTAGATTCTTCGCTGAGAATTAAACCGGCCACATCATCAAATTTCAGCTTTGTCGACCCTGAAGAATTGCTCACAGCAATCACCAAACCATCCCAACTATCTGGCAGACTGGATAAGATCAATAACGCCCTGACCTCATCGTCAAAAATGATGCCAACGGATTCCAACTGGCTCGTGACTGTATTGAACTCGTTTAGATGTTCAGCCACGCTCCCACCATCTGACAACTTCATGTTGAATAGCTGTTTCATAAGATGAACCTTGTTGGATGCTAAGGGTTTTTCATACATGGTGGCTAGGGCTTCCATTAATTCTTTTGTCATTTTTACCTTAGATATATTGAAGGCAACGCTCTTAGACAAAGAGAGTCGGATCGATCCTAAAGGCTTTCTATCCAGTAAAAATCATTCATCATCTGTCATCTTTTCTGGTTTCTTCTCTTTTCCTTATAGAGGAATGTAGAGGTCCTTCTGATACAGATAATCCTCCATCTGCATCTTCCAGAAGGTAAAGTTTGAACTATCAAACTTCTTAATTCTAGTTTTTCCATCTTCCGCCATCGCCCCTAATAGAATTAAACCAATAGCTCTGATACCAGTTGTTGCGCAGTACGCCAACAACGCAGTGGGCCGAGATCTAATCTCAGGCCTCACCCACAAACGATAAACGGATGAAAATATAAACTAGAAATAAATCAAAGTAATTCAAACAAACCACAAGACAAGATATACGTGAAAAAATCCCAAACGAGGGTAAAAAACCACGGATGCAAACTTCCACTATGAAGAAACAAAGATTACAAGGCAAAATACTAACCTCTCCCTTAGAAGAATATAGAAAACCCTTAGCCCATACCTTTGAAATTACTTCTCAATATTCCTCATCTACCTAGAAAATCCCTAGGAACCCCTATTTATAGTTTAGGTAACTTCCCTTCCGCATCCCAGTTGCGAAAGGACTCAAATCTGCAGTTTCGCGCAAAATCGCGGAACAAACTGCGTAACCTATGACCAGTCCTAACTCCCCTACGACTGGTCCTTGACCCCTACGACCGGTCATAGCTCTCCTACGACCGGTCCTAGGCCCCTAAGACTAGTCCTGAAAATTCCAGGACTGTCTTAAACGGGAAAAAAAAACAGCACAACTCGCTGGACTTCGAGTCGTGCTAGGGCTCGAACCTACGACCGGTCGAAGACGTCCTACGATTGGTTGAAGGCGGCCTAATGTGGCTCCACATTTTCAAAAATATCCATTCTCTTTTATATCTCAAGAGAGATATAGTTTTGACATCCATCAGGAGCAATTTCAAACCTATATGAGGCATAAGAGCTATTATAATTCTGGACGAGTCTTTCTTATTATTAATGAGAAAGTTTCTTTGAAGTCAACACATTTATATTGAATAAATTCCTTAGCAACAAGTATGGCTTTATATATTTTAATATTATTCTTAGAGTCTCATTTAATCTTAGACACTCATTTATAACTAATTAGCTTAATCCCTTTGATTATTTCTCTAAGATCCCAAGCGTCCCTGTCCTTCTTAAAATTTAACTCATCATTTATAACATTAAACCATCAAGAAAAGTTTGCACTATATTTGGCTTTTGTAAAAGGATTCAGAATCTTTTTCCATTCTTATATCAAATTCATGCTTCTACAAGTAGAAAATGTAATCGGAAGGAATTGCAAACCTCAACTCTCTTTAAGATCTTCTTAATAGCTCATTATCTTAAATTAACTTTTGATTTCCTTTTTTGGTGGGTTATATAAGGGATTTATCATGGTGAGATACGATGATTATGGGCTCAATTGCAAAATGTATACCCACGTTATTGGGAATGATCATGATGAAAAATAAGATATGATTTTTCTTGAATATGATATTTCTAATGTTCAAACTCCTACGATTATCAGTATCCTTAATGAATCTGGCATTTCCAGACTTTATAATCCTAATGGAGTAGGAAGGACAGTAGAATTTAAAACCTGTTAACCTTTCTAAATATCCAATAAAAAAATTAATGGTTATGGGATCAAGTTCTCTCTCATATGGTTTATTGGGTTTGGCCACTATAGGACAACCTTAAATGTGAAAGTATCAGAGATTGATTTTTTTATATATATATATTTTTTTTTCCATTTCATAACGCATAAGAATTTTTTTATACAACATTACTAGGAATCTTATTAAGGTTATGTATAACGGTTTTGATTGCGTCACCCCACAAACATTCAAGCAATGTGGAATTACTAATCATGCGACACACCATTTTCATTAGGGTGAGATTGCACCTTTCTGCCACACCATTTTGTTATTGAGTTCCAAGCAAAGTGTATTGGATGACAATGTCACAATCCTACAGGTATTTAACGAATGGCATAAATTAAGTCGTAATTCTTCATATCTACCATAATAATCACTACCATAGTTAAATATGATGACTTTAATATTTATGTCAAGTTGATTTTCTGCTTCAACTTTATGGATTTTAAAGGTGTATAGTACATCTGATCTTTCATTCTATGAAGGTGATAAAATATATTTATCTACTCCAAGATGCAATAAGAAATGGTCTACAAATGTATGTATGTATCACCTCTTAAAGTTCTATACTCCTAATTGCACTTTTCGTCCTCACTTTAGTTAGTTTACCCTTTATATAATATGTGAAAATTTTATAATCAATGGAATCTAAAGAATGAAGAATTCTTTCTTATATAAGTCATTCCAATCTTTCATGAGATACGTGGCCTAATCACCTGTGCCACAAAATAGGAGAATTTTCATATTATATTCTTCTCTTATTATTATTATTATTTTATCTTGTTTACATTTAAAGAATTTACATTATAGACATGCGAAGCAATCAATTCTACTTGATATAGGTTATTAATTATAGTTCTAATGCTAATCACATTCTAATAATACTAAATATTAAAATTTTCATTATCAAATTTAAACATATATTTAAATTTTTCTAAACGAAAATATAAAATAAACTAAGCATTTTAAAAGGCACATGAACTATATCTACCAGATCTAATATATGACTCAAGTTTAACCTATGACTATAGACTCCAATTGCCTTTACATCCACTCTAATATTGTTGGCTATGTAAATTGATCGCTCCACATCAGTTGGTAACTAGTTATGTAGCATGTCTTTCATATAATTATAAATGTGAATAATTGTACTAAAATCAATCGACATATCAATGAGGTTAAATTTAAATAGATGTCTGAATATGTCTGAATGAGAAATAGAAACTAAATTATGCCTTATATAAGGCATATAAAATATATTTACTAGATCTAATATATGACCTGATTTTAGCCTAAGGTTACAAACTTTAATTGCCTTTATGTTAATTGTCTGTTATAGAATCTAGAGGTCAATTTTTAAAATCTTATTTTCTTTTCCTTTTCTCATTGTGTCTCTATCCTAAGGTTACAATATGGTTACTATGTGTCTTACCCTGCTTACCAAGCCTTTCCTCCTCTTACAGGCATTAAGAGATTAATATGTCCAACATATATTTTTCTTTTTGGATGTTATAGTTGACTTGGAACATATTTCATTAATGAGTAAGGAGTTCATGATCAAGTAAACTAATTGATCATCATGTATTTGAAGGCCCAATGAGCAAATCTTGCAGACCACTTCAATTAACTCTACAATGTATTCTCGTATGTTTCCATGACCATGATAAGATGCGAAAGTCAATTTACTCATTAGTGAACTTACTTCAACCTTGTCTAATTTCTTAAATCTATTTCCTATTTCAGTTAGGAAAGTCTTGGCCTTTACCGTTTTAGACAAGACACCCTTTATTCGCTCAAAAATCGAGTGATTCATGATTTTAAGATAAATCTTGTTGGATTTGTCCCATGCCTTATGATGATAAATTTTTGACTGAATGCTCATGTCAGTAGTTTAGGAGGTTCCAGCTCTTCCAATGAAAGGTCCATTTCATACATCTCAGGATTCTCTTTATAGATTCTTTATATTTAGGATAACTAGACCTTAGAAAAAGGGGGGCACAAAATTGAATTAAGTTTAAATATTAACTAATTGTAATTATATTCATATTATTAAACATATTTAGCTTAATTTAAATAGTTTATAAATATAATTAAGTATCATGTAAATTTATACCCTTAAAAAAAACTAAATATCAAATAAAAATTATGATCAACATTTAATTAATTGGGGCTTTCAATTTCATTATCTAGGATAATGATGGGCGTAATTAAACAATGCTAGTGAGAGTTTGACTCATCACTACGACTCTCGTAGGATGAAGTCATGACATGCAAGTGACTGTTCTGAACATGAAGCTATTCGATACTAATCATATTATAAATTTAATATAACACTTGTGGGCAAGATGGGTTTCTTAGCCTTATATCACCAACGTCATTTACTCCACGCCGCTTGTATCCTTGTCAAGCATTGATCATCAATGTTTTTATCATTGTCCGCATTGAACTCAAACATAACTCTATGCAATCCTACTATTATGTTCCATAATTATAAGTCAGAATTCATAAAATTTTCATTGATGGGACCAATGTAGTGGCTAACACAATCGGTCCAATTCATGAGTTTATACTCATGATTGCCAATATAAACCTGCCCTCAATAAATTATGTGAAATAAAATAGTTTGATTTGGCCCAGTAAGTTGTTAGTATTGAGTGTTGAAAGACAAATAATTTTAAAGGAACACATAACCAGGTTTTGGCTTCCCCTTCTCTTTAAAACTAACAATTCATATTAATTTATGAAGTATGGGTAAAAAAATCCAAACTTAGCATAATCATGACTTTATATGTGTAGAAACTGACCCAAAATGAGAGTAAAATACTCTTCAAATATTGGTTGAGCTTTAACCCCTAGGCAATTCAATGACTATTGAAAATCCAATCGATCAAATGGGTAGGACCCTCTGCACTTCACGAGAGCAATTGATGGACCTGATCGACATAACTGAAACCTATTTAATCAACTCCTGGTTGATCATACAGACTCCTCGGGAAATCCTGTTTATGCCTTATTTTGATAAAAACTTGTCTATATCCAACTTGTAAAGCATCTCAAATCCAAATAAGTCACATATTAAGGGTTCTTGGCATCTTTCAAATGCAACCAACAACAAAATGAAAGTACTAGGTCTGTTGCAAGTTAATTGTGATGTCATCACCCTTACTTTCATTTTTCGATTCGGTGTCAAGGAACCCATTTTCGTCAAACAAAATGGTGTTAAGTGGACCGTGGACTCGCTACAAGTTGATGACCACTTGACATGCTTTATACCTAACCAATAATTTCAATCTATAAATCTATTATCTCAGCTACTAGTGCTCTTAAAATTTCTGACATGCCGAGGTTGGCATCGGGGATATTCGACATTCTCTTTTGCATAACAAATGATGTATGATCTCCCTTTCTTTCTCACATCTTGATCAAGCTTAAATCGCATTCTATTCCACATAGTCCTAACAATTTGCATCATCAATTTACACTTCTATTTTCTTTCTTTTGCATCTCTTATTCTTTATTATATTCATCTACCCAGAGTCATTTGACTTTGCGAAGTAAGTTAGGATCTTTTTATTTTTATGTGCTCGACCCTTTGTGGATTATGTGAAGCATGGCCAGATATATCATGCTGATATTCTGTTAAATCTCCTAAAAGTCATCCAATCCCGTAAAGTAGAGACAACACATTGTTATGTGTATTTCAACATTTCTATGAAAGTTTGAAAAAAGTTAATATCTTGGTTTGGTTTTTGTCTCTTTTTTTTTGTTGCTTTTCTTTAGTCCCATATTGGATAGAATGGAAGAAGAAAAAAGTTTAATATATATTTACCTAACATAGACACTTGTCAGGTGTGTTGAACTATGCTCAAGCCCGTATTCACGCATAAGGGGTATAGCTAGTGGGAAACTTGGCCCAAAAACCTTTAACCAGGCTTGTGCATAGTGATGTACACGAGTTGAATAGAGTCGAGCTTGGCACGGCTCGGCTCGGTCCTCGAGCCTGTCTTGCTAGCTCGGCTCGACTCGGTTAGTAGCTCAAGCCAAGTTCGAGCCTGTTTGGCATTTTCTTAAATAAGTAGAATGCATATTCAATTTCTCACAGAATGTAAAGCAGTAACAATATTTCAAAGGTTTTCATCAAACACCTAGAGAGCAGCATCAAAATTAAACACCCGGGCGAGCAGTGTTAAAATCAAATAGCTAATATATCCATTCCTTCCTCGCTAACACTTCATTGAGTCATTTCATCAAACACTAGGCGAGCAGCATTCATATCAAAATAACTGAGTCATCGAGTTGATTCGATTTAAGTCGGTTCGAGTTGAGGTTCGATCCGAGTCGAGTTGAGCTCGGGCAAGCTCGAACTCGGCTTGAATTTTTTTCGAGCTCCAAAAACCAGCTCAACTTGGTCTGAATCCAATTTTGTGCCGAGGTGAGTCGAGCCTTTTCCTGTCGAATCAAGTGAGCTGACCGAGCTAACTCGACTTGTGTACTCTACCTATGCGCAAGTGCACACCTGCATATACTCGCACGCCTGGGGGTGCAATTTAAGCCCGGATGGCCTGGATAGCTTCCTTGAAAAGTCTTGATGGCCCACTTGATAAGGTCGTTTCTATAGTGAGAAATGTGCCTCCGTTATTCAAGCATGTCGTCACAATCATTTTTTTTTTAGTAAGTCTTTTTTTGAGATGTTGATTTAGGTCTTTAAAAATGGATTAGGGTTATAGTTTTTGGCATTACCGATATAGAAACAACCTATCTCCCTTCTTTAATATCTACTTCTCGATTTTTTCTTATAAGCAAAAATTGAATTTTTGTTAGGCAAAAAGAAAAGAAGGTATAATGTTGTGTGGTGACTTATTGGTGTTAATTTTCTACCAACGAGTGCATGCTGTGTGAATTATTACTGGGGAGTTGTATCATGGGAGATAGCCTCGTCGGTGACCTACACTGGTTCTCTACATTGAGCGGCATGAAATATCTCAAAGATAGCGAGACATACATGCCTCGACCTACCACCTATGCAGATTACCAGTGATCTGATTGTGCCAAAAATAAAGATATGCTTAACAAGTGTGAGGTTCCTTTGCACATATTTCTTTATGTTGAACATTTATTGTTTATAGTACAATAGTCTTAACACACATTGTGCGAGAAAAAGAGAGTGCTTAACCCCTTCCTCTTCTGTCGCCTAGGCCCTTACCCAGAATCTTCGGTCTTAAATCAATCATAGGTAGAAGTGTACATGAGTCGATCTGAGTCGAGCTTTGCCCAGCTCAGCTCAACTCGGCTAGCAAGATACCTCAGCTCGAACTCGACTTGTCTCGATCATCGAGCATGGATTGAGAGCTCGACCTGGCTCGGTCAACAACTCGTTCCAGTTCGAGCTAAGTTCGAGTTTTCAAGTTGAGTTTGAGTTTGAGTTTTCAGGTGGGGTCTGACCGTTCGATTGGGCCATAGCCACCAGGCCAATGGTCAGGTGGGGTCCACTAATCGAACGGATGTTGGTGAATAAAGAGATGTGGAGAGGAGTAGGGGAGAGCACATTTCAATTGTCGGTCATCCAAGCGAACGCTGGAGAATAGAGAGAGAGAGAGAGAGAGAGAGAGAGAGAGAGAGAGAGAGAGAGAGAGAGAGAGAGTAGTCGTCGGTCGTCGTTTGAGGGTGGGAGAACGGCGAGAAAGAGAGGAGAGGAGAGTGGTCGTCGGTCGCTGTTCGATCGCTGGAGAACGACGAGAGAGAGAGAGAGAGAGAGGGTCTGGGTCGGGTGCTACCGCTGGACGGCTGGAGTGAGCTAGGATTTTTAGGGTCGGGCGTTGAAGAACAGCCGAGACTCGAGTGGGTTAGATTTTTTTTAAAAATGTTTTGAAATATATATACTTGGTCAAAAAATCAAACCGAGTCGAGTCGAGCTCGATCCAGCTCGAACTCGACTCGAAAGTTTTTGAGCTCAATAAAACTGGCTCGACTCAGCTCTAACATAGTTTTAATCCGAGTCAATTCGAGCGAGCTAGCTGAGCTAACTCAGTTCGTATACAGCTTTAATTGTGGGACTCACTTGAGTTAGGAAATCTTATAATTCCTTGACCTATAAGCGATTATATAGTTTTTAGTCAGCCGTAAATTCTATGATTTATTTGGTTAGTGAAGACTCCAAAAACCAAATGCATTTTTTACATCTAAGTAAATTTCACATCCCATCTGTGTAATAAAAAACATAAGACAAGGTGACGACTCACCAGGATGCGTTCACAGAATTGATGACTTTAGCAAGGATACCTAGCCAGTAGCCAAGGTTCGACTTGAATGTACAACTTTTTTGGGGATTGTATAATTTCAACAAATTGCCCTTCCAATGAATACTAGTCTTGTTTTATTTTCCTATACTATTAACTAACATTCTGGTGAATATTGTTCATCTACTAACCTACAACCTACTAACATTCCAGTGAATACTGGTCTTATTTACTTTGCCGCTCTCTAGCGAATCCTTGTCCTACTTACTTTCCTGCACTTTTTTTTTACTTTCTTAATATTCTAATGCCCACCGGTCTTGTGGTTAACTTCTGCTTGTAATTTACTTAGGTATTATTTGGTAAACCAAAAAATAATGTCTAAAAATTAATTTAAGTTCTCAAAACTTAAAATGCAGAATTTTAGTATTTATCAATACTGAAAAATCCGTTTGTTAATTTATCGTTAAAAAGTATTGATATATGAAAATAAGCACTTTATATATATATATATATATATATATATATATATATATATATATATATATATATATAAAACCTCGTTTGGTAAATAGAAATAAAAAATCTGAAAATTAGCAATTTGTCATGTGTGCCCTCGTTATCTCAATTTTTATATTTTGTAGAATATAAAATGAGGTCATTATTGTCATGCTACCAAATTTAGCATACCTCTGTACCATCCAATAAAATTTTAATAATTTTCCCACTAAGTAAAGCCAGTGAATGAATGGTATGGATCTTTTATGTTTCCAACGTGTAGTAACATGAATTATTGTGCAAGGAGGCAAGTAAATATATTCGTCCTAAAGAAATGTAATATATGTTGAGGTCTTTAGTTTCTATATTGTTTGTTGCCTTTAATTTTATAACAAAAGTGCTTGGTGAAACAACTCACACCATTGATGGGCCATGAACTATATTCTTCTTATAGAATAATCATAAACCTTTGATTGGTGTCATTATGGGACAATCACACTAACTAACCGATATGAACCATGTGCTCTTTCTAGTTCAACATAAACCACTCTATAAGTGCAATAAAGATAAAGACTATTACACAAAAATCTTCTTAAATTAGAGGATCGATGCCCACCACGTTGTTTGTTCGCCATCCAACTTATTCATAAGCTCACAAGACCCGGATGAAGAGAAAACACAGATATTGGCTTGATCCAAAACTTGTGTGGCCCCCAATAAGTTTTCCCTGATAGGCATTCAATTCCACTACTTTTTTGTAGTGTGGTCCACTTGAGCTTTAGATTTGCCTCATTTTTTTTGCTCATAACCTAAAATAATCCGTCAAAATGAATAGACAATGTGGATATAATACATACATCATGGTAGGCCTTTAAAACCTTGCCACATCATTCTACTACTGATCTGAATGGTGTGTTATACACTATGCAACATATGCCCATTGCCTTTTAAAGCTTTCACAGGGACATCTTGTGGTGGGAAGCTAATCGAGGCCCACCATGAAATCCACCCTGTCCATCCGTTTTGCCACATCATTTTAGGACACGGGCCCTAAAATGGGGTAGATCCAAAACTCAAGTGTGGCACACGATAGGGAAAAGTGGGCAATGAAATGCCTACCATTGAAACCTCCCCACGGTCCATCATGATGTTTATATGCTATCCATATTATTCATAAGGTCATTCCTATTGGGATGAACTGAAAACACAAAAATATTAGTCTAATCCAAAACTTTTGTGGTCCTAAAATGTTTCAACAGTGGACTTTTAATCCTCACTTTTACTTATGGTGTGGTCAACTTGAGATTTTGATATGCTTTATTTTTTTTTTTGGGGACCATGCACTAAAATGAGCTAGAAGAATTGATGGAAGGCATGAATATAAAATATTTACCTAGGTGGGTCCTACGATCACAACAATACCCACTAACCCTGGTAACACCTAATCGGCTCATTGGGATTATAGAGGACAAAAATTGCTTTCCCAAGGAGTTCTTGCGCTGGGATGCTAGGTGAGGCCTACCCAGATGTTTTCAAGAAATCCACTTCATTCACTCATTTTACGAGCTCATTTTAGGGCACATAACAAAAAATGAGATAGATCAAAAACTCAAGTGAGCCACATGAGAGCTATGAAATTGAATGGAATAGGATACCACGGGCTCCGCGCGTAAGCTTAGTGGAGTTAAAGAATAATGGTTGTGTCCTTGAGGTGGGGGGGTGATTAGGACCAATTAAAAATTTTATTTTTTTAAACACAATTACTTACTTAAACTAATATATAATTAAACTAAGCAAGACAATGTAATACTAAGGCTTTTAATCTAATAGTGGTCCAATCACATAAACTATAAAGAATGTGGCAATAAAGCAATTAGTATATAAACAAGATAGTGTACATGTGTGTGTGGGATGTGTTACGTACTATCATTCATCTAATCATGCATACATATAATTAAATATTCAATCACATAAGTATAATTAAACAAGTGCTCAAATAACAATCTTAAACACAAGCATGTACAATAGTTTAGTTTTTCTACTCCACTCCTGACAGATGCACTCAACCCATAAGTGTACTAGATTTTACTATCGGATGTTTTAAATTAGGTTCACCTCTAACCTTTACAATCCTACATAAGGATCAACTCTCGCAAGAGAGTACAATATTTTCTTATAAGCTCGCCACAAACCTTGGTCTTACATAAGAACGTACTGACGTACTCTCCCATCGGAGACTCCCGCAAGGGACTTGAGTTGGTTTTCTTTAGCCTAACCGACAACCTCGGTCCTAATCTAAGGACCTACGTTTACTCCCATCGAAGGCTCCCATGGAACTAACATGTACGTACCTGCATTTAGTGAATTCAGCCATACACAAGAGCCTATGCATACACAAGAACATATTCGAGTTTGGGTCATAAACTCTTCTCATATTCAATCCTACACAAGGAAAGATAGTATGAATTCACTCAATGACACTTGTCAAATTGAGCTCCGTTGATGCGTTGTCTTGGGTTGCTTGATCGATGTTTTCACTCAATGAGATTCTGATGAAGGTCTAACACCTTGTACGCAATGCTTCAATGCGCTTACTAAGATGATGTGAGGTTGGATAGAATCTCCTGTAACTAATGGAAATGTGTAAAGTAGAATCTCTTACAACTAATGAAAAGTTGTAAAACTTAGGGTAGTCACCAACAAGGGTCTTCTAAAGAATTTAGAAAAGGACGTACCTATAAAGGTTAGGTCTAGACTCTAGAGAATAGTGGAGATTGAATCCATCTTTAACATTGAGGTCGAAATCCTTATTAAAATGGTAAAGTTCAAGAAGATGAATTAAATCTTATAAAATATGAGGAATTACCTAAGCTTCATTTGCACCAAAAATCCTTTAAAATTTTCAAAGACCGGATCACACACACACACACACATGCGAGTTCCAATGGTAAAAAAAAGATAGGGTAGAAACGACTAGTCTTAGGTTCGATCGCACTGAATTAGATATGAAAGCCTTTAGACAAACTTGATTACTTTCGGTCGCACCAAAGGTGGTCTTCGATCGCACCGAAGCCAACCAAAGAATTCTTTAGGTGGAGTTGAATTACAGGAAATTCTATCCTAGCCCACTGTCTTGTTTTATCCTTTTTTTGTCGGATCGAAGGTGGGTTCGATGGGACCGAAGGTTGCTAAAATCGTGCAGTTTTTTCAACAGTACGAGACCTTTAAAGTCAATCTAGGGATGGTCAATTTAGCCTCCTATGACTCAACGGATGATCAATAAAAAAGTTTACTCAGTACGTTAAGATTATCTAGAGGTTTAGGTTGTTTTGGGTCAATGGTTAAGGTTACCAAGGCACCGCATTTGCCCATTTTTTGCTCCTTAATGCTCCGCCTTCACTTGTATCTTCGGTCGGTTTTCAGCTTCCAAGGGTTCAACTAACTACATGACAAAAGGAATCATGTGATTGACAAATAAAGTATATAAATTATTACACTAACAAACTAAAATTAAAGAAAAAAATGCCTACCGTTGAAACTTTCATAGGCTCCACCTTGATGTTTATATGCCATCCAAACCGTTTATAAAGTCATTACCACTTGGATGAAGTGAAAAAACCCAAAACTTGGCCTGATATAAAACTTTTGTGGCCATACAGCTGTTTCAACTATGGTCACTGATTACACAGTTTCCTCTCATGTAACCAACTTGAGTTTTTGATGTACCTCATTTTTTGACACAAGTTCTAAAGTGGGCTCGCAATATGGAAGGATGTCGTGGATTTCCTGCTACGGGCTTTCCATGGAATCCGCATCCGGCTGCAAAAGCCATGACACCTCCTTTTGTACCGTGTTGACCTGGCAAAATTTTATTACTCACCATGATGCACGTGTTAGATCAACATTGTTCATCCATTTTTTTATATATTACTTTTTGTCATTAGCTCAAAAATGAGATAGATCTAAAGCTCAAGTGGACCACCTCAAAAACCATTGGAGATTGAATGCCTACAGTAGTTGAAAACTTCTTGGGAGCATAGAAGTTTAGGATCAAGCTGATATTTGTATTTTCCCTTCATCAAGGTATGTGTGGCCTTATGAACAGATTGGATGGCAAATAAACATCACGGTGGGCCATAGGAAGGTTTTAATAGTGAGAATCATTGTCCCCACAACTTTCTGTGGTGTGGTCCACTTGAGCTTTAGGTCTGCCTCACTTTTTAGCTCATCCCCTAAAATGATGTGGCGAAATGGATGAACAGGGTGGGTATAACACATAAACCATGATGGGCCCAAAGAACTTTGCCAGGTTAACATATCACACGCTTTGAATTACTCAAAGCTTGCACCGTATTAAAAATAAAAAATAAAAAGTCAGATTTATTATTTAATAAGGAGTTACCGCATTCGGAGAAGCTTAAAATTAAACCCATGTTTTTAGTGAAATTCAAAATAAGCACTTAAATTTTTAGATTTACCAAATGATTTAAATTTGATAAATTCATCGAAAAAAGCCTTTTTCAGCTATGAATGCAAAATTTTAAGTTTTACCAAACAAGCCCTTTTGTTGTATTGTTGAAAAAACAAAAACAAAAAATAGAGGAGAAAAAAAAAAGAAGCAAAAAAGAAGAGAAAACAAAGTAAGAAGAGGCAGATGTAAAGTTAAAAATTAGAAAGCAAAAGGCTATTACATCATGATTGGGCAAAAAAAAACGTATAAGTATTCAACATCCCTCGAAATACGTGTCGAACTTTCAAAGTATCGTCCGTATTCAAGCACAATCCACTATGTCTATCTAAGGCAATTTTCTCGGCCCATCTTCTCCATCTGAGTCACCCAGAGTACCCACCAACGAACCCCATCACTACACTTTCCATGGCTGACATGGTCGTCAGCCTAAAAGGATAACAACAGTGCACCCTTTCATTCTTATCAAAAATATCATCCAAGCTGGCCATCCGAGGGCTTCAACACAAACCATTCAACCATTTCTTTTAACTAGCCATCACGAGGCTACGACATATATCATCCTGTCAATATGATGTAACACCATTTCCATGCATAGATGCTCATGTAATCAAGTCACATAAATTATGCTAGCATATTATCATCATTTACATGTGATGGAATAAAAGCTAAGTTCCATGGGTCTAGTCTATCTTACTAGCCTTTTGTCATTTCATTAAGGAATGAAATCCAAGCAAAAGTCTAGGTGTGCGTGCGTAACACCATTTCAATCTCATCTTGTCCAATTCCAAGATTCTCATCATGCCCCTTGGCTTGTATCTCTCATTTATTTTCTTCCTAACATTCAGTGCGCTTGCCTAAAGCCCAAACCCACATTCAAGGGCTACTCCTTTAAGTGCCTAAGGCCCATGAAGCATTTCTCAATTATTCATCTGCATAGAGCATGTTACAGATATTATCATCCAAGACTACAACATACCCAAGTCATTCATCCAAGTGGTCCGCACGGTCAGTGTGGTCTATGATCATGATTTGATCATTCATCGTATCATAAGATTGGGCTCCACTAAGTGTGAGCCCATGCCCATCAAAGATATAAGTGACAGCCCCCTTGGACCGTCAAAAGAATAATATTTTACATACATATTGCCAATGGACCGAATGGAATCATGAAATCAAAACATACACATCATCATATAACTACATCCTCCAACAATAAGTAACATAAATAAATACATTGAGAAGAACCCCAAGTATTGGCAACACACAATCAGATGGCCCACATATGTAACGATTTGGGTTCCGCATGTGGTCCACACACTAGCCCATGGTTTCGATCCTTTTGGACCTTGAAACGGTTCCATTCTCGACGTAAAAGGGCTTTGCTATACGGCCCACTACACTGCCCGAGGAATATTGAGCGTGGGCCCTAAAATACATAGGTCGAAGTGGGTCACATGGGCTGCGAATATACAACTCATACATTTAGGTGGGCCTAAAGGAGGCTTCAACGGTGCCTATGTGCAAGATATGTGATGAGGCGGGCCATTTGGGCTGCCAAAACAGATGGATAGTATGTATAAAACATATACATCATAGAGGGTCCCACAGAGAGTGGGCCCTCTTGGTGCCACTAGGGTGGGTAGCATGGATACGACATCTACATCAAGGGGACACAGATTTCCTACGAAAGCCTTTCGCAGGAAGTTCATGCGCGGGTGCTAGGTGGATCCCACCGTGATGTTTGTGATAAATCCACACCGTACATCTGTTTTGGGAGATCATTTTAGGAAATGCGGCCAAAAATGAATTGTATACAAAACTCTAGTGGACTGTATGAGAGGAAACAGTGTAGATTCAGTGACCACCGTTTGAAATATTCGTATGGCCACGAAGTTTCATATCAGACGCAGTTTTTGATTTTTTCACATTATCCGAGTGGGAATGACCGAAGGTTTCAATGGTAGAAAACTCATTCCCCGGTTTTCCCTCTCGTCCGGCCCATTGGAGTTTTGGATCCACCTTGTTTTCGGTAGAATTTCCTGAAATGAGATCCCACAATGGATGAACGGTGTGGATTCTTACAAACATTAATGTGGAACCCACTTAGCATCCTAGTGCAGGAACTCCCTGCGAAAGACTTTTCGTAGGAAATCCGCGTCGACATCAAGGTGGGCTCCACGGCGTGCAGAGTCCAGGCCCAAAAAAGTTTCAAGTGTGGGCGTCGTTACCCCACTGTTTTCTGCGCGCGGCCCGCCTAAGATCCGGATCTGCTGCATGTTTGAACTCATTCCCTAAAATAGCTAGAAAATTGAATGGAAGGGTGGATTTATCACAGACATATCAGTGGGCACAAAATTTTTTCAATGGTAGGCATTGATCCCCCACTGTTTTAAGAGATGGGGCCCAATCGAGTTTTGGATCTGGTTCTTTTTTGGCCCATGCCTTAAGGCAATCTGGAGTGCCAGATGGGCGGTGTAGATATGGAATACTTGCATCAAGGTGGGGTCCACAAAGGGCCCCGCAATCTGGACGGTTAGAGGGCAAAATAAACATTACAGGGGGCCTTAGAAAGTTTCGACGGTGGGCATTCCACCACCATGGTTACCTGTGGTGTGGTTCACCTGAGATTTGTATCTACTTCATTGTGGGGCCCATCCCAGTGGGTGGTGTAGAAAGGATGACTTCAATCTACGCAAAATCAAGGGACATTGATTGATCGACAGCCATGCTCGATTGATTGAACATCTCTGAAATTATATGGATTGCCTGTTAGACAATTTTGGTCCATAATCGATCAATTGAACTTTCCAATAGATTGTTTGACAGTAATTCAAATAAATTCTTTTTACAGTAATTCAAATAAATTCTCTTTACTCTTTACATAGTTTTGGACTAGTTCGACCGATTGAGCTTTGGTATGCTTGATTGATTGAAAGGTGCTCGATTAGTGTCAATCGATCAACAGAGAGCTCGACGATGTGCAAGGAATTGCGTAAGTACACGATTTCTTTTCTATTTCGGTTGTGAGGTTGTGATGATATATATATATATAATTAGGATTAAGACAATTCAAAGACGTTCCTAAGGGTCTTAGAGAAGAAAAGCTAAGATTTGGAGAGATTTAAATGGGGCTCTCATCATTATAAGTATATTATCTCTGGTAATATCATTTCACAGTGGATTATTTGTCGCTTTGTGCAGTTATTTTTTCCCATGAGAGTTTTTCTATGTAAAATTTATGTGTTTTCTGCGTGTTTTATTTACATTTTTATTTTTTGTTTGATTGAATTCGGATTTGCTTCCGTGCAATCTTTAACAATTGGTATCAGAGATAATGTTGAGGATTCGAGATCTAATATGAAACATGTCAATGAAAGGTCTAACGTGAAGTACAAAATGGATAAGTTCATCAGTAAAAATAATTTTGAACTATGAAAAGTGAAGATAAGAGGTCTTTTAGTTCAACAAGGATTGCAATACGCTCTCCTTGGTAAGGGAAAGCATCCTGCATTTATGAGTGATGAATAGTGGGATGAACTTAATGAGAAGTCTATAACCTCGATCCAATTGTGTCTAACGGACAATGTTCTCTATGATATCCTATATCAAAGGGTCGTCGTAGGGGTATGGATGAAACTTGATAATTTGTACATGAAAAAATCCCTGGCCAATCGTATATATCTAAAGAAACAGTTCTAAAATCTTAAGATGACAGAAAAATCCGATATCAATGAACACATGAGCAAGTTCAGTGAATTGCTCTATAAACTGACGAATGCGGGGATTAAGATCGAAGAGCAATTCTGTTGAAGTCGCTTACACCATCTTATGAAAATCTCACAGACACTATGATCAACAGTAGGGATACCATCGATGTTGAAACTGTCAACTCAACCATTCATGAGAAGCAGTTGAGAAGGAAAGACAGTGGCAATGGTACCTCTACAGATGCATTAGTTTCTAAGGGAAAGAATTCTGAATGAGAGAAGTACAATTCTCGATCTAGATCCAAATCGAAAGAGATGTGAGAAATGAAACACTGGAATTGTGGCATGACAGGACATATGAAAAAAGGATTATTAGAATCCTAAACATCAAAAGGGAGAAAATTTTAATAATACACTAAAGGAAACCAACACAGTGAAATCTAACGAGGAAGTAGATGGTGGTGATGTTCTCACCATATTAAAATCCGGGTATCTCAGCAATAAGTGGGTTTTGAATACGGGGGCCTCATACCACATGACTTTTCAGTGAAATTGTTTCGCCAATTACAAAGAGTGTGATGGTGGATATGTGTTTATAGGCAATGATATTACCTATAAGGTTGTTAGAAATAGTTTAGTGTGCATCAATATGTTCGAAGGGTTGAAGCATATCCTGATGGATGTGAGACACGTTTCTAACCTTAGGAAGAATCTTATCTCTCTATAGGCATTAGAGGCACTTGGGTGTAAGTTTAATGGTTTTCATAGGATCCTTAAAGTTTCTAAAGGGGCACTCATAGTAATCAAAATATAGTGGAATAACAATTTTTACAAGATCGGGAATATCATATCAGGTGGAGCTGCAACGTCTATAGTGGAGTCCACATCGGCATGTTTGTGACATGTGCACTTGGGCTATATAAGCGAGCGCGGTATGAAAGTAATTTCTGATCGTAGCTTAATATTTATTTTTAAAAGCGTTGATTTTTATATATGTGAACATTATATATATGGTGAATAATCTCAGCAAAATTTTAAGATTGGAAAGCATGTATATAAAGGAGTGCTTGAGTTTATGCATTCAGATGTATGGAGTCCATTGCCCATTGTTTTCACTGGGGCGTCATCATTTTTTATCTCATTCATAGTTGACTACTCTAGGAAAGTGTAAGTTTATTTTCTGAAAAATAAATCTAATGTATTCGCCACATTTAAGATGTGGAAGGCAATGGTTGAAAAGCAGATGGAGCATAAATTGAAGGTTATAAGGATAGATAATGGAGGTGAATTAACTTTAATGGAATTCAACTAGTTTTGTAAAGATGGAGGACTAAGGCATAATACAATGAGGTACACACCTGAATACAATGGTGTAGCGGAACGTATGAATCATACTCTCTTGGAAAGAGACCAAAACATGTTGAGTAATGTTGGATTAAGTAAGAAGCTATGAACTGAGGCCGTAAATATGGTTTTTTATTTGGTGAATAGGTCCCAGTCTACATTGATAGACTGTAAATTTTTTCAAGAAGTGTAGAGTGGTCATGATGTTAACTATTCAGGCTTGCGTGTATTTGCAATGGTAATTTTTATGTATCATCAGTTGAGAGAGATAAGTTAGACCAAATAGTGAAGAAACTCACCTTTGTGAGATATGGTGATGGCATGAAAGGGTACATGTTATACGACCGGGTCACTTGAAAAATTACTTTAAACCGCAGCGTTAGGTTGATGAAGAATCTTTGTTATGTAAGGACGAAAGTAAGGAATCAAAAAAATCAACAATGATTGACGTTGAAATTGAAAGGGGTAAGACACAGTTTGAATATGAGCCATGGACAGAGGTACAAAGCAGGTGGATGAGCCACATCTGATAAGAAATCCACCGAGAAATCATAGATTATCAATTAGATACAGAGATAACTCGAATGTTGCATTTGCCCTCATTACAAATGAGGAGGATCCGTCTACTTTCCAAGAAGCAGTAAATGACTCTGATGCTGAAAATTGGATGATGACTATGCATGACAAGATGGACTCTTTACATAAGAATGAAACATGAGAGTTGGTAGAGCTTGCAGTGGGGCATAAATTGATTGGTTGTAAGTAGATTTACAAGAATAGGTAGGATAGATACAAGGCGACATTGGATGTGAAAATATATGCGTAGAAAAAGGGTATCGACTTCAGTGAGATTTTTATGCCCATAGTCAAGCAAGTGTCTATCAGATTTGTATTGGCATTGGTTGCCGAATACAACCTGAAATTGAAACAAGTGAATGTAAAAATTGCTTTCCTACGTTGGGAGTTGGAGGAGCAAATTTATATGAAGCAACCAGAAGTGTTCGGAGTAAAAGGGGTTGAGAATAATTTTGCAGGTTAATGAGATTGTTATACAACCTGAAACAGTCACCTAGGAAGTAGTACCAAAAGGTTTGATACTTTTATGATTGGTCAGCAATTTACCATGAATAAGTATGATCATTGTGTCTATTATAAGACATTGGATAATAGATAGTTTATTGTATTCGTATTTTATATAGATAATATATTTATCGCCAACCAGAGCATGTCTAAGAATGATACATTGAAGACTGAGCTGTCAGGAACATTTGAAATGAAAGACGATGGGCTACATAGAAGATTCTTGATATAGATATTCATAGAGACAGACAAAGGAGAAAGCTACAGTTATCATATGAATAATACCTTGAGAAGGTATTGATTAAGTTCAGTATAGACAATGCGAAACCAGTTACCACACCCTATGCTGCTTACTTTAGGCTTTTTTCAGAACAATATCCTACTATAAATGAAGGAAAGCAAGTGATGTCTCATGTGTCTTATTCGAGTGTTGTTGGCAGTTTGATGTATGCATAGTCTCTACGAGACCTAATATTTCACATATAATTAGTTTTGTAAGTAGAACCATGGCTAACCTCAGCAAACAACATTAAGAGGCAGTGAAATGGTTACTTCAGTATATACAAGGTACAATGGACTACGTCTTGATGTTTGAAAAGTCATAGAACAAGTTAATAGGCTATATGGATGCGAATTATACGTTCAAATAAATCTTTTTTATTCTTTGGACAGTTTTGGATTAGTTTAGTATGCTCGATCGATCGAAGGGTGCTCAATCAGTGTCCATCGATCAACACTAAGATCGACGATATGCGTGGAGTTATGTAAGTATGTAATTTCTTTCCTATTCTGATTGTGATGATATATATATATATATATATATATATATATATAGTTGAGATTAGGGTAATTTGATTATGTTCTTAAGGGTTCTTGAGAAAAAAAAATTAAAAAAGCTAGGGTTTCGGGATATTTGAAGGGGGTTCTTATCATTACAAGTGCATCATTCCACATAATACGTTTCATAGTAGATTGTTTGTTACTTTGTGCTGTGATTTTTTTTCATGCGAGTTTTTCCACTTAAAACTTGTGTATTCTCTGCGTGTTTGATTTATGTTTTATTTTGTTTTGTTTAATTGAATTTGGGTTTGCTTTCACTCGATTCCCAAAAAGTGAATCCCACTAACGTGATGGGGCTACCCCTGATTGGATTGTTTGATTTAGGTCACCTTTTGCATGGCTCAGAAGTTATATATGAGCAGTACATTAGCAAGAAAGATGGATTGTTTATCAAGCTTGAATACAATGCTTCCATGTGATTGTTTCCCATTATAAAAGTTAGAGCCCAAACAATGGAGGCTATATTTTGACCACATATTCTTATATAAGGTGCAGATGCTGGAATGCATATCATCTCCTGCAAATTTGGCAGACATGGTTGTGCACAAAAAGTAAATAACGGCATGATTGGATAACGAATTACAATCAATGATGTACTATAAAAGTATCATCATTATAATTTTACAATGTTTATTTATTTACGTCATTCGACAGTCAAATGGAAATGTAACATGGAACAGGGAAAGGAATTTGTAATAATTGCAATTTTATGAAATTTCCTATCTAAACATATCATATATTTTTCCATTGATTTGACATTACAATAATGCAAAAGTATTATCATTATAAGTTTACTATGCTAATCCAAACACAAGAACTCTTCAAACACACTCTCAATGGCTTTCCCCATTTGCCCAATTGAGTAAGTTTCAAAGTCCAATTCAACAATTACTTATAAAACCGACCTCATTCTCATCTTTGTATTCCTATTCACAAGGAAGTTTTAAAATGTTAAAGACATTGATACAAAGAAGGTAAGAAAGAAATAAAAACATATTTTTTAAAAAAGGGCCTTTCGAACTAACACAATAGGCTTGCTTGTGTTTCATGCAAGTATATATCTCAGCCGCACCCAATGAATTAGAGGAGAAGCAAGTGCAAGATTAGTAGAAAATTAACAAGTTCGCTAAATGCAAACGTGTGCTAGCCCTGCCATCTACATGTAAGCAAACACATAGATATATTAGACAAGCATTCATGATCCCAATTTTCCATCAGATGGGGTACACTGAAGGGATCTTTTGGATAAAATCAGACCACATACTACTTAGGTGGATTGCAATGTACCTAAAGACTATCAACAAATTTTTTTTTTTTTCCAGCCATTTTCTTGTTTCATATACTATTGCCCGCCTGAAGAATGCCTGGTTTCTCTAGAACTTCTAATGGGATACTCGGATCTCGCCCATGAATATGTGCCTTAGAAAAACTTGAAAATTAAATTAAAGGAAGACCATTCTTAAATGTTGTTATTTACCTTCTTCTTGTAAGTTTATGGGTCTTAATCACATGATACTGTTGGCAATAATAAGAAACAAATGGTCTTAATAAAGCTTGTAAAAAGATAATTTCATGATCATTTTCACCCTTCAAAATCTTCCATAAAAATACAAAAAATGAAAGAAAATTAATGCATCCAATGTTGGAATATTTGGTCAAATCAAATAAACTATTTAAAATCGATGACCAAAAAGAAAAAAAAATTTGAGATAAAAGACTTATAAAGTTGAGTCGAGGCATGACATGAGTCACTCGGCTTGAAATTGAATTTGATCCCCTTGGACAGCGTCTTAAGTGTAATAGGTTTCCAGAGCAATCAACCTCTAGGATACAATGATTATAACCCTGTCCCAGTGGTGCACTCATTGTACGCGGGCTCGAACCACTTGCAGTTTAACCTGAAAATGATGAGTTAACTTAGCGATGAACTAAGAAACCAAAAACTCGTAAACCAGAAAACAGAGTCTTTAGAAGAGTAGAAAGTATTTTCATTTATATTTTTTTTAAACGAACTAGAAGTCCTTATAAAAACTCTGAAGTGATGCATTAAGCACCCTTTCAAAAGGGTTTGATCCGTTAGATTTAAACTCAATAAGTATGACCAACCGATCTAGCACATCTCTTTGGTTTAAAACGAAAAGGCGCAAGTGCAAGTACAGTCTCACATAAATAAAGTTCCGCAAGTACACACACACACACACACCCTCGGCTCGGCCCGCACACGCACACGGGCATGGACTCGACTCGGTTTGGCACGTGCACGTGTGTGGTCAATGGCATAGATTAGAGCTATTTGTATAGCCCCCCACACAACCAAATTCACAGACCCCTTGAATGTGGCTCAAGCCCCAAGGGAAAACCTTATCTTATATACAAGAATATTTTCTTGGGTAAGTCCAATTTATAACTAAACTGACAATTCAAAAGTAACAAAAATTTCGAATTCGTAAGGAAACCAAAACATTTGAAATTTCATTTTTAATATAAATTTTGAAACAAAATACAACATCCAAACCTTTGTTCCTAACAACCAAACCACAAGTTTACATTAATCAAATCCCTTGATCCAAGCTCAATGGTCCACATGGAATCACTTCGATGGGCTAGCTTTGTAAGAGGAAAGAAATTTTAAAATAAAAAATTTAATTTATAATAGCCTTGTTTTCTCTGTGAAGGGTAAATCAATAAAGAGAAAAAAAAAAAAACAAAGGTGCGTAAAAATGTCAAGGTATGCAAAAACTCTTTTAGTTATCAAAGAGATGATTGCAGCACCACCATGTGATGTTGGGGCAATCCATTAGGCCAAAAGGCAGAGGAGGGATATGTGGGCATGAGTTAATGAACAGTTAGGAAAAATCCTTAAACTAGTGTTCAATATTTAACATGGACTTGTGGCCCACTTAATGAGTCTGCGAGCTTGATTTATGGACCAGGGTATGTTCAAGGTATGGCCAGCCACACCTGGTAAGTGGACCAGCTATGCCTAAGAATCATGTCCTTGAACTTTCATTAGTCCCATCTCCTTCTAACATTGCCACTTTATCATCTAGGATTGCATTTGGACGCATGCTTGAATTGAATCGCAACAAATTGCAGTTTCACTGTCATTCCTGTTGAGGGTGAGGCCATGTTGTCTGATGTCTTAAATTTGTCTTTAACTGGGCCAATCGATGCCATCGACAGGCCACTCGATCTCATTGAGCACATGTCGATGCCATCGACTAGAGGTGGGCACCGGATGACTAACTCAACTCGTTTAACTCGTTCCGATCCAACTCAATCCGAACAGAATGGGTGAGTCGGTCCGAACCGAGTAGGCTTCGCCCAATCTGAAATCAAACTGAGTCAAGTTCAAGTTACCTAGTAACTCGATCCAAAACTCGATCCGGTTAGACCCGACTCGATCCGAAACCTGACTCTCTAACCCTAGCCCGACCCGATCCCAAAATATCTCCCTTCCTCCCTCATCCTCCTCATCTTCCAAGCCCAACCTCTCTCTCTCTCTCTCTCTCTCTCTCTCTCTCTCTCTTCCTCCCTCATCCTCCTCATATTCCAAGCTTGGCAACCACCCACCACCTTCACCCTCCTCCTCCTCTCTCTTCTCCGCTCTCTCGATCTCTCCTTCCCTCATCTCTCAATCTGACTCGATGCCAACTCAACCCGACTCGGTACTTCTGACCGGATCGGACTCGGTCTGGATCAAGTCTGGCATGCTGGACTCGATATCAAGTTGGATCGAGTTCAGTTCAAGCCTATTTCAAAACTGGATCAAGTCGAGTCAACCCTAACTTTGTTCGACTTAACTCGATGCCGAGCTCTACCATTAACAGATGCTCAATCCCATCGAGAAAATTCAAAAAATCCTAGTTGATTGTTAGACAGTTCTACTCAATGGCGTCGAAGGGTCTTCAATATCATCGATTGGTCTTTAATGGGTGTTGATGCCATCAAAGGTCTTATCGAAGGCACACACAGAACTACATACATGCACGATTTGTTTCATATTTCGATTGTAGTAGTAGTGCTCAAGAACATTAGTGAGTTTTTTTTAAAGAAGGTTCTGGGGTTATTCGGATCAGTAAGTTTAACCATCTCTTGTAATATTGCTTTCATAGTGGATTGTTTGTCACTCTGTGGTATGGTTTCTTCTCGCGAGGGTTTTTTCACTTAAAATTTATGCGTTCTTTGCATATTTAGGTTACAGTTGATTTTGTTTTATTTGATTGAATTTGGGTTTGCTTCCACGTGACCCCCAACAAGTGGTATCAGAGCTAAAGTTGGGGTTTTGAATTCTAATATGACACATGTCGATAAAAGCATCTAACATGAAGTATGAAATAGAGAAGTTCATCAATAAAAATATTTTTGAACTATGAAAGGTGAAGATGAGAGGCATTTTAGTTCAACATGGATTGCAACATGCTCTCTTTGACAAGGCGAAGTGTCCAGCATTTATGAATGATGAAGAGTGTGATGAACTTAATGAGAGGGTTACAACCTCAATCTAATTGTGCCTAATGGATAATGTTCTCTATAATGTCCTAGATCAAAAGACCGTCGCAGGGGTATGGACGAAACTTGACAGTTTGTACATGAAGAAATCCCTGAGTAGTCATTTATATATTAAGAAATAATTTTACAATCTTAAGATGATAGAGGGATCTGATATTAATGAACACATGAGCACTTTCAGTAATTAATTTTTTATACAAACTGATGAATGTGGATGTTAAAATCAAAGATGAAGATCAAGACTTGATTCTCTTGAATTTACTTCCGCCATCTTTCGAGAATCTTATAGACACACTCATTCATGGTAGGGATATCATCGATGTTAAAACTGTCATCTCAGCCTTTCATGAGTAGTTGAGAAAGAAAGACAACAACGAGGGTACCTCTATAGATGTGCTGGTTGCCAAGGGAAGGAATTTTGAATGAGAAAAGATAAATTCTCGATCACGGTCCAAATCGAAAGGGAAGGGCAAGATAAGCTGTTGGAATTGTGGGATGACAGGACACATGAAAAATGATTGTCGGAATCCTATGGCTCAAAAGGGAAAAAAAATTGATAATATGACGAAAGAGGCCAATACAATACAATCTAGCGAGGAGATGGATGGTGGTAATGTCTTGACTGCATTCTAACCTGGTTACCTCGGTAATGACTAGATTTTGAATTTGGAAGCCTTGTACCACATAACTTCTCATAGAGATTGGTTCACCATTACAGTAAGAACGATGGTTGAGAGGTTTTTATGACCAATGACATTGCCTATAAAGTAATTGGTATCGGCTTGGTACACATCAGGAGGTTCGATGGGGTGGAGCACATCCTGACTGGTGTAAGAGACGTTCCTGACCTCAGGAAGAATCTTATCTCTCTTGGTGTACTAAAGACACTCGGGTGCAACTTCACTAGTTTTGATCGAATCCTTAAAGTTTCTAAAGGGCTCTTACAGTGATGAAAACACAATAGAATAACAATCTTTACAAGTTGATCAAGAATATCGTATCGGGTGGAGATGCAACATCTGTAGAGGAGTCTACATTGATACATTTGTGACAGGCTTATCTAAGCCACATGAGTGAGTGCGGCACAAAGATACTTTCTAATCATAGTTAAATCATGATTTTTATTTTTAAAAATGTTGATTTTCATATATGTGAACATTATATATATGGTAAACAATCTCGACTAACTCTTAAGACCGAAAACTTTGTATGTAAAAGAGTGTTTGAGTATATGCATTCAGATGTATAGACCTCATCGGCCATTATTTTCACTAGAGGGTCATCATTTTTTGTCTCATTCATGGATGATTACTACAAAAAGGTATGGGCTTATTTTCTGAAAAATAAATCGGATGTATTTGCCACATTTAAGGTGTTAAAGGCAATACTTAAGAAGTAAACATAGTAAAAATTGAAGGTTCTAAGGACAGACAATAGAAGTGAATTCACTTTAAAGGAATTCAATCAATTTTGAAATGATTAGGGGATTATAAGGCACAATATAGTGAGGCACACACCTAAACAAAATAATGTAACGGACCGTATGAATCGGACTCCCTTGGAGAAAGTCCGGAGCATGTTGAGTAATGTTGGATTTAATAAGGAGCTATAGACTGAAGCTAGGAATACGATATGTTATCTAGTGAATAGATCATGTCTAAATCAATAGACTGTAAAATATTGAAGAAGTTTGGAGTGGTTATGATGTTGACTACTCAGGATTGCATGTATTTGGTTGTGATGCTTACTTTAATGTACCATCAGTTGAGAGATAAGATATACCAAATAGCAAAGAAACTTACCTTTATGGGTTATAGTGATGGCATGAAAGGGTACAGACTGTACAATTAGGTTACTCGAAAAATCACTTTGAGTCGCGACATTAGATTCGATGAGGATTACTTGTTTTGTAAGGACGAAGGCAAGGAACTGGAAAAATCGATAGTAATCGACGTTAAAATTAGAAGGGTTGAGACACAGTTTGAGGTTGAGCCAGGAGCAGATGAAAAAGCCACCTTTGAGAAGAAATCCGTTGAGAAATCGTAGATTGCCAGTCAAATACATGGATGACTCAAATATTGCATTCATACTCATTACGGATGAGGATGATCTGTCTTCCTACTAGGAAACATTAAATGGTTCTGAAGCTGAGAAGTGGATGGCAACCATACATGACAAGATAGACTCTTTGCCTAAGAATGAGACATGGGAGCTGGTAAAGTTTTCAATTGGGCGAAAATCAATCAATTGCAAGTGGATCTTCAAGTAGAAGCATGATAGATATAAAGAAAGATTGGTCACAAAAGGGTATACGCAAAGGGAGGGTGTTGACTTCAACGAGGTCTTCATGCCCGTGGTCAAGCAAGTGTCTATCAAAATTCTATCTTCGTTGGTTGCCTAATATAACCTGGAATTAGAATGGATGGATGTGAAGACTGCATTCCTATATGAGGAGTTGGAGGAGTAGATTTACATTAAGCAAACAAAATGGTTTAAAAGAAAAGGGGTTGAGAATAAAGTTTGCAAGTTGATAATGTAGTTATATGACCTAAAATGCATAGGTAGTGATACAAAAGGTTTGATACTTTCATGATGAGTCAAAGGTGTAACGTACCAGATTTTTCCTGTTTTGGATTTTTAAAAACCCTTGAAATTTTTTTGATATAATTAGATCACGTTACCATTGACTGACCCTTAACACTCGAGGTGAGACTATAAGTGGGTGGTACCAGTAAGGAACAACAAAAATTTAATTAATTAATCATAGAAAGCCAACGTATTTGCTCGATCACTTAAACATTGAGTTTAACCTTGTGATTTGTTCACATGGGGACCAAATCTAGCCAACCTATCACTGACTAATTGAGAGAATCGTAACTAAATAAAGACCTACCAAAAGTAAAAAAAAAAAATAGGAGTCAGATCTTAATTAACAAACCAAAGTGACCTAATTATCCTTTTAGCCTAAGAACCCATGACTTAGAGTGACTTTGACCGAATCATCATTTTCGCTAATCATAAATAAGCCACCCTACAAACTTAACTAATCCAAATACTAATCATTGCGCATAAAAAATCTAGATACCCAGTTCATTTCAGAAATGCCCTGATTATCCAAAGAAGCTCTAAGCTGCTCATTAGTGCGTCATTAAACTCGAGACTATAAAAAGACATTCGTCTTAGTGGACTTGACATCCATCATGAGACATCGAGCCGAGGTTGCATATCAAAATTCTTAACTAAGACCAAAAGGCCAAGTGCATGAGATGTATGAATGCATTAAGTGAAAACCTGAAATTTAAATGAAACCAGCCCATTGCTCTTTCGTGAAATTATAACTTTCGGACCGTCGGTTTATGGACAAATTTGGGGTACCGACTAAAGATATTTCTCCACACATATCAGTATAGCCACGGCCACAATTGATCATCGATGACCGTCAATATAAGTTTGGGCCTTCCCGGTTGATCGACATGCCCGGTCATTGTATATTTATGTCCAAACAAAGATCGCATTGTTAGACACATATTCCATGATATAGATTGACCTGTATGCCTCCTAATGGGTCTCATTGATTGGAAACAACCCCCTTCAGGGTTAAAGGGTCATTGAGGCCATTTGCACCACTTTAGGCACTATATAAGGCCCTTATTTGGCCACCCCCTCCTCCCATACGAATTTCAACAAGAGAAAAAAGGAGAAAGGGAGAAGAGAGAGATTGGAGTGTGAGTGATGGTGCACCTTTGCCCTCTCATCCACTCTCTAGCTGTTACGCTATAACAAGAGGCATCATCGAAACTTTCTTAATGGCGATTGGAGGTAAGAAATAGATTCAACTGTATAATCTAGTATTTTGGGTTAAGTTTTCTAGTCTTTACGATGGTTTGTATGATTGTTTAGCCTTTAGTGAATTTTTCCTATAACTCTAATCCTAAGAGTGTTTTGAGTCGGGTGAATCATTGTAAAGATGCAGACCTTTATCCCTACGTTGCCATTTATCGACCCTCGAGGGTCTTAATTAATGATTTTGTTATTCATAAATAGGTTGGTGTATACTAACATGTTCACACTTTGATTTTATCACAATGTGTGTTATTACTTGGTTACGGATGCTCATATATTTGATAAAATGCTTAAGTGAATGAAAATGTTATTTTGTTGATGCTCACATGTTTGATGGACTGCCTAAGTGAATGTTTGGTTTTATTAATGCTCATATGTTTGATAAAATGCCCAAGTGATGGTGTTATGTTGTTGATACTCATATGTTCGATGAAATGCATAGGTAGTTGTGTTGTTAAATTTAGGTTTTATATAAAATCTTGTTGTGATTTTCTGATGAATTGTTAGCTCTTAGTGATGTTTAAAATTGCTTAGGATATTGAGTTAGTCAATAAATCACTTAAACCAAGGAGTGACTCAAATTAGGTCCTTAGGATCGTTCGATTGACCCGAGTTCAACACTAACGACCGATAGTAGCTGGATTACATGGGATGTTTGCAACTAATGTTGGTTGCATTGGGTTTCTACCAGGTCAATTAAATTAATCTACTGGCTGACTGATCATGTTTGTTCACAATGTATGATATAACCAAACTAAATTTAAGATACCTCATTCCCATTGGAGTCCATTCATAATTGTTAGTGTAATATGATCCCACTAAGACTCATAAGTCGGGCATGGTGGTATGGGATACATTGATCGAACTGTTGGCCTATGTTGGGGTAACGAGCCTCCTCATAGTGACCAGTGAGTACTAATTGATGTGAAAGATTGTTGTTCGAATGATTCCCATCAAATTACCTAGCCGATGGTTCCGTGTCAGAGTATCGTTCGAATGACTCGGGCGTAAATGGAATTGGGTGACGAGCCTTTTCTATTGTGGTGATTTGGTTTTATGTGACAAGCCTGCACTTCAGAACTAAGTGATCATACTCGATGTTTGGGTGACAACTCACACCGGGTTGATCCTCATACCTTTGGGTATCATGTCGTACCTTTAAAATTGTTGATTGGTAAAATAAATGGGTGATACCTAAAGTTAGATCAAGGGATACTGTAATGAGCCATTACATGCGATAACGAGCCACATGATCAGAATAAAGACTCGTGATATAACATCAGTATCCTAGCTTCGCTAATATGCTGGATGAATAAAAATTAATAATTACTCGACTAACATACGTATCAATCGCATTGCATTAGATAAGATGTGACAATTTGGCGTTGGAGTCACGTGATGGAGGAGTGTTGGCATTTGTGAAATAGGTGTTGAAGTCGCTTGTGAGGGAGTGTTGGATTATGAGATGGATGCATCGTTTCATAATCTCTCTCATGCATTTAACAAGAGTATTTACAAAATGCTTGATTTCATGTTTATTATTAACCGCGTTGATTGAGTTGATAACATGTGTAACTTAGAACTAATAGAACCATTGAGTTAGCTACTCATTCCCACCTAGGACAGTATTTTAAAATACCAACCAGGCAATATTATTGATGCAGGTACTAGTGAAACCTCATATGGGTAGGCTTGGATCAGCTTGTGCCATAGTCATTATGTTTTGGAGGATTGGGTAAAAACTGAAAACTTTATACTTTAACCATCTTAGGTATATATGTCATGGCTTGTATAGTCCCTATTTTAGGCAATCACGACTATTGAAATTATATTTTTAACTATTAGACCTATATTTCTGAATCTTTTATTATCTCTATCTCGCTTTGGATATGCTAAGTGAATTGCATTACTCTGATTATCGGTGCGTGTAATGAATGTGAATTTGAATGAGGTCACATGTGTATTATCATTGGGTTAACACCCGAAAACTCGAGATCGGGGTCTCCATACTTGGGTGTCGATTTTCAAGCGTTACAAAAGGTTTACTAAGAGTGAATACGATCATTGTGTCTATTTCAAGGCATTGTATGATGGATGGTTCATTGTATTAGTATTATACGTAGATGACATGCTTATCACCAAACATAGCATGTTTGAGATTGATACAGTGAATGCTCAGTTGTTTGAAATGAAATATTTGGGAGCTATAAGGAAGATTCTCGATAAAGATATTCATAAACACAAACAAAGGAGCACACTACGGTTATCACAAACAGAATACATTGAGAAGGTATTGGTTAAGTTTGGTATGGATAAAGAAAAATTCATTAGCACACCCCATGCCGCTCACTTTAAGCTTTCTTCTTAACAATGTCCTACTACAGATGAAGAAAAATAAGTGATGTCTCGTATACCCTATTTGAGTGTCTATGGCAATTTAATGTATGTCATATTCTCTACAAGACTAGATATTTCACATGCAGTGGAGGATGTTAGCAAATACATGGCTAACCCGGCAAATAATACTAGGAGGCAGTGAAATGGTTACTTCAATATAGTCAGAATACAGTGGATTACGTCTTGACGTTTGAAAAGTCAGAGTACAATTCGATAATCTTTGTTGATTCAGATTACATGAGAGACGTGAATAATAGAAGTTACTCGTTTATGTTAATGGGTGGAACGATCAGTTGAATATCAAAGCTCCAGTCTATGGTGACACTTTTCACAACTAAAGCTAAGTATGTGACGGTGACAGAAGCGTTCAAAGAAATCGTTTGGTTAAGGGGATTGATAAATCAGTTGAGGCTTTAGTAGGAGATCATGCTACTTGATTATGATAGCGAAAGAGCGATCAATTTGGCAAAGAATTCTACTTATCACTCACATACTAAACATATCGATGTTCGACATCATTTTATCTGACAGGTACTTAACGAAGGAAACATGATTCTAGAAAAAAAACTCACACAAGTATGAATCCGGCTAACATACCTACGAAGGTGGTTCCTACAGAGAAGTTCAAGTTTGGTGCAACTTTTCTAGGCTTGGTGAAGGCTTAATGAAGACGGAGTGTGCATGAGTAACGATGATGAAGCTATGATGAAATACAATAAGAGATGGTAGCAATGAGTAATGAAGTGTGAAGATTAAAGACATGGTGGAGATTATTGTCTAATGTCTTAAATATGTCTGTAACAAGGTTTATCGATGTCATCGACAGACCACTTGATCTCATCGAGCAGATGTCGATGTCATCGACAGATGCTCGATTCCATTGAGAAAATCTTTTTTTAAAAAAATCTTAGTTAATTGTTGGACAGTGTTAAAGGTTGCTACTCGATGGCATCGACTGGTCATTGATGGGTGTCAATGCCAAAGGGCCCATCAAAGGCGCATGCAGAATTGCGTAATTGCATGATTTGTTTCATATTCCAATTATGGCAGTATATATATCGTGTGTAATCATCATTAGGGAAAAGTTAAGGTTCTCTAAGACGTTCCTAAGGGTTCAACAATATTGCTAGGGTTTTTAAGGAGGTTTTGGGGTTGTTTGGATTGGTAAGTTCATCCATTTATTGTAATATTATTTTCATAGTAGATTGTTTGTCACTTTGTGCCATGGTTTTTTTCCATGAGAGTTTTTTCATGTAAAATTCATGTGTTCTTTGCGTGTTTGGTTTACATTTGATTTCGCTTTGTTTGATTAAATCTGAGTTTGCTTCCATATGACCCCCAACAAGCCAAGGTTTGAAATGGGCGTGTTTCGTCTACTTTGTCCCATATTAGGTTGTTTCACGCTGACATGGAGTTAATGCACCATATAGTTCATGGCTGATATTGGTATGTATTTGGTGATATGTACCGGTTTTAGACGATACTCTAACCTTATTATGGGCTCCAAATTGTAATTTTTATACTTTTAGAGTTGTTTGTAACTTAAAATTTAGAAGTCACCTAAGATGTTCCATAAGAAATAGATACAACCATTTTCCCTTGATGCAAGGAAATGAGTTCTCAACGTTTAAACTGAAATGTGGCGCCATAGATCTTCAATCACTTACATGTACCAATGTGCCAAATTAATCATTGCCCATCTTTTCGTTATGCTCCACTCAGTCCTATGTTGCATGTGTCACTATCTATCTTCTCTTGCACCAGATGTTAATAATGTCCCGCATGTGCTAATATGGTGTAACCTAGTTATCGAAACAATAAGATATACAACACCCAATTGAAAAAAATAAAAAAAAAATTATAAAAAAAGAGATAAGAATCACACTCATAAGAATATTTGGGTGAGGAAGGAATAAATTTAAATGCTTAAAAAAAGAACTCACATTTAGAAAATAAAATAAAATTAGAATGACTACTTCTTGCATCATCCTCCGTATCTGACATTGAATCCCAAAGAAATAGACAGGAATTACACTTACAATAATATTTTAAAAATAAAGAAGTATCTTTAATAATGCCAAACTTCTTCCTACCAATGATTTTAAAAAATTGAAAGTAAAGGGAAAAATCAGAAAAGACAAGCTTTGCACACGCATTTGCAATAAAGCTCACACGCCACTATGACAGGTCCAAATCCAATCCATCCATCTAAACGAAACCGCTATATTGATTCCGTGGCCTAAGAATCATGTTGATCCACTAGCAAGGAGGGCCACGGTTTGCGACAAACTGTGGCATACTAAGTGGACCAGATTTGTTTTAGGGAAAACAGGTAAAATGGATTGGATGTCGCATTGCGTGTACACGAACTCTAGTTCACACGTGTGTGCGTGCTTAGCAAAGCAAAGAGAAGAAAATGGAAGAGAGGATGGGGAACTTGGTTGGTAGAAGGGCTGCAATACTCGGAGAACTCGCCGATGCTGGAAAACATGATGATGAGAGAAACCTTGCCAATCCACCTACAAAATGCGGAGAGCGAGAGAAGAAGAGAAATATTGAAGATGAATTCCGTTCCAAGAAAGCCGAGGAAAGATGTGAAATTCCCGGAAATGGAATGACTTTCCAAATGCGGAAAAGAGGTGTACCTCCTTACTACGTGGGATGTCTCGACCTTTTAGGAATCGGTCACTGTCATGCCTTAACCACCGTCCTTTTCTTTCTTTGTTTTTTGAGAAGTTTACTACCGTACGACCTATTTACCCGCTTAAGTCAGAATAAGCACCAGCTGTACGGACGACTTGTCAAAGTTTGAAAATGCCAACTGATTCGGTGGTAATGCCGCCGACTTCTGAACGTTTGTGCAGTAGTGCTGCCCAGTTTTTTAAAAAGAAATTGAGTGGGTCCCATCATGTGCCCCCATATAATTTTGAATGAACCCCACACTCAATGTTCATGATTTTGGTAGGCCCCACATCCACCTGTGCACTTTTTTTTTTTTACATGAACAACTTTATTTTACTTACATTTTTTTCTAATATATATATATATATATATATATATATATATATATATATATATATAAAAGCATATAAAAAATTTTTCTCTTTTTTTTCATTTCTTTTTTTATTCATTTAACAAGAATATCTTCTAAACTAAAATTAGTTACTTGATGTACCCTATATGATTTTAGGGTAGGAGAAGCTACTTTAGCCAACCAACCTATTTATTTTCCAATATTTCATTAGATCGATGGTCGAAAATCCATTTCATTCACTTCGCAGTCAATTTTAATCAGTTCGCAGTTAATTTCATTCATTTCATTTACTTCACGATCAATTCCATGCATTTCATGGTCAATCTTAATGATTCCGCTTCACTTCATGGTCAAGTCCATGTATTTCATGGTCAGTTCCCTTCACTTCACAGTGAATTCCATGCATTTCACGGTCAATTCCCTTTACTTCACAGTCATTTTCATGCATTTCATGGTCAATTTCGACAATTTCGCTTTACTTTACAGTTAATTCTATGTATTTCACGATCAATTTCCTTCACTTCACGGTCATTTCCATGTATTTCACGGCCAATTCTGGCGATTCCGCTTTACTTCATAGTCAATTTTATGTATTTCACGGTCAACTCCCTTCATTTCACGATCAATTCCATGCATTTCACGGTCAATTCCGACGATTCCTCTTCACTACATAGTCAATTCAATACATTTCACGATCAATTGGCTTCACTTCACGGTAAATTCCATGCATTTCACGGTCAATTCCCTTCACTTCATGGTCATTTCCATGAATTTCACGGTCAATTTCCTTCACTTCACGGTCATTTTCACGCATTTCACAGTCAATTCTGGCGATTCCGCTTCACTTCATGGTCAATTCTATGTATTTCACGGTCAATTTCATGCATTTCACGGTCAATTCCCTTCACTTCACAGTCATTTCCATGCATTTCACGATCAATTCCGGCGATTTCGCTTCACTTCACGGTCATTTCTATGTATTTCACGGTCAACTCCCTTCATTTCGCGGTCAATTCCATGCATTTCACGGACAATTCCAACGATTCCTCTTCACTTCACAGTTAATTCAATACATTTCATGGTCAATTCCCTTCACTTCACAGTTAATTCCATGCATTTCACTGTCAATTCCCTTCACTTCACGATCATTTCCATGCATTTCACTGTCAATTATAGCGATTCCGCTTCACTTCATGGTCAATTCTATACGAAAATAATATTGATATCGTCAATAATATTGTAACAAGTTTCACTGGACAAGGATATGGAAACAATATCGATATTGTTAAAAATATCGTTGATAACCAAAAATATCAGTATCGCTACAAGTTTTGCTTGCCAGGGAAATGGAAACAAAATCGATATCGTCGAAAACATCGCTGATAACCTGAAATATCATTATCGCTATAAGTTTCACTAGCGAGGGATACAGAAACAATTCGATATCATCGATAATATCACTGATAACAGGAAGTATCGGTATCGCTACAAGTGAAGGTGATTGATCGTGAAATGAGTGGAATTGACCGTGAAATGCATGGAATTGACCATGAAATACATAGAATTGACTGTGAAGTGAAGCGGAATTGCCAGAATTGACTATGAAATGCATAAATATGACCGTGAAGTGAAGGGAATTGACCGTGAATTACATAGAATTGACCATGAAGTGAAAGAAAATTGCTAGAATTGACCGTAAAATGAATGAAAATGACCGTGAAGTGAAGCGAATTAACCATAAAATGAATGGAAATGACCACAAAGTGAAGGGGAATAGCCGGAATTGACTGTGAAATGCATGGAATTGACCGTGAATTGAAGGGAGTTGACCATGAAATACATAGAATTGACCATGAAGCTAAGCAGAATCGCCAGAATTGACTGTGAAATGCACGAAATTGACCATGAAGTGAAGGGAATTGACCGTGAAATGCATGGAAATGACCATGAAGTGAAGGGAATTGTCCGTGAAATGAATGGAAATGACTGTGAAGTGAAGGGGAATCACCAAAATTGACCGTGAAATGCATGGAAATGACCATGAAGTGAAGGGAATTGACTAAGAAATGCATGGAATTGACTGTGAAGGGAAGAGAATTGACCATGAAGTGAAGTAGAATCACTGGAATTGACTGTGAAATGCATGAAATTGATTGTGAAATGAAGGAAATTGACCGTGAAATGCACGGAATTGACCGTGAAGTGAAGGGAATTGACCGTGAAATGTATGGAAATGACCATGTAGTGAAGGGAATTGTCCGTGAAATGAATGGAAATGACTGTGAAGTGAAGTAGAATCACCGGAATTGACCATGAAGTGAAGGGAATTGATCGTAAAATGAATGGAAATGACCATGAAGTGAAGGGAATTGTCCGTGATATGAATGGAAATGACTGTGAAGTGAAGTGGAATCATCGGAATTGACCGTGAAATGTATGGAAATGACCATGAAGTGAAGGGAATTGATCGTGAAATGCATGGAAATGACCACGAAGTGAAGTGGAATCACCAAAATGCTTACGCTCGATAATGTCTCACTCTCTCTCACATAATCACAACATTAAAGCAATGAAATTCTTTCATATTAAAGCAAAATTGTCATCATTGACCATGAAATGCATGGAAATGACCGTGAAGTGAAGAGAATTGACCGTAAAGTAAAGTGGAATAGCCACAATTGAGCATGAAATGCATGGAAATGACCGTGAAGTAAATAGAATTGAGCGTGAAATGCATGGAAATGACTATGAAATGAATGGAATTGACCATGAAATGCATGGAAATGACCGTGAAACGAAACAGAATCACTGAAATTGACCATGAAATGCACGAAAATGACCGCGAAGTGAAAGGAAATGACCATGAAATGCATGAAAATGACCATGAAGTGAAGGAAATTGACCGTGAAATGCATGGGAATGACCATTAAATGAAACAGAATCACTGGAAATGACTATGAAATGCATGGAAATGACCGTGAAATGAAACAAAATCGCCGAAATTGAACGTGAAATGCATGGAAATGACCATGAAATGAAGGGAATTGACTGTGAAATGCATGTAAATGAAACGAAATCCCAAGATTTAACCGTAAAATACATGGAATTGACTGTGAAGTGAAGGGAATTGACCATGAAATGCATGGAAATGACCGTGAAGTGAAGGGAATTGATCGTGAAATGCATGGAAATGATCGTGAAATGAAACGGAATCGCGAAAAATGACCATGAAATGCATGAAAATGACCATGAAATGAAATAGAATCGCTAGAATTGACTGGGAAATGCATGGAAATGACCGTGAAGTGAAGGGAATTGACCATGAAATGACCTTGAAATGCATGAAAATGACCGTGAAGTAAAGCGAATTGACCGTGTAATGCATGAAATTGACTGTAAAGTGAAGGGGAATTGCTGAAATTAACCATGAAATGCATTCACGGTCAATTTCCTTCATTTCACGGTCAATTCCGTGCATTTCAGGGTCAATTCCCTTCACTTCATGGTCAATTCCATTCATTTCGCGGTCAATCCCGATGATTCCCCTTCACTTTACGATCAATTCCATGCATTTCATGGTCAATTCCCTTCACTTCATGGTCAATTCGGTGCATTTCATGGTCAATTCCCTTCATTACAAGGTCAATTTCATGCATTTCACGGTTAATTTCGGTGATTCCCCTTTACTTCACGGTCAATTCAATGCATTTCAAGGTCAATTCCCTTCACTTCACGATCAATTCCGTGCATTTCACGATCAATTCCCTTCATTTCACGGTCAATTTCATGCAATTCACGGTCAATTCCAGCGATTCCCATTTACTTCACGGTCAATTCAATTCATTTCACAGTCAATGCCCTTCACTTCACAGTCAATTCCCTTCACTTCATGGTCATTTCCATTCATTTCACGGTCAATAAAGATGAAACCTAAATTAACTGAATATGAGTGAATAATGATGAAATAGTAATCTAAAACTTATAGAATTCAAAGGTGAAAAACTAGGGATTTAGAGGATCCACTTGTATAGATCAAGGAGATCTATGCTTGATTCATTAATTCAACTGGACTTCGAGTCCCATCTTCATCCAGTTGGAAGATGTGTCACTAAAGCTCGATCTAAACTTCCTTTGATCTAGTTTTTAAGGAGATGAAAGTATGAGAGTTAGAGTCGATTCCATCACAAAACCATGCCTATGAGACAAAGTAAACAACAGAACTAAACCAATCCACAACCAATCAGAAGATGTATGAATGTTAGGAAGGATTTCATTACTTAACCAAGGGGCGATGGTGAACAACAGGGCTACCTAACCGCATACTCAGAATAGTGAAAAGGAATTACTTAAAGTCATTGCAGATCTATCGTAATGTAAGTCACAACAAACCATTAAAAACTACATGCAATTCCTTATAATCAAACTAACATGAATATCAAGTTCAACATGAATCAAAGTCGTAGAGTGTTACCCATCACGCTACAAGCTTCACCTCTTAGCCCTAGCGAAGAGGTTTAGCCCAATATGATTGGACTAAAACTCTCAAAAATCATAATAACTAAACCAGTAATTAAAATAAAATTAAATAAAAATTTTAAAATACTCTGAAACAAACTCTCTTTCTCTGCTTCACGTCCACGCTCCAGATCAAGATTATCCTCCTCCCTCTCTTTTCCTTTTCTTTTATAGCAATAGGGGTCGGTGGGGAGTGCATAAGAGGTTACGCACTCCCTTTTGTAGCGGGAGAAAGCTCCTGACTTACGCTGATTTCTCGGTGGGGCCTAGGCTTGGTGTAACTTGATAAATCTAGTCTGTTCATTGGATTGTGCATGGAAAACCAGTCGGACATGGTCGTTTTTACTCTGTTTTGGTGCGGCCCACCAGACTTTTTATGCTACCGTTCATTCTCTGTCAGATAGTTGAGATCATCCCAGTGGTTTTGCTCTCAAACTTTTGATACCTAGGCTTGGATGAGAGGGCCCTTGGGCTCCTAAAGTTTTGCTCTCTTATTGATACCTAGGTTCACTTCTCTATTTCATGATATTATTGGTAACCAATAAGAGAATATATGACAACCAAAACCTACAGCAAAACTTGCCTCACAGATCATCTTTTCATTAACCAACCTTTGATTTTTTTTATTAAAATAATGCCAAGGAGAGGAATCAAATCTTCACCTATAGGGAGCAAACCTATGGTGAAGACTATTGCCCACCCCTTTCCGAGTGGCTACCTTGGGAAATCGAACCTTCACTTATACGGAGCAAACCTATGGTGAAGATTATTCATCCAATCCTTTCAATTTTCTCAAGCCGGTTCCTTCCATGCTTAGTGAGTACCAAGTTAATCATTCAATATTGAACTGAAACCTCAATGTGTAAGTGAGATGTGACATGTGAAATTATGACTCAATCAATGTTTAAAACTTCTAATCATGGATTGATAATTCGAACTCAACTGTGGAATCGATTAGACGGCTAAATCTAAGAGACGTAAATCCCCAACACTTCGTATCTTATACTTCTAAATCAATGATGGCCATTAAAATCGCTTCAAATTCACAAGAAGTTCCAGAAAAATTTTAAAAATTTGACAATTTTTGCTCAAGACCTAGAAAATACTGATTAGGGGACCTAATCTCCCACTCACAACCTAAAATCTACATTGTCCTCAATGTAAAAGAAATAAACATGAAATGCACATGGGACAACGAAAGTAAAAGATGAATGATGGAAAGATAGTATCTGGATGAAAGAATTAAGAGGCTTTTCCACAAAGATCTTAGCATGAAAGCAAGTCAATACAAGAAAGAAACTAACAAAAGCAAACTATCCTAAAATAATGTAGAAAGCAAACTAACCTAGAATAGCATAAAGCAAACTACTATAGTCCTATGAAAGCAGGAAACCTACCTATACCTCCATCAGACTAGGAGATCAATCCTGGTAAATACGATCAGTCAGAGGCATAGACATGTCCTCCGCATCAAATTTTTTGACAAATGACTTTAGTCGATGTCCATTCACTTTAAACTCATTGCCATTGTCTGAATTCTGAATCTCGACAGCCCCATAAGAATAAACATTGATAGCGGTAAAAGGGCCAGTCCAACGAGTTCAAAACTTACCTGAAAAGAGATGTAATCGAAAATTATACAAAAAGACTTTCTGACCAGGCATGAATGATTTCCATAGAATATGTTGGTCATGAAACACTTTCATCCTGTCCTTGTAAATTCTTGAGTTCTCATACGCGTCGTTCCGGATTTCTTCGAGTTCATTCAACTGAAGTTTGCATAACGAGCCAACGATATCCAGATTGAAATTCAAATTTTTGATCGCCCAGTAGGCTCTATATTCCAACTCCACAGGCAAGTGGAAAGCTTTTCCATAGATAAGTCTAAAGGGAGACATTCCAATAGAGGTTTTAAAAGCAGTACGGTATGCCCATAAGGCATCGGTCAATCGGATTGTCTAATCCTTACGATCAGGATTAACCGTTTTCTCTAAAATGTGTTTGATCTCCCTATTAGAAATCTCAGCTTACCCACTTATCTGTGGGTGATATAGGGTGCTCACCTTATGAGAGATACCGTATTTCTTCATTAAACTCTCAAATGGTCTATTACAAAAGTGTGAGCCCCCATCACTAATGATAGCTCGAGGCGTTCTGAATCAGGAAATGATGTTCTCTTTTAGGAATTTAATGACAGTGCGATGGTCATTATTCCGACACGGAATCACTTCGACCCATTTAGTGACATAGTATACAGTGAGCAAAATATATAGATTTTCAAAAGATTGAGGGAATGGTCTCATGAAATCGATGCCCCGACAATCAAATGCCTCAATGATAAGAATGAGATTCAAGGGCATCATATTTCGATGGGACAATGCTCCCAATTTCTGACAACGCTCACAAGCTTTGCAAAACTCATGAGTGTCCCTGAACATAGCGGGCCAGTAAAAGCTACACTATAAAATCTTGGCTGTAGTCTTTTTGGCAGAAAAGTGACCACCACAGACCTGTGAATGACAAAAAGAGATGACACTCTGATACTCATCGTCTGGCACACATCTCTTTAACATTTGGCCTGGATAATATTTAAACAAATATGAATCATCCTAGAAAAAGTTGCGCACCTCGGTGAAAATTTTCTTCTTATCTTGCGCAGTCCAATGTGTCGGTATGAAACCAATGGCAAGATAATTAGCAATATCAGGGAATCAAGGTGAATGGGAGGCTCTGAACAACTGTTCATCAGGGAACATGTCATTGATATGTGTCATTTCAAGGGAATCAGAGGGATTAAGGTGAGAAAGATGGTTAACCAATATATTTTCTACTCCCTTTTTATCTTTTAGTTCTAGGTCAAATTCCTGGAGTAGGAGGATCCATCGTATCAATCGGGGCTTAGTATCATTCTTAGACAGAAGATACTTGAGCGCCGCGTGATCAGTGTAAATAATGATCTTGGATCCGATCAAGTAGGACCTAAATTTGTCCAAAGCGAACACTACGGCCAAGAGTTCCTTTGCCGTAGTCAAGTAGTTCACTTGGGCAGGATTTAGAGTCTTACTCATATAATGAATAACATAGGGTTTCTTATCTTTTCTTTGGCCTAGAACCACCCCAAGAGCATAATCAGACGCATCGCACATAAGTTTAAAAAGAATACTCCAGTCGGGTGGCTGTATGATGGGTGTACTAGTCAACATGCCCTTAAGCTTAGTGAAAGCTTCCTGACATGGCTCAGTCCACTTGTATGGTGCATCCTTTTGAAGTAGATTACATAGAGGATGAAAGATGAAACTAAAGTCCTTTATGAATCTTTTATAAAACCCAGCATGTCCTAAGAAAGATTGCATGTCCCGTATGCTCTTGGGTGGAGGTAGGTTAGAGATAAGATCAATTTTTGCTTTATCCACCTCGATTCCTTTGGATGAGATAATATGTCCAAGGATAATTTCCTTATGAACTATGAAATGACAATTCTCCCAATTAAGTACCAAGTTCTTTTCTTCATATCTTTTCATCACACATTTAAGACTTTCTAAGCACTCACTGAAAGATGGACCGAAGACAGAGAAATCATCCATGAAGACCTCTAGATATTGCCCCACCATGTCAGAAAAGATACTCATCATACATTACTAAAAGGTCGTAGGGGCATTAAATAGTCTGAATAGCATCCTTCGGTAAGCAAAGGTGCCGTAGGGACATAAAAATGTAGTCTCTTCCTGATCTTTAGTGGCTATCTCTATCTGGTTGTAGTCTTAATAGCCGTCAAGGAAACAGTAATAGGAATGACCAGCTAACCTTTTCAAGATCTGATCAATGAAGGGCAAAAGAATATGGTCTTTTCTCGTGACGGTATTTAACTTCTTATAGTCAATGCACATTCTCCAACCAGTAGTAATACTAGTTAACACGAGTTCATTATTGGCATTAGCTACGATGGTGATCTCGGACTTCTTGGGAACCACCTGAGTTGGACTCACCCATTAACTATCAGATATAGGGTATATGATACCCACATCCAATAGTTTAAGAACCTCGACTTTGACCACTTCCTTCATGTTTGGATTTAGTCTACGTTATGATTGATGAGCGTTCTTCGCATTATCCTCAAGATAAATGCGGTGAATACAAATCGAGGGGTCGATTCCCTTGAGGTCCGTAATCGTCCATCGAAGGGCTCCCTTGTGCTCAAGGAGATTAGATATGAGCATACTATCTTATTCTTTCTCAAGGTGGGCAGAAATCACCACCGGGTATGTCTCATCTTGACCTAAATATGCATATTTCAAATCAAAGGGTAAAGGTTTTATGTCAAGCTTCGGTGGCTTGAGGTTAGACGGTAGAAGCACTTCATCAGTTTGGGGCAACTCTTAAAATTGTGGCCTCTACCGGTTAACTTCAAGTACCGGCGTAACATCAAGCATGGCACATGTCTCTCTAATCATGTTATCATCAAAATTATGATAATGGGCCAGGCACGTCTCTAGAGGATCAGAGAATAAGGTAAGAGGCGTTCTATCTTCCACGAAAGAATCAATCATATTAATGTCGTGGAAATCGTCATCATCCTCTGAGTTTCTGTCGTTATTGAAAAAGATGTTTGACTCCTATGTCATATTCCTAAAAGACAGTCATGACATCATTCCTGTAATTGATAATTATGTTTGAAGTGGCAAGGAATGGGCGATCAAGAATGATGGGAATCTGAGTGCTCATGTTATTGATAGGTTTGATGTCCAGGATGATAAAATCTATAAGGTAGTAAAATCTATCGACCTGGACCAACACATCCTCGATTATCCCTCTTGGTACACGAACAAAGATATCAGCAAGTTATAGTGTGGTTAGGGTAGGTTTTAATTCACCCAAACCTAACTGTTTGTATACCGAATAGGGAATCAGATTGATGCTTGCTCCTAAGTCAAGAAGTGCGTTATCAATTTAATAGTCCCCAATTACACAGGATATGGTCGGGCTACTGGGATCTTTGAATTTCTGTGGCACGTCTTACTTCAGGATGACACTCACTTTCTCAATAAAGAAGATCTTCTTTTGAATACTTTATTGTCTTTTGGTCATGCATAAGTCTTTCAGGAATTTGACATATGAAGGTATTCATTTTACGGTATCAAGTAGAGGAATGTTGACCTTCACTTGTTTCAATACCTCTAGAATATCCTGAGAGTTAGAGAGAGGTTTTGGTGCAACCAACCATTGAGGAAATGGAGCAACCGGCTTCCCTTGAGGTTCTGGTTCTGACTCTGGTGGGGCATGGCTAGATCCATCTTCTTTATCCACTTCCGGGTCCTTAGGCTTTTCAGCCACAACCGGAATGGTTTTATCAATGATCTTCCTACTCCTAAGAGTGGTGATGAATTTAACTTGCTCCATCTAATTTGAAGAGCTCGAGTCGCTAACTTCATATTGCGATTTAGGATTGGGAAGAGGTTGAGCTGGGAAGCTCCCCTTATTCCCAGTTGTACTTTCAACCTTAAGTCCTTGTATCACTTTTGCAAGGTCTTGAAAGGCTTGTAGCATAACCTGATTGAAAAGCTCTTGCTTTTGAAAGTGTTTTAGAACCGAATCTTCTTCAGGTTTCTCTTGAGTTGGAATTTGATTTAGGAAACCTTGAGGTATAGTGGTTTGTCCATTCCTCCAACTGAAATTTGGATGATTTCTCCAACCAGGATTATATGTGTTAGAGGTGGGCCCACTAAAAGGTCTTTGTAATTTCTTACGGCATTGGATTGCTCATTCAAAACCTCTTGAAAGGCAGATATAGTTGGGCAATTTTCAGTAGTATGAATGTTGTAACCACAAATACTACAAACAATTTCCTTAGTCTTATCCTTATTTAATTCCATGGCCTCAAGTTTTCTAGTGAGATTAGTCACTTTAGCATTAATATCATCATCTTCTTTCACGAGATACATTCCACCCCTTTCCTTGGAATGAGTCGGCCTAGACGCAGTATTTGGTCAAGGGGAGATGTCCCATGATTGTGTATTCTCAGCAAGTTTATCAAAGTAGTCCCACACCTCATCGACGCCTTTATTCATAAACTCCCCATTACACATCGTCTCAACTAATTGGCGCATGGGAGATGTCAGTCCATCATAGAAAAAGTTTATGATGCGCCACATTTCAAAACCATGTTGTGGGCATGAACTGACAAGATCCTTGAACCGCTCCCAACATTGGAAGAATGTTTCATCTTCCCTTTGGGCAAAGTTCCTTATCGACTTTCTAAAGGTATTCTTCTTATGGTATGAGAAAAATTTCTTGATGAACTCCCTTGTCATGTCATTCCATCTGCCAATAAATCAAGGACGCAGTGAATATAACCACGTCTTAGCTTTCTCTTTCAAAGAAAAGGAAAAGAGTTTCAACCTAACCGTGTCATCAAACATGTTAGGAAAGTATAAGGTATCTATAATCTCATCAAACTCTTTCAGATGTAAATATGGATTCTCTGACTTAAGCCCATAAAATTTAGGAAGGAGTTGGATCACCCTAAGCTTGATATCCATGTGTCCTGTGTTCTTAGGAAAAACCATGCATGAGGGCGTACTCACCCCCACTGGTTATAAATAATCTCATAAAGTACGAGGCGGGGGTGCTTGATGCACCTCATTGTCATCCTGAATGTCCTCCACCCTAGGTTGGGGTAGAAGAGGTTAGTTTTCAGCCATCACTTCAATTAACTCAGGGGATTTCGAGTGGTGTCTAGTCCTACGATGGATAGTCAACCCCTCAATCAATCCTCCTTCAGTCAAGAGACGTCAAGTGTTGTCACGAGCCCACTTGGGCATAAAACACTCGCAGCCCTCAATTCAGATTCTAACTTGGACCTAAGAGGAAGAATAAAAATGGTAATCTATAAATAAAGAGGAAAGATGGAAAAAAGTTATCAAATTCGAAGTCCTAAGTTAAGAACCTGTAAAACAAAACAAACTAAGTTAGTTTCTGGAAGATAAGACCTAATCTAGAAAATAGAGAAGGTAAAGAAATTAGGACGAAGTTACCAATTTAGAAGATCTATCAACAACCCTAAAAGACAGGAATGTTAATTCTAAAAATCAAATAGAAAGAAAAATCTGAAAATAAAGTTAGTAAAGTCCTAATCTTAAACTAATTCTAAAACCAATTAATTTCAAAAATACATAGCTGTCAGTCCCCGGCAATAGTGCCAAAAACTTGTTTACTCTCCAAGTATAAGGTTATAATGTAGTAATAAATTCGATGAGACTGAAGTCGAATCCACAAGGACTGAAACCTGTACGTAATCTGAAAGTAACCAGAACTAGAACTAGATAAAGATGAAACCTAAATTAACTGAATATGAGTGAATAATGGTGAAAAAGTCATCTAAAACTTGTAGAATTCAAAGGTAGGAAACTAGGGATATAGAGGATCCACTTGTATAGATCAGGGAGATCTACGCTTGATTCATGAACTCAACTGGACTTCGAGTCTCATCTTCATCCAGTTAGAAGATGTATCACTAAAGCTCGATCTGAACTTCCTTTGATCTAGTTTTCAAAGAGATGAAAGTATGAGAATTAGAGTCGATTCCATCATAAAACCATGTCCATGAGACAAAGTAAACAACAGAACTAAACTAATTAACAACCAATCAGAAGATGTATGAATGTTAGGAAAGATTCCATCACTCAACCATGTCCAAAGGGCAATGGTGAACAACAGGGCTACCTAACCGCATAATCAGAATAGTGAAAAGGAATTACTTAAAATCATTGCAGATCTATTGTAATATAAGTCACAACAAACCATTAAAAACTACATGCAATTCCTTATAATCAAACTAACATGAATATCAAGTTCAACATGAATCAAAGCCGTAAAGTGTTACCCATCACGCCACAAGCTTCACCTCTTAGCCCTAGCTAAGAGGTTTAGCCCAACATGATTGGACTAAAACTCTCAAAAATCATAATAACTAAACCAATAATTAAAACAAAATTAAATAAAAATTCTAAAATACTCTAAAACAAACTCTCTTTCTCTGATCCACGTCCACACTCCAGATCAAGATGATCCTCCTCTCTCTCTTTTCCTTTTCTTTTATAGTAATAGGGACGTCGGTGGGGAGTGTGTAAGAGGTTACGCACTCCCCTTCGCAGCGGGAGAAAGATCATAACTTATGCTGATTTCTCGGTGGGGCCCAAACTTGGTGTAACTTGATAAATCCAGTCCGTTCATTGGATTGTGCATAGAAAATCAGTCGGACATGACCGTTTTTACTTTTTTTTGGTGCGGCCCACCAGACTTTCTATGCTACCGTTCATTCTCTATCAAACGGTTGAGATCATCCCAGCGGTTTTGCTCTTGAACTTTTGACACTAGGCATGGATGAGTGGGCCCTTGGGCTCCTAATGGACGGTCCAGATCGGACCGTTGATGCATGATGGTGGCCCACAAAAATCCCTCCACAGGCTCTGTTGCAAAACAGAGCCTACGTAATGGCGTTGTGATGTTTGGTGGCCCACTGATTGATGTCAGGTGGAAAATCCATGTCGTCCATTGAAGTCTCCTCGGAAAATCGTTGGGAATGAATAGTTTTGGAGCGAAATCGGTGTGGTCTACACGATCTTCTATTCTGTCATCCATCCTGCGTTCAATGGCTAGGATTTTCCTATGGATTGCATGATGTCAAAATATCACCTAGGTGAGATTAATACCCATCCTCCATACATAATGGACGGTCCAGATTGATGATTTGGATGAGGAGTGGCACCACTGCACGGAGCCGGCGGACGGTGTGAAGACACGTGTCCTTTTTGAATTGGAGAAGAGGGAGTCGATCAGCGTGCATTGACCGACTTTGAGAAATTCAATGCACGACTAGTCACTTGTGCACACGTGATGTACATGAGGTCCCATGGAGATGTTCGTGAGAAATCCGCTCCGTCCATCCATATTTTCAGCTCATTTAATGTGTTGAGATCAATTTTGAAGCATATACAGATATCAGGTGGGCCCAAAATCAATGGTTTATGGGTTGATCTGTCCGTTGGGCCACTTCTACAAGGATCGAATGGATCAAATTCAACGTGTATAGTTAATTTATGGTCCTCAGGCCATGTATGAAGTTTTGAATCGAATGGATGGTGAGAACCATGTAATCTTGCATTCTGAACGATTTTTAGGCCTCTTTGGCGTGAAATATTGGATTTCCTCGAATCCCGGGCGTGTAAACTCTTCGATCTCGGTCCCCTGGAGTCCATCCCTCTCCTTAGTGCTTCTTGAGCATTAAATCTATACCTTTAGCATTCTTTTCAATCCATGCTCGTAAATCCACCTTGCAACACAAACACAATTAAAATAAGGCATTTAAACGGTATCATGGTTGTAAAATCGGGTAACAACTGGGGTTTAATATGCAATATTTGACCCTCAACATGAAGTGAAGGGGATTGACCGTGAAATGAATTGAATGGACTGTGAAGTGAAGGGGAATCATAAGAATTGACCGTGAAATGCATGAAATTGACCATGAAATGAAGGGAATTAACCGTGAAATGCATAGACTTGACTGTGAACTGCATTGAATTAACCGTGAAGTAAAGGAAAATTGCCGGAATTGATTGTGAAATGCATGAAATTGACCGTGAAAGGAAGGGGATTAACCGTGAAATGCACGAAATTAACCCTGAAATGCATTGAATTGACCGTGAAGTGAGGGGGAATTGCCGAGATTGATCGTATAATGCATGAAATTGACCATGAAATGAAGGGAATTGACCATGAAATGCACAGAATTGGCCGTGAAGTGAGGGAATTGACCGTGACATGCATGAAATTGACTGTGAAGAAAGGGGAATCGTGGGGATTGATCATGAAATGCATAGAATTGACCGTGAAATGAAGGGAATTGACCGTGAAGTGCACAAAATTGGTCATGAAGTGAAGGGAATTAACCGTGAAATGCATGGAATTAACCTTGAAGAGAAGTGGAATCGTCAGGATTGACCATGAAATGCATGGAATTGACCGTGAAATGAAGGGAATTGACCGTGAAATGCATGGATTTGACCGTGAAGTGAAGGGAATTGACTGTGAAGTGAAGTGGAATCGTCGAAATTGACCATGAAATGCATTCACGGTCAATTACCTTCATTTCACGGTCAATTCTGTGCATTTCACGGTCAATTCCCTTTTCTTCACAGTCAATTCCGTGCATTTCATGGTCAATTCCGACGATTCCCCTTCACTTCATGGTCAATTCCATGCATTTCACAGTCAATTCCCTTCATTTCACGGTCAATTTTGTGCATTTCATGGTTAATTTCATGCATTTCACAGTCAATTCTGGCAATTTTCTTTCACTTCACGGTCAATTCAATGCATTTCATAGTCAATCCCCTTCACTTCACGATCAATTCCCTTCACTTCACAGTCATTTCCATTCATTTCACGTCAATCCCGGTGATTCCCTTTCACTTCACGGTCAATTCAATGCATTTCACGGTCAATTCGCTTCACTTCACGGTCATTTTCATACATTTCACGGTCAATTCCGGTGATTGACCGTGAAGTGAAGGGGAATGGCCGGAATTGACCGTGAAATGCATGGAATAGACCATGAAATCAAGGGAATTGACCGTGAAATCAAGGGAATTAACCGTGAAATGTGTGGAATTGACCGTGAAATGAAGGGAATTGACCATGAAATGCATGGAATTGACTGTGAAGTGAAAGGAATTGACCGTGAAATGCATGGAATTGACCGAGAAGTGATGGGGAATCGTCGGGATTGACCGTGAAATGCATGGAATTGACCGTGAAGTGAAGGGAATTAACCTCAAAATGTATGGAATTGTCCGTGAAGTGAAGGGAATTCACCGCAAAATGCATGTAATTGATCGTGGAGTTAATGAAATTTACTGCGAGCTGATTGAAATTGACCGTGAAGTGAATGAAATGGATTTTTGACCATCGTCCCGATGAAATATTGGAAAGTAACTAGGTTGGTTGGCTAAATTAGATTCTCCTACCCCAAAATCATATGTGGTACGTTAAGTAACTCATTCTAGTTTAGGAGATATGCTTGTTAAATAAATATACAAAAAAATAAATTAAAAGAAAAAACATATTTTTATATACTTATATATACATATTTACATAATTATGTATTAGAGAAAAATATAAGGGGAAAAGAATTACTCCTTGTAAAAAAATAAAAAATAAAATAAAATAAAAATTTGCCAAAATACCGCAGCACTGCCACCGTACCGGCTTTTTTTTGTTGTGAAATTCTCGTTTCTTTTGTGGGTCCCATCATGAGGTCTGTGTTATATCCAAACCGTCCATCTATTTGGCGAGCTCATATTAAGGCTTGATACAAAAAATAAGACAGATCTAACTATCAAGTGGACCACGCTTTAAAAGGTAATGGGGAATTGAACGTCTACCATTGAAACCCTTTTAGGGCCTGTTTGGCCGGGCAAATTGGAAGGGATTGGAAGATAGATCCCGGGATTGGCCAGGCATGTCAAACAGACACTGGATTGTGATCCCAAGATATAACAATCCCATGGATCTTAAGAAAATCCACTGACATCACCATCATTACCTTTAAATCCCATCCAATCCACCCTAATCGGTTCAAATTTTCCTAGGACGTGTTTGGTTCGAGGGATTGGAGTGGATTGGAAGGTTTAATCCCGGTATTGGTCGGGCGTGCCAAACAAACCCGATATAGCAATCCCAAAATCTTGCACAAATCCACGAACATAGCCATCATTACCTTGAAATCCGTGCAATCCACCCTAATACCATCCAATCTCATCTAACCTGCCCAGCCAAACAGGCCCTTAGGGGTTACAAAAGTTTTGGATCATTATGAAATTTATTTTTCCTCTTCATCCAGGTCTTTCTGACCTTACAAATAGATTGGATGGAAAATAAATGTTACAGTAGGCCCTACGAAATTTTTAATGGTGAAAATAAATTTTCTCGCTGCTCATTGTGGTGTGGTCTAGTCGATCTTTGGATATGATTTTTTTTTTTTTTGGATAATGCTCCGAAATGATCTCAAAATATGCATGAACGTTGTGGATATAATAAATACATAACTATGAGGCTCATATAACTTTGATCTCTTTTCAACTGTTCATACGACTTGGAGTTTGAGGAACGTCACCACTCGTCTTCGAGCACCAGCTGATCCGCTTGAAGGAAAAAGCAGGAGCATTTTCAACCTTTGGTAAGTCATCCGTACAGCTGGGGCTTATTCTAGTCAAGTAAAAAGAAGTGGGCTTTAGTGGGTAAATGGGCCATCAATGGGCCGGACAGTGATAAATTTCTTTTGTTTTAGAGTCCCAAAATATTCCGCTTAACTATTCTCAAAGTCACTGTTAGACAAAATATTTCGCTTAACTATTCTCAAAATCACTGTTGGACGTTAAAAGGGCCTGCTTGCGAGTTGCTTCAGGGGTCGTCAAGGTAGATGGAATTGTAAAAGTTACAATATATGCATGGGTAAAGCACTGTCCTTCGGCCTGGTGTATCCTGTGTTTTTTAATATAATGTTTTTTTTTTTTAATATAATGTTTGAAACCTATTCGTTAAAGAATAAATCTCAAAATTTACTTTCAAATTTGCATTTGGATTGAACTTGGATGAAGCAAATATTCAACCGTCGGATTAGCAATCCCATCTCATAAAGCTCATTTTTCAAAGCCTACAAAAGTAACTTTAATTTTATCCACATTCCTTCCAAGCATGTCATTTCAAATTTCAGTGTGGAATTAGCAATGCAACTCTATTTAATACGACTTAATACATGTCCAAACAAGCCAACGCTTGTTGCTAGGCACCGTGAGAATAGGTTTTGGTATTTTGGTATTGACCTGATTGCCAAGATTGCCCTCACTTTAATGCGCTTGGCAATCTCCTTCATTACGTTGAAACCACCGGTGTGCCACCTAACCTTTAATAGTACATGGGCCCACCTTGTTTTTTTGTGAGAAATCTACCTAATGTATCTGTTTTCCCCGCTCTTACTGGGGTATGTGCCATAAAATGAGGTAGATCCAAAGTTCAGCATAGGTCCACGGTGGCCTGAAAAAGTTTCCACGGTGGGGGTTCAATCCTCACTGTTTCTACTCATATCAGAAGGGAGTTTGGCATTGGCCTTTGCTATAAAATGATCCGGAGAAGCAGATGGTTGGCCTGGATTGTCACAAACATATTGTAACCCCACTAACAACTAGCGTGTATTCCTTACTATTTTCAGTTTTCACGTCGGTCTATCCCATTTGAGCTTTTGGTTGGACTCATATTTGGTCCCCCGACCTAAAACGACGTGATAAATGGACTGAGTGGATTTATCACAAAGATTATGGTGGCCCCTCTACGTAAGTCGAGCAACGCTCTCTGTCTGGACTTAAATGTTCTTAAATGTTCATGAAACCTATGACCGGGGCATTAAATGACATTAATTGCGATGCTAGCCTAACCTAGACCATATTAGAGTCCGCTTCAAAGATTTTCAAAAATCTACAACGTACATCTGTTTTTTCGTATGCATAGGCATGAAAGTGAGGCAGACCCAGATGGCCATATGATTTTTCAACGGTGGGAGTTCCATCCCATTCTTTCCTGTCGTGTGGCCCGCTTGAGTGTATTATCAACCTCATTTCAAGGCCCTTGTCAAAAAATGTTATGGAAAAACATATGTACAGAGTGGATTTATCAAACACATCCTGTGGCTATACTAATGTGTCAAAGGTCGGCATTCAATTCCCACTATTGCATGCTCGTTTTGCCCACTTGAGCTTTAAATTGGCCCAATTTTTTGCCCATGGCCTAAAATAAGGTCGGCAGAATAGATAAACCGAGTGGATTTGTCACAAACGTCGTGGTGAGTCCCACCTACGGTCGGGCAACCCTTGCCCTCCTTACTAAAATATGCACCAAACATTGTGCTTACGTTGGTTGCCATTGCCAACCTAACTCCAACAGTACATGGAATTCACCTTGATTTTTGCAAGAAATCTGCCCGGTCCATTCATTTTTCCAATTCATTTTATTGAACGGACCTAAAAAATGAGGCAGCTCTAAAACTCAAAATGGACCCCGCGATATCCCAATTTGTTTCAACAGTGGGTGCTCGATCCAATTGGTTCCTGTCGTGTAGCCCGCTTGGGATTTGAATCTGCTTGATTTTTTATCCCATTTACTAAAATGAGCTGGGAAAACAGATGGACGGAGTAAATTTTTCATAAATATCATGTGTCCTGATGAATGTTTCAATGGTGATGTTCAATCCCTACTCATTCATGTTCGTTTGGACCACTTGAGCTTTGTATCGGTTTTATTTTCACTCCATTCCCTAACAGTCAGATTACCGATCTTATGGACGGGTGGATTTGTTATTTTTTCGCCGTGTCCCGAAAGTATGCGATGCATCGGCTGAACTTACATCCCCTACACCTAGAGCTGGGCATCGAGTTGAGTCAGACTCGATCCAACTCCATACCAAGTCCAACATGCCTGACTCAATCTTAGTCTTGGTCTGGCCTGGATTGATCCGAACTAAGTCCAATCCCGTCAAAAGTACTAAGTTGGGTCGAGTTGGCATCGAGTCGGATTGAGAGATGAGGGAGGGAGAGACCGAGAGAGTGGAGAGGAGAAAGAGGAGGAGCAGGATGATGGTGGTGGGTGGTTGTCGAGCTTGGAAGATGAGGAGAATGAGGGAGGGAGTGAGAGAAGTCGAGCTTGGAAGATGAGGAGGATGAGGGAGAGATTTTGGGATCAGGTCAGGACAGGGTGTGATGGGTAAGGTTAGAGAGTTGGGTTTTGGATCGAGTCGGGTCTATCCAGATTAAGTTTGGAGTCGAGTTGCTAAGTAATTTGAACTTGACTCGATTTGAGTTTGAATTGGGCGAAGCCTATTCGGTTCAGACCAACTCAACCATTCGATTCAAGTCGAGTAGGATCTGAACAAGTTGGACGAGTCGAGTTAGCCGAATCTAGTCCTCCGGTGCTCACCTCTATCTATACCATAATGGTAGAGGAAATAAGCAAAAGGCAATGCATACGGTAAATAATTAGGTGCGGCCAACCTCACACAACACGGTGCATTTCTGACCATGGGACCACCTTAATGTATTTATCGTATATCCACACTGCTCATCCATTTTATCAGCTCATTCCATATGAACTTAAAAAATGAAGACGATTGAAATCTCAAGTGGACCACATCATAGGATACGATGGTGATCAAACATTAAGAACTTATGGGACACAAAAGTCTTAGATCAGGCTACTAATTGTATTTTTCCTTCATCTAAGTCTTTATGACCTCATCGGCAGGTTGGATGAAAAATAAACATTACAATTGGCATTACCGTGGGCCTACCTTCTTTCTCATACAGTAAGAACGAATCGGTTGAGATGGAAAATGGGAGGACAGTGCCGTCATTTGGCAGGGGTAAAATCATGAGAGGAGCAAACAGTAATTGCTGCATTTAAACAAGGTTAGAATGGACATTTCAATAGTTAAAGGCTTCTTGTGGAACATCCGTTACTGTAAACAGCTGCAAGAACTATTTCAAATAAATAAGCCGGTTTTGAGAAACAGTTTAAAATGAGAAGGTTTTCGGTTCAGGGTAGAAAAGGTAGGCGGGAAAATCCCTTATTCTTTTTTTATTTCGCTACTCACTTGCATACGGCTAGAGCTATACACAAGCAGAGTAAGCTCGGTAGCTAGCTCGACTCAACTCAAAAATGCTCGATTTGACTCGGATCAAAGTTGAGTTCGAACCTAGTTGAGCTGATTTTTGAAGCTCGAAATGAGTTTAAGCCGAGTTCGATCTTGCCCCAACTTGACTCGACTTGACTCGAATACTTGAACTCAGTTCGACTCAGTACAGGGTATATATACCATTCAAAAAAAAATCCTACTGTTGAGAAACAAGAAAATATTTCATCTCATTACATTGGTTAGAAAATTCCATAGTGCGAATCTTTTCTAGGGTTGAACATTCCGTATTTTGGTAAAAAGCAGTGAAGAGGGGTATTTTAGTAAAAAACATTGAAGAGGGGTGTTGAGGCATGAAAAGGAAGGTAACGGTTGTTGTGCGTACAAAAAAATCCGCACAGAAGAAGCTGCACAACAAAATCCACGTAATGGATTCCATACAGTGGATCCCGCACAGCGGATCCTGCGTAATGGATCCTGCACAATAGATTCCGCACAGAGGAGATCGCGCACTCAGATCCGTACAAAGGGAACAAGTGCACAATGAATACGTGGCATATTCACACGTGTGAAAGAGCTATAAATACCCCATGACCTCTTTAAAGGGGTCATTAGTACCAGATTCAGGAGAAGAGAAAGGAGAGAAGCAGACTTTAGAGAGAGAGGAAGAGTTCGCACCCATTGTGCGGAACAGTTGTTGTGCAGTGCACAACACCATCAGCGCGCAACAACCATTAACACACAATAGCTCCAGTGCACAACACCATCAGCGAGCAACGACCATCAGCACGCAACATTGCCAACGCGCAACAGCATTAGCGCACAGCAGCATCAGCACACAACAACACTGCCAGCGTGCAAAGGCATCAGCACACAACAGCACCAACGCATAACAGCATCAGTGCACAATAGTACCAGTGCACAACAGCATCAGTGCACAACAGTATCAGCACACAACAACATCACCGCACAACAGCATCAACACACAACAACATAGCGCACAATAGTAGCCGGCGCACAGCAGCACCAGCGCACAATGGCATAATGGCTTCTAATAATGGCGTAATGGCTTTTGACAACTCGCAGTAGCTTCTAACAATGCACAATGGCTTCTAGTCTAGCATTAGATCAAGGAAGAATGAACGGAATGATGATCGGAACTGATCTCATCGGTCAGATCAAGGATTTCAAGCCCACATAACCCATCTTCTCGAGAGATGTGATAAAAAAGCGTCGAAATGCTATCGAAATTGCCATCGGACTGTCTTTTATTTCATTCGTTGCTTTGATTGATTGTACTCTATTTTCAGAATCAAGGAAAATCGAGGATATAAATGAACTCAGAATAATGTGATCATTGTTCTCTCATTCTTCCTTTATTATCATTGAATAATTTCGTAAATTAAACGCATTTGTTTCCTTGTCGAAACAAAATGGTGACTCCACTGGGGAATCTTTTCAATAATAACTTAGAAAATATTCAGAGTTATCACTTTTTGGCGTCTGTATAGACGCCAAAATGGCGACACTCAGTGGGAACATCCTCCCCTTCATCTCTGAGTTAGAATGTTTTTTCACTTAGATGCTAATGGCGATTTTATATTTTGTTTCTAGGTAAGTAGAAAGCGCCAAAGAATGAAAAGTCTAATTTGATCAAGAGTAGGGAATTTCACATGATGGAAGGAATGATCTTTGTTTCGCCAATAGCTCAACAAGATGAGGGAGGATGGAAGATAGTAACCTCCAAAAGACAAAAAGTTCGATCTACTTCCGCAAGAAGCATCATCTCGCCAAGTACTGGGTTGATTATGCAAAGTGTCGTGAGACACAGTCCTACTTCGATTTACAATCATCTCATTCGAGCAAAACAGAAAGGCCCGTCACTCCAAAAGGTCGTTCGATACCGTCAACTATAACCGTAAAGACATCTTCCACAGAATCATTGCGAGTTCAAAAAAATAAAGGGAAGGCGACTGTAACGAGTGAATGTTCGCTCACAACACCTCCTGCAAAAGATTTCAAGCAAACTCATACATTAAGAATGCCACAATTTGAGCTAGCTAATCCTTCGAAGCGACAATACACTGATTTCAAATCAAATGATAGTTCATCTTCTTCAACAGCGTCAGCAGCGCGATGCTCGCTTTCTCCTTCAATATCAAGACAATTGAGGTATAAAGAAACAGAAAGCCCGTCGACCGATATTAAATAGCTTGATCAGTTTTCCCTAGATGAACATGCGGTTGAAGAAGTCCCTAATATTCCAACAGTGACTATTGTGAACAACATTGAACCGCAAGAAGAAAGGCCACAACCGCAATCGGTTAGATTTCAAGAATTGATGCCTAATATTACTCAAAATATAACGCAGGAAGAAATTCGAAAGATGGTCATTGAGTCATTCATTTAGAATAGAAGTAAGGTCAAAATCAAAAGTTTCGATATCAGAAACCATATCCTCGTGAAATAGAAGAGATGCCATTTCTCGCTAATTTCAGACACACCCAGACTTTTAAAAATTCAATGGGAATGGATCACCAAAAGAGCATATGATGCATTTCATAGCAAAGATGGAAAATTTATCTAGAGTTCCTCAATATTGTCTACGATTATTCAAATCTTCTCTAACAGAAAGAGCTTTCAGATGGTATTTAGGTTTAATCCCAGGATCTATTCATACCTAGGAACATATGCAGGATGCTTTTATGTTATATTTTTTCTCTTCGGATCGAGAAGCTAGTTTGACTGAACTGGCCTCTATTCGCTAAGAAGAAAATGAATCAATTGAAGAATTCATTAGTCGATGGAAGAACTTGGCAGCATCATGTCAATATCCTCTACGAGAATCAGAACAAAGAGCACTATGTTTAGAAGGCATGAGACCAGAACTGACATGCCACCTGATTAGTAAAGATTGAAAAACCTTTAGTAATTTTGCCACAAAGGTTTATGCTCTTGAAAATATTATAGGAAGAATGTCTGCTTTTTAGTCAAAATCAGCCCACATAACTCAGAAAAAAGAAACTAAAGAAGATTACCAAGATGTTGAAAAAGATAGTGATGAAGAAGATAGAAATGGTCGTGTGGTTATAATGACATATAAAAGGTCCAGGAAAAATAAAGATCATATGAAATATTCGTTTGCAAGAAAAGATATACTTCCTATGTTGAATCAATTGTTGGTTATAAAGAGTATTGAATTACCTTGGCTGAGACACCTCGAAGAAATTAAAAATATAAGAGGAATGGATTATTGCCATTATCACCGTAAATTTAGACATCCTACGAAAAACTATAATTTCCTCAGAAAAAAGCTACAAACGATGATCGATAAGGGAGAAATTGCGATGAAAAGAGCATGACAGAAAGAGAAAAATGATAGAAACTCGATAAAGAAAATTCTGGGGGCATCCGCGTTAAAAGACGATACCATATTTCGTATGGTGAACCGACAGTAATTGACAAGATCGAGTTGCCATAGCCTAAATACTCGAATGAAATGAAGCGAGTGAGGCAAAAGAAGTAAAGCCGTGATAAAAAGCATATTCATTATAGATATACATTGCAATACCTACTAGTTCAGGAGATGATCGCTATTTTGATTTCGAAAGGTATCAGTATGATACTTCCAAAATCAAAAGGGGGCAAGAAAGGTGAGTAAAGAAACTATGAAATGTATTTCTCACCATAGAATGTATTTCTTTTGTATATGAATAAAATGCAAGATTTCAAGCATATCAAGTCATCACCAAATGCGAAGCACCAATGACAATTGCTAAATGAAAAGCACCAAATGAAAAGCGTCGATGATTATCGCTAAAATTAATAACTATCGTTGTCATCATCAATTGCTGATACAAAATTATCTTATCTCACCTTATTGAAATTGTTATCAACGTATATGACATATGATCATTTAAGGCAGCCTAGCCAAGCCTATATGGTCAACTACGCATAAGACCTACAAAGCTTCAACAATTTAAAAAGCTCGAAATCGGCGGTAAACTAGATTTGCTCCTTGAGCTTAGGCCGAAATTGGCGGTTAACTATCTTGCTCTTTGAGCCCAGTGGTCAAGTCTGGTCGAGTCAAGTCCAGTTCAGTCAAATCTGATCATCCAGTTCAGTCAAGTCTAGTCGAGTCAAGTTTAGTTCAGGTCAAGTCATGTCCAATCAAAGTATGGTCAGTCGAAAGTACACTAGCTCCACTGCTCAAAAGTATAAACTGTGTAACATTCAAATGTTAGAGATACATATTAGATATGCTCAAATATGCAATTGCCGGATAAAATTTTAAATATTGAGCAAACAACATATAAAAATGCATTTCTCTTTAATCAGGTTCAAATTATAGTAACAGTAAATGCCTTCAAGATATTGGTGATTATCTAATCAAAAGTTCAAGTCTTCAAGGGCAATTAATATATTGACAAGAGTTGTAAGGTCTTTTTGCCTCTTGCCTTCTTAATGTAGAAAGATATTATCACATAAGATTCTTAAAGGGGGTAAAGAATAAACTAGTGAAGAATTATCATTCTCTCCCAGACAATATAAAGATTCAGATATATTCTTTAGATTCATTAGAGAAGCAGCAAAAATTATTCATCCTTCAAGGGTATCGGCAGGCATCACTTTGAAAATATTATCTTCAAAAGAAATCTTTATGTGAAATTAACTTGGAAAGGGGACAGGATCTATGTCTTCAGAGTAATCTATGCCTTGGTCTTTCTGATAATCTCTTATGCACGATGGAGAAATTTATATACCGATCCCATAACTTTTCGTTATCCTAGTAGTGATATTGCAAGATTTTAAGTACCGGATCTGAGAGAGACAAAGAACAAACGGAATCATCATCAGTAACTTCTATGGCCTTCAGAAAGTTATTAAATGAGAATTGAAAGAAGTCTTTTCTATTTTTCAAAATTAGCAAAGATCTAAGGAAAAGTCTATGCCAAGGAACACAAGCTAGAAAAAAATTCAGCAAAAAGACTCAGCGGTTGAACCTTTAGAGCTGGAAATGACATCTTCGAAAGCGCAATATAACAAGCAAAGGATGCAATGTGAAGCATGATGACAAGTGCAAAGATGAAATGATTAAATCATTATCATATTGCGGATATCACAATCAGCTTAAAAGAGAGAAGAAGCTTTCAATATATTTTAAAAAATTATCAACGCTTTATGAAGTTGAACTGAAAAATTATAATGTATTGAGATACTAATTCCGATTAATTTGGCAGGAAAGACTATCATTTAAAAGCTTGGGTTATACAGATTATGAATAAAGGAAACAATCAAAAAAGTTGTTGCAGTAGGAGCATCATTAAAGAAATAATCCCCTAGACACAGAGTTGAAGGCAAGAGTTGCCGGAGTTAATCAAAGAGACCGTTGCAGCAGCAGCGATGTTGAAAGATGAAGTTGTCACAACTATTACAATGATAAGTTTTGATGACCAAGATAATTCTCTCTAGTGCAGCATTCGCTTGACACTGCTAGTAGAGGGCATTCAAGTTTTTCGTTCAAGCGCAATCATTCAAGTTTTTCGTTCGAGCGCAATCATTCAAGTTTTCCAAGCGCAATCATTCAAGTTTTCCATTCGAGCGCAATCATTCAAGTTTTTCGTTCGAGGGCAATCATTCAAGTTTTCCATTCGAGCGCAATCATTCAAGTTTTTCTTTCGAGGGCAATCATTCAAGTTTTCTATTCGAGTGCAATCATTCAAGTCTTCCATTCGAGTACAATTATTCAAGTGTTCCATTCGAGTGCAATTATTCAAATATTTCGTTCGAACGTGAGCATTCAAGTCTTCCATTTGAACGCAATCATTCAAGCCTTCTGTTCGAACGTGAGTATTCTAGTCTTCCGATCAAATGGGATCATTCAATCTTCTGGTCAAGTATGATCATTCAATCTTCCATGCAAACATGATCATCCAGTTATCCTTCAGTTACAATTCATTCAGTTCTTCGGTTGGAAGAAGATCGATCCTTCATTTGATTTCATGAATCAATCAAAGAAGGATCGAGGGGCATCTGTTGAGGCATAAAAAAATATTCCATCTCATTGCATTGGTCAGAAAATTTCATGGTGTGAATCTTTTCTAGGGTTGAACATTCCGTATTTTGGTAAAAAATAGTGAAGAGGGGTATTTTGGTAAAAAAGCAGTGAAGAGGGGTGTTGAGGCATGAAAAAGAAGGTAACAGTTGTTGTGTGCACAATAAAATCCATACAGAGGAAGGTGCACAACAAAATCCACGTAATGGATTCCGCACACACAGCGAATCCCGCGCAATGGATTTTGCACAGCAGATCCCGCGCAATGGATTCCGCACAGTGGATCCCGCTTAATAGATTCCACGCAGAAGATCTCGCGCAATGGATCCCGCGCAATAGATTCCGTGCAACGGATCCTAACAATGGATTCTGCATAATGGATCCCACATAATAGATTCTATGCAGAGGAGATGGCGCACTCAAATCCGCACAAAGGGAACGAGCGCACAATGAATACGTGGCATGTTCACACGTGTGAGAGAGCTATAAATATCCCATGACCTCTTTAAAGGGGTCATTAGTGCTAGATTCAGGAGAAGAGAAAGGAGAGAAGTAGACTTTAGAGAGAGAGGAAGAGTTCGCACCCATTGTGTGGAACAGCTGTTGTGCGGCGCACAACACCATCAGCGCGCAACGGACATCAGCACGCAACAACACCAGCGTGTAACACATCAACGCGCAATGATCATCAGCGCACAACAACTCCAACATGTACCACTGCCAGCACACAACGGCATCAATGCACAACAGCATTAGCACACAACAGCACAAGCATAAGCGCACAATAGCATCAGCCCACAACAGTACTAGCGCACAATAGCACCAGCGCACAACAGCATTAGCGCACAATAGTAGCCAACGCACAGCAGCTCCAACGCGGAATGGCTCCTAACAGTGCATAATGGCTTCTAATAATGGCGCAATGGCTTTAGACAACCCGCAGTAGCTTCTAGCAGTGCACAATGGCTTCTAGTCTAGCATTGGATCAAGGAAGAATGAATGGAAAGATGATCAGAACTGATCTCAACGGTCAGATCAAGGATTTCAAGCCCACACAACCCATCTCCCCTAGAGATGTGATCAAAAAGCGTCGAAATACTGTCGAAATTGTCATCGGATTGTCCTCTATTTCATTCATTTCTTTGATTGATTGTACTCTGTTTTCAAAATCAAGGGAATTCGAGGATGTAAATGAACTCAGAATAAATGTGATCATTGTTCTCTCATTCTTTCTTTATTATCATTGAATAATTTCCTAAATCAAATGTATTTGTTTTCTTGTCGAAACACCTAACCCCTTTTCAAAATTCATTCTGCCCGGCGCCCACACAATCCCTTTTTAAAAAACCCTACCCCCTTTTCAAACCCTCTCTTCCTCCCTCTCTTTATTACATGAAGCTTGTTTTCATGGAGTCAACCCCGGCATCCATCACCGTCTCCAAAGCCAGTAGAAACTCATCTCCGTCATTCTTCAACCCTCTACAAATGGAAACGGGAGTGTAGAAACCCCCAATCTCTACCCTTATCGACGATTCTTCCACACTTGGTCCGCCATTCCACGATGTCACCGGCATTGCCTGAGTTCAGCCCTGTCACTACTGATTCTGCCGGCACGTAATGAAGAAGATGTCACTGCAGTCAGTCCGACGCACGGCTCGAACTTAGTCAAGACAAGCACAAGCTACTGTTCCGAGCTCGAAGGCCGAGCCGAGCCGATCATGAGATGGGACTTGAGCAGTCGTGCCTGGGGTACAATTTTCAAACCGCTCAGAAGTCAGGTGGATTCTATCCCTATTTTAAAATACAGGTGAGTTTGGGTAGGCCGAGAGTGGCCTTGGTGGATTCCTGATAGTGGTGCCCATCCTGATGTATGTGCCTTACGTCTACGTTGTCCATCCATTTTGACAGCTCATTTTAAAACATGATTCCAAAGATGAAGAAGATCCAAATCTTAAGTGGACCGCACCATAGGAAATAGTGCTTATTGAATACCCACCATTAAAAACTTCTTAGTGGCCACTGGATTGTTTATTTGCCATTCAACCTGTTGATGAGGTCACAAAGACCTATGTGAAGGGACCACTCAACTATCAGCTTGATCCAAAACCTTTGTGGTCATGAGAAGCTTTTATTAATGGTCGGTCACCACTGTTTCTTGTAGCCGTGGTAGTGTGGTCCACCTGAGATTTGGATTTTCTTCATTTATGGGATCATGCCCTAAAATGAACAATGAAAACAGGTGACGGCGTGAATGTAAGGAACATACATTAAGGTGGGCCCCATAGACAGGGAATGCGCCTAGTGGGGCAGGCAATTCTGATGGGCGTGGCTTTGGATCCACCCAGGTCGGTGGATCCCGGGCTGTGGGGCCCACTGTGATGTATGTTTCTTATATCCACGCCATCCATCTGTTTGGCTATATAATTTTATGTTATGAGCTCAAAAATGCAACAAATCCAAATCTCAATCTCAAGTGGACCGCACCATATGAAACAGTGATGATTGAGCTCCCACCATTAAAACCTATTGAGAATGTTTATTTGCCATCCAACTTGTTGATAGAGACACAAAGACCTAGATGAAAGGACCACAAAAATATCAACTGGATCCAAAAAAATTGTGGCCCTTAATATGTTTTTAGTGATCAATCACCACTGATTCTTATGGCTTGTTCTGCTTGAGATTGTTGGGGATTTGTGCTGTGGAATCACACTGATCTAAATCTAGGATAACAATCCAATAACGTCAATCAATCATAAGAGCACACAAAGATTTAACGTGGAAAACCCTTGTGGTAAAAAAACCACGGCACAAAGCGACAGAAATCCAGTATGAAAAGAAATTACAAGAGAGAGGACTTACCGAATTCGAACAATATTGAGACCGAATTCGAACAATATCGAATCTCACCCTTACTATACCCTTGGATAACCCTAAAACCCTTTAGGAACCCTTGAAAAACTTTTATAAAGCTTCAGAATTCCTTAGAATAGCCCTAAAGATCCCTATTTATAGTTTAGAAAACTCTACTTACACACCTAGTCTGGAAAAGTCCGAAAACCGTCTCAAATTTATGCAGTCCACATAGGATCTGCATAGTCTCGACTAGTCGAAGGAGGACCTTGACTGGTCGAGCACCCGCTTGACCAGTCGAGTCATCCCCTCGACTGGTCGAGCAGCCCGGACACCAAAACATAGATCACTGGACTTTGAGTTGAGCGGGTCTCAACTGGTCGAGTGGACCCTCGACCAGTCGAGTCATGCTCTCGACCAGTCGAGCAAACCCAAAAAAAATCAGATTGAATACATCTGTTTTGACAACAATCTTCACCATGTCTTCAATCTTCAACCGTGTAGCTTCTTGACCTCTTCTCTTATCTCTTCGTGGCATCATAACTTCAATCAACGTTTCTCGTGCATACTCCGTCCTTCTTTTACGCTATCGTCAATCCCAGAGAAGTTGCACAGAACTTGAACTTCTTTATAAGAACGACCTTGATGAACATGTCCGCTAGATTCATGCTGGTGTAAATCTTTTTCAGTGTGATGCCTCCTTCCTCAAGCACCTATCGGATAAAGTGGTGACGAACATCAATGTGTTTAGTACGTGAGTGATAAATATAATTTTTAGTCAAATTGATGGCGCTCTCGCTATCACAGTTAATCGACACGACCTCCTACTGAAGTCTCAACTGATTTATCATACCTCTAAGACAAACACCTTCTTTTAACGCTTTCGATACTGTCATATATTCTGCTTCGATCGTGGAAAGATTCACCACAGACTGAAGCTTTGACATCCAACTAATTGCTCCACCCACTAGTACAAACAAGTATCCTGAAGTAGACTTCCTGGAATCTATACTGCTTCCGTAGTCAGAATCCACATATCCTACCAACTTTGTCCCTGTCTTTTTAAAAGCTAAGACGTAGTCTTTCGTACCTCTAATGTATCAAAGTAGCCATTTCACTACTTTCCAATGTTGCTTACTGGGGTTTGACATGTATCTGCTCACAACATCGATTGCCTATGAAATATCTGATCTCAGACCATGGCATACATTAAACTATCAACAACATTCGAGTAGGGCACATAAGACATAACCTGTTTTTTGTCATTAGATTTAAGACATTATTTTGAGGAAAGATTGAAGTGAGCCGCGTGGGGAACGCTCACCGGCTTTGCCTGATCCATCCCATACTTGATCAATACCTTTTCAAGGTATTCTGCCTATGATAACCAAAACCTGCTCATCTTCCTATCTCTATGAATATCTATGCCGAGAACCCTCTTTGCAGCCCACAGATCTTTCATCTCGAATGTTCCTTATACTGAGTCTTCAGTTGATTTCAGACATATTATGACAGGTGATCAACATATCATCAATATATAGTACTAGAATGATGAATTCTACATCACTCAGTGTCTTGTAATAGACACTATGATCGTATTCACTTTCAGTAAATTTTTTATACAACTGCCTAGGTGACTGTTTCAAGTCGTACAATGACCCTATTAACCTGCAAGGCTTTTTCTTTGCCCTTTTAACTTCGTAGCCCTCTGTTTGCTTCATGTAGATCTACTCTTCTAATTCTCCATGTAGAAATGCAGTTTTTACATCCATCGGTTCCAGCTCGAGATCGTATTGGGCAATCAGTGCCGACCCGAATCTGATAGATAACTGCTTTACCACTGACGCGAATATCTCTGTGAAGTCGATTCCTTCTCTCTAAGCATAACCCTTCGCTATCAACCTTACTTTTATCTATCCTGTTTCCTTTTAAATAACCACTTGCATTCGATGGCTTTTCAGCCAATGGGAAGCTCCACCAGCTCCCATGTGTGATTTTTGTGTAACGAGTCCATCTCATCATTCATAACCGTCTTCCATTTTTCTGCATCAGGCCCATCAAGAGCCTCCTAAATAGTAGACGGGTCTCCCTCATCTGTAATGAGGGCATATGCGATATTAGAGTCGTCCTTATATATTGCCCGTAACCTGCGATCACGTAGTAGGTTCCTTCTCACAGGTAGCTGCTCTACCTAATCATGTACCTCTCTGTCTTCGCATCTGTCTTTTCTTGAGTATCATCTGTGTCAATCTAGACATCTACGATCACCCTTTCTGGTTCCTCTTGCTCTTCTTGATCATTCTTGCGAAATAGGGTGCTTTCATCGAATCTGACGTTACGGCTAGTGATGACCTTACATGTGACCTAGTTGAATAACATATAAACTTTCACACCAATGTCATAGCCAACAAAGATATACTTTTTGGTTCTATGGTCTAGCTTATCTCTCTCAACTGACGACACATGAGAATAAGCCTCACAACCAAAGACGCGTAGATCTGAGTAGTCGATTTTCTGACCACTCCATACTTCCTTTGGGATTTTACATTTAATTGTGATTGAAGGAGACCTGTTCACCAAATAACAAGCCGTGTTAACGGCCTTAGTCTATAGGGCCTTACCGAATGCAGGATTACTTAACATGCATCTGGCCCTCTCCAGGTCCGATTCATTCGCTCAGCCACACCATTTTGCTCAGGCGTGTGGCGCACTGTGTTGTGCCTGATGATCCCTTTAACCTTGCAATAATCATTAAAATCAGTGGAAGTAAATTCTCCACCATTGTCAGTCCTTAAAACCTTTATTTTTTGCCCGACTATTTTTCACCATTACCTTTCATTACTTGAATATAGTGAAAACTTCATATTTACGTTTCATGAAGTAAACCCAAACTTTCCTAGAGTAGTCGTCAATGAATGAAACAAACCATGACGACCCCCCAATGGAAACTTCTGGTGATGGCCCCATACGTCAAAGTGTACATAATCAAGCACTCCCTTACAAACATGTTTTTCAGATTTAAAAGACAGTTTAGATTGTTTACCATATATACAATATCTGCATATATCTAAATCAGAATTTTTAAAAGATGGAAATAAACATCGATCAGAAAGCACCTTCATATCTCGCTCGCTCATGTGGCCCACACGAGTATGTCACATACGTAGAGATGCGGAGTCTGCAATAGTTGTTGCCACTCCACCTGCTAAAGTGCTCCCAATCAACCTGTAAAGGTTTCCGTGCCTCTGCACTCTCATAACCACGAGTTCTCCTTTTGAAACTTTAAGGACACCATTAATACTGGTGAACTTGTACCCTATAGCCTCGAGTGCACCGAGAGAAATCAAACTTTTGTTCATATCAAGAACGTGCCTAACGTCAATTAATGTACGCTCCATCCCATCAAACATTTTGATGCTCACTGTACCAATAGCCACAACATTACAGGCATTGTCATTATCCATAAAAACCTGTCCACCATCGCATTCTTGGAACTGGCGAACCAAATCCGATAAGGAGTTATGTGATATGACGCTCCTGTATTTAGGATCCACTCATATGCATGATTGTCGTGAACATGTCCGATTATGGACACAGACAGAACTTCACCAGCACTTGTCTCTTCATCAGATGTGACAACATTGCCCTCCTTGGAAAAATTTGTTGAATTTTCTTTCTTTGCTTTAGGATTTATACAATCCTTCTTCATGTGTCCAGACAATCCATAATTCCAACACTTTAATTTTCCTTTGCCCTTGCTCTTGGATTTAGATCTAGGCCTTGAGAATCCCATACCTCGCTCAAAATCTCTGTCCCTCATAATCAGTGCCTCGGAAGATGCCCCTATATCGCCGTTTAGCTTTCTCAAAGCCTTTCCTTGAAGGGCTAAGATAACGGTGTTAACACTTAAGGTTTTAGTGCATATCGTGTCCTTGAAATACTCATATGATGCGGGAAGAGAATTCAACAATATACATGCATGTTCCTCATCTTTGATCACTCCCTCCATATCCAGCAATTTACACATTAATTTATTAAAGTTGTTGATATGGGCTTCTAGATCTCCACCCTCTGTCATCTTGAAAGTATAACACTGTAGCTTTGAGTGTAGGCGATTTTCAGAGGCCTTCTTTGATCATTATTGATATTGTCGACACTACCGTATTAAATGTAGTGTGTGATAATGTGACCCAATTGGATGGCAACAAGCTGGATTTTCTTGCTTGGGGCGAGCAGAGCATCTAGATTCATTAAATATGGGTTTTGCTAACTTCTCCTGACCATGCATGGGACATTGCCAAGAGCTTTCCTGACTTCCATGACTGGTATACAAAAATGAGGATCATACACTTTATGGTTGTACTCATGATTCAAAATTTTTCATAATACGAAGAAAAGTCTACCTTACAATGAAACTTGCCGACCTCAATAGATATGTGGAAATCATTCTTTGAAAATTATAACTTTTTTTTTCCTTTCTTTACTTCTTTTTTTTCACTGATTATATCCTTCTAACACTAAAATTGATTACAATTTATTCCAACTGTCTGTCTTTTATGATGCATAAATTGTATGGTTAGAATCATCAAACAAAGTGCTGCTTTGGAATTATAAGCAATACAAAGTGGGATTTATTAGACAGATGATTCAAGATAATTATTGGACCTATTTTGTTTTTGCACTCAACTTTCATTATCTATTTTTGATGAAATGGAATGGACGTTAGAATCATTCGACTTATGATTTTTGCACCATGGCTTTTCGCTAGTCAATTGAGAGAATATATAGTTTAATTCGATGATTGGGCTTCTAGTTTTAGAGACATTGCTAATGTTGCTGTGAATGTGTTAGTAAAACCCATTAAATATATTAATTATTCTAGTAATGAAATGGAGTTTACTGAGCCACATGTGAGTGAGACCATTTACACCATTTATACGTCAAAGCGTTTGTAATCTAATCCATCAATTTTAAGTGGCCTAAACCATGTAAATGCTCTTATTTGACATGGACCCAACATTGACTTAACATGAACCAATGTCCAAAGACGCAATGGATACCCAAACTTGATCCGATCCGGTCCGGGGCTCAAAACGAGATTGGATCCTATAAGGATAATGACTCCACAAGACCGAATATGATCAGCCCGGGTTCAGGAACTGTTGGACCCATCCCAAATCCAAACCATGGAAACCCTAGGTTAGGGCAGTGAACAATAGTTTGGGGTAGGATCCTACCGCATCGATGGTCACCGATCTGGCTTTGGGTCCTACCAGATCCAGATACCATATTTGAGTCCAAAACTTGATTCAGTCAGGATTGTATAATTTTGGATTACCCATCAGGTTCCATGACCCTCCCTCTGGATCTGCGTTGGGGTAGGGATGGCTATGGACCAGGTAGGCTCAATGGGTACTTGAAGCCCAACCTGACTTGGGCTGGGAACGCATGTAGCTAAATAGGTGGGGTATTGGTTAATGTAAGCAATTGGCCGGCGAGTTAGACCCCTGCCTCTGCTCAAACTTGGTCCGAACCCAACCTAATGATATTATATATTTCATATTATGTCCAATAATCTAATTAATTTATAATAAGTAGTTATGAAAAAATAATTAACATTTCTTAATATATATATATATATATATATATATATATATATATATATATATATATATATATATATATATATCCCAGTGCCCATCTGCGCACCAAAATATTTTAAGAAGTCAACACACGTGATGTAAGCCTAAAATGTGAATGGTACAAGTGATGCAGCACTTCATAAAACCCAAATGGCCTAACTTTTACCCGATCTAAAACTTTGGCAGGCAATGACAAAAGAAAACAGCTTCCTCATTTGATTTGCATCTCTCTTTGCCATAACACAATAGAGCTTTAGATCAAGGTAAAAATTTGTTCCTTAAGAGTTTCGCAGGGTGCCGCATCACATATGCCATTCAAATTTCGAGTTCATAACACATGTGTAAAGGTGCACACATGTATAGGTGTGTATATATATAGAACACGTTGAGTTGTGTGGGCCCCATCGAGATGCTTGTCAAACATCAACACCATAAGTTAGATGCACCATTCCATGGTGGGCTACAAGCTTAAAAATCAAGTCAATCCATGACTTGGGTGGGCCACACCACATACAAAAGTTGAAAGGAATTACCCTCCCATTAAAACATTCATAATCATTTATTGAGCCAAATGAGACGGGGTTCACAAATCCCGCCCATCCATTTTGTGTGTCCCACTTTGATGAGAGGTCAGACCAAGTATCACCCGCATTCAAAATTTAGATGGGCCCCACCAAGTATTTTTATATAATTTAGTCATGTCTGCATATGGTTTTAGATGGTATGGCCCACCCAAGTTCCAAATACAGCTGATTTTTTAGATATCGCATAAAATAAAGGAGACCATCAGATGCATGGTGTTAATGTTTGACCCACATCACTGTGGGGCCACACAGCTTGACCTCACCGTGATGTGCATCGAACATCAACACCTGCATTTGATGATGGATTTCCTATATATATATATATATATATATAAGGCATGCTCACCTAGGTACCTACATGTGTGTGCACCTTTGCACACATGTCGTGGGTGTTGAATCCAAACAGTCCATAAGATGTAGAATCCCATGAACTTTAGGGGGTGAATTTTTACCCTAATCTAAGATTCTTGTGAGCTACAGAGAAGAGAAATTCAAATCAAGAGAAGAAAATGTTTGCATTTTTATGGCCTACCGTAGTTTTGGTTAAAAAAAAAATTGGTACTAAGGGGTTTTATGAAGTTTTGCTTCACATGGACCGTTCGAATTGTCGAGACTCATCAGATACTATGAATTCTCAAAAAAGTTAGGTAGTCCATTCATAGGTTAGCGTTCGGATGGATATATATATTTAGGGAAAAGGTACTATGCGCTCGAGCTCACGGCTCCGTCCCATGCAGTCGAACTGTGTGGGCCCCACCGTGATGCATTTCGAACATCTACTCCATCAGTTAGATGCACCATTTCATCGTGGACCTAGGTCTCAAAACTCAAGTCAATCCGTGACTTTTGTGGGCCACACCACATACAGTAGTGGAGAGGGTGCCGTCCACCATTAAAATATTCATAATCATTTTTTGGGTCCCTCCAAGACTCAGGTGGGCCCCACCAAGTGCTTTTATATGTTTTAACGGTGTCTTCACATGATTTTAGATGGTATGGCCCACTTGAGTTCCGTATACGGCTGATTTTTGGGATATCCCATTATTTAAAGGGAAACCATCAAATGCACGATGTTGATGGTCGGCATGCATCACGGTGGGGCCCACACAGCTCGACCTCATGATAAGCTTATTGTGATCTCTAGCGCATAGTACCTTTTCCCACGTATGTATGTGTGTGTGTGTGTGTGTGTGTCTATATATATATATATATATATATATATATATATATATATATATATATCGCTTCATGTGCGAGGCCTTCACGGTCCTTTTGGTGTTTCTGCCATCAGACCTGAACGATACAGTCGCCTCGTCATGAGGTCATTAGATGAGATGCCCCACAATTAAACGATAATCCAATCATTATATGAGCCACCACTTACATCCGGACCTTTTGGAATGTGGATTGTTTTTACGGTGTGGGCCACTTGATATTATAGAATAGTCTTTATTACAGGAGCATGCAATCATCATGGTGGGCCTTGATTGATGCGCGAGCTGGACGGCATAGACGCACAATGGTGGGACCCACACATAAAAGGGTCCCAAAAAGGATAATTCTGTATATAAAACACATTTTCACAACTATGGTGGTACACACAGGTGTATCACGCTTAATAGTCTAAAAATTTTAGATGAAACGTGAGCCAAAATTTATAATAATTTAATCATGTTAGTATATAATTAGTGGACATTTAATGGACGATTAAAATAAATTTATTCAACGACCCAAATGCAAAAAAAAAATTGTTAATGTTTTCATTTTTAAACCAATTCAATTTTTGGGTGAGAACGTATTTACAATGGCTGTCCTAAATTGCACTATTTATTTCGGGCAACATAACTGGGATTATGCCCTTGAAAACTAATATTTCTAGTAGTTGATTTATAATATTATGCATTTACTTTCTTAATTGGTTCTTATGAGATATGTTTGTGTAAGTTAGAGAGGCATTTCCTCTAATGCTCTTGCACACTAGAGATTAGACATAGTGTCTTGATAGACAATTGAGAGTCGTGTTCCATGGCTACCATTGCCATGCCCTTGGCCATAGAGGTTCCCAAGCATACACGTGTCGTTATTAGATGGACATCTAATGTGAGAGGATTGGTCTAGTGTCAGGATAGACGGTCTTTGATGATAGGCCTCATTTTGTACCCTACATAAGTGTGTAAGTGGGCCATGCATGGTCCCTTGAATTGAGACTTCAGTCACTTTGCATTGGCATGGATCGCTTACAAATAGCAAAACTGAAAGACCCATCATGTCCAAACCTAAATAGGCTTGCAGTTGCACTAGCTCCATCAAAATCACTATGATACGAGCATGTTCAGATGAAGAGGCCATCATTGACAGTGCTTTGGCTCTACTTACAAGGCTTTTGTATAGCCAATGAAAGTGAGTATAGTTGTGTTTCTTCATCAGGGTCCTCGAAGTACGTGTGATCAAACGTGGGAACCACTTGTCTTCTTGGGACATGAATAAGTGCGTGATTTCATGTTTTGAACCATTTATCAAGTATTTAAAGGGATGTCTAGCATTTTTGAGGTTTTCAATTGGTTAACCAAAGTTTTCAATCATTGACTTTTGCTTTTGACTATTGATTTATTTTAAATTACACTTAGTGGGCATCCAATGATTGAGATGTGATATGATACATACACTGGGTGGCATGGGTATTGCCCAGAGATGATGACCACAGATAATATAGGAATTTGGACGGTTGGACTGTATAGATTAGGTAGGATACACTTGTTGAGATGTGATACACTTGTTGAGTGTGAAATATTTCATATTTACCCTTAATTGTGAATTGGTTTTGTATGCATAGATATGTTGAATTGATGTAATTACGTAAGTTTTACTATGCAAGCTAATATGTAAAGCTACGATGAAAAGGATGATTAAAGTAATGATTTAAAATTTAAAGAATGATCAAGTGAGAAAATAGATATTTGGAGGATAATATTGAATTATTCAAGTGTCAAATAGAAAGTTAAGTGTTAAATATGGAGAAAAGTATAAAAAATCAGATAGTCAAATAATAGAATTAATAAACTGTTTGATATCACTGAATTAAGGTTCGATTCGATCGAAAGTGCCAAAGACAATCTAGCAACAAAAACTATGATTTTCAGACTTAATTCAGCTCAACTATTAGGTGTATCGAGTGTTATTCGGTGCCACATAAGGAAGGTTCAATGCGACTGAAAGAAGACAAATAGTTAATACATCTTTCAAAAAAATTTGATTATAGCCGAGAGTTAATTCGATGTGACTTCAATGTGACCGAAAGCCATTGTCGGTGCGACCAAAGCGTAACAAAAGTGTGAAAATTGAAGTCGGTGCAAAAATTTTCTATTTAAATTGGTGATTTAAGCTCTTCTAAACATGAATTAGGATTTGGAAGAGGAAGTAAGAGGTTACAAAGCTTCTAGGAAGTCATTCTTCTTCTTAAATATTTCGGTTCTAAGTTGTTTTTCATGATTTTGTTTGAATTTAGTTTGACTATGACAATGGTTGGCTAAATCTCTTAACTATGGCTAAAAGGTGAAGCTTACAGTTATTTTTGATGTATTAGTTTACTTTTATTCAAGTTTGATGGTTTGAATGTTTAACAATTCATTGATTTTAATTTGAATAAAGCTTTAGCTTTATTTTACTTTGATCCATCATCGACTCTAGGCACTTTGGATGCATATAAAAGCTAAGACTATTTGTTTATCTATTTTGCAAGGGATTGTTATGCAAAATTCATGAATTTATCATAAACTATGAGCACGTACTTTGGATTCCTTGCGATCAATAACTTGGTATTTTATGTGAGAACAAAATTAATTGAAGTTCAAATCTGTATTATTTTATAAATTTTAAATTAACCATTCTATTATCTAACTACATATGATAGGACTTCGATTCCAATTGAGTTATCTAATTGAATCAAATGAATTAAGTATTGAGAATGGCAAGAAGTGGATCTTTTGTGCCTTAGTGTTTTATTTTATTGATTTTCTCTCTACATTACTTAGATTTCTATTATTACTTCTTCTAATTCAAATTCCACAGTTAGTTCTAATTCTAAAATGTTTTGAAAATACACTAATATAAGTACATAAGGATTCAATCTCAGTCTCACCAAGTTAAAATTACATCACAGCCTTGCACTTGGGGTTATCAACCCTTAGGTTTGATCAAGTTTTTGGCGTCGTTGTCAGGGACTTATATTACGTTTTTCTGAAATACTTTAAGGTTAGAGTTTGTTTAGGATAAAGAGTAGTTTTCGTTGCATTTTTAGTTTATGGTTTTATTACAAATTTAGATAGTAACATTATTTTCTTTTTTTGCAGAATTGTCGATCAGGTACTATCCTTCTAACCCTCTTACTTTACATTGTAAATTTTTCTTTCATTGTAGAAGTAGAAATAGGTTTAGAATTAGGTTTGGAAGTAGAAATAGGTTTAGAATTAGGTTTGAGTGGTTGATTCTTAAGTGGGTATGTGATCACACTCTGTCTTCTAAGTGAGGGAGGACTAGTTGAAGGATTATCTATCCACCACCATGTTAGAAAACACCTGAGATCCTCTGAATTGGTTGAGAACATGGTTGAAAACCAACCCAATTGGCAAGTTCAAAAACAAAGACAATAAGATGAGAATGATGTGCACAATGGTCCACCAGCTAGAACTTTACGTGACAGTTTACAACTAGCTAGGACAAGCACCCATTCTTGTATTATTTTTTTTCACATAATGTATGAAACATGGATTTTAAACCAGGAGTTGTCCAACTACTTCCAAAATTACATGGACTAGACTCTTACATCACAAAGAGTTTGATGAGATTGTACCACCACTTTAATAATGTGTGTGATGATACATTGAGATTGAAATTGTTCATTTTTCTTTAAAGGAGAGCCAAGTCATGAATCCACTTCTTAAGGCCAAGATCAATTTGGACATGAGCTGAAATGACCCAGGAGTTTCTTAAAAATTTCTTATCGATTTATAAGACTAACACCATCAGAAGAGCTATAATGATTTTTTTATATTTTTTTTTTACAAAAAGAGAAAGAAACTTTCTTCCAATATCGGGAGAGTTTTAAGAAACTTCTAAACACTTGTCCACATCATGGCTACGAAATTTGTTAGGTAATAAGCTTTTTCGACAATAGGCCAACTTCGCCCATGTGTCAATTCGTAAAAATGATATCCAATGGGAAGTTTATGAACAAGGATCCTGATGACGCATGGGGCTACTTTGATAAATTATCTGAAAACGTGCAATCCTGGGATACTTCGAGTAAGTCAACCAATCCCAAGTCGACTCAGCCCAAGGAAAAATGAAGAATTTACATCTTAAGGGAAGAAGACAATGTTAATGTTAGGATAGACAACCTCATAAGAAAAGTCAAGGCCTTTGAGTTGAAGAAAGTAGAAATGGTCAAACCCAATGAGACCATTAAAACTATTTGCGATATTTGCTCAAGTAACGTGCGCTTAACGCGGGAGTGTCCCACAATTCCTGTGTTTCAAGAGTTGTTACATGAGCAATTTAATGCCATGAATAATTATCAGTGACCTTTCAGTGCTCCAATTTCAAACACGTATAATTCTAGTTGGCAAAATTGCCCAAATCTTAATTAAAGGAATAGACCAACGACTAACATTGATAAGAAGCCTCAAGGACCTCTTACTTCGATCCTTATCCTATTTTTAACGCCGAAGAAAACCCAAGATGATCTAGTTCAAAGGTTCATAAATGATCAAGAACAATTCAATTAGAATGCCATGCAAACATTTCAAGACATCAAAACATCATTAGGGATGTTTGCTTCTTCCATTTAAAGATTAGAGTTACAACTAACTGTTAGGTAAAAGGGGACCCTTCTAACCCAACCTCTACCTAACCCAAAACCTAAATGTGAGATAAGTGACCCTAGCTCTTCTACTTAACATGTGTAGCAAGTCAAGTCTATCACCACTCTTAGAAGTGAAAAAATAATTGACAAGAGCATCCGATGATGGTTGATAAGCCTAAGTACTCGAAAGAATCTAAGTGTGATGAAGGGCCTAACAACACCCCACGTGAGGAGTTGGAACAAGAATATAAGCTCGTGGCTCCACTCCCATAACAGTTGATCTCACCCAAACCTCTACCCAATACTCAGGATATCTTAGAGGTTTTTAAACAGGTGAAAACCAACATTCCTTTGTTAGATGCCATAAAACAAATTTCATCATGTACCAAATTCCTTAAAGACCTTTATATGATCAAAAGACAACATAATGTTTAAATAAAGATATTTTTTATAGAGAAAGTGAGTGACATCATCAAATAGGATATGCCCCAAAAATATAAAGATCCCGGTAGCCTAACCATCTCATGTGTGATTGGAAATCACTGGATTGAGCATGCCTTACTTGATTTGGGGGCAAATGTAAATCTAATTCCTTATTTGGTTTAGGTGAATTAAAACACACCAAGACCACACTTTAATTAGTTGATAGTTCAATTTATATACCGAGAGGGATAATAGAGGACATGCTTATCCAAGTCGATAAGTTCTACTACCCAGTGGACTTTATTGTTTTAGACATGTAGCCTATTATTGATGCTAACACTCAAATTCCTATCATCCTTGGCCGCCTCACTCCTAGTTACATCAAACGCCATAATCAACTGTAAAAATAGGATCAAGAAGTTGTTATTTGGAATTATAACACTTGAGATGAATGTGTTTAATATGTGCAAGCATCAAAAAGATGGTCAACAAAAAGATGATGATGAGGTCCACAAAATTAATTTGATTCATTCATTCATGGAAGACAAGTCTTTTTCTAACTTCGTACTTTAACACATTATAGGCATGCTTGGACCACTCGACCGATCTTGATGATGATATAATTCAGGAGATGGATGCCATGTTTAATGCAATGTGAGTACTTGAAACTAACCGATGGAGGCCTCAATTTGAACCATTGCCTCTAACTGACTCAAAGCCTCTACCATCTAGTGTCAAGGCACCGAAGCTTGACTTAAAACCTTTCCCCACTGAACTGAAATATGTATATTTGGGTCAATACCAAGCATATCGAGTGGTGATTTTTTCCAACTTATATAAGGAGCAAGACAGTAAGTTGATTTCTACTCTCAAAGAGTGTGAGAGAGCTCATTACTGCGGACCTCAAGGAAATCGACCCCCTAATTTGTACTCACTGCATTCATCTTAAAGATAGTGCAAAAACATCTAGACACACCACAACGCCGTCTAAATCCAAACATGAAAGATGTGGTTATGGCTAAGGCATTAAAGCTTTTGGATGTGGGCATTATCTACACTATATTCGATAGCCAATGGGTAAGTCCAACTTAGGTGGTGCTCAAAAAGTCTGGAATTATCATTGTAGCCAATGTGAATAATGAACTCATGCCAACTAGAGTTACCACTATTTGGAGAATGTGCATTAACTACTGGAAACTGAATACTATTACAAGGAACGATCACTTTCTTTCGCCCTTTATTGATCAAATTTGGGAAAGATTAGCAGGTCACTCTTATTATTGTTCCCTAGATGGCTACCCAGGCTACAACCACATAGAGATAGCCCTTGAGGACTAAGAAAATACTACCTTTACATGTCCCTTTAGCACTTTCACCTATCAAAGGATGCCATTCGAATCGTGTAATGCCCTCGCCACATTTCAATGATGTATGTTGGGTATTTTTTTACATGATATGGTAGATTTTAAAGGTCTTCATGGACAACTTCTCTGTCTTTGGTAGCCCTTTAAATGAATGCCTTGAGCACCTAAGATTAGTGTTGAAAAGATGTGAAGAAAAGAACATTATGCTAAATTGAGAAAATGTCACTTTATGGATCAAAGGGGAATAGTCCTTACATACATCACATTGTCGGACAAGATGCACAAATCAGTGCACTAACAGGATTCACATAACTGTGGTTGATATAGAGCGGGTTCACTCACAACAAAGCGGTATTAAAGGGTCAGGTTGGACATTTTGGTTTGAGCGAAGATGTCATGATCAAAATTAAATATACAGAAATTTGATGGGAAGAACAATTTTAATTTATGGTAGTGGAAGGTCAAGGATATTTTAGTTTTACAAGGGTTAAGAAAGGTGTTGTTAGAAGCAAAACCGGAGAAGATATCGGATGATGAATGGAGCCATCTCGGAGAGAAAGCTATGAGCATCGTCGGTTTGTGTTTGTCGGAAGGGGTTATATACAATGTCCTGGATGAGGAATCTTCCCTAAAGATGTAAAAGAAGCTAGAAGACCTATACACATCAAAGTCCCTCATAAATAAGTTATTTGTGAGGAAACAATTTTTCAAGTTGAAATTGAAGGAAGGATTAGATCTCTTGGAGTACATGAACTTGTTTACAAATTTATATAGTGAGTTGGTCAGGCTTAGAAATACAGTCAAGGAAGAAGACAAAACAATGCTACTTATAGTATTTCTTCTGTCATCAAATGACCATCTCGTCACTAGTCTATTGTATGGGAAAAATACAGTGAAGCTTGAAGAAATTACTAGAGCTCTCATGTCCAACGAGATGAAAAAGAAGTCGAGTGATGAGGACTCATATGCGGAAGGGCTATTCATAAAAGGGGGTCAAGGACATGGGTTATTCGTGGAGAGATCTCAGTCAAACAAGAAGAAAAGGTCCATATTGAAGTCGAAGGCAAATGGCAGATGCCTCTATTGCAGCATTAAGAGGCATTTTAAGAGAAAGTGTCGAAAACGGAATGATGACATGACAAGTAAAAGTAAAGGAAAAAAAAAAGAGGGGGACACATGTAAATTAGCAAGTGTAACAAAAGAGAACTCAGAATGAAGCCTTCTCTTGGTCTCTTCAGGTATGAGTTGTCTCTTAGACACTTGAATTTTAGACTCAGGATGTTTACATCACATGTGTCGATTAAGACTTGGTTCTATTCTTATAAGTCTTATGATGGTGGAAGTACTCTGATGGGGTATGACGCAGCATGTAAAGCATCAGAATAGGGACCATTAAGGTAAGGATGTTTAATAGAGTCATTTAGACTCTTAGTGGTGTTAGGCATGTCCTAGAGATAAAGAAAAACTTAATATACTTGGGAATTTTAGATACGAACGGTTGCACATTCACTGCATCTGGTGGTGTATTGAAGGCCACCATAGGTACAATGGTGTTGATGAAGTGACATAAGGTTGGAAATCTATACAAGTTGTTCAGAAGCACAATTACAGGTGATGTTGCTACCACCTTATATGCAAAATCTAACACAGATTATACAAATCGGTGGCATATGCGGTTATAGCATATGAGCGATATGGGCATTATGGAACTCCACAAACGAAAATAGTTGAAGGGAGTTAAGGCATGCAATGTGGATTTTTGTAAGCATTGCATTTTAGGCAAGCAATGCAGGGTAAGGTTCAATACTGCTAAATACACTAGCAGCGGGGTGTTCAACTATATTCATTCTAATGTCTAGGGGTCAATGACATACCATATAAGAGTGGGGTACAATACTCCGTGACCTTCATAGATGATTACTTGAGGAAGTTTTGGGTCTACTTCATGAAGCACAAGTCTAAACTGTTCGTCAAGTTTAAGCAATAGAAGATGAAAGTAGATAAGCAAACCAGGAGACATATCAAGTGTCTCATGTTAAACAATGATATAGAGTACAGATAGGTGGATTCATGGAATTCTGCAAGTATCAGGGCATCACAAGGCACCTCTCAACTCCAGGGACTCCACAACAGAACAGGTGGTAAAGAGGATGAATAAAACTCTGTTGGAGAGGGTGAGAAGTATGTGGTTGCACACGGGGTTGCCTAAAAGCTTTTAGGCTGAAGCAATGAATATTACATGTTACATAGTATCGGTCACCATCTACAACTCTAGACTCTAAGGTTGCAGAGGAAGTCTGAACAGGCAATGGCGTCGATTATTCAGCATTGAGAATCTTCGGGTGTCCAACATATGTTCTCGTGTAGAGTGAACAGAGGTTAAAATTGGGTCTAAAATCTATGAAGTGCATATTTGTCAGGTATGAGAAATGTGTCAATGGTTACAAATTTTGGGATTCAGTTACTCAGAAGGTGGTTATTAGCAGAGATATCGTCATCAATGAGGAGTTAATGCTTAAAACCAACAAGGAAGCTGCAATAGAGAAGTTAGAAAATCATGGTGAGACCGAGACCTTGTCAATGTAGGTGGAGACAGTTGAGCAAATTACTGAAGACGAAAATCAGTAAGAGCGAGATACTCAGGAAAGTATAGCCAGGAATAAGGAGAAAAGAACCATTAGAGCCTTGGTTCAATATGGGTTCAAGGACATGGTCTCTTTTACATTATTCACATGGAGTGGAGATCCCTCCACCTTTCTAGAGGCAAAATCTAGAAAGGATGGAGACAAGTTGATGTTAACCGTGGTAGAGGACATGTAATCTTTACACAAGAATCAGACATGGAAGTTGATGGAACTTTCTAAAGGTCAGCGGGCTATAGGGTGCAAATAGGTCTATAAGAAGAAAGAAGCATTAATAGAAAATTATGGTGAAAAGTACAAGAAAGGGCTCGTAGCGAAGGGGTGCTCGCAGAGGGAATGAGTGGATTATAATGAAGTTTTCTCTCGGGTCATAAAATATACCTCAATTTATTAGGGCACTGACTTATGCGCCTTGTTTGTCAATCACATGAGTCATTATGTCAAGGAGTCGATTAAGCCTTTGAAAGCTGAAGACTAAAGACACGAGTAGATATGAGTATCAAGGAGTAAATAACATGTATATAAGGTACCTTATTGACCCTAACATTGACCCAAAACAACCCTTTAACCTCTAGATGATCATTCCCTTAATAGGAAAACATTGTGCAATGTTCCCTTAGCCTTAGGAGCCTTATTGAAATATAATAAGATGGGTTATAGAGGTCCCGAGCTGTTGGAAATCAAACTTTCCAAAACCAACAGCCTTAATGGTGTGCTTGAGCGACGCTATATCGATCAAGGAATCGTCAATTCCTCTCAAGCGATCTAGTAAGATCAATTGAACATGGTCAAAACAGTCCATCGAGTTTACTGGACTATTTTTGGCTTAGCTCGATCGATCGAAGACTAGGCTCGATCGATTATGGCTAGCCGTTGAAGATCAGTTGGAGTCTTTTTTGTTATAGATATTGCATTTGGATCTTTAAGAAACCAATGGATATTGGCATTTTAGATACCCTAGTACATGTTCACAACCCCAAGTGTCAGGTCACAATGTAGTAATAATCTCGGTGATACCGAGGTCGAATCCACAGGGACTAATCTTGTACGTTTCTAAAAGTAATTAGAACTAGAGATAGAAGAATATCTAAATTAGAAATTTAGAATAAATGGAGTAATTGTGAATATTGTAGATTGAAACTTGTGAATTTAAATGTGGGAACTAGGGTGTCAAGGATCCACTTGTAGCTACCAAGATGCTACCTTACTTGATTCAAGAAACACAACTGGAATCAAAGTCTATCTTATCCAGTCAGAAGAAGAGATGATCAAATCTTTGAACTTTCATTGAATCAGTCTCAAGAGATGAGAATTGTGAAGATTTGTAAGGGATTCCGTCACCCAACCATGCCCAGGAGACTATGACAAACAACAGGATTTACCAATCCCATAATCTCAAATAAGAAAAGAAGATACTCAAAGCTATCACACCGTCTATTGTAATTTGAGTCAAACAAACGATAGAAAATTGAAAAAATTCCTTCAAATCAACTAGAAATCAATAAAATTCAATATAAACATAAATCAAAGAAAAGTAAACATCCCAATCATACTACTATTGAGACTCAAATATTACATATTTATCCTCATTTATATCTTGGTTTTATGAACATGATACTGCTTAATGTTATATTTTATGTACGTTCGTGTTGCAAGGTGAATCTAAGAGCTTATATTGAAAAGAATGATAAAAGAAAAGGCATAGATTTAGTGCTCAAGAATCATAAGGCAAAGGAGCAATCTTAGGATACCAAGAATGGAGAATTCTCATGTCAAAGATCTAAGGAAACCAAGTACAAATAATGAAAAAAAGATTGGCAAAAGCACAAGTTAAAAAGCAAAAAAATAGGACAGTTCGGTGCCACCTACTTCCATTTCAATGCCACCTACTGTAATTTTAATGCCACCGAAAGTGTACAAATAATCCAGCAAGAAAACAGCTTAATTCGGTGCCACCTAATGCCATTTTGGTGCCACTTAAGTATTCTGCATATACAATTTCAGATGCGATAAAATTTAGATATGATTTTAGTGCCACCAAACCAACTTCCGTAGCACCGAAATCACGCAAAGTTGTAACGCACGGTAGACGCGAATTGCGAAATTTGAGGTGGTTTGGGGAAATTCTAAGTCAGTGCAAAAGGTGGAGCTTCACAACTATAAATAGGAGTACCAAGGACGTTCCTAAGGATCTCCTAGGGTTCAAGGAGTGAAGCAAAAGGGTGGAGCCGCCGTTTAAGAGCTTTCTTCTTCTTCCTTAGTTTTTATGCTTTGTTTGAGAGACTTTAGTTCAATCATGTCTATGGTTGGCTAAACCTCTTAGCTAAGGTTATTGGTGAAGCTTATAGTGTGATTGAGATGTTTACTTTGTTTTGATTCATGTTTATGTTTTCATTGAATTTTAGTTGATTCTAAGGAGTATTTTCAGTTTTTAATGGTTTGTTGTGACTCAAATTACAATAGATCTGCAATAGCCTTTAATATCTTCTTTTCTATTTGAGGTTGTGGATTTAGAAAATCTTATTGTTTACCATTATCGCCTGGGCATGGTTAGGTGATGAAATCCCTTCCAATTCACCATAATTCTCCTCCATTAAGGCTAGATCAATGAGAAGTTGTCTCTTCTTCCAAGTAGATAAGATATGACTTTGATCTAGTTGGATCTCTTAAATTAAGCAAGGTAGCATCTCAATTGCTACAAGTTGATCATTGGCACCCTAGTTCGCACTTTTAATTGATAATTTATTCCTTATTCACAATTATTCCTTCAAATTCAGATTTCTACTTTAGTTCTTCATCTAGTTCTAGTTCTAGTTAAATTCAGAAGACACATAAGTTCAGTCCCTGTGGATTCGACATCGGTCTCACTGAGATTATTATTACATCGCGACCTTACACTTGGGGTTGTGAACAGCTACAAGCTTCACCTATTAGCCCTAGCTAAGAGGTTTAGTTAACCATAGACATGATTAAACTAAAATCTCTTAAGGAAAGTATAAAAATAAACTAAGGAAGAAGATGAAAACTCTTAACAGCTGCTCTCCACCCTTTTACTCCACTCCTTAAACTCTAAAATATGCTTTGGAGCATCCTAGGAACTCCTATTTATAGTTGGGGAACTCCAACTTTCGCATCAAGTTGGAAAAGTCTGGAAACCGCCTCAAATTTACGCAGTCTGCGCAAAATCTGCATAATCTCCAACTAGTCAAACTAAAGCTAGGGCTAGTCAAGCGTAATCGTTGACTATTTGAATTTCACATGAATTTAAAAGATAATATTGCTGAAATTCGAGCCGAATTTGCTCAGGCTAATCGAATTACACTTGAATTTTTAGGATTCTTTTTCTTCACTTCAAGCCTTCGATTCTCTTCATTCCTCACTTAGTTTTCTTAGATCTTTGGTATGTGAGATCTTTAATATTGGTCTCATAAGATCTATCCCTTGCTTTGGTGATTCTTGAGCATCAAAACCATATTTTTAACATTCTTTTAATCCAAGCTCGTAGATTCACCTTGCAACACAAACATCTATAAAATATACCATTAAGCATTATCATGTTCATAAAACTAGGATATAAATACGAGAAAATGCAGTATTTAACACTCAACAGTACATTCCAAGCTCTGATACTAATTGAAATTGCATGTGGTGGGCCCACAGGTTATGCATAGAAGCTTTGAGGAACTATAAAATGAATTATTATGTCCGGGGGTGTGATTAGGATCTTTCTTTTGTTAATTAACATACAATTGTTTACTTAAACTAACTCTTAAAAAGCTTAACCGCTTTGAATTGATTCAGTGGACATAAGAATGACGTCTACCTATAAGGGGAAAGATAAGATTACCCAAGGACATAAATATATTTATAAATCTAATATTGATAGTAAGCCTATATTGGTGACAATATAGGATTTGAACTTGATAGTCATTTCTTTACCCTTACCTCTCCGGTAATCCAAAGGAACTTATTTACTTTGAAAAGTAGCTTAATATCCTCTCTTGCATGTCATGCTTGTGGAAATATTTGGCAATTTAAATTTGAATGTGTAAACTTAAAAATAACTCAATTCGCCTCGGTCTCAAACCAAAGCGGGGAATTATTTGTGATTGAGAAATTAGTACACCAATGGAGAAGCATCCTTAAAGGATCGCTAAAAAAATAAAGAGAGTTTCCAACCCTTCCTAAAAGGACTGGTCAGATGAAGGTGTTGCTAACTTAATTTCTCAACTTAATAAAAGATAAAGTCAACGCTAATCAATGACAATGATTATCAAGGTAGGACTAACATAAACAAATCACCTACCGAACATAAATCTTCAACTAAGAAATCACCTAAGGGAGATTAATCTAGGATAATCATTTTCCCTCCCAAACATAGCCCAAGCCATATTAAATTTACACCTAAGTGGGTTATGAAGAAGAATAAGTGACCTTAGAATGTCTATGAGCACTAATAGTTGAATCATTGGATGTTAGCCTCTTTAGTGAGCATCATAGGAAAATAAGAGGACTTAGCCTCATCTTATATTTATTGGTAAATTCAAGAATTATATTCTCAGTTTGATAGTTTAAGCTTTAAAGTTGCTAAATTTTGGTATTACATGTTTTTAACTTAGACTGTCATTATTCACTCCTATTTCGATTAATATATTATTTGAATAACCACAATAAAGTTTATATGTACTGTCTTCCCTTTTTAGTATATAATTATAGTAACATGTATGACTTATATAGTTTATTTTCATTTTATGTTGTTATTGGTATATTCATGGAACTAAATATTTGTCAAATACTGACAAAATATATAAGAAAGATTAAGTCTTACCCAAACAAGTTAAATTTTGTTTTGTAAGATTGGTTCGTTATTGCAGAAATTAATGAGATAGGGGGAGAAAGTATGGGAGAGTACTATTAATGTTACATGTCTCGAGTCCTATATTTAAATTTATAAATTTTGAACATGTAATATATTTGTGTTGTTTTGGTATGTCATTGGTATGGATCATGACATGGTCTAGGTTAGGTTTTTATCACATAATTAACAAAGGGAGAGATTGTTATGGCATTGATTTGTTCACTTTGTTTGTTAATCATGTGAGTCATTGTGTCAGGGAGCCAGTTGAGCCCATGGAATCTGAAGACTGAAGAAACAAGTAGACATGAGTATAAAGGAGCAAAAAACATGCATATGAGGTGCCTTGCTGACTCTAACTTTGACCCAAAACAACCATTGAACCTTTAAATGATCATTGCCTTAATATGAAAACTTTATGTGATCATCCCTTAGTCTTATTAGTCTTATTGAAAAATATTAAGATAGGCTATAAAGGTCTCAAGTTTTTAGAAATCAAATTACCCAAAAACCAATTGTCTTAGTGGTGTGCTCGAGTGAACCTCAATCGATCAAGTTGATCAATCGAACATGGCAAAAAATGTCAAGAAAGCAATTGGCCTAAATATGATTTAATTCAGACACTCAAGACACAAGCTTGATCGATCAAGGAATCTTCAATTCCTCTTGAGCAATCGAGATCGATCGATCAAACATGGCCAAAACAGTCCATCAAGTTCACCAAACTATTTTTGACTTAACTCGATCAATCAAAAGCCACGCTCAATCAATCGAGTCTTGCCGTCGGAGATCCCTTGGAGCCTTTTTGTTATAAATATTGCATTCGGATCTTTGGGCAAACTATAAATTTTGGCGTTTTAGAGACCCCAGTGCATTCCAATCTCTGATACCAATTGAAATTATGCATGGTGGGCCTACGGGATATGTGCGGAAGCTTGACAAAGCTATATAATGAATGACTGTGTCTTAGGGGGATTAAGACCAAAGAAAATTTTAATCAATTAACACGCAATTGCTTACTTAAACTAATATGCAAATTAAACTAAGCAGTTTAATACTAAGGCTTCGAAGCCAATAGTGGGTCTAATCACATAAACTATAAATTATATTCCAATTTAAGCAACTTATTTATAAATATGATAGTGTACATGTGTGTGTGAGATGTGCTAACTATTAACTCCTAGCATTTATCTAATCATGCATATATATAATTCATCAATCAATCACATAGGCATAATTAAACAAGTGCACAAATGACAGTCTCAAACATAGACATGTATATTGGTTCAATTTTTCCACTCCACTCCCAGCATACGCACTTAACCAATGAGTGTACCGGATTTCACTATTGGACATTTTAAATCAGGTTCACCTCTAACCTTTATAAGTGTACACTCCCACTGGAGGCCTACACAAGGAATTGCCCACGTACTCACCCGTGTTGGTAGCCTACGCATGAACTTACCACATACACACCCGTGTCACTGGCCTACTCAAGGACTTGCCCACATACACACCCGTGTCAGTGGCCTACATGAAGACTTAAATACATACAAACCCGTGTTGGTGGCAATACAATCCTACACAAGAACCCATGAGAGTTTGGGTTACAAACTCTACACTCAATCCGACGAGTAAGCTGTGAAATTGTAAGAGACCGCACACTTCTTCCTTGTATAAGATTAAGTGGTACGAGTGGTTCGATTCCTACATGATAGAAATTGCGTATAACATGTATGAGTATGATTGTTGCGTATGCTACAAGGTACTTTCATAGGTCCTACATTCCATCAATGTTTTATGTACATGATATGTTGATTGCTACAAATGATAAAACAAAGATACACTTGCTTAAGTATCCGTTAAGAATGGGTTTGGCATAAAGGATCTGAGCGTTGTGAAGAAGATCTTAAGCATGGAGATAAGCAGAGACAAAGAGTCTGGAAAACTGTTGCTTTCTCAGAAGGGTTATGTACAGAATGTGCTAAATAAATTCCACATGAAAAGTGCTAACCTATTTATCACACCTCTAGCAAGTTATTTTAAGTTGTTAACCAAGTCATGTCTAAGTGTAAAAAATGAAATTTTAGAAATGTCATGAGTGTCGTACCCTAATTAATGGGGAGTCTGATGTATGCAATGATTTATAATTATGGAACACCCCGAACTTTTCAATATCCAAGTATTGAAAGTTCTCAAGTGTTACCATGAAATTTAACTTATTATGTACATGTGTACAATACTAATCTAGTTATCCTAACCTTACATCTATTCTCCAACACAAATATGACCGTTGAGAATAATCTCCATTCATATATCAAGTCATCTGACCATTGATTTTGAGATGGGATCATCATATACCAAAGTATTCTCACTTGTCCATCAAAACCAACCATTCAGTCAATTATTCACCGCTAGGTAAAGATATATGACCATCCACTCTGAGTTCGGACCACCTAATCATAGTGAACTAGCTACTTGATCTCAACATCCACTCGTACACATATCAAATTGAGATTCTGATCCATTCAACTTATTCACCATCTATGAATATGCTTAACCCACCATCAAAACTACAATCTGAGAAACTTACACATACGAACAAGTCACTTGAATCTAACGGTATACATGTTTTACCTCTTGATCCCTCTAAAAATCCACTTGTGATCATCTGCTTACAAAATTAATTATATATCCGTTTGTATACATGATCAGAGTACTAACCATCAAGTTTTTCTATTCTTCACATGTCATCTGACCATCCATTATGTTGGTTGATATATATACATTCTCTTAATTAATTTGGTGAATAATTTTTATTTGTAATAATTTAAATATAATTTCATTTGTAAGAATTACTTAGAAACGTGCCTATAACCATGTAAAGCCATTAGATTTTTCAAAACTCTCATATCAACAATAATTATAAAAATGACATTAATCTAGACCCCTAAATTCTAGATCACATGGTTCCCACGATCTGATTGATGTGAAAATTTATACCATGCCTATGTATCATAAATTAACTATACATGTCAAATTTCAGCCCTTAGATCACTGTAAAAGTGACTCAATTGACAAATCAACCCCTTAATCGTTGATTTTGGTATCCATCGAGTAAAGAAACTTCGTGGGTAGTCGTAGTAGGATATTTCTCTTCATATGAATCACTTGGATTACACATAATATGGACCAATTAAGAAATGAACCTACTTTAGTAGGCTTTTCCTTGGGTGTGAAGTTATCCTTTTAAGGCCTACTAACTCCTTATAATTTTAGATCTTTTGATTTAACCACTCCCTTCCGTCCATCACAACTTAAATTTGGACTACACACTGGTCTCATATGAATACAAGGTTATACAAAATTTAGGCCTCGATTTATGATCCTACACCATTGAAGGTTGAAGTCAATTCCTTCATTTTAGTACAAAAGGTGAAATTTTAGATTTAGGTTTTCTCCACCATCGATCAACTACCAAATTCTGTCCAATTGTTTGCCTACCTTAACTACACATTTTTTTCAAAATTGGGCCCTGATCATTAAGTGTGGACCGTTAATTGTGATTAAGTTCATTTTACCACCTGTTAGGAGAATTTTCAAGATAAGCCAATCTAAATTTTGAATCACCAACAAAATCATATACTTCTACTCTGTTCGATGACCCTGACACAATGGATGAATTAGATTTAAAGAAAAATCGTCAGAAAGGGGCAAATTGGAGAAATTCAATCCAAGTGGGATGAGAAACACACTGTAACGCCTGAAAATCGGGAGTCGAGCAAGAGCCCAACTCCTGAGTTACCAACACATCACTTATGCAACATAGATAATGATGATTAAATGTTGTCTGTATAAGTACATTAAACATGAGTGGGATTATACCAAATCAGCATATCATACTCCAGAGATAGTAATGCAAGCAGAAGACTGTGATAAATATATAAAGCATATAAGTGATTATAAGTCCCCAGAGTATGAACGTCACCATGTTAAATAATTACATGTATGATGTTAAAATTCACAAAACGATAAAGTGTAATATCATGTAGTCCACATCCCTGTAGCCTCGTGGCGTAACTCTAGGTCTACATAAACATGCTAAAGAGTTACAAATAAGAGAACTCCTCCTCATAATCATAGAAGGCAGGCTCCTTCTCATATGTCTCGACGTCATCTAAAATTACAACAAGGTCTGGTTGGTGTTTTAAAACACCATCCCAGAGTGGGAATGAATGATCAACTCAGTGGAGCTATAAGTCAAAGGTTAACATGTTATCAATTCAATCAAGCAGTAATGATAAGGCAGTACTGCAATCATGTCCTAAGTATTCTTATTAATACAAGAATGAGATGCGATAATGATGTATGCCCTCGCCTGCACTCCCTCTACAATATCATCTCATAGTCGCACATGCAACACTCCCGCTGTGCTCAACACCAACGCCAAAGGCACATGCAATGCATTGCATGTGCATGATTAGCCAAGTTCTTAATTAGACTTATTCATGCAGCAGGATTGGAAAGCTAAGGTACCTCTCTTTCTATCATTGACCCAAACATTGATCCATCTAGGATTGTCATTCCTAGTAAGTCACATACGATAGGTAGTTTCAGGTCACTACGGAGAGGCTCGTCGCCTCAGTGCAGGCCTAGTTTATACTCAAGGTCACTACGAAAAGGCTCGTCACCTTAGCGTAGTCCTAGTGTATACTCGAGGTCAAAATGAGAGGCTCGTCACCTGATCGTAAGTCGACAGCTCGAATATAGTGTCTCATAACACCGTATTCAATTCACGAGTTTAGTTTGCTCACTGGACACTACGGCGAAGCTCGTTACTCCAGTGTAGGCTGACGGCATGACCACAGTGTCCCATACCACCATGTTCGACTTATGAGTCTTAGCAGATCGAAGTACCAAGGTTAAATGGGCTTTTCACTGGTAAGTGGTACCTTAGATTCAAGCAGTAACGTCCATACATGGTGAACATACAATGGGCCAATCGGGTTACTTGACAAGCTCGACTAGTACGAGCGCATGTTGACTTAATCGACATAGAACACGTAAGTACTCCGCGTGGCCTAACCACTGTCGATAAACAACATATGACTTGAATTCATCGAACGTGTCTCGTGTGTCGAAAGCACCTCAGCCACTAATTTGGGACCCATTACCGATTGCCTAGACTACACAATAGCCCCAATCATATTCAAACACAATAGGCATTCATGTGTGATAGTCAAAATAGTATATGACAAACAATTCAAATATAAATCTCGTTTGAGCATTTTAACAAACACATATCATACATATTGTCATACATAGACATTTATCCATAAATCAAGTAATAACGAAATAGATTATATGAAGGAAACTGTAACTATAGATAAGGTCATTGAGAATCATATCTCAACACCTTAATTAAGTACATTTCAACAAGCATTTTCTCATTTAAGTATTTTATCAAACACTTAGACTACACGTATTAACATACATGTAATAAAGTAGTTATGACAGGTATTATAGTAATCCTTTCACAAAGGATTAACCACACGCACAACAATCATGTATTCTCAATCAATATACATAGTAAGCATAAATCATAATTCCATATTCATTCCAACATTTCAACAAACACATGAAATGCATGAAAATCAACATAGTTTATATATATATATATATATATATATATATATATATATATATATATATATATATATATATAGTATATATGTATGTAATATATAGAAAACATCACAACTAGGCACATGTGACAGCAATCAAGTCAGTCATAAATCATTACTGACATTAAAAGCCTTAAAAAATATAACATAAACGTTTATAATCCGTACCTTTCACCGGTAGACTCGTATCGAACTCAGTTCGATCACTATGTCTTTGTCTACGGCACAAGGGCAACCTATAGCATGAAATAGGTTAGATATTTCACCATTTACTCTATTTGAATCCCTAAAACAGATTAGGGTTAGGATTTTTTACCCAAGAATAGAGTCAAAATCGTCGATCTAGCGATATGGGGAGGATAATTCGGCACGTGGAGCGGTAGGATCGAATCCCAACAACTATCTCTCTCTCTTCTCCTCGCTCTTTCCTTCTCTTTTTCTTTCTTCTCTCTCTTAAGGTTTAGAATTTTGTATGGAATGAGAGAGTGTTGAGGGTCAAATATTGCATATCAGACCCCATTTATGATTTGGATTTACGAGCATGATACTGTTTAATGGCTCGTTTTATCATGTTTGTGTTGCAAGGTGACTTTGGGAGCTTGGGCTGAAAAAGGATACTAAAAGCATGGTTTTAACGCTCTGATGATCACCAGGGCATTGTACAGGACTCTAGGGATCCAAGATCGAAGAATTTTCACGCCAGCGATCCAAGAAAATCGAGAAACTGAAGCTCAAGTGGCCTAAAAGACATCCAGAGTACAAGATCAAAGGGTTCCCACCATCAGTTTGGCTCGAAACTTCATACGTGACATGAGGACAAGAAATTAACCATATAAGTCAATTCTCAACCATTTGATCCCTCTGGAAGTTGTCCAACGGACAGATCAGCCCATGAATTTCTGATTTGAGGCCCACCTGATATTTGGATATGCATCAATTTTGGTCTCAACCCTTAAAATGAGGTTTCAAAGCAGATGAACGGAGCGGATTTCTCACATACGTCAAAGGGGAACCCACCTTACATCGTGCGTGTGCATAGCACACGCACGGACGCCGATTACCGAATAAAGAAGTTGGTCAGCACAGGCGCTGACCGACGATTTTTCTCAAAGAAGAAAGACGCCACAGTGTCTTCACGGCCGACACTGGGTGGTGATTGTGGGCCCCATTCATTCTTTCTATGGAAGATCATAATCGTCCATAAACTTCAGAGGATGGCAGAGACCAGCTCCTAGGTTTCAGTTTCACTCCATGCAAGCTCTCAAAAAATCCTGACCGTCAAACACAGTTCGGACGGTGGAATAGAAGATCACGTGGGCCACACCGAATCTAATATAAAAGAAGTCGTTTCCATTTTTTTTTCCGAATGGAAACTGATGGACGGTATGGATTTTTCAGGAAACAAGGATCATGGATCCATCAATTATCACATCGCAGGGACGGCGAAGACGTGCGTGCTCTGTTTTGCGAAAGGGACTTGTGGTCCTTTGTTGTGGGCCACCATCAAGATTCGCTGGTCCAATCTGGACCGTCCATTAGATCAACGTGGTCCCTTTTACCACTGCCTAGGTGGCAGTTTTTCAATTGGCAGCAAGGATCTGGTTTTCATCGTCCAAACGGAAGATGAACGGTGGGAGGAAAATTCAGTGGGCAGCATCAAGGGCGATCCAAAAATATGCTCTTCTGATCGAATTTTCATGCACAATCCAATGAATGGACTAGATTTCTTGTTGATCGTTAAGAATGGGCCCCACTTTCAGTTCAGCGCAAGACTATCACAGGGAGTGCATAAGACTTCCGCAAGCGTAAAGAGAGTCGGTTCTCCACTGACTTCAGCACACACTGTCTCCTATGCGTAAGGACCCTCCAGCCGACCTAACAACACTATAAGAGGATCAGCACTCCAAGGGCGAAAGCATGGAAGAGCACATCTCTCGGCTGGTGGCTTGGGCGAGGAAGTAAGAGGCGTCTGGAAGGAGCTTGGCTTGGCTGGGACGTGGAGCAGTAGATTTTGATGTTTTTTTTTCTTTTATTTTTATTTTATTTTGTTTTGAGAGATCTAGCCCATTCATGTTAGGCTGAACCTCTTAGCTGGGGCTAAGAGGTGAAGCTTGGAGCATGATGGGAGACACTTTTGCTTGTGCCTTTTATTAAGACTGAATTGACATTGATTTTAGTTTGATTAATGGTAATGCTTTTAGTTTTCAATGATCTGTTATGACTAAAATTACAATGGGTCTGCGAAGGCTTTGAGTATTTCCTTTGCTTTGTTATGTTTATGACGTCAGGAAGCTCTGTTGTTCACCATCGTCTCATGGGTATGGTCGGATGTCAGTACCCTTTCTAACCTTCATACATGTGATTGGTTGGTAATTAGTTTAATTCTGTTGTTTGCCATAATCTCCTGGGCATGGTTTGGTGATGGAAACCATTCTAATTCATATACCCTTCATCTCTTTGAAACTATATCAACGGCAGTTCAGTTAAATTCCATGATTCTTGAAACTGGCATAAGATATCCCTGATCTCTACAAGTGGATCCTCTAAATCCATAGTTTTCTATCTCTGATTTCTTCTACATTTTAGATAATTATTCCACCATTCTTCTCTAAAATTCATTCAGTTTAGATTTCACCTTATTCTAGTTCTACTTCTACTTAATTTTAGATTACGTACAAGTTTCAGTCCCTTGGGATTCGACCTCGGTCTTACCGAGTTTATTACTACATCATAACCCTGCACTTAGGGAGTGAACAGAGAGGGGTGGGTTTAGGTCCTTATATAGGCCCAGAACTAATGAAAATGGCCCCAGGGCCATGGTATACTTAGGTTATAGCTAAAGAATGGTTGTTTCCGTCCAACGGAGCTCATCTGGAGGCCCATTTTCTTCATACAGTTTGGAGAAAGTTCCTTGACAATGGATCTATGTCAAACTAAGCTTTCGGTCCGATCAGATTAGTGAATCGACCGTGGAGGACTTGTTTCAATTCAACGGCTATCGTTACTCGATCAGGGCCACAAGTGCACTGACACGTGTAGAGAAATTTTCTTGATCTAAGGGTATAGTTAGGTCAGAATCTGACAGTCTGAAAAGGCTGTAAGTGAACGGCTCAAATCACTTAAGTTTAAGTACAGTTCCTAAAGCTATTTGCGCTTCTCACACACTTCGTTCCGGCTCAAGTTGTACTTTACAGGATACTATTTGGATTTGATTTCTGAGATGGTTATCAAGCCCAGTAAGGTGGTCATAACTGTATAGTTTCACAGTAATCAGACTTTCGACGAGCGGTCTAAGTCTGATATGGAGTTTCATGATGCTACCGAGTGCAACTGAGTTTTGACATTGATCCTAGGTTTTTAGGTAATGTAACGTTAGCAATCCTATTAGTTTTGGGTCTTGCAGTTCGTATAGAAAGCAGTTCAAGCTAATCTAGTGATTAATTCATCTTAGCACTTAATTAATTTTCATCTAATTTCTAAATAATTTAGTCCTTAGCAATTTCTGCCTGAGGTGGTACTCGGATCTTTGTATAGATTTTTTCAAGATGTTACACACCCTCACTCCTTTATAAAAGGAATATGCGTCCCCTCTCCACTCACATGCCCACCTCCCAAACATCCAAAGAGAGAGAAAGAGAGAAAGCAAAAGAAAGAAAGAGAAAGATAAGGAGAAGCCTAGACGCCCTCTTCCTTCTCCATATGCCTGGTGTCTCCCTCTTGCTCAAGCGATGTTGTGATTCATATGGAAGCTTTTCATGTAGAAGCTTTCGTACATGGATATTTTACCTATGGTTTAGACCTAAGGTGAAGGTGAGGGATTCCTTTAAGTTTATATTAATTTAAGTTGATATGATTTATCTTACCTTTTACATACTTTCTTGTTATTATGATTCTCTCCCTGCAATTGTTTAATTTACCACCAATAATTATTTATCCTTTGAGAATTATGGTATGATCTTAATTACGTGTGATCTTTATTAATTTATGTGGGGTGATGGATACAAGCCTTGTCCTTGCATTTACCATTTTTGTTAAGTTAGCCCTTGCTACTCTCCTCTTTTATAGAGTTAATGTTAAGGGTCAAATATTGTATATTAGACCCCAGCTATTACTTGGTTTTATGAACATGATAATGCTTAACATTCTATTTTAATCATGTTTATGTTGCAAGGTGAATTTAAGAGCTTCGACTAAAAATGGTACTAAAAGACAAGGATTTGATGCTTAAGAATAACCAAGGCAAGGGACGGATCTTAAAAGACAGAGATTGAAGAATTCACACACCAAAGATTCAAGAAAACCAAGTAATTAAAGATAAGGAAGCCTGAAAATCGTCCTGAATGCAAGATCACGGGGTTCCCACAATCCGTTTGGCATAAAAATTTATATCCATCCTGAGGATCATAAAGTAACCATACACATAAAATTTCAGCCCTCGAATTGTTGTGGAAGTGGCCCAACAGATAGATCAGCCATAAATCACTAATTTGGGGCCCACTGATATCTGGATATGCCTCAATTTTGGACTTAACCCCTTAAATTAGATGAGAAAGTGGATGAACGGAATGGATTTCTAGAAAACATCACAGTGGGCCCCTTTGACAGTTGTCAGTGCATAGTGCACCATACGCACGGTCGAGTCAAACGCAATTTGACCCGACAATTCCAATTTGAGAAAGACTCTCTCTCCGTTTGCTCGCAGCGTCCGCACGTACGTATGCTGTGATGATGAGTGGCCATAACCATCATCTAAACGGGAGATCCAAGCCGTCCAGCATGATTAGGAGGAGATTTCGACCACAACCATGGTGATCATGTGCACCCATGCACGCGCTCACAAGAAGACTATGTTCAACATAGGACAGACGGCGAAAGCACAGATTCAATGGACCTCATTAACGGACAGCCAAAATCGACCATCCCGCACTAAAATCTTGTCATGAGTCTAATGGATGGAGTAAATTCCTTTGTTGATGCGGACCATGGACCCACCAAGCATCTCAACGCACGAACATGCGCAATGCAATGTCCGGACGCCACCTGGTTTCTTCGACCATTGTGCGATCATGGACAGGGTCGGACTGATGATCCTGACCATCCAAAGTCAGGAGGAGAAACTCCTGACCACATCTATGTAGTCAAATCAGAGAGATTTGATCATGGGGTTCTTCCACAGCCAAAAGTGGGTTAAGCGCAAGAGGTTTCGTTGCGCAAAGGGAGTGTGTAAGTCTTCACACACAACCGACTCCACCTCAACCGACCTATGTTGGCTATTAAAGGAGAGAGAGGGCATGTAGAGGGTAGCTAGGGGACGTGAGAAGCAAAGGCGAGCGAGCGAGAGAGAGGGCAGTGGACGGCTAGCAAGGAGTTTCTTTTCCTTCCTCTTTAGTTTTATTCCTTGATGTTTTTAAGAGATTTTTAGGTTAATCATGACCATGATTGGCTAAACCTATTAGCTAGGGCTAAGAGGTGAAGCTTGTAGCTTGATGGGATGCTTTCTATGGCATTGATTCATGTTTAAGATGAATTATCCTTTATTTTAGTTTGATTATGAGAAATACTTTTAGTTTTTAATGGTTTGTTGTGACTTAAATTACAATAGATCTGTGATAGCTTTATGTTCTTTTCATTATAGAGATTGTGAACTTGGAAACCCTGTAGTTCACCATCGTCTCATGGACATGGTTGGATGATGGAATCCTTCCTAACGTTCATAATTCTCTTAAATTGATTGTGGATTAGTTAAATTATGTTGTTTACTTTGTCTCATGGGCATGGTTTTGTGATGGAATCACTTATAGTTCTCATACCTATCATTCATTGAAAACTAGATCAAAGGAAGTTCAAATTTGATTTTACTGAGATATTTTTCAATTGGATAAGATGGGACTCTGATTCCAATTGTGATCGTGAATCAAGTATAAATCTCCCTAATCTCTGCAAGTGGATCCTTAAAAATCCTAATTTTCCACCTTTGAATTTTACAAGTTTTAGTTACATAATTTACAATTATCCTCTTAAATTCTCCTGATCTAGATTACAACTTCTTCTAGTTCTAGTTCTAGTTACTTTCAGAATACGTACAAGGTTCAGTCCCTATGGATTCGACCTCGGTCTTACCGAGATTATTACTATATCGTGACCCAACACTTGGGGTTGTGAACAGTTAACCCATGCTAATCTCCTCTTTTATTAAGTTAGCCATGGATATTCTTCTCATTTATTATGTTAGCCTTGTGTTACCTCCCTTTATGGCTTGGGCTTGTGTCTTGGAATTCCAAAACTGACATGATTCAATTCATTTTTCTATCGATACAAGTGATGCGTTAGAGGTATCACAACTAGTGATTCAAATATTTATTTGGACGTAATGCGTTACGGGTAGCGGCCCTCATGGTTGGCATGTAATTACGTGGGTTGCTTGGCGTGGTGCAGAATCGATGTAACTAAATCACCATGCATGTTACATCACTTTTCAAGATTGGATGTCACAAATAGTCACTCCATGAACACATCATGTTACGTAAATCCTTCAATCACATTGTTGTGTCACCTTGAGATGTTCGCATAAATCCATGTTAACGTGGGACATGCCGGCGAATCTTTGTAGTGTGAAAATGCGGGGTGAGTCGAAAATCACAACTACCTTTCACATTGTGACCATTATCAATACGTATGATGAGTCGTACACACTTTGTTAGGCATGCATTCATATATATTGGTTACGCATGCTGATACCTCTCGTAGTGATGAAGTACGAGACATATCAAAATCCTTAAATTACTTTTGTGAATTTATTAAATTATTGTTAATCTTAAAGGATAACCATCACTATGAGTAGGGTGTTGTTGAGGGTCAAATATTGAATACCAGACCTCAGTTATTGTTTCGATTTACGAGCATGATATTGTTTAACGCCTTGCTTCAATCGTGTTTTTTGATACAAGGTATATTCACGAGCTTGGACCAAAACAAGGTGCTAAAAGTTGAGATTTAACGCTCATGAGTCCTCAAGTCAAGGGACGGACCCCAGGGGACCAAGATTGACGTATTTTCATGCCGGAGATTCAAGAAAATCGAGAAACTGAAGTTAAGTGGCCTGAAAGTCAGTCAGAATGCAAGATCACAGGGTTCTCACCATATGCTCAGCTCGAAACTTCATGCATGGCTTGAGGGCCATAAATGAACCGTACGTCAAAAATCAGCCATTAGATCGCTGTGGAAGTAGCCCAACGGACAGATCAGCCCCTTAAATCCTTAAGTGGGGCTCGCCTGATATCTAGATATACTTTGATTTCATTTTCAATGCCTTAAAGTGGATGGGAAAAAGGATGGATGGAACGGATTTCTCACAAACATCACAGTGGACCCCACATTACACATGCGTGTACATAGTATATTTTCACCAGCCACGCACCGGTCTTCAAGAATTTGGTCAGCAAGCGTTGACCGAGGATTTCTTTAAAATCTAAAAAACGCAACAGCGTTTTCGCCGTCCGACGTGGGTTTTTCTACTGGGGCCCACTCATCATGCAAATGGATGATCTAGACAGATCATTCGCTCCAGAAGAGGGCCACGCCCCTTGCCAAGCTTTTCTTTAGGCCCCATGCATGTGTACGCATGAAATTCAAGTCTCAACACACGATGAATGGTGTAACGCAGTCTTGTGGGCCACATTGAAATCAAACCAGAATTTCCCTTCCTGGACGGTTTTTCATCTTGAATCTAATGGACGGTGTGGATTTTCCATCCGACAGCAATAAGTGGGCCAATACAAGTAACAGTGTCGATGTGCGTTGACTCTGTTTCGCAACAGAGGCCGCGGCTCATTTTTGTGGGCCTCCATGGACCATTATCCAGATAATCGAAGTCGTCCATCAGGTTTTAAAAGGCCCTATAAACATGGCCTAGGTGGCCAAATCTTAGAAGACAGTGGAGATCAGTTTTTATTCATCCAAACGGAAGATGTGTTGGTGTATAAAAAATATGCAAAGTTTCCATCATGTGTTGATTTGAAGATATGAGAAAATATCAGAGACAAGGAAGAAAGAAGAAAGGTACTGAAGGAAGAAGAGGAGAAGAGACGAAAGAATAGTTTAGTATTGCGCCGGATTGCACAACAGCAATATTGAAAGCGCAGGACCGCGCAAGAGATATTGATTGCACGGGACCGCGTAACCAAAATACCAGTTGCATAGGGTTTTGTTCTCCGAAAAAGATCCGAAGTAGTAGAAGGCGCAACCGAAATATCTGTTTGCGTGGGTTAGCACAACGAAATCCAGAACTGGCTCTTTGAAAAAGATTTAAAGCATTGAAGGGTGGGTCCCATGGCACCAAAATCGAGGTTCCACACGTACGAGGGCCTATAAATACCCCCTCCCCTCCTTCATTTGGATGGTTGAAAATTTTCAAGAGAGAGCGGAGCAAGGAGGAAGATCAAAGGTGAGAGAGAGCGCAGTAGTGGTTTGCGCAGGTCCGCACAACCAACATCCGTTGCGTGGGACCGCGCAACCAGAATGCCCTGCAGTCTGTGAAGAAAATGAGTTGTTATGCTGCTGAAATGGATAAAGTCTTCAAGTTCCTTCTGTTCAAGTTTAAAGGAGAGTAATCAACAGAAGAGCATATCCCTTCTAAGTACTAGGAGACGACTGAAGTAGGCGTCGAAATGCTACCAAAATTTTTATCTGTCTTCTCTTTCATTCATTACATTGTATTAATTGTACTTTATTTTCAGAATCAAGGGAATCCGAGGATGTAAATGAACTCAGATAAATGTGATCAATGTTCTCTCAACAAATTCATTGTTATCATTGATTAAATCCCTCAAATCGAATGCTTTTGTTTCTTTTTTGAAACAAAATGGCAACTCTGTTGGGGACTCTATTATTCGATGGTAACTTAGAAAATATTTCGAGAACATTTATCACATTTTGGCATCTGTAAAGATGCCAAAATGGTGACTCTCAACGGGAATATCCTCCCCTTCATCTCTGAAAATAAAACATGATTTTATTTAATAAATTAACTAATACACTTACGTGCTTTCTTTGAGATAGAATGTCTTATCAATTAGATGCGTAATTGCGATTTTATATTTTGTCTCCGGGTAAGTAGAAAGCGTCAGAGAAAGCAAAGTCTGTCGTGATCAAGAGTAGTGAATTTTGTGTAATGGACGGAACAATCTCTGTTTCACAAATAGCTCAAGAAGATGAGGACGGACGGAAGATAGTAACATTCAAAAGTCAAAAAGTTCAATCTACTTCCGCAAGAAACAACATCTCGCCAAGTACTAGTTCGATTATGCGAAGTGTCATGAGACACGGTCCTGCTTCGGTTATATTAGCATCTCATTCGAGAAAAACAGAAAGGCCCATCACTCCAAAAGGTCTTTCGATACTGTCAACTATAACCGTAAAGACATCTTCCACGGAACCATTGCAAGTTTAGAAAAAAAAAGGGAAGGCAACCGCGACAAGCGAATTTCCACTCACAGCACCTCCTGCAAAAGATTTCAAGCAAACTCATGCATTAAGAATGCCATGATTTGTGTCAGCTAGTCCTTCGAAGCGACGGTACGTTGGTTTTAAAGCAAATAATAGTTCATCTTCTTCAACAGCGTCAGCAGCGTAACGTTCGCTTCCTCGTTCAATATCAAGACAATCGAACTATAAAGAAATGAAAAGATCATCGACAGATATTAATCAGCCTGATCAGTTTTCGCAAGATGAGCATGTGGCTGAAGAAGTCCCTAATATTTCGATAGTGACTACCGTGAACAACACTGAACTGCAAGAAGAAAGGCCACAACCACAATCAGTTAGATTTCAAGAACCAACACCTAATATTACTCAGAATATAACGCAGGAAAAAATCAGGCAAATGGTTATCGAATCTATTCATCTAGAGAATGAACGAAGTCAGAATCAAAATTTTCGATATCAGACACCGTATCCCCCTGAAATAGAAGAAATGTCATTTCTCGTTGACTTCGAACACCCAGACTTTCAGAAATTCAATGAGAACGGATCACCAGAAGAGCATATGATTCATTTCATAGCAAATATGGAAATTTTCTCTAGAGTTCCTCAATATTATCTGCGATTATTCGGATCTTCTCTAATAGGAAAAGCTTTTAGATGGTATTCAAGTTTAATCCAAGGATCTATTCATACTTGGGAACAGATGTAGGATGCTTTTATGTCAAACTTTTTCTCTTCAAACCGAGAAGTTAGTTTAACTGAATTAGCCTCTATTCGCCAAGAAGAAAATGAATTAGTTGAAGAATTTATCAGTCGATGGAAGGACTTGGCGGTATCATGTCAACATCCTCTGTAAGAATCAGAACAAGTAGAGCTATGTTTAGAAGGCATGAGTTCAAAGCCGGCATGCCACCTGATTAGTAAAGATTGGAAAACCTTTCGTAATTTTGCTACGAAGGCTTATGCTCTTGAAAAGATGATGGGAAAAATGTCTGCTTTTCAGTCAAAATCAGCTTACATAACTCAGAAAGAAGAAACTAAAGAAGATTATCAGGATGTGGAAAAAGACAGCGATGAAGAAGATAGAAATGGTCGTGCGGTTATAATGACATATAAAAGATCCAAGTAAAATAAAGATCATACGAAGTATTCATTTGCAAGAAAAGATATGCTTCCTATGCTGAATCAATTGTTGGCTATGAAAAGTATTGAATTACCTCGGCTAAGACACTTCGAAGAAATCAAAAATACAAGGGGAATGTATTATTGCAATTATCATTGTAAATTTGGGCTTCATACGGAAGATTGTAATTCCCTCAGAAAAAAGCTACAAAAGATGATCGATAAGGGAGAAATTGTGATGAAAAGAGCATGACAGAAAGAGAAAATGACAGAAACTTGATAACAAAAATTCTGAGGGCATGTGCGTTAAAAGACGATAACATGCTTCGTATGGTAAACTGCCAGTAATTAACAAGATCAAGCTGTCATAGCCTGAATACTCAAATAAAAAGAAGCGAGTGAGGCAAAAGATGTAAAGCCACGATAAAAAGCATATTCGTTGCAGATATGCAATTAACAAGATCGAGCTGTCATAGCCTGAATACTCAAATAAAAAGAAGCGAGTGAGGCAAAAGATGTAAAGCCACGATAAAAAGCATATTCATTGCAGATATGCATTGCAATACCTGTTAGTTCAGGACATGACCGCTATTTTGATTTCAAAAGATATTGGTATGATACTTTCAAAATCAAAAAGGGACAAGACAGGTGAGTAGAAACTGTAAAATGTATTTCTCACCATATAATATATTTCTTTTGTGTATATGAATAAAATCCAGGCTTTCAAGCATATCAAGTTATCGCCAAATGCAAAGCACTAATGACAAAAGCCAAATGAAACGCCAATTGCCAAAATTAGCAACTATCGCTATCGCCATCAATCTCTTATTAAAAATATTATCATCACCAAAATTATTGATTCTCAGAGCATATCAGCAGCAGTGAAATATCAATTATTGATTCTTAGAATATTATCAGCAGCGGTGAAATATTAGTTATTGATTCGCCATTCATGGCAGTGAAATAAGCAGTGGAATAAGCCTATATGGCCAGTCACACAAATCTTATGATAGCGATGGCAAATGATCATTTAAGGCAGCCTACAAAGCTTCAATAATTTAAAAAGCCTGAAATTGGCTAGCCTGAAATCGGCGGTAAACTATTTTGCTTCTTGAGCCTTGTCCGAAATCGGTGGTAAACTATCTTATTCTTTGAGCCCAGTGTCGAGCCCAGTTCAGTTGTCAAGTACAGTTCAATCATCCGGTCGAGTCAAGTTCAGTAAAGTCCAGTCAAATCAGGTCTTGTCTATTCAAGTATGGTCAGTTAAAAGAACACTAACTTCACTGCTTAAAAGCATAAACTATGTAATATTCAAATGCAACAAATGCCTATTTCACTTTAAATATGTTCAAATATGCAATTGCTTGATGAAAATTTTAAATATTAAGTAAATAAAATGCAAAAAATATGTTTCTCTTGAATCAGGTTCAAATTAGAAAAAATTATCCATCCTTCAATGGTATCAGCAGGCTTCACTTTGGAAATATTATCTTCTGAAGAAATCTCTATGCGAAGATTGATCCGGAGAGGGGGCATGATATAGTTCTCTAAAGTAATTTATGCCTTGGTCTTTCTGATAATTTCTTGTACATGGTGGAGGAATTCATATGTCGATGCCATAACTTCTCGCTATTCTAGTAATGATATCACAAGACTCCAAGTACCAGATCTGATAAAGACAAAGAATAAACGGACTCATCATCAGTAACTTCTATATCCTTTGAAAAGTTATTAAATAAAAATTAAAAGAAGTATTGTTTACTTTTCAGAATCAGCGAAGATCAAAGGAAAAGTCTATGAAGAAATGCTAAGGAGCACAAATTGAAAATGATATCACAAGAAGTGCGATATAATGAGTAAAGAATACAATACAAAGCGCGATGACGGAGTGAATATCACGATCAGCCTAAGAAGAGAAGAAGCTTTCAATATATTTTAAAATTATAAGTACTTGATAAAGTTAAATTAAAAATTATAATATCTTAAGATATTAATTCTGATTAATTTGGCAGCAAAGACTCCTATGCAAAAGCTTGGGTTATACAGATCATGAATAAAGGAAACAATTGAAAGAGTTGTTGCAGTAGGAGCAGCATTAAAGAACAACCCCCTAGACACAGAATTGAAGGAAAGAGTCATTGGAGTTGATTAAAAAGACCATTGTAGCAGCAGCAGTGTTGAAAGAAAGCTTTCTGATCAAATTTCTTAAAGACAAAGTCATCACATCTATTACAGTTGCAAGTTTCAATGAAAAGAGAATACTATCTTCTAAAACATATGCTCGATGCTGTTGACTGTGATCATTCAAGTCTTTCGATCAAGCGTAATCATTCAAGTCTTCTGATCGAGCATAATCATTCAAGTCTTCCGATCGAGCGTAAAAATTCAAGTCTTCCGATCGAGCGTGATTATTCAAGTCTTCCGATTGAGCGTAATCATTCAAGTCTTCCGATCGATCGTGATTATTCAAGTCTTTCAATTAAGCGTAATCATTCAAGTCTTCTGTTTGAAATGTGATCATTCAAGTCTTCCGTTCGAGCCGCTTGATTGTCCATTTGCAATCATTTGGTTTTTCGTTCACATTGCTTCATCTTCCGTTTGAGCGCAATCATTCGATCTTTGGTTTGAGCATGTTTTAACGGACTCCTGTTGAAGTGATCCTTCTTCAATATATAATCAGAGTCCTTTGCCAGGAAAGGATTTTTTGTGCTGAAGAAGATCGATCCTCCATTTGATTTTACAAACTAATCAAAGAAGGATCGAGGGGGCATCTGTTGGTGCATAAAAAATGTACAAAGTTTCCATCAAGTGTTGATTTGAAGAGATGAGAAGATACCAAAGACAAGGAAGAAAGAAGAAAGGTACTAAAGGAAGAAGAGGAGAAGAGACGAAAGAATAGCTTAGTATTGCGTCGGATTACACAATAGCAATATTGATTGCGCGGGACCGCAGAAGAGATATTGATTACGTGGGACCGCGCAACCAAAATACCAGTTGCTCAGGGTTTTATTCTTCAAAAAAGATCTGAAGTAGTAGAAGGTGGTTTGCGCGGATCCGTGCAACCAATATCCCTTGCGCGGGACCGCGCAACCGAAATATCCATTGCGTGGGTTCGCACAACAAAATCCAGAACTGGCTCTTTGAAAAAGATTTAAAGCATTGAAGGGTGGGTCCCATGGCACCAAAATTGAGGTTCCACACGGGTGAGGGCCTATAAATACCCCCTCCCCTCCTTCATTTGGATGGTTGAAGATTTTCAAGAGAGAGCAGAACAAGGAGGAAGATCAAAGGTGAGAGAGAGCACAGCGGTGGTTTGCGCGGGACTGCGCAACCAGACTGCCCTGCAGTCTATGAAGAAAAGGAGTTGTTATGCTGCTGAAATGGCTGAAGTCTTCAAGTTCCTTTTGTTCAAGTTTAAAGGAGAGTAATCAGCAGAAGAGCATATTCCTCCAAAGTACTAGGAGATGACTTAAGCAAGCATTGAAATGCTGCTAAAATTATATGACTGTCTTCTATTTCATTCATTACATTGCATTAATTGTACTTTTTTTTTATAATAAAGGGAATCCGAGGATGTAAATGAACTCAGATAAATGTGATCAATGGTCTCTCAACAAATTCATTGTTATCATTGAATAAATCCCCTAAATCGAATGCTTTTGTTTCTTATTCGAAACAAAATGGATGGTAAACTGTACCGGCAAGAGGGCCACGTCAGAAGAAATCCAAAACCAGCCATCTCTGAGTGATTTTTTCTTGTGATTCTAATAGACGGCGTGGATTTCTCATGAGGATCCAATCATGGGTCTCACCAAGGTTCAACGCAAGAATGACTTACGTGAGAAGGTCTCTCTGCTGTGTAATCTTCTCACCGACTACCTCTCCTTGCATAAACACAGCCACCGACCTCCTTGCTGTATAAAAAGAAAAAGAAAGAGAGAAAGAAGAAATCCTTGGATCTTGGGGATTCAACATGGATACAGAGAGGGAGAGTAGTTTAGATTTTTTTCCTTCTCTTTTTTTTAATTATTTTCTTTGTTTCCTATTTTCTTTAAGATTTAGTTAATCATGCCCGTGGTTAGCTAAACCTCTTAGCTAGGACTAAGAGGTGAAGCTCGTAGCGTGATGGGGACTTTTTGCTATGCCTTTTATTTATACTGAACTGATGGTGATTTTCATTTAATTACAGAGAATGTTTTTAGTTTTTTTAATGGTCTGTTGTAACTAAAATTACAATGGGTCTGCAATGGCTTTGAGCATGTTCATTTCCTTTTATGTTTATAATGTCAGGAAGCCCTGTTGTTCACCCTTCCTAACCTTCATACATTGTTAATTGGTTGGTAATTAGTTTAATTCTAATTCATATACATTTCATCTCTTGAAAACTATATCAAAGGAAGTTCAGTTGATCTTCATAGCTAGACTCTTTAACTGGATGAAGATGGACTCTAAGTCTAATTGAGTTTCTGATGCAGGCATAAGATCTCCCTGATCTCTACAAGTAGATCCTCTGAATCCCTAGTTTTCCTCCTCTAAATTTCTTAAGTTTTAGATAATTATTTCACAATTATTCCTTAAATTCTATTTGATTTAGATTACATCTTAGTCTAGTTTTAGTTCTACTTAGTTTCAGATAACGTACAAGTATTAATCCCTTGGGATTCGACCTTGGTCTTACCAAGTTTATTACTACATCATAACCCTGCACTTGGGGAGTGAACAAGTTTTTGGCACCGTTGTCGGGGACTGACAATTATGTATTTCTGAAATTAACTAGTCTTAGGATTAGTTTAAGATTAGGATTTTTCTAACTTTAGTTTTAATTTTTCTGATTTAAGAAACTAACTTTAGAATTTTTAGTTTTAGAAACTAATTTCTTTTGTTTTGCAGGAGCTTAATATAGGAATCTCTAGTCTGGTAACATCTTTCTAACTTCTCCTCTTACTTTCTGTATTGTTTAGAATTTTACTTTCTTCTAGGATTAGACTCAGAGTTAGGGTTTTACCATAAAAGCGTGGGTACGTGCATATGCTGAGATGGATAAGAGATAATGGGGAATGCCTGAGGGTTGTGGAATTCAACATATACCTCTAGATTTCTCTGCATCGAGAACCGATATTGAGAACCGACTAAGATGTTATGTTCCATTGGTTAATAAGACTGTATACGATCGTAATTATGAGAATGAGGATTATTATCAATCATCATATTCTCCCATGTATGATCAGTATAACTATAACCAGTGGAGACAAAAAAAATAGAAAAATGAACAAACAACATATTATAATGAGTATTCTTTTGGATACCCTGCCTTTGAGACGTAATCAGAAGCAATCCAAGAGGATTCAATTCAGTATACCATGGAATATCTTACGAAAATGAGAAAAGCGATGGAAGCACTTAATTCACAACTCGATAAGATAGAGGAGGCTCGGTTATCCCAGCCACAATTCATTCCAGAAATACAATGCAAGGAAAGTGATTCTAACTCGCTTTTAAAGAACTCTGAAATCACAAATGAGTTGGAGTCCATTAATGAACATATGGTTCAATTTTTCGATGAGTCGATCTCGATGGCGGTTTAAAGGAATGGTCAAGAGATGTAGATATCTTTCAAATACAATGATGATGACACGCCTTCCTTACAAGACACACAGGATCGCAATGATGAGGTAGAGGTTAGTTTGTTCGAACCTCAACCGAATTTAGGAATAGAATGTGAAGAAAGTGATCTCATCCCAAGTGTGCACTGCACGAAATTAGACGATGATGTGTATTGGGATGATGATCATGAATGTTCAGCCTAAATTTCTCTGGAATCAATCTCAAGTATGGTCCAGATCAGTGATCAAGAAGTATACGAAGTGATCGGTCAGAAGAACCTACTCCACTCATCTGACATGCCTGATTTAAATGTGGAGGATGAACTCCTTACAACTGACCCTTTTTATCTCTTGTAAGATATGTTTGGACCATTCCCCTGAATTGAATGACTATATGATTCGGGAGATGGACGAATTACTTGATATGACTCTGGAATTTGAAACCACCCAGTTGAGGCCACCATCTAAATTGTTGAATGTTGACGATTCAATGTCTCTTCTGAATAGTATCGATAAACAGAGTCCTCACATCAATACTTCATCTTCTGACCCTCAAATTGTTTGTGCAGGGTTGGAGCAAGAGAGCATGCCTCCATCTACTTTTAAAGACGATGGAATCCTTGAACAGATCATCACACACTTCAATGTGGAGAATGAGTCACTCTCAACTGAATGTCCCAACTCTTTTAATGACTGCTTGGCACACTTTGCAGATTCGAATAATTCCATGATAAGAGACATAGTGAATGCCTTGCAAGACAACATCTCAGTAGTTATCACTGACCGAGAGAACCCTTACTCTGAAGCCCTTTCTTCCACAGATCCTGAATGTTTACCATTAGGAGAGGAGGAGCTGAAAATTGAACTGAAGTCTGCTACTTCAAAATGTGTTGAGACTACACCTCTTCTTAAAAATTTTTCTTAATTTGATCTACCTGTAGTCTCTGATTTACCATGGGATATTAACTTTGAAACTTTTTCTGACACAGGTGAATCATATATACTTTGGTTACCTCAGGCGAATCAACGGTAAATTTTTAATGAGGAACATAAGTTTCTCTGGAAAGTCAAGCTCTAGGGTATCTAAGCCTATTACAAAAAGGGCTTTTGGATGATCCTGTTAAGGAATTTATTGAAAAACTTATCAAGATATTGGCCAGAAGAGGAACCTTGCGGCATGATTGAGTAGTTTTTCCCTACTTTCATAGGACTAGGGTAGTTTGCTTTATGTTATTATACGATAGACGGTTTTATGCCGTTAGGTTAGTTTTCTTAATACGTTGTTTTAGGATAGTTCCTCTCGTGTTTTTACTCTCATGCTGACCGATTTTTATGTTGTGACCTCTTAGAAAGTTTCTCTCTTGATTTCTTCATCCAGGTACTATCTTTCCATCACTTTCCTTTACTTTAGTTGTCTCATGTGCATTGCATGCTCATATCTTTTACATTGAGGACAATGTAGATTGTAGGTTGGGGGTGGGAGATTAGGTTTCCTAATCAGTATCTTATTAGTCTTAAGCGAAAAATTTGTGAATTTTTCTGGAATTTCTTGTGAATTTGAAGTGATTTTGACAGTCATCTAAGGCACTTAGAATTTCAAGATACGTGATGTTGGTAATTTATGACTCTTAAATTCAGTTATCTAATAGATTTCACAGTTAAGTTTGAATTATTAATCCATGATTAGAAGTTTCAAACATTGATTGAACCATGATTTCACACGACACATCTCGCTTACACATTAAGGTTTCAATTTAATTGAAAGGTTAACTTGGTAATCACTAAGCATGTAAGGAACCAGCTCGAAAATTTGCTCGTCATGATCAATTAAAAAAAAATAGATACCTTTGTAAAGGGGTTGGGCGAATGATCTTCACTATATGTTTGCTCCCTATAGGTGAAGGTTCGATTCCCCAATAGTTGACATGTGAAAAATGTTTGGGTGTATGGTCTTCACCATAGGTTTGCACCCTATAGGTGAGGATTTGATTCCCCTTCTTGGCATTACTTTTAATGGAAAAATCAGAAGCTGGAAGAATGAAAAGATGATCGTTAAGGCAAGTTTTGGTTTAAGTCTTGGTTATCATGAATTCTCTTGTTGGTTACCAATGATACCCTAAAATAGAAAAGTGAATCTTAAAGTTGCTAAGCTGAGATTACACTATACACCTATTAAACTCAATGTTTAGAATTGTTCTAATTAATGGATTAACATTTGAACTTGATGATGACGTTTACCGTGTGCTTGAGTCCAGGAGAAAGTAATGCCTAACATTCATATATGTTAAAATTCATGTATCTGGATTATTTTACAAAATTCACTCGAGTACATATAAATTATCCCGTAGTTCTCAACTTATTTTTCATATACTTTGCTCGCGACTAACAAAGTGCTGGTTAGGGGTTGTGTTGAGGGTCAAATATTGCATACCAGACCCCAATTATTGTTTGGATTTACGAGCATGACACTGTTTAACGCCCTGCTTCAATCGTGTTTTTTGATACAAGGTGTATTCACGAGCTTGGACCAAAACAAGGTGCTAAAAGTTGAGATTTAATGCTCATGAGTCCCCAAGTAAGGGACGAACCCCAGGGGACCAAGATCGACGTATTTTCATGCCGGAGATCCAAGAAAATCGAGAAATTGAAGCTAAGTGGCCTGAAAGTCAGGCAGGATGCAAGATCACAAGGTTCCCGCCATTTGGAGTTGAAACTTCATGCATGGCCTGAGACCATAAATGAACCGTACACGTCAAAAATCAGTTATTGGATCGCTGTGAAAGTAGCCCAATGGATAGATCAGTCCCTTAAATCCTTAAGCGGGGCCCGCCTAATATCTGGATATACTTCAATTTCATGTTCAATGCCTTATAGTGGATGGGGAAAAGGATGGACGGAACAGATTTCTCACGAATGTCACAGTGGACCCCACATGTACACATGCATGTACATAGTATATTTTCACCAGCCAACACCGGTCTTCAAGAACTCTGTCAGCAAGCGCTGACCGGAGATTTCTTTAAAATCTCAAAAATGCAACTACATTTTCGCCGTTCGACGTGGGTTTTTCTGGTGGGGCCCACTCATCATACAAATGGATGATCTGGATCGATCATTCACTCCGGAAGAGGGTCACGCCCCTTGCCAAGCTTTTCTTTAGGCCCCATGCATGTGTACGCACGAAATTCAAGTCCCAACGCAAGATGAATGGTGTAACGCAGAGTCTTGTGGGCCACATCGAAATCAAACCAGAATTTCCCCTCCTGGACGGTTTTTCATCTTGAATCTAATGGACGGTGTGGATTTTCCATTCGATAGCAATAAGTGGGCCAACGCAAGTAACAGAGTCAACGTGCATCTACTCTGTTTCGCAACAGAGGCCACGATTTGTTTTTGTGGGCCTCCATGGACCATGATCCAGATAATTGGAGCCGTCCATCAGGCTTTAAAAGGCACTGTAAACATGGCCTAGGTGGCCGAATCTTAGAAGACAGTGGAGATCAGTTTTTATTCATCCAAATGGAAGATGGATGATGAACTGTACCGGCAAGAAGGCCACGTCAGAAGCAGTCCAAAACCAGCCATCTCTGAGTGATTTTTTCTTGTGATTCTAATAGACGGCGTGGATTTCTCATAAGGATCCGATCATGGGTCCCACCAAGGTTCAACGCAAGAATGACTTGCGTGAGAAGGTCTCTCTGCTGCGTAATCCTCTCACCGACTGCCTCTCCTTGCGTAAACATAGCCACCGACCTCCTTGCTGTATAAAAAGGAGAAGAAAGAGAGAAAGAAGAAATCCTTGGATCTTGGGGCTTCAACTTGGATATAGAGAGGGAGAGTAGTTTAGATTTTTTTTTCTTCTCTTTTTTTTTTTTATTATTTTCTTTGTTTCCTATTTTCTTCAAGATTTAGTTAATCATGCCCGTGGTTAGCTAAACCTCTTAGCTAGGGCTAAGAGGTGAAGCTTGTAGTGTGATGGAGACTTTTTGTTATGCCTTTCGTTTATATTGAACTGATGGTAATTTTTGTTTAATTAAAGGGAATATTTTTGGTTTTTTTAATGGTCTATTGTGACTAAAATTACAATGGGTCTACAATGGCTTTGAGTATGTTCCTTTCCTTTTATGTTTATGACGTCAGGAAGCCCTGTTGTTCACCATCGTCTCATGAGCATGGTTGGAGGACGGTACCCTTCCTAACCTTCATACATTGTTAATTGGTTAGTAATTAGTTTAATTTTGTTGTTTACTTTATCTCCTGGGTATGGTTTAGTGATGGAATCCATTCTAATTCATATACTTTTCATCTCTTAAAAAATATATCAAAGGAAGTTCAGTTGATCTTCATAGTTAGACTCTTCAACTGGATGAAGATGGACTCTAAGTCCAGTTGAGTTTCTGATGCAGGCATAAGATCTCCCTGATTTTTACAATTGGATCCTCTGAATCTCTAGTTTTTCTCCTCTGAATTCCTTAAGTTTTAGATAATTATTTTACAATTATTCCTTAAATTCTATTTGATTTAGATTGCATCTTATTCTAGTTGTAGTTCTACTTAGTTTCAGATAACGTATAGGTTTCAGTCCCTTGGGATTCGCCTTCGGTCTTACCGAGTTTATTACTACATCATAACCCTGCACTTGGGGAGTGAACAGGCGTTGACCCTCTCCAACCATACAGTGATGCAGGTGAGTACTGGCTGAAGACCCAGAGGACCATCTCTCTACAGAGGATTATACTGAATGAATAAAAATATGGTTTTATGATTTAATTTTATTTATTTCCACCGCATACTTTGATAATGTAATAAGCTCCAATTGAGAGGGCATTTAATAATTTGTTGAATTCTTTTACTCTAATGAAATAATAATACAGTCAATTTTATTCTCTTAAATGGTTACCTTCTAGAATGTAACTGAATGTAATCTAAACGAAAAATAAAATAAAATATGGTGCGATTTTTTAAGGATCCAAATCATTCAATTATCAACACCCAGAATTCTCAGGCACGAGTATAAACTTTGGCCGCGAAAATTTTAAGGCGTTACAGATTCAGACTATGCAAATGATTAGGATAACAGGAGGTTCACTACAGGATATGTTTTCACATCAGCATGCAGATTAGTATGTTAGAGATCTACGCTATAGTCTACGATAGTGTTGTCTACAACCGAAGTGGAATACATGTCTACAACAAATGCGTCAATGAGCCATTATGATTGAAATGTTTGATAGGTGAACTCAGGTTAAAGCAGGAGGAGATTCGATTACATTGTGATAGCCAGAGTGCTATCCATCTGGCGATGGAACATGTGTATTATGAGCGAACCAAGCACATCAACATGAGGTTTCATAAGATATGGGAAGTCATTGCTTTATAGGAGATTCTGTTTCAGAAGATTCATACGGACGAAAATGCCGATGATATGTTGACAAAGCCAGCGACCATAGAGAAGTTTAATCACTGCATAGACTTGGTCAATCTCATTAGCCATTGATGAAATTAGGTAACCTTGCACAGGGGTGCGAATGAAGTTGCATTCTAGATAAAGGGAAGTAGAGTGCCGTCTACGCTTAAGGTGGAAGCCGCACGAAAAGTCTTTTAGGTGAATTGGCATAATGCAAGTCATGGTAGAGATTGTTGTGGAGATGTCTTACATTGCGCAGGGTTTACGGTCGACCATAAGAATCCGCAATTAATTGTGACTGACCGTGATGTTCACAATCGACCCTCCGTCGACCATGGTGTGACTGTTAGGTTTTGTGATTTTGCGCAAAACAAGGTATTTAAGTCTAGTTTTTTATTAGGAATATATTTCATACAAGTGTTTTCTCTCAATGGGGCTAGGGTTTATTAAGGGAGAGAATTTTCTATACTTGTAAAGGGCTTTGGAAGGATTTCTTAAGGGATCTATAGGTTTGTTAGAGGTGTGCATCATAAGAGGAGATCAGATACACCTATAATTGAAGAATGTGAGTCTATACAACCATGGGATTTTTTATAGTGGATCTCTTTCACTATGTGTAGTGGTTTTTTTTTCCCACGAGAATTTTTTATGTAAAATATGTGTTTGTAAATTGTTTGTTTTTTTATTTGTTATCCTGCATTATCATATTGATCTTTCTTTGTTTATTCTGCTTTCCCAAAGGGCATGGATTTGTGGTAGTGTTAGATCTCAGTTTCTAACACTTAGAGTTTAATTCAAATTTGTTGTTGGCTCGGATTTACATATTTTTAGTGTGGTATAAAGCGGGTTCACTCACAACATTATTGTATCATTTTAGAGTATGATCCAAAAAATAAGATAAATTATAAGGTTAAGTGAAGCAAACTATGCGAAATAGAGGGACATTCACTGTTGAAATGTGAAACCCTCCATGGGTCTCACACTAACGTGTATATGTGACCTGACTTGTTCATATGGTTGCACAGATATGGATGAAGGGAAACCCACATATCAACTTGATTCAAAACTTCCATGGTCCCTGAGAAGCTCTCATTGATAGGCATTTTAGTCTCCCATTTCATATGGTGTGCTCTTTCTATCTTTTGGATCTGCCTAATTTTGGGTCATGCCCTAAATGCCCTAAAATAAGTTATTAAAATGAATGAACAGCTTGGATTATACACATACATCACGCTGGGCTGCACAAATTTTAAAAGTTCACCTTGATGTCAATGTCAAGTCAAATCATACCTCAAAGTGTAAGGGCAAATAGGGGAATATCAAATCATAAATAATGATTATTTATTTAATAAATAGAAAATCCCACAACCCCATGAACCAGACTACAGATGGTCATTAAAAATAAAAGGAGAAAAATATAGATGTTTCCTATTAGAAAAATTCACATCTTTCATACATACCGACCTACCACCTCAACAATAACCATTTTCCGGCCAAACAATTCTTCTATAAAATAACAACTTATTCTTAAACAATACCAAACTTACCCTGATAAAACGATAAAAAAAACTCTTGCAAAATTATATTTTTAGCTGTATAACCAAACGGTCAATTATTTAAAGTTGAATACGTTGTACATTTTTAAATTTATTGAGATGATAGATCAGTATATCAACTTCAAATTAAAACAATTTAAATATATATAAAAAAAGTATATCAACTTCAAAACTTCAAGTTGGGTCGCCGTAGTGGTTGGTTAGATTGAAAATTATAATTGACAGTAAGATTCAAAACCATCCAACCGTCCTGGAGTATGAATGGACAGGATGTTGTCCCTTGTTATTGGTAGTGTAAATATGATACCCAACGCTGTATCCGTTGAAGAACTGTCTCATCTGCTTCGCATAGCAAACAGTAGTCACTAAAAAAAGGAAAAAGAATTCATCAACTAGAGGGTGAGATTGTCCAAACAATTCAAAACACCTATTATGCCACGTGTACAATTGCGGAAAGCCAGCCTATCAAGCACCCACTCAGCTCGAGCATGGAATGATGCAAAACTACGTTGCGCTTGGTTGGGATTCTTAACCCCCGCTCCATTCTTTGTTTTTTCCGTGGGGACTGTAGTCCTCGCGACCACCGAATTTTTGGGTCCTAGGTCGAGGAATATTATACATGACCCGAGGATATTAATAACAACCTCCCATTTACAATTTTTAGGGTGATTCAGATTCCAGATTATTGATCTGATGGGCCCCGCAAAGAGGAATGAGGACGCGGATTGCATAGTTAAGCCGTATGCAGCGACGTAGGTACTGGGTGGTGCTGTGTGGCTCTTATCCTGATGACTGTGTTTTTTTCACACCATTCATTCATTTTGGATCATGGTTTTATAGCATGAACTCAAAATTGAGCTAGATTCAAATATCATGTGGACCAACCCATTGGAAAACAGTGGTAATAGAACTCCCACCATTGAAAACTTCCTAAAATCCCTTTATAATGTTTATTTGCCATCCAACACGTTGACCAGGTCAAGCAGATATGACCTTGATTAAGGGAAAATAAATAAATGTTAATTGAATCTAAAACTTTTGTATCCCTTGAGAAGTTTTTAATAGTGAGGGTTGAATCAACATTGTTTTACATGGTATTTGGATCTACCTCATTTTTGAACTTGTATCCTTAAATGGACTGCCAAAGTGGATAGATGGCAATGACAGAACACATACATTATTGAGTGGCGTGCAGAACACCACCCAACAGTGACCCAGCAGTTAGCTTTTATCCCACCGTGAATGTACGTGGGTTATTCACTCTGTCCTTCCGTTTTTCCGGCTCATTTTAACTGTAGATCCCAAATTGAAGTATACTCAAAGCTAGGTAGACTCATAACAGAAAACTAAGGAATAATGACCTCTACAGCTGAAACCTTTCCACAGTTATACTAATGTTTATTTTTCATCCAACTTATTTATAATACCACACGGGCATGGATAAAGTGAAAACACAAATAACAGTTTGATGCAAAATTTCTGCAGGTCTTAAGAAATTTTCAATAGTAGAATTTCAAGTAGTATTGTTTCTCATGGTGAGGTCAACTTGAGATTTTTATATGCTTAATTTTTTGACTAAAGCCATAAAGTTATCTTTTAAAATTGATGGAAGGAGTGGATAAAATATTTAAATCATGGTGGACCCCACAGAACTTAATCAGTACTCACGCAGTCTACTTCCGTAGCGACCTTGCAGCGTCCATCTGAGGGCACGAACCATCCCTCTAATTCTTAGAGGCAGATTGCCCATGTCTCTGAAATCGGATTGCGTACTGAGTAACTCGGTAGGATCTTATGTTAATGAGTAAAATCAGTTGTGACCACCTTGAATATATGTGGTCTATCCACGCCGTCCATCCATTTTTACATCCAAAGATCAAGTGGATCATAGCACTGGAAACAGTGGGGACAATGATCTCCACCGTTGAAACCTTTCCAGGCCTGGCAGTGATGTTTATTTGTCATCCAATCTATTCATAAGATCATACAGTCATTGACAAAGGTAAAACACAAATATAAGCTTGATCCAAAGCTTCCGTGGTCCCTGAGAATTTTTCAACCGTTGACTTTCAATTCAACTTTTTCCAATGGTTTGGTCCATTTTAACATTGGATATGTCTCATTTTTTATACAATCCATAAAATTATCTGTTTAAATAGATGGAGAGAGGATAAAATATATAAATCACGGTCGACCTCACAGAGTTTATTCAGTACGCTGAGCGTGTTGAGTTACTGCGCAATCTTCCGGTGACTCCAGGTCGTGTGGGCCTATATAGATGTATGTTACGAATCCACTCTGTCTATCTCTTTTGAAAGATCATAATAGAATAATATTCTAAAATCAGGGCAATCCAGAACTCACGTGAGCCATACCACACGAAACAGTGGGGATTGACCGCTGGAGGGTGACAGAAGTTTTGTATTAGGATGATATTCGTACCTACAATTTATCTGAGTGGTAGTAACCTTATGAACAGTTTCGATGGAATAAAAACATCATGTTCAGCTCCAGGAAGATTTCAGCGGTGGACGGAAATCATGTTCAGCTCCATGAAGACTTAAGTGGTAGACGTTTCCGTTCCCGCTGTTTCATTTGGTGCGGTCCACTTGAATTTTGGATCTGCTCCATTTTTATATTTTTGTTCTATTAGTCTTTATAAACAGATGGATGGAGTTGATTTGTGACGGACATCTCTGTGGGCCCCACACAGCCTAGGTATATCTCGTTGCCGGGTCACGGTCAATCGGCTTCCCTCTTTCTTTTGTTTTTCCAGGAGGCGTGCATATGATGTATTTCCTTAACTATCAATTGATGGTCAACGTATTAAAGTGCAACGGCTATCCAATTAAGCAAATGGGTTTATAACGGATCATTCTTTGTCAGATCCATAAAATCAACGGTCCTGATCAATAAACGGGGAACCCAACTTGTAAAATCCAAGAGCTAGGGATAATAGGCATATCCTCGGTCATCTTGGCTCTCTTTTATAATACAGACCTGAATTATGAGAAGGCGGATTGTTTAATTCAATACGCTACGGGAGCTTTTGGTCTAAATAAATAGACGACCAGGGCGTAACAGGAGCTTGTATGTACCAAAATATAACGTTTTGTAGTCATGAATTCACTTTCTTATTTTTTTACGAAGAGAGTGAAAATATTCCTTAACCATGACTGCACTTTGTACCTGGAGCTTTCGCCTCGAAAGCAAAAAGGTTTTTTTTTTTCTTTTTTAATGGAAAAAATGAAGTGACCTCACTCTTTTTGGGATCAACCCACTCATTGGCTGATCTAATTCATTTGCTTTACTCCGGCAATCTTAAACACATGGAAAGAATTAAAAGATGTTCGTGGCCCACAATTACACTAGTATTATCCATTAGTTCTGAATTGTTTTCTTTAGTGTGGTTCATTTGCGATGAGTTTTGCTATAAAATTTCGATCAATGATATAAAATTAAAACCTCTTATATGTGGACGAGTTGAATTTGTTAGCTATCAATTACGTGAATCTGAGTATTATGTAGTCGGTTGAGCCCTAGAAAGTTGAAGAGTAAAAGTATAAAAGGACATGGAGCATACGAAAGTGGAGAACAGGTAAATAAGTTGCATTGATAACTCTAATATTAAACCCGAAACAACCTTAGCTCATAAATGATCTTAACTTTTATTAGTAAACCTTGATTGATCATCACATAGTTTTAGGAGCCATAATGAAATATGACAAGTTAAGCTAAAAGAGGCATAAAGTTATTGTAAAACACATTACCTAAAACAACAATTTTCGAGTGGATATCAATCCCATCTACAAGCCAGGAATCTAAATAAGGAGGGTTTCAAAATACATTGAACCTCCTTATTGAATGAATCAGCACATTTGTAATGATTAATTTTACGTAGCTCGATGGTTCTTAAGCGAACCTTTGATCAGTCGGAGATCAGGGTTCGATCGATCAAACTCGAAGCTCAATCGATCAAATGTGCTCATAAACGTCTAACAACTAAATGCCTATTTTCTAGAGTTTCTCGATTCTATTGAACTGGTTTTCGATTCCATCAAATGAGAGTTTGATCGATCGAATGCATCACCCAATTGATCGAGAGAGCTATTTTTTACATGTTTTTTTTACCATTGAAACTCGTTTCCTCTATATAGGGCATTTAATTCTTAGGCTTCATGATAAGTTTTCGGTACAAATAAAGCCTAGGTAATTCCTGATGGGATTTTTGTTACGTGCTCGACTGGTTGTGAGCCCTACACGACCGGTCGAGGGCTGGTTCATGACTAGTCGTGGAGTTGAGCCCTGAGTCGACTCAAAGTCCAGCGACTTTAGGTTATTTTTCTTCGAGGTGCTCGACCGGTCGAAGGTGGGTCTCTACCGATCGTGGGTGGCGCTCGAGTGGTTATGGTTACGCAGATTTGTTTCATGATTTTGCAGATTATGGAAATCTAAGTCCTTTCGCAACTGGGATGCAGAAAGGAGTTTCCTAAAACTATAAATAGAGGTTCCTAGGTTTTTTCTAGGGGCAAGAAAAACACAAGAGGGCTATCAAAGGTGTGTGAGAGAGAGAGAAAACTTGTACAAGGGAGGTTATGCTCGTGAAGGTTATCTACTATGCAATTTATATCTCAGCGCTTCTACATCCTCGTAATCGGTAGATCTCTCCATTTTTCTTTTATTCTCTCATTGTTTATCCACTTCTGTGTGAGTGAAGACGGTTGCAACGTTCTACTGCATAGTGGATTGTTGATCTGGATGAGGTCTCGTGGTTTTTACCTCTTTGAGGGTTTTTCACATAAAAATCTCTTGTGTGGTGTATGTTTTATGCTTTGATTTATTTCATTGCTTTATTATCCATAATTTTGATTTGTTTCTAGACGCTAGATCTTAAGGTTTTGTGCAAGGCCCCTAACAAAGTGGTAACAGAGCCAAGTTCATTGAATGAGTGGGATCAGTTTTGAATTACAGAAGATGACTCATCAAGGATGATCAGCCTCAATGGTTCCAACTGGACCATATGGATGGCTAAGATGGAGGACTTCCTTTATTGCAAGGACCTATATCCTCCAATTTTAGGCATATCAGCAAAATCTAAGGATATGTCTGATGATGATTGGAAGAAGATGGACCGAAAGACTGTGGGGTTTATTAGGCAATGGTTGGATGATTCCTTGTTCCGTCATGTGTCTACAGAGACATCAGTTGCTAGCCTATGACTGAAATTACAAGGGCTGTATGAGAGGAAGATATTCGATAATAAGATTTTTTCGATAAGGAAACTTTTGAATCCCAAGTTCAAGGATAATGGTTCTATGGCCGAGCACATGAATGAGGTCAGCAATACAGTGAACCAACTCTTCTCTATGAAAATGGTCTTGGATGATAAATTACAGGCTTTGCTTTTGCTTAGTTCGTGGCCTAACAGTTGGGAGGCATTATTGATGTCTCTAAGTAACTCCGCACCAGACAGAAAGATATCCATGGAACAGGTTACTAGCTCTCTCTTCAATGAGGAGACAAGGAGGAAGTCTCAGGGGTCTACTCAGCAAGAGGCCCTGTGACACAGGAATAGGGGAGAGGAAAGAACAAGAAGGGCAAGAAGGCCCGGGATAAATTAAGAGGCAAGTCAAGCAACAGAAAGGTCGTTGATTGTTGGAATTATAGCAAGAAGGGTCACTATAAGCATGAATGTCGTGGTAAGAAGAACGACAAGAAAGAAAAAGGAAAGGATAAGGAAGATGAATCAGATTCCACTGTGGTCGCTTCAGATGACGACGTTATAGTTATTCTTTTTGCAGATCATGATGTATGTATCACGGCTACGAGTTAGGACACCGACTGGGTGATTGACTCAGGCGCTTCTTTTTATGCGACTCCACATAGAGACTTCTTCACAAGCTACAAGTCAGGTGACTATGGGACTGTGAAGATGAGAAATTCTAGCGTATCGAAGATCATAGGGGTCAGTGATATTTGTGTAAAAATCGATGTGAGTTGCACATTAGTTCTCAGGGATGTGAGGCATATCTCAAACCTTCGCCTCAACTTAATGTCGATGGGAATGTTAGATGATAATGGTTATGAAAGTCAGTTTGTTGGTGGGCGCTGGAAGCTCATCAAGGGTTCTTTGATCGCAGCTAAAGGAAAGAAGTGTTGCACCCTTTACAAGACAAGTGTCAGTGTATGTAAGGATAGGTTGAACGTAGCGGAAGGTTCAGCTATTGACATATGGCGCAAGCGTTTAGACCACATGAGTGAAAAAGGGCTTCAGCTACTAGCGAGGAATTAGCTTCTTCCAGACGTGACAAGTATGCTTATCAAAATCTGTCTTGATTGTTTATCAGGGAAACATCATAGAATTTCATTTATTAAATCTGTTTCTCATGTTAATAAAGTGCATGCATTAGATTTGGTTTATTCTGATGTTTATAGTCTTATGAGGATAAAAACATTGGATAGGGCATTGTATTTTTTCACTTTTATAGATGATGCATCTAGGAGGGTTTGAGTTCATGCTTTGAAATCAAATGACAAAGTCTTTGGTGTGTTGAAATTATTTCATACTATGGTCGAGAGATAGAGAGACAAATAGATCATTGAAGTGCATTTGCACTGATAATGGTGGTGAATACATTGACGACTTTCATGAGTATTATAAGTCCCTGGGTATACGGCATGAACAAACGATTCTCAAGGCCTCCCAGTATAGCGGTGTAGCTGAGTGAATGAATCACACAATTATAGAGAGAATCAGATGCATGTTATCCCATGCAAAATTGCCCAAGACGTTCTAGGGAGAAGTAATGCACACGGCGGTATATTTGATAAATAGGTATTCATCAGCCCCGTTGAATGGAGAAGTACTTGAGAAGGTGTGGACTGGATAGGATCCATCGTACAGTCATCTTAGGGTGTTTGGATGCAGGGCATCCGTTCATGTACCAAATGACAAGAGGTCCAAGCTCGATATGAAGATCAAACAGTGTGTGTTATTGGGGGAAGGTGATGAAAAATTCGGCTACAAATTGTGGGATCTGACCGAGAAGAAACTCGTCAGGAGTAAAGATGTAGTATTCTTTGAAGATCAGTTTATAAAAGACATTGGTAAGCCAGAGAAGAACCAGTCTAGTTCAGGTGACCTAAAGGATATGAATCCAGTTATTTCTCCCGTGGTGCCTGATAACGGGAGAGTACAGAAATATGCAGAGGACGAGAGAGTTCCTTCAGAAGATGGAGTAGGGGAGCAACTCCCACTTGATTCACCTGTTGAGCCACAGGTGAGGAGATCATCTAGGGATAGATAGTCGTCCAAGATGTACTCACCGCATGAGTACATTATGATAACTGATGAAGGGGAGCCAGAAGACTATTCTGAGGCCCTATCCAAAGAGCATAAGGGGGATTGGTTGAAAGCTATGCAAGAGGAGATGGAATCCGTAGATAAGAACCACACATGTGATATGGTGAAATTGTCTAAGGGCAAGAAAGCTTCAAGCAATAAGTGGGTGTTCAGAAAGAAAGTTGAGCAGAATAATTTATAGACGAGGTTCAATGTCAGACTTGTAGTGAAAGGGTTTGGTCAGAGGAAAGGCATATACTTCGAGGAGATATTTTCACCAGTGTTGAAGATGACATCCATACGAGTGTTGCTTGAGTTGTTGGCTAGCATGGATCTGGAGATAGAGCAGTTGGACGTGTAAACTGCTTTCCTCTATGGTGACCTGGAAGAAGAGATCTACATGCACCAACCAGAGGGGTTCAAAGTCAAGGACAAAAAACATATGGTGTGTAGGCTGAGGAAGAACTTGTATGGGCTTAAACAAGCTCCATAGCAATGGTATAAGAAGTTCGACTCGTCTATGTTGCAGCATGGGTATGACAAAATGGAGTCAGACCACTACGTGTTCACGCGCAAATTTTCAAATGTTGATTTCTTAGTTATGTTGTTATACGTTAATGACATGCTCATCATGGGAAAAGACATCAAGAAGATTGACAGACTGAAATAGGAATTGGGCAAGTCATTTGCGATGAAAGACTTGGGTCTGGCTAAACAGATCCTAGGAATGGAGATAACTCGTGACAGAAGCAGCAGGAAGCTTTGGCTGTCACAAGAGTGGTATATTGAGAAAGTCCTATAGCGGTTCAATATGAATGCAGTGAAGCCGGTCAGTACTCCACTGGATGGTCACTTCAGATTGAGCGATAAGTAGTGTCCCAAGATGAAGGCTAAGGTGGAAAAGATGTAGAAGATACCTTACACATCAGGTATAAGAAGTTTAATATATGCTATGATGTGTACACGCCCAGACATATCATATGCAGTTGGTATTGTCAGCCAGTATCTTGTCAATCCTGGCAAAGAGTATTGGGCAGCGATGAAATGAATACTGCTGTATCTAAGAGGCTCATTTAGGTTGAGCTTATGCTATGGTGACAGAAAACCTATGTTAGAAGGCTACACAAATGCAAATATGACAGATGACATAGAATCCAGAAAGTCTACATCAGGGTTCATGTTCATGTTTGGAGAAGGAGCGGTTTATTGGCAGAGCAAGCTACAAAAGGTCGTAGCATTATCAACGACATATACTTAGTACATTGCAATTACAGAGGCATGTAAAGAGATGCTTTGGATGAAGATGTTCCTACAGGAACTTAGCCTGAAGCATGAGCAGCACATGGTGTATTGCGATAGTCAAAGTGTTATACACTTGATCAAAAATTCAAAGTCAGCATTCTAAGTCGAAGTATATAGAGATTCAATATCACTAGATCAGGGATACTTTGGAACAGAAAGTGTTACAGCTTGAGAAGGTCCACATGCACGATAATGGGTTAGACATGATGACCAAGTCTTTGCTCAAGGGCAAGTTTGAGGTTTATAGAAACCAAGCTAGCTTGAATAAAGTAAATCCCTCATGGGATAAAAAGGGAGAGATTTGATGAAATTTTTGTCCCGTGCTCGACCGGTCGTGAGCCCTACACGACCGATCGAGGGCTGGTGCACGACCAGTCTTGAAGTCGAGCCCTGACTCGACTCAAAGTCCAATGACTTTTGGTTATTTTTCTCCCAGGTGCTCGACTAGTCGAAGGTGGGTCTCGACTGGTTGTGAATGGTGCTCAACCAGTCGTGGCCTCATCTCGACCGGTCGTAGTTACGCAGATTCGTTCCGAGATTTTGCGGATTGTAGAAATCTGAGTCCTTTCACAACTGGGATGCGGAAAAGAGTTTCTTAAAACTATAAATAAGGGTTCCTAGGTTTTTTCTAGGAATAGGAAAAACACAAAAGGACTATCAAATGTGTGTGAGAGAGAGAGAAAAAGAGAGAGAGAGGAAGCTTGTAGAAGAGAGGTTATACTCGTGGAGGTTATCTACTGTGCAATTTATATTTGAGCGCTTCTACGTTCTCGTAATCGGTGAAATCTCTCCATTTTTCTTTTATTCTCTCATTGTTTATCCACTCTTACGTGAGTGAAGACAGTTGTAACGTTCTACTTCATAGTGGATTGTTGATTTGGACGAGGTCCCATAGTTTTGAGGATTTCTACATAAAAAACTCTTGTGTGGTGTGTGTTTTATGCTTTGATTTATTTCATTGCTTTATTATCCATAATTCTGATTTGTTTCGAGAGGCTAGATCCTAAGGTTTTGTGTAAGGCCCCCAACAATTCCTCACTCATATCCCACGCCCTAGACTATATACCACTCTAATGAGCATTCCACGCTCCATTGCGAAGATACAGATAAACTGTTCCATTCTCTAGAGATTAAACATTAAGTTTATTGGTATATTATTGCTTAAATCCTCTAAAAAGACCCATCTAAGTGAATCCATGTTAGGAGCTAGCCTACTCACACCTTTAGTTGTAGTAGATTTCACCATCCTCCTATCACCTTGGTCACATCATCGGGATATTGTTTATAAGCCAATTGAATCGTAGAAGTTGAAGCATCGCATCAACAACCGGGGGAGCAATTGAAAAGCATATTCAGGCACATGAGAACATTAAAGAATAAACTCAAGACAACGCATCAACGGGGCTCAATACGAAAAGTAAGTTGTCAAGTGTGAGTCCATACACTCTTTCTTATGTAGGATTGAGTGTATGAGTTTTGACCCAAATTCGAATATGTTCTTATGTAGGAGCCAGGCTTTTGTGTAGAACATAGGCTTTTTTGTGTGGCCAAATTCATCTGACACGAGTAGTACGTATTGGTCTTCACGGGGAGGCTTTGATGGAACTATACGTAGGGCCTTTTGATTATGATCGCTATTGGTTGTTAGTTAGCCGATTGAAAATCAATTAAAGTCTCCTGTGAGGGCCATCGACACAAGTGAATTGTGTGTAAGTCTTTGTGTAGGCCTCTGATGGGAGTGTACACTTCAAAATGTTAAAAGTGAACTTGATTAAAAATCTCCGATGATGAATACCAGTACACTCGAAGTGAGTGTATCCATTGAGAGTGAAGTAGGAAAACTGAACCACCATACATGCTTGAGTTTGAGATTGTCAATTGAGTATATTTTGAATTATGCTCGTGAACTTAATTTGTTGATTGTGTGTATATATGATTAGATGTTACTATGAGTTAAATATTTAACACGTCCTACACATAAGATCACTATCTCTTATAAACTAGTTACTTCATTGTTGCATCTACCATAGTCTATGTGATTAGACTCATTTTGACTTTGAAGCCCAAGCGTTAATTATCTTAATTAACTTAAAATTAATAAATAGTTTAAGTAAGCAATTATATTTTAATTATAAAAAATTTAAATGGTCCTAATCACCCCCAACATAGGACTTCGCCATAATTTTATAACTCCTTTAAGCTTCCTTACGTGTCACACTTGGCGATTCCATGCAATTTTAGGATTTGGTTCACAACAACCCAGCAGACTCCACACACGATGTAGATGGATTCAAAACGTGAGGCCCTTCAATACGAGGGTCATTTGATCATTTTATTCTTCCTTAGTTTTTTTCAAGGTGAGAAGGGTATGAAAGGGATGATGGTATCCTTTAATTCTCTTCCTTCTTCCTTCTTTCTTCTTCCCTCGTTAGTTTCCTTTATAGTTATTTTTTATTAGGTATAAACGATGAGAGTTTGTAAAATAAGTGAGGGTATGGAAGAATGATGTAATGGATGGATTTTAATAATTGAAGGATATTATAATATATGAAATTTATAATGGATGAACGTTGTAATGAAAAAAAATAAAATAAAAATTGTAATGGGCGAATTTTTGTAATAGAATAATGTTGAGATGAAAGTATGTTGCAATGGATGAATGTTATATGGTGGATCACTAATATTTACTATGAATCACTAATATTTAGCATGAACAGTTAATATTCAATGTAGATCGCCAGTATTCACTATGAATCACCAATATTTGATGTGGATCACCGAAGTTATTGTAGATGCTGATATTTTTACTATTGATCGTCGATGTTAATAGTGGACTGCTGATATTAACAATCGACTGTTGATATTTATCGTGGACTGCTAATATCAATAGTGGATGACCAATATTTATTGTGGATCGTCAATATTTTTATTATGTATCACATGTGTTTACTATGACCCACCCATCTCATAAAAATGGCTATAACTCCCTTGTTGCTTGTCCAATTTAAGTGATATTATACTCATTATAAAGGTAATTTGATGAACTTTTGAATAGATTATAAATTATTTCATTTGGACGCCATTTGATTGCCTAAAAGTGAGTCCAAAGTTCATCATTCACTATAGGCTACTAATCTGGCAAAAATGATCATAATTCTTTCGTTACATGTCTGATTTAGGTAATCTTATACTCGTTGAAAAGATAATTTGATAATATTTCAAGTGGATTTTCAATAATCTCATTTGGACACTGTTTTATTTTCTAAAAGTGGGCCACAAAAAATATCAATGATTTATAATGAATGATGAATTTTGAGCCCATTTTTGGGCAATCAAATAATGTTTATGAGAGATTACTCCAGAGACATTTGAAAGTTCATTAGATTATTTTTTCAACGAGCCCAAGATTATCAAAAATGGACATGTAACGAGGGAGTTATGACCGTTTTCATCGAATTTGTGGCCCACGAACTTTAGGCTCACTTTAAAGCAATCAAATGGTATTTAAGTGAGATTACTATAATTTCATTTGAAATCACTTCAAATTATCTTATCAACGAGAATAAGATAATCCAAATTGGACATGTAATGAGGGAGTTATGACTATTTTTTATTGGATTGGTAGCTAATAGCGAATATCTGTTATCCAATATGAAAATATTGATGATCCATATTGAATGTTGATAATCTACATTGAATATCGACGATCCACAGTGAGTATCGACAATCTACATTGAATAACGATGATTTATAATGAAAATATTGACGATCCATAATAAATATGGGTGATCCATTTTAAATGTCAATGATCCACCACACAACATTCATATATTACGATATACTTCCGTTTCAATATTCTTCTATTATAAAAATTCATCGATTACAGTGGTCACCTTTAGAATATTAATCAATTCCAACTTTTATTGCACTCATCTATTATAACATTATTATATTATAGAATTCATCCGTAAGAATGTTATTCCATTGCAAAATTCATCCACCATAACATCATTCCATTATAAAAAAATCATCAATTACAACATTCTTCCACACCCTCCCCATCTTCACAAACTCCTATCATTTATATTTAATAAATTTAAAAAACAACTATAAAGAAACCAAGGAAAGAAAAAGGAAAAGGGAAGGAGGAGTGGAATAGAAAAACACCATCTTCCTTCTCACGCCCTCCTCCATCTTATGAAAAAAACCAAGAAAGAAGGAAACTGCCAAATGGCTCTCATACGGAAGGGCCCCACATTTTAAACTCATCAACATCTTATGTGGGGCTTACTGGGTTACTGTGAAGGTAATCTAACATGTCCACATATAATAAGTTTTAATTTCATGCCATCGATCCAAGTTTGAGGGCAAAACTTATAAAAAATGATTACGCTAAAAGAAATTATTTATATTTAATGAACAACATTAGGGTTGTTGTGGGCATAAACATTTTCCAACGAAAAATTGAAAAAATGTCTTTTTATGGGTTTACGAGCGTCTGATCAAAATAAATGAATCAGATCGACCAAGGATGTGAGTCGAATCTTTATTTTTAGTTGCACCCATGTCTATTTTTCAAAAAAACTTAATTATTTTAAGACAAAAGCTTGTCGTATAGGGTTGCAATTGTGGCCGAGAGGCATTTTTGTCCTCAAAAAAAATGAAGCAGGTCCAGATCTCTAGTATACCACACTAAAGGAAGCTGCAATGATAATGACATATACCATTAAAACCTCTTTAAGAGCCACTATGATGTTTTATTACCATCCAACCCATTCATAAGGTCACGTAGACCCGGATGGATGAAATGAAAACATAAATATCAACTTCATTCCAAACTTCCTCCAATGAAGTTTTTAATGGTGGGCCTTCAATCCCCACTTTGTGGCCCACTTAAGCCTTGGTTCTACCTTATTTTTGGGCTTATACCGACCAACACATAAAGTTCAGCAATGCCATCCAGTAGGATCCACCGTCAGAAGATCCTAGCCATCCATCCGAAATAAGACCTTAAAAATGTTAATAATCAATACCCATGCAATAGTGATTAAAAAATGTTTGATTGGTGTTGTTTCGGAGCTGTGGCCCATCCAGATTAGGCTCCACTAGATGAATGGTACTGATCTACCATCTCCGACACTTGTACGGATCAATATAATTCATACAAGTGCTCCCTCGCCACAGCCGTATATCGTGTGTACATGTGCCGCGATTATTCCCGCTCATTTAGCTTTAGATTTCAAGTTTCGCCCAAAACGCGCGGGCCACATCACTTCCAGCAAGTTTAAACTAAAAGCAACCACGGTCCAGGTCAGCAAAGACAGCCACGTCATTGAAAACCGGTCTCGCCTCTCCCGATGGCGAAAGAAAAATATTGTAGTTTTCGAAGTATTAGATAGGCCCCCCTTTGGTTGGACCAGCCAGTACAACTCTCGTCAGTTCCTGCTATTGTGCTCAATATTTCACTGATCCAGACCGTTGAAATAATGTCTCGTACCGTATATGGTCAGCAACCAAAATTTCCTAATCTACAAAGATTCCAGCCATTGAATCTTTAGCCTTTTCTGGAATGCATTAAAACCATGTTTTGTCTTATCTCTTAACCGTCTATTTTTATCGGCCACAAATTTAATAACTATAATGTTATCGTTGCGGATACCATTCATTCATAGGCCATGCATAGCTGACCCATCATACTATTGGTTCGGATCGCTGATAAAGTACCCACTTTCGCAATCGGGAAACCATGCACAAAATCACGCATTTTAAACCGAAAAAATTAGCACTGTAGACGAGATTATACGGTACTCTGCGGATTACGAAAAATTATAAAATACAGATAGCACGCCTATCTAGATTTATCAATGCGCAATCTATCCAGATTTACCGATGCGCACTTTCCAAATCGTTGGCCGTCAGTGCGTACTGGATTAAGAAAAAGCCGAGCCATCTGATCGACAACCGTTTGCTCATTTAATTTGAATAAATGGCCCTGTTATACTAACTTCCAATTAATGGACACTGATCCAACGGTTAAAACTAACCGAGCAAACGTGCTGTTGGGATTTTGCCACATATATGCGAGACCCACTATCTAGACGGTTTGATTTCAGTCACATGTATTTCATATCAGCATTACTGCGATCACCCATTGTCTGCCGAGTATTAACCACGAGAAAAGCCTCGCTACTCTGGCTAATGTGATGGATGATAAGCAGGCACTTATAAATTACCTATGGAATTCTATACGCGGCATACAAGTAAGTCTAATAAAACTGTACAAATTATGTTTACAAATGTAAATATACAGTGAAATGAAAATTAGCTATTGTTATCGCGGACATTGATTGGACGGTTAAAAACCCAAAATCCAATGGCACTATTCGATCAAACTGGCGTCTAAGAGTCAAGGTTCCTCAAGCAGTAGGATAATGGGACAATGACTTATCCATGGTGGTTTCCACGGACTGTTTAGTTAGAGTCGACGTATGCCACGTGTATGATTTCAGTGTGCCCGAGTATCAAGTGACATACGCTGTCGGAGTACCAAATAAATCCAAAATAACTTTTTATTTTTTCGAAATAAAAATCCGGTACTCCATCTGACTCTCTTGCTGTCTTTTATTTCCTACGCTAGTTTTGAAGGATTAGACCTCCGCATCTGCGACGACGACTCCCCTGTCTTAATAAAAGGAAGAAAACACCGGCACGTTTCTGTCTTCCATGAAAACGGACGACTATCTGCAACCAACTAGACCTGCTGCAATGACCGCCACCTCTCCTCTCCTCTGACTAATACTTTAAAAGCACCAAAGCAGGTGAATTTAAAAGAGTAAGATTCACAAAAGGAAAAAAAAAAAAACCACATCCTTCCCTTCCCTTTTGTCTTTGGGAGCATGTGACATCTGACGGATTCTTCTCTCCTCTTCTCAGCGAAAGAAAGAAAGAAAGAAGAAGAAGAAGAAGAAGAAGAAGAAGAAGGCCTTTGGATCCATGGCTGCATCTTCTTCCAGGGGAAGGAGCAGCTCTCCTTTCGGCTTCCGGAAGCCTTCGAGCCCTTACTCGTCGACTTCTTCATCTTCGTCGCTGATGAATGGGAGGCTCATTCCTCGGTCCTGCTCTTCCTCAGCTTCTTCTCAGTTTTTCAGCTCCGGCAATGGGATCTCGACCAGATCCATGACGCCGAACCGTGGCCGCTCTGATTCCGGCTCCAAGGCCCACAGTACCCGCGCTCCAATCGGTTTTGCTTCCGCGGAGGAGCTGGTTGCGGAGGCCGCCGATTTGTCTGGATCTGGCGATAGCATTTCGGTCACCGTCCGGTTCAGGCCGCTGAGGTATGGATAGATCTGGTCCCACTCGTGCAGATCTCTGGTTTCTTGGATTGGTGGAAATCGGAATCCGGGACCTGCATTTGCAGATCTCCTGCATTTACGAAATCGGGATTTAATTGACTGCATTTATGGATCTGTGTGTGCAGCGAGCGGGAATTCCAGCGTGGGGATGAGATCGCATGGTATGCGGATGGGGATAAAGTGGTTCGGAGTGAATATAATCCAGCAACGGCATATGCATTTGGTATTTCTCTTGGATTCTAAATTTTAGACTGGAACATTTGGTTGATGCTAGCAAGAATTGGGGCCCGGAGTCTGCTCTGTTATCCTAGTTTTCATGTTGCCTTTGGTTGGTGCTATTTAGATGCAATTCTACTTTGTTCCACCGGCAAAACTATGCAATAGAACGTTTGGTTTTTTGGAACTTAAATGTCACTCTAGGCCATGTTTGGTCGCCACTTAAAAACTATTTAATCTCATTTTAATTAACAGTAATTATGTATTAGAGATAGTAGTTGATATAATTATAGGTTATCATTACCAAATTTACTAACACATAATTATTGTAAAATGAGGTGAACACATTCTTAAGCGGCAATGAAACGGGGCCTTAGCTTTATCCGAAAGGAAAAACAAGAAAATAAAATGGGACCAATCGAGAAAATTCACTTTTGCTGCTTTGTTGGGTAAAACTAGTCATGTGATTGCGTGCATCTGCATGGAATAGTCTCGCCTTAAGAGGGGCGGGGACACCCTGTCGTCATTAAAAAAAAACTAGTCACTAACTAACACACAACAAGGTTCAGTTATCAGTTAAAAAAATGAACAACGTAATAAACTAATAGAACATTGATCAATGGGAAATCATATGCAAAAGAAAACCTGAGACAAATAAAATATTGGCTATCACGAACATTGAAACTAATAAAATCTAGATATCAAATTAATATGAATTGAGAAAACTATGTATTCTTTCTTCTTCTTCTTTTCTTTAATGAATACAACAAGACTTAAGAAACTATGGAATAGATTTAATAGAACACTGGAGAAGTGATGAGGAGATTCAAGCACCTTATAAAGTATACCAGAGGAGGAGGAGATCAGCTCTAGTTTCACTTTGGCTTGGTGACCACTACATGGGCCGAGGTGGGCCACATTTAAGACCCTACATGTGTGATCGTGTATCTTTGAAGACCCGATGCTAGGAAGATGCATGTGGGTTATTTAGTTGGGCCATTTGGACCGTTGGATTTCGACCGTGGACCATTTGGACTATTGGATCTTGATCGTGGACCATTGTGATTGATGGATCATCGTTATTGGACATCTTAATTATGGACCCCACGGGCCACATACTAGTTTAGTTTATTTAGGTTGTTTATATGCTTTGTTATTTTTTTTGGTATAACTTATAATTGTGTTGAGATTAAGGATTTAGGAATGACTTTTATTTAGGGGCATCAATAGGCTGGACTCGTCCTGAAAAATCAGAATTTTGAATAGGCCCGACTCGACGGCCCAACCCGAAATAGTTCAAAATCCAGGCCGAGACCTACCTCACGCTCGACCCGTTGACAACCCTACTTTTATTTAATTGAGCTATGTTAAAAATTTTATCTGAGAGCATCTTTTTGTAAAAAGTCTTTTCTGAGACTATGAAGGGGGGAACGAACAACTCCCTTAGGGATAAATTGATGATTTGAATGAAAACTCTTTGCTTTCCTTGAAGCTTTTTCTTCCTGTGAATGGATTCTTTTGTGAATGGAGATTAACGGTGAGATGCCAAGGTGTGAAGCCTAATCTTTTTTCTCTTATTTCTCTTTGAAATGGTGTTTCTCTCTTCTTTCTCATCTTCTTCTAGAATCCGTCCTCTTTTTTTTTTTTTTTTTTTTTCTTGTTTTTCTTCTCCAAACCTAAATTCACTTATTCTTTTTTTCGAAACCTAAACCCACTACCCCAAACCCATCTTGTTGTATCTCCCTCTCTACCAAAACCCAACCCATCCCATCTCCATTAAGCCCCACATGTACGGACCGCCAGTCTGTACAAATAGGGCTGCATAATTGTATGGTCAGCCCCCTATTCACCTTTCTTCCCTCTCTTCGATCTTTCTTCCTATCCTGTAAAACCTAGTAAAAAACCCTAATTCTTATTCACTTATAAAATCTATTTTTAAAATTTTTTCCAAGCCCTAATACCTAATTCCCTATGAAATCGTAATCTTCTATTTCTTATAAAATCCTGAAGTCCTGAATCCTTTAAAGGTCCTAATTCCTTTCAAATCCCTAACCTTACATACTCAAACACTAACCTTAGATTCTTATACCCTTAACCCTAGAGAGACCAAATCCGTCACGTCCCTAAATCTAGTGTTGGTAATCCATGATTACTATACACCAAATTTTGATTGACAGCCTTCGTAGAACTCTGATTTTGTGACTTCCAACTATCACATACTAAGTCCCATAAGCGGGGCTCCACAAGGAGGATTTCTGAAAGTAAAGACGACAAATACATCATTTCTCAAAATTTCATCATATTCAACATATGTTACTGTATACAACTGAGCACATCAAGGCAAAACCAAAACATAAACCATGTCATATTTACTATACCTACTGTACATATTCAGAGTATTACAAAAAAATATATACAGTGATATGTACAAAACAAAAAGGATAACTGGAGTTTGTAGCCTCTACTCCTGCAGCTCCCTACTCTCACCTGTAAAAAAAATAGAAAGGAAAGCTTGAGCTACTAAGCCCAGTGACTGCGTGTGCAGTGAAAATGCATGTTTCATGTCATGCTCATATAATGCACAAGCCTGCTGGACCGATAATAATAAAATAAAGATACAATACATTATGCTACTTTTTATGTTCCAAATCATTTTTATATATAGAGGTGGGACTTCTACCGACTTGTAACATATATACTCTTTTAATGTTTCCACAACTTTTCACATTTTCTAATTGGATCGCTAAGGTTTGAAACAGAGGTGGGACTCGCATATGATTGCTGCCCACTTGTATAGACTTTTTCCACAGTGGTCAACTACAGAGGTGAGACTACATAGTTCACGGGCCGAACTAGTCTAACCCACTTGTGTTGAACCTTACTATCTGCTTAACAGCGAGAAGTCATAAGTCGCTTGGCAAAACGATAGCGGACATTTTATGAACTCGTCAAACACAACCTATATTTGCTTGCTCATAAGCAGGTCAGGTCAAACCTCTTAACCGATCGACATGTGTCGGTGGGAGTCGTTGTCTACTTTGGTATTTCGACATTCCAGCGCTCTGTTCTTCCACCCAGTCTAGGCATTGGTTACTCCCAATGGTATCAATTGGAGTTTAGGGACTTTCACCCACGGACCCTCTACTCATGTCCTGTTGAATTACACATTTTTGGCGTAGTGTTCAACTCAAGTCATAACAAAGTATGTTTCATTGCATTTATAATCACTGTATGCATGAGTCCACACACAATCACAATATATCATGTTTTTCAAGACAAGCATAGGACGACCTTCCTCATGTGGTCTTCTCATAAATTTAAGTTCCTCATAGGGGTCTCATGTAATGCATCCTGTATCTAGACGGTGCACATACTAATCATAGACACATCGTGTGTCGCAACACAACCTACTATGATCACCATACCATGATATGAATCATACAATAATACAACAACTATGAACCATGCATATGATATGCACATGACTTAGTCAATCTAAATCCAACCCGGGATTCATTCCGCTATAAGACTTCATGCCACAAGCATGCTTTTTCTCAAGAGTTAGCTACACCAAAAGGAAGAAGGATGACTCTTTCAAATGTTTGGTCAAACAGCTAGCGGACGGACTTTGTAAGGGACAAATATGGAAACCGATGGAAATACTTATGAATTTAAACAAAACTAAAGCATATGAATCCCTTAGGTGTGGGCCACATGGATGGTTTAATTGATGGTGGAGATGGGGTCATGATGGGTTGATCTTGCATAGCTTCTCCCATGACCCTTTTTTCAAGTTCATCTCTATCATCCAATCTTCCATCAATAGCCTAACCAACTAAATCAGAAAATCCAGCATCATAGCCCTTAGTGGGGTAATTCGGAGCTCTCTCTCTCTCTCAACAACCATAGACTAGAAAATCTATTCTTTTATAGGGCTTTCAAGTAATCTAACACACATATGCGTGCTCATAATCTATGCACTCACCTGTAACAATTAGAGGATTGGATTTCAAACTCAGCTTCTACTTCCTTTTGTTGTTGTTGTTGTTCTTCTTCTCAACTTCAAACTTAAGCTACTCTTTTTCTTTTTTCTTTTTGTCTCTACACTCACCTCAGGTTTCTTATGATACAAGTAAGAGAGTGCTGGAAATGGGTTGTTGAAATAGGATTTTTATGTTTATGGACTTAAAAATGGTTTTAAAATTGACTTTTATCTAAAAAGAAGGGTTGAGGGTGTTTTGTGATGTTTTTAAGAAGTTTAAACTTATGGTAACAATAGAAAAATGTTATTTAAGTGATTTGAAATAAAGCATTCCAAGGATTTTAAAAAACCCACCAAGATCACCATACCATGATATAAATCATTCACTCACAATCATACAATGATACAACCAGTGTTCGCAATATCGATAATATCAGTATTGTAGCCTAGCGATACGAAACCCGCAATATTTCGACCGAAAGCCTAAAAAATTCCGCAATTTCAGTTATCGCACGATATATCAGCCAATATCACGCAATATATCACACATTTCGTGTGATATCATCGATATCTTCACGATATCCTCAGCTTGACAGAGTCACGGGTTCATTGCAGAGGACTCACGAGTCCACTGTAGCCAACAACCCGCAACGACGAGAAAAAGGGGCTGCATGTTTACCAAAAAATAATAAAAAAAAGAAATAGAAGAAAAAAGAGAAAAATTGTAGAGTACTTGTGGCCATAACGATCGGAGATTCGGAGGTGGGCCATTCCATCGATTGACGGAGGTAAGTTCGATTTCCCTCCTTTTGTCGATTTTTTTTTTATTTTTTCTTCAAAATAGGATATCTCGAAGATTCCGGCGAGAAATCGGGCCGGATTGAATGCGATTGAGGAATCCTCTTCCTTCCAAAACCCTTCACTTTCGGAACCCTTGCCGAAATCTTGCTGCCGTAACCGTCGCGGCCCTCTTTCATTTCGAAGGGGAGGGTGAGCGACGCGGATGAGGTTTTGAGTCTTTTGACTGTTGAGGAGAAATCGGATTGGGTATTGAGTTGCTCAGTATGCTCTTATCGTGCTGAGTAAACTCTGTTGGGCCCACTGTAAATGTTTGTGGTTTATCCACACCATCCATCCATTTTTCCATATTAGTTTAGGGGTTGGTAAAAAATTTGAAGCTTATCCAGAGCTCAAGTGGACCATACCACAAGAAATAGTGGAAATAATTATTTCCACCGTTGAAACATTACTAGGCCAATATATCAGGTTTATTTGTCATCCAAACGGTTCATAAGATCACGTTAAACATGGATGAAGGGAAAAAAACAAATATAATGTTGATCCAAAACTTTTATGGGCCCCAAGAATTTTTCAATGGTAACATTCAATTCACATTGTTTCATGTGGTGTGGTCCATTTTTCAACGGTAACAATATGAATTTTGTTTTTCCACTTCATTCATATATTTTTACCATTATTAATAGATTAGATGGAAAATTAACGTTATGGTGGGGCCCATTTAACTTTGATCTCATTTGAGCCGTTCGTACAACTCGGAGCTCGAGGTGCGTATGCGCTCGTCTTCGCACGACACGTACCTACCACAACTGGCTGTACAGCTGGCTTGTGTGGGACGGGAACAGATTGGCTACTCCCCTTGACACCAGCCCCGTCGCTAGTGGTCGGTGCTCTGTGGGCGCCACCATAATGTATATGTTCCATCCTTTCCGTTCATCCATTTTTACAGATCATTTTATGGTTCGATCCCAAAAATGAGTGGTATATAAATCTCAGCTGGACCACACCACATGAAAACAATAGTGATTGGACATCCATCATTAAAACCCTCCTAAGGCCCACTATACTGTTTATTTGACATCCAATAGGTTGATTAGGTCATACAACTCCAGATGAAGGGAAAAAACAAAATCAGCTTGATCCAAAACTTTTATGGCCCAAAAATGTTTTTTAATGGTCGACGCTAATTCAACACTGTTTCTCGTAATGTGGTCCACTTAAGATTGGGATACAACTCATTTTTGTTATTATACCGTAAAATGACCTGTTTAAATAGATGGACGTCATGGATGAAACACATACATCATAGTGGGGCCCACGATTGGTGTCAGGGGGAGTAGCCAATCCGTTTCCGCGTGGGACGCCGATTAGCTACTGGTTGAGTGACGTGACCAATTTCTGTGGGACCTGCCATGATATATGTGTTATATTCGCACCGTCCATTCATTTGGAGATATCAATTTAGGGCAGGAGCCAAAGAATGAGTCAGATCTAAAGCTCAAATGGACCACACCACAAAAAAATGTGGAGAGAGTGACGCCCACCATTAAAATTTTCTAAGGCCCACGGAAGTTTTCGATCAAATTGAAATTTGTGTTTCCCCTTCTTTCATGTATGTATTAACCTGTGAACACGTTGGATCTCAAATAAACATCATAGTGGACCTTAGGAAGGTTTCAACGGTAGGAGTTACTCTTCCCACTGTTTTCTGTGGTGGGGTCCACTCCAAATTTAGATCTGACTCATTCCTTCTCTCATGGCCTAAAATGATCTCTACAAATTGATGGACGGTGTGGATACAACACATAGATCATGGTGGGTCCCACAGAACCCGGTGACGTCACTTCAACAGAGAGTCCCGGTGGGTACTCAACCTGTTATCACTGTCACTCTTTTTGTACTAGCTTGCGTGTGATACAAGCAAAATTTTGAATTCTAACAAGCAGAGTTGCTTTTGATATACGGTGAATACACGTGGGCCCACCGTGAATGCATGTGGTTGATCCACACTGTCCATTCGTTTTTCCAGATCATTTTAGGGGTTGAACCCAAAAATTTAAGCATATCCAAAGCTCAAGTGGACCATATTATTAGAAAAAGTAGTACTGATACTATATGACCGGATCGGATCGGATCGGATCAGCATATATGGATCGAAAGATCCAAAGACAGTGGTGCAGATTTATTATTCAGCCCAGAAACAGTGCATCCAAGGGTCCACATTTAATGGCAGCCAAATTAGATGGCCAAGATGATCAATAAGAGAGATTTTTCAGGCTATTTCCCATCCAAGCTGGAGCCCACCACATGAACGGTTTGGATCACCATTTCCCATCATCTACTGGGCCAAATGTATATTGCATGACAGAGCATGCTGATCCACATGCATGCACACTGCTGTGCACCTAGCCTGCATTTAATTCAATCCTCACCATCCAAATCATAGGCCCACCATAGATGGGCCATAACTTGAAAAATAGCAGATAGTAAGACAGATGATTGGCCTGGATATGAAAAATAATCTTAAGGTGGGCCGCACATGGATTCTTGAAGTAGTTTTCAGTTGAAAAATATAATATTATTCTTGTTCATACTCATGCATGCCAGCATGCAATTTTCTATTATACACATTCCTATTGTATATAAACATCTCATCCACCCCATGACGTAGCCTTTGCCATTTTCATTATGTTTTTTTTTTTTTTTTTTTTCAATTTTCTATTATGTTGTTTTTTCATCATGTTTACTTTTTTAAAATTTTTTTTTTTTTTTTCAATACGTGAAACATGTGATAACCAACATAGACCATGTGATTGTCAAAAAGTACCATGAAATATGGCCCACCTGTATAATATGGAAACTTGGTGAACAAGCTTTCATGAAATGTCATGATGGACATACACAATATAATATTCTTTTACAGATAAAATGTTAGGAGGTAGAGGAGGGAGACAACCAGATAAAGGGTGACAATATGGCGGACCCACTCCCGATAATCGATTCGGGAGTATATGTAATTTATGTGGCCATGTATCAAGGAGTGGGGGGGTAACCTGCTTGAAGGAGCATTTAGCGGGAGGATATGGCAATGTTGTGGATTGTCCTAAGTGCCCACAGGATTTGCGAGAAGAGATGAGGGTCATATTGAAAAAAAATGAACTACATGCACGGGACAAGGAGATTAGAGAGGAGTTGGGGCGACCAACATATGTAGGTGAGGAGGATGTCGTGGATCTCGATGGCGATGATGATCCCGATTATAGATGCGTAATTCAAGAATCCATCCGGGATCAGTGGGAAAGATCAGGATAGGAGGTGGGACACGAGTAGGCCTAGATTTGAGGGGTCTATCTATGAGCATGGTGGGGGGAGTGAAGCAAGGGGGAGTACGACAGGGGGTAGTGGAGCAAGGGGAGTATGGCAGGGGGTAGTGGAGCAGGGGAGAGTGTTAGGGGTGGATCAGGGGAGGGTAATAGGCGGGGAGGAATATGGGACATGAGCAAGAGTAGTAGCATGCGCGTGTCAGATCTACCTTCAAATCTGAGGATGTACAAAGAGGCAGGAGGGACACAAAATAAAATAAAGGAGATGTTTAGTGGAGGGGATGTGAGGAAAAAAGTTAAAAAATTTATAACAAATTTTTTTATATACGATTAAATCTCTGCAAATGCCGCAGCAAGCCCGCACTTCAAAAATATGATAAGTGAAGTGTAGCGTGAGGGTGAGGGTGTGCAGCTGCCCACACCTGCACAAATCATGGGGAAATACTTGGATGATGAACATGCAGAAATGAAGACATATGTTGATTCGTATTGGCAGTCATGGGAGACATGGTTGTATCGTCATGTGTGACGGTTGGACCGGACCGACGAAAATGTCGATTATAAATTTTATAGTCTATTGCATGGGACGGGCAATGTTCCTAAAGTCTATAGATGCGAGTAATAAAATTAAAGATGGTGACTATATTTACAAACTAATGCACAACGTCATGCGAGATGTTGAGAGGAGAAACATTGTGCAATTTGTTATAAATAATGAGAGTGCATTTGTCAAGGTGGAGAAGGATATTCAGGCGAATTATCATATGTATTGGACCCCCTGCGCAGCCCATTGCATCGATCTCATGTTGGAGGCAATCGGGGATAGGCCGTCGGTGAAGACTGTAATTACTAATGCACGGCTCATCACAAACTTCATATACAACCACACCTGGTTATTAGCCGCGATGCGCGAGAGGTGTGGTGGTTATATATTGCACCCTGGGGCGACGCGATTCGCCACAAATTATATCGCTTTAAGTAGCCTCCTCAAATACAGACAGGGGTTATAGGAGCTTTTCGCATCTCATTATTACGAAGAATAGAAAAAAAGATTGAGGAAAGTTACCCGGAGAATCGAAGAGCTGGTGTTGAGAAATGAATTCTGGGATCGCGTGCATAACGTGCTGGGTATTCTAGAGCCCATTTATATAGTGTTGAGGATGGTGGACAATGAGACAAATCCGTCGATGGGGTCGCTGTATCCGTCCATAGAGCTGATGAAAGAGGCCATCATGGCTAAATCTCCCAACACTTATACGTAGGTGCATGCAATAATAGACGACCGCTGTGAAAAGACGCTTTCTCACCCATTACATCAGGCTGGTAAGTACTTAATTTACATTTTTTTTTTTTTTTACTATATGCAATAATAAGCGAGGGTTGTACTGATGTATGGATGTTGGTTTTCAGCGTATTTCCTGAATCCCAAATACCATAACAGCTGAAAACTCTACAAAGATAATTCGTTAAAGAGGGCTGTACATGAGGTGTAGATCACTTATTTCCCGATTGTCCGGGGAAAGGCACCTTTGGTATTGAGGTAAATATGTTTTGCACTTACATTCTCCATATCCTCATCTTAATCATTTCATACTTATCCTGGCTGTTATATGCCATCAATGAATTGTTAGATTCTGCGACGCGGTTGGAACATTTGGGTACCACCCTGCGGTGATGTTAAGGAACACCATGATGGCATGTGAGTTAATGCGCTAAACATAAATTTCATATTATTTTGGAATATCTAAAATGATGAAAGAAATTTATGATATGCAAGCGAATGGTGGTCTATGTATGGAACTGACTGCAAGGTTTTATAGCGACTGGCTGTCCGTGTGCTTGCGCAAACGGTGTCATCGTCAACCTGTGAAAAGAATTAGAGTGCATTCTCCCTCATTCACACAAGTAAACGTAATAGAATAGGATATGAAAAGCTTCAAAAGCTAGTGTATTGTCACTATAGTATGAAGTTACGAGAGAGGCTGCTCCGCGCAGAAGGAAGAAGAAAAGCGTAGGAAGACCCACTGGACCTGACGAGGGTTAGACAACATGCATATGTTGGGGATGAGGATAATGATTTAGTTTACCAGTGGGTTGGGTTAGATGACTTGGATACTTCGGATAGACGACCAAAGCCACATGTTGCGGTGGAAGCAGAGGCACAAGGGATTGATGTTGACGCACATGTGGAGCAACAAAGGTCTCCTGATGAGGCATTCGACCCATTGACAAGGAGTCCGGTGGGTAGCCCGCGTTAGTCACTATCACGCGAGACATGTGGCGGGGAGACATTGTCAGACACCGAGACTGAAGCAGTGATGCGGGGAATGGGTCTGGTGATGGTGATGGTGGCGATAAAGATGAAGATGACTCTGGTGACAGTAAGGATGATGATGATGATGATGGCGAAGGGGATGATGGTGGCCCGAGTGGGAGTCAGGATAAGAGGTCTCTTAGCCCTTTCACTGGAGAGGAGAATTTCGATCATTCCATGCAGGACTCTGACCATGGTTCTCGTCCAGGAGAACCATGACCTCGTCTTATTTACAATAAGACATACAAGTGTCAAAAGCTACTGCAAAAAAAGAACACTAAAAAACTTTCAGATTTTGAGGAGCTGCTGGCATAATGCATGAGGGACACTAGCATTCGTGACAGGCGAGGTAGCTCTAGATTTGGATCACGGACGAGGGAGGGGAGCTCGAGTTACAAGCTAAAACATGAATCCAGATCACAAACACAGGAGAGTAACTCGAGTTCTGTGCCACAGTATGGGTATGGATATGGACTTAATGGATATACGGCGAGTGACTCCAGCAGTTACGGCACATCATTTTTTAATTATGGTCAGGAGTTCACTTCTGCATATGGGCAGAGATATGAGCAGCAGTTTGGATATGACCAACAATATGGATACCAGAGAGCTTCATATGTGCCCTTCCCCGATCTATATCAATTACAGACTGTGACGATTACGCAATACTCACGGATGGGCGTATTGATTTAGTTTGATGAGGATGAGTACCAGCGTTATATCGGGGAGTATCTTAACTGGTATCACTCTACTATGACCTGGGCACAATATTGTCGATTTGTGGAGCAGCAGTACTATTCGCAGCCCCATCAAGATGGAGATGATGATTACGAGCCACCGCACAACTCTGTGGGTTTAGGCCATAACCAGTCCCATCATTGATATGTATATTTTCCAATTTTTACTTCTTATTTTGCTTTTCAATGAATTGATTGTGTTTTCATACATGACTTTGATATATTTGTAAATATCATGCATTCAATTTAAATATAGTTGCATTAGTTCAGTTAAACAACGCATAGCTTAAGACCCCATACAAAGGAAATTTATTATGTGCGTTGTTTTTTTTTTTGAGATCTTATGATTTAAAAGTGTGTATTAAGGGCTTTTTTAACAATCCCTAAAGTTTCATTAAAAAATTCTACCATTTTCTCAATGTTTCCCCATGTTTCCCAAAAAGTGCGATAAATTATGCGATACAAACGATATATCCCGTGCGATAATCGATACGTATCTGTATCCCAAGGGTGCAATACCGATATTTTGAACATTGGATACAACAACTATGAACTATGCATATGATATGCACATGACTTAGCCAATCTAACTCCAATTCGGGATTCATTCCGCTATAAGACTTCATGCCACAAGCATGCTTTTTCTCAAGAATTAACTACATCAAAAGGGTGAAGGATAATTCTTGCAAACGTTTTATCAGACAGGTAGCGGGCGGACTTTGTAAGGGACAGAGAAACCGATGGAAATGCGTATGAATTTAAATAAAACTAAATCATCTCTATCATCCAATCTTCCATTAATAAACTAACCAACTAACTCAGAAAATTCAGCAATAACCTAATCCTAAATCAGAAAATCTAGTCTTTTATAGAGCTTTCAAGGAAAATTTAGCAATAACCTAACCCTAAATTAGAAAATCCAGCAAGGGAATTTAAACCATAAAATTTAGCAATAGTGGTTTTCAAGGAAAACCCAACACACATATATGCGTGCTCCTAATCTATGCACTCATGTGTAACTATTAGAGGAGTGGCTCTCAAACTCAGCTTTTATATCATTTTCTTCTTCTTCTTCTCGAATATTAACTCAACAAGAAAGAGAGTGCTGGAAATGAGTTGTTAAAAGAGGGTTTTTATGTTTATGAACTTGAAACTGGTTTTAAAATTATTTTTGTTTAAAAAGAAGGTATGAGAGGTGTTTTGTGATGTTTTTGAGAAGTGTAAGCTTATGGTAACAATATAACAATGTTATTTAAGTAAGTTGAACTAAAGTATTCCAAGGATTTTAAAAACATCGAGGTCATTTGAGTTGTTTTATCAAAATATACATGTGCATATCTATTCATAACTTACAATCCGGGTGTCCCATTGACATGCTGTTTTTGCCAGTAACTCTGTAACTCGACTATGGTCACAACGGTTAGGCTCTCGGACCTAACGGATTTTAAAAACACGATGATGGGGCTCCGCCAGATAAAATAAGGACATAATTGTCATTTCTTAGATTGTTTAATTTTAAGTCCGTATATTACAATTTGGACATCAGGTTGAAATACGGCTTGCGGCTCGATAACAGAATAACATTATGATCAAGTCAAAACATTCTCGGGGCCAATGGACCTACAGCCAACGGCTATCCAGTGTACGAACCATATTTCAGGGCCCCAGGTCTTACAACTCTCCCCTCCTAAAAAAAAAAATTCGTCCTTGAAATTTCAAAATATATCCAGTTATAACAATACAATACAACAATAATCATATCATACTTATACGTACGTAGGAATCAAATAGATGAGGGTAATGACTGCGTATCTCTGCTTCCTGTTCCCAGGTTGCTTCTTCTACGGAATGATAACCCCATTGGACTTTAACTAAGGGGATGACTTTAGTACGAAGAACTTGTTCTTTTCTATCCACGATACAGATTGGATGCTTGATATAGGATGCATCTTCCCAAACTGCTAAGGATTGCCAATCAATAATAGGTGTTATTATCTTCGGATCACATTTACGAGGCATCGAGACGTGAAAAACATTATGAACTCTAGACAATTGGGGTGGCAAAGTGAAACGATAAGCTACGGTGCCAAGTCGTTCAACAGTATCAAAGGGCCATATAAACCTCAGGGCTAACTTTCCCTTGACACCAAATCGTACTACACCTTTCACTGGTGAAACTCGGAGATATACACGGTCTTCCTCGACAAACTTTAAGGGTCTATACCGATGATCTGTAAAACTCTTCTGCCGACTCTGAGCTGTAAGCATATGTCATTAAATAAGATTAATCTTTTTAAATGTTTTCCGTACAACATCAGGACCTAAAAGACATCGAATAAGAGGCATCCACCCTTGATTTTTACAGGGCCCACTTTGATGATTTTATGAAATCCACTCCAACCATTAGATGGCTAGACCTAAAAATCCAGCTCATCCATGATTCAAGTGGGTGATGCCATGGTAAACAATTTGGAGGGTGATCATTGCCCTATACAATGTTTCCAATCCTGTGGTCCACCTGGATCACTAATGGGGGTGATTTTTGGGCCCTTGGCCTAAGATGAGGTGATGCATGGTAGTTTGGATGGATTTTACATAAACATCATGGTGATGCCCACCTAAGTAGTTGGCCCAGTTGCTCACACGCCCACCTAATTGGCTGTTAAAGAAATATAACAAAAGTCGGTGGAATAATAAGTATATCGATTAATGAGGTGACTTTTTGAAAACCTGTTTGAGAAAGGCATCGATATGTAAATTCTATATTGATTAGGTTTTTTTTTTTTTTTTTTGTAAAATTCCCTCCAGAGAATTGTTTAACAATGCATTTCATTCCATTCTTAGCTTTTTCTTGGCATTCTCTCCTTGGAAATCTTTTGATAACTTACTAATGTCTTTGATCACATTCATCGAATTTTTCTTATCATTTGCACACATTGTTGGGTGGTAGTACCTTGCTAATGTCATCAATGTTGTTGAATCGCATATGCTGCCGCATATATATATATATATATATATATATGTTTTTGAAAAATTAAAAAAAATTGAAAAATAGGGAAAAATAATAAAAAAAGTAAAAAATATAAGCAACTAAGGGGAACTTTCCTAAATTAGTCGATAACTAATTTTACATATTTAATATACATTTGAGAGAAATAAAATCAATTAAACATCAAGTCATCAACATTCAACAATATAGTTAACAAGTAAGAAGTAACAACAAAATCAACAAGCTATTTATTTATTATTGTAAAAAATCAACAAGCTATCTTCCTTGAAACTTGAAAGTGCTTGAATCTTGATCTTCCATCTTCAGAGAGAGAGAGAGAGAGAGAGAGAGAGAGAGAGAGAGTTTTGGGTGAGAATTAAGAAATGTAAGAGAAGAAGAGAGTTTTGAAAGTGCTTGAATCTTGATCTTCCAACTTCAGAGAGAGAGAGAGAGAGAGAGAGAGAGAGAGAGAGAGAGAGTTTTGGGTGAGAATTAAGAAATGTAAGAGAAGAAGAGAGCAAGAGAGTTTTGAAAGTGCTTGAATCTTGATCTTCCAACTTCAGAGAGAGAGAGAGAGTTTTGGGTGAGAATTAAGAAATGTAAGAGAAGAAGAGAGTAAGAGAGTTTTGGGTGAGAATATTGCAAATGGAGGAGGTTTGGAAGCCTTTTTATTGGCAAAAAGTTTTTTTTTTTTTTTTTTGCAAAAAATAAAAAATTTAATGTGCCGTGGCCAATTTGCGATCACATATTTTTGCGTATGCCACATATGTGATCGCATATATGCCATGATCGCGTATGCGATCTGCATATGAATATGCGCATATGCAGTCTCACATGCCAACATTGAATGTCATTGTCTCTAGTTCTTTTTATTTATCTTTAGGAGTATACATTTTTCTTGCATTATTAGTTGTTAATGCTCTCTAAACTTGATGTAATGCCAATTTACAATTGGAAGCAAAACCAATTATTTTGAAATTTTCTTCATAGTACAGTGCAATTATTTAGGGTATTTAGGATCATACTTCTCTTCTAGACTTTATAAGCCTTGCGGGATGGTAACACATGCAATTCTTTCCAATGATCATGTGGTGCTAGTGTCCAAGTTTTTATTTTGAGTCGCGCTTGCTAGCCCTTATTGCTAAACCATTCTTCTTTGCTGTAGACAGAGTTTTTGGACCAGCCACACCTTCAAAGGTGGTGTATGATGTAGCTGCTCGTCCTGTAGTCAAGGCTGCAATGGAAGGTGTCAATGGTAAGTATCTGATGTTTGCATTTTCCAATAGAAATATTGGCTTTAAGTTTGCTTCTTTTTCCTACTATATGAATATTGGCCAGTTCATTGGTCTCAATTATTGGGTAATCAGGGTAAGCAAAAGATTGCTGCATAGGATAAAATAAGAGGAAATTATGGTGATTCCCACTGCTTCATTTCTTTCTTGGTTTTATCAGTGCTTCAAAATCCGGAGCAATGTGATATGACTGTGAACAATTAATTTAGCTGAAGGAATTAACATGAAGAACAAGTTTGTGACGCCGAATGAAAGCTGACACATGATGGAGATTACTTGAAGAATTGTGCAAGGAAGCCTAATACCCAAGGTGTTCCATAACATATACTGATACAATACAAGCCGTAGCGGCCGTTATGGCCTTTTTTTTGTGTGGAAAAAAATCTACTTCGGGACTGTCATTGGGCCGTTTCAGGTCATTTCGAAGTTGCCATCTGTATGATGAGATCTCCAATGGTATCTTGGGCTTTGGAGCTTGCCCCTTTTTATGGGTTGTAAAGGGAAGCCCAAGGTTTTTCTTGATATTTGTAAATGGGGTTGTAGATTGATTATCTCACCGTCCTTCCCATCCTTTCCTTTGTTCTTCTTTCTTCTTTTTATAAAATTTTGCGGTGCCATTGAAGAAAAAAAAGAGTATCCTAAGAGCAGCCCTCATAGGAGAGAAGATGAGGTGGACAAATTGAGATGGGAACTTTGCTTAGGGTTGCACTAGAATAGATAGTGAGGGGAAAACCTAAAAGGACTTGGATCAAGGTGATGAGAAGGTATACAAAGGTTGTTTATCTAAGTGGGTATAAGGCCTTGGGAATGAGGCAAAACAAGATTTGTAAATCTGGCCTGAATGGCTTGGACAAGGCTATGGTGATGATGATGATAATGATACATATTAACAAAAAAAAAGTAAAGGAAAGAGTGTACCAAAAAGTCTGAAATGACACCCAGTCTATTAACTGTAGCCTAAATAAACTCATACATGCATGGACTTCACACACACAGCTCAGTATCCCAGTTGGCCGTGTATCACTCTCCTGACATGGTGTAGCCTGGGATTAAGTCTTAACATGGGCATTTAGTTAATGCCCTATCATGGAAAAAAATAGGATATGACATTAACGGATCCAGACATATATTGGTAGCATACACTAGACATCCATATGAAAAATGAAAAAGCAGTTAAAGAACATTATTAAGTTGACCAGAATCATTGATAAACCAAAGTGAGACCAATCAAGATCAGATAATGCATGCTTTGGTGGATCGTGCCCTATTTTTGGGGAAAAAAAAAGCAAATTGATGAGAAAAAAATGAAAATAGTGTTTCTACCCCTCATGAAAATTTCCTCAAAGATTGTTAGCAGCTCCAATTTGTTGATGTATCATGTATGCTTCAATCTGTGCCTTTTGATGCACAAGTTTGGTAGGGAATTGCAAAAATGGGTGTTCTGCCATCATTTGTGAAAAAAAAAGGGTAGAAGAGGTGTAACAAAAACATTAGGTCATAGTTGTGCTTTTCAAAGCTATTTTTTCTTTGAGTTTCTAAGTAATGAGTCACAACCATAATGTTTGGGGAGATGAATCTTCCTATTCCTTGATTGGCTAGTTGTTTGAACGGGTAGTATGATCGCAATGTGGATTTTTATTTTTATTTTTTTGAATGGAAAGGTGTTCTGTTTTTTTCTTATGTTCTGAGCTTAGATGCTTCGTGAAAGTAGGATTTCTTGGATTAAGTGAGTTGGGTATTCACAACCCTTTTTTAACTGTGATATAGTTGGATAAACTGATGATTTCTAGTGGTTGTCACATTGACTTGTAGGTAAATTTAGTTTAAGAGGAGCCAACGGTATTCCTGGTTGAATGCTTTCATTGTTAGATAGATGTGTTTGCAATTGAAAGATTCCTAACCCCAACAATACCTGTCAATTCCAGGGACAGTTTTTGCCTATGGCGTTACAAGTAGTGGGAAGACCCACACTATGCATGTAAGCTCCTAATTCTTCAAGATAATTTCCTTTCCATTTCCTGGTAAGTATTACAAAATGCCGAATCAAGATTGCACTACTGTCAAAATGATCAAGTCCAATAATGGGATTTTCTTTCTACTATGAAGATAATTAATCACTTGGTCTGTGCAAGACATGTTCCATAGTAATAAAAAGCAAATGCAATGGATAGGGGGGCTATAATCTTTATCCTATGAATGCTTATTTAAGGTCAGAAATCCTATTTATGGGCATCGAAAGATGCACGCTTTTTTTTTTTTTTTGAATTTAAAATTTTTAATCTTTACTTTGGTGTAAGGGGGAATGCTAGTTATTAGCTGTCTTTCATGTTCATGTTTAGCGTAGTTGTGTGTGATTATTTGCATAGCTTACAGTCATTGAACTGTTTTTGTTTATTTCATAGAATAAATACCTGTCGAGATAATAGTGAAAGAGTCAAAACTTCTCTCTCTCTCTCTCTCTCTCTCTCTCTCTCTCTCTCTCTTCCCAATTACTCAGTTTTCTATTGAAGTCTGCACTAAATTTGGTGGCTGGGGTCTTTAAGTAAGAAAATTTGCTCTTGATCAGTGAAATCAATTGATCTACTTATTGTAGGCTTGTAGTGTGTCAACTAAGGAGAATGTCTATCTAATAACATAATGAGTGTTCCCTTCAACCACCAGACACTGGAGAAGGAATTCGTAACTAATTGCTTTTCAAAATTTCTGACGCTGGTGTCTAAGATTTTGAACAGTAATTGGAAGATGGTTTTCTCAGAATTCTAATTCCATTTCCATTAAGAGAGTTCGTTGACTCCATCTGACACTTTTCCTTTTTATCCCTTTCTAACTTATTAACAACATCAGGAATTTGAGTGCACTTTTTCTTTCTGCTACTTTCCCTTTTCATGTGTTTTATTTCCTTGCCCTTTTCCTTCCCCCAAACTCGATTTTATTTTATTCTTTTTGCCATTTTCCCCCACAAAAATATGCAAGTTAGATTGAACTGAAGCAAGCTGTACTGTCTTGCTTCGGTTCAGATTTTCCTAGGTTTGTGCTGCATTTCTTGTTGATTATCCTTTGACAGTTTACCTTTTTTTTCCTAAATCAATTTGGATTTTTTATTTTTTTTTGGTTGAATCTTATTTTTTTATGTTGATACCCATTGAGTTATTTCTTTAATTTTCTTTAATTATTTTTTCCCCCTTGTTCATACTTCTAGCCATTTGATCTGATTCTTCAATTCTTGAAGCATTCAAGGAGAACTTTTATGCATAGTGTTTTCTTGTATCCTCTTTTAACTCTATAATCTTTTCAGGGAGACCAAAAATCCCCTGGAGTAATACCTCTGGCAATCAAGGATGTTTTCAGCATGATCCAGGATGTAAGTGCATTTATGTCGGAAGTCTTTTCAAGTTTCAAATGATGTTCTTTTTAATTGTATTACCATTGTAAGAAACCAATACCTGCCTATATAGCTGCCTTCGTTGTACAGTTAATAGTATTCCCTTCAATATTGAAGGTATGAATATCATGCCAACATCAGAAAAATATGGGTATCTACTGTCCATTGTGTTAACCAGGTTCAATGTCCAAACTGATAAACTGAAAATGGTAAAATTTCCTGTTATGTGTTACAAATGGGAAGTTTCCTTCATGTAATTGTGTTTACCTTTTGAATTCATCTTATATCTTTTACTTGCATCTGGAAACATCGGTTTTTCATTAGGTCTGATTGTAAAAGTGAATTTCGATTGTCTAAATCTTTCTTTCAAACATCTTAGTTTTCTTTGCTTCACACTGTCATGATAATTATCATGCTGATTTTTAGATGAACTAGTCACCGCAGAGAGCTTGAACCTCATATTGGAATGTTACTATCCCTATTCATCTTCTATGATTTCATTTTCTCAATTTGCTTAAAAGTATCCAATATGTGAGGGATTGGATGATAATGTGGATCTTTGCCCTTGGCCTTGGCAGACTCCAGGACGAGAGTTTTTACTCCGGGTGTCATACCTTGAAATTTATAATGAGGTCAGTACTATTCACTGAATTTGCCACTTTTATATAAATTGGAAATCCATTGGTTTCAATGCTTTATTTGTGGGTCTAATACTTGTTGGTTATCACTAATGATGCTATTCTATCAGTTATACCCCTTATTTTAGAACAAGGGTGCTTGTTACTAAGATTATAGATTTCTATATTGGCCTGTTATTCTGTTCTTGGTTCTCATAATCACTGCATAGATTTAATGGTTTCTTTTTCGCCCATTTTGGTACATCTATCCTCTTTCTTTCTGTACTTCATTTAATCTAGATTCCAATTGTGCTTCCTATTGCAGGTGATAAACGACTTGCTTGACCCAACCGGACAAAATTTGCGTGTGAGAGAAGATGTACAGGTTTGTATCAAAATGCCTCGAGGCATCTGTTTCATGAAATTAATGTCGATGCGGCCCATGTCAGCTAACATCACATGCAGTTATTACTTACTAATCTTGTTCCTTTTCTATTTAGTGTTCTACATGACTGCTTTAGTTAGCGTAATATGTTTTCCTTGGAGGTCATTGTGTTCTACTTAACACTAATATCTGCTTTACTGCAAAAAGCCATTCCTTTCCTGTCTTCGGGGACTGGGGAGCAGTGTTTTAAATAGCTATGCTATGTAGTGTGTAGCTTACACTACGTAGTGTAGCTTAGCCTTAACGCTATGTAACTCATGAAAATAGCTTAAATCACGTGTAGACTATGCTACATGATAATTTCCATACGCTACGCGCTACATAGACTATGCTACACGCTTATTTTCACTACAACATTAAAATCAATTAATGTTTTCAATGATTGTTACATTTTTCTATTTTCAACAAGAATTAGTCAATCTTTTCAATGCTTTTGGTAAAAATGATATTAGTAATACTGTAATAGTATTAAATCAGTTTTGTTGCTCTTTCTTTACCCTCATACTTAATGATTACTCTTTCGTATTACTTTAGGTTGTGTTTGGTTGCACCAAATATTAAGTAATCAGCCTAATTTGGTGAATATCATGAAATCGGCGCAACCAAATGCAACATTGGTTAAAAATCTAGAAGTAGCGTGTAGCTTATGCTACACGCTATTTAGCTTATGCCTCACACTTCAGAGGCATGAACGCTACACTACTATTCACTATTTAAAACACTGCTGGGGAGTGTTAAATATCCAAGCCAGCATTTCTATCAAGATTTACTTTTTTAATTTATTTTAGTTTTACTTGTTCTCTCTCTCTCTCTCTCTCTATATATATATATATATATATATATATATATATACATACATATATATAGTGTCAATTCCAATCGGTTGGACTTGTCCACAGGTTATTGTCCACCTAGTGGATGACTTCTAATTTATTAAGTGCATGGGACAACCAACCCATTCAATAGATTGGTCCCACCAACTAGAACACTTTATGCACAAATCAGCCCTATCCACGCATCAAGAGGGCCACAATAATAATTTTTTTGCTATTTATCAATGACTATACACTTTTCTACCATGCGGCTCACTTGATTATTGGATAGGATTGATTTTTGGAATAGGTGATCCCAATAGCGGATAGGAATGGATTACCGGCGATTCATAATTCCTTCACTGCTAACTTTATATATATATATATATATATATATATTGGTAATGCCTTTTGTACCTATATTGCTAATATTATTCCAAGGCTTATTGCCAGTACTCTTTGAGTTTCTTTCTTACGAGTTATAAATTGTGGGTGCAACTCAGGCTGTAGCTATTTGGATTGGGTTGAGGATTTTCAGCCCAAGCCCAATCTCAACCCGACCCGACCTGACCTAAAGTGTGGGGCCAGTCTGGTTCAGGTTGCCCAAACTCTGTACTTCTATTATAATGGTGTAATTTTCATGCTAGATTTTGCCTTTTATTGTGAGACTCCTTTTCAGTTGAACAATTTGCCTACTCTGTTGGGTACTTGGGTGTAGAGAAGTTGTAAATCGTAGGTGGCTGGCAGACATGTCTTTCTACATGTTTCTTTATCTGAACTCTGTTTTTCATCATTATAGATTCAGCACATTTCTGTCCACTGTGTAATCAACATTTTCTGATCTTCATTTGCTTCTGTGATATAAATTCATCATGCTGTTTTGTTTCATTTTGATTGTAACATGGTCTTCGTTTGCCAAAAATCTTACAGGGAACTTATGTTGAGGGCATAAAGGAGGAAGTTGTTTTATCTCCTGGCCATGCACTTTCTTTCATTGCTGCTGGAGAAGGTTTGCTGCTACATTCTTAAAATTTTTTTTGTCCTAATATTCATTCAAAGTTCTATGTTATGCCAAGATTATTGCCATGATTTATTAGGAGACATATCTAATATGCAAAATTTCACTATTTATTTATCTACCTGCGTTTACCTGGTTATAAATAGGCTTGGTTTATTGTTTTGGTAGATGCTATCATTCAGAAGAAAATAATTTAGTTCCATCAATTGTATTATGAAGTTTTATAACCTCAGGATGACTTGAATTGTTGCTTTCAATGGCCAAGAGGAATCTTTGGTTGGAGTTTAGTTTCATGTAGTTCAAAAGGAAACTGACATCCACAGGCCTGTTGAAGCTTGGTACTGATTTGAGTCCTCAACTTGAATTTCCTGCACTAGATTAGTTCTCCTGAATTTGACGTTGTCATGTAGAAGAATTAACAAGTTTCCATATAACTGTTGCCCTTGAAGTTTTAGGCAATTCTCCTCCATCTTTATCTTTCATGCTACTCTAGAACAAAACACGTTAAGGTTGACTGTACTTCGCTAGATAAAAAATGTTTTTGAATGGATTAATCATTCTAGTTATGTTCCTTTTGAAGAATGCTTATTGGAAAAGTATTACATTTAGAAAAGCACCTTGTTCGGAGCTTTTGCTGATTGTTTTAATAGAAAGAAAAAGAGATTGGAGGGACCCTTTCTGCGCTTTGTGTAGATGGACTACTTTGCATCTCTCAAGTCTGTCGGATGGGATTAGTGTTCCAGATCTTCACACCATCTGGTACAGGTTGGGATTTAGGTGGAATTTGCTTACAACTAAGAGTGATGCCTCTCTAGGATTTGGTTTTGAGGTGAGGCTCATTGGAGGACATGGGGATAGCCATAATCTTCTGTAGCGTCAAAGCTGCAAAGTTGTTGTATGTATGAAGATTGTCAATTATACAAACTTACACTGGGATTAATATTCTTCAACAAGACGAGGAAACCACTGAAGAATATTTTGCAAATCTTAACTGAAAATGGTTAGAGTTGGATAGCTCTCTAACACATCTCTTTGATATGGATGATATGAAAAAACAAACACAACAACTTCAACTCTTCAAATTCCTTTCTAGCCTTCACTCTTACTTTGAACCGCAGCATGTACAAATTCTTGGGATGGAATCGTAACCCCTCCCTAGGAACTATCTACAGCTATTTCAGAGGAGAGGCTCATCAGCAAGCTTCAAGCAGTACTAAATTTGTTCTTTCTGCGATCTGCTTTAACAACAGAATGCAAACCTGCTTGGAATCGAGGGAATGGGCATGGAAATGCTGACAAGGATAAACTCTGTTGTCATTGTGGATCCCTTTTTTGAGCATGGCTGCATGCATTAATGTCAACCACTGATGGAACCTTGCAGTGTGAGTCAAAATCACAAATCACATGGACCATAAAGTCCAGAGTCCAGACACAACCTCTAGTCTAAGGATTAGTGAAATCTTGTACATGATCCAGTTAATCTGGTATGGGAATGATGGGATATGAACTAGGGACTTGATGTGATCCTCCAATGCAAGTGTCAAGCCAGACACCTAAGCATAATAACCTTCATTTTGTGCACACTCACACTCATTTGTGGGGTAGGGCTAAGGCATTGGGAGCTTGATGGCAGAGACCTTGCAAGTTGCAACCCAACTCGTTTATGGTTCCCACACAAAAGATGGCCGCCAAAACATTCACTGGTTGTCCAATCTGCTACTGTGATTAATGACATTAAAGTATTGAGCGCCATGGCACACAACTCTCCCTTGGCCAGTGGTTATGACGAAACTCATCCTCCCTAGGATGAGGATTTCCTCCCTGCAACCCATATATTCATAGATAGTTTTAAGTTTCCCGCACATTAATGATGTTGAAGGAGGTATCTACCAGACATAGGTGGTCATTAATATTTGTGATCATAGTCATTATCAAGGTCTTCAAAATCGGTTGTGTATCGGCTGATAAGTAACGGTAATGGTTGACACCGTTACGCAATACAGGGTTGAAACGGAGACCTCTTAGATTTTGAAATCGAAATGGCCGTTACCCCCAGAATAGTCAGACTGTAACGATAAAAAAAAAAGATTTTTTTTTTTTTTTTTGTCTTTTTAAATTATGATTTTTTTAATTTTTTTGACACTTTTCTCTTCCAAATTCTTTCCTAAAATATTCTACTACAAATTCCGACCACTCGTAGCTTGAATTTGAAGATCAAAACAAGTTATTTCAAGGATTTTGTTCAATTGAGCTCCGTGAGCTATTTTCTAGAAAATCTTCAAAAATAGGTATTTATACCTTTTAAAAAAAAATAAAAAAATCAGTTGTTATGATTGAATATGATGCGTTATTCAAATTAGAATGTAGGAATGCACATTTTACAGATTATGCAACAAATTTTCAATTTTTTTTTTTTTTAATTTTCGTACTATTTTCGGCTGATTTTTAAAAGTTAAGAGAAAAATATATTTTTTCAATCCTTTTATGTTTTAATGATTAAATATGATGTTTAATTATAGTAGAACATATTAATATGCATTTAACAGATTATGCAACTACTTATATATATATATATATATATATATATATATATATATATATATATATATTTAATTTTCGGACTATTTTTGATTGATTTTTAAAAATTAGGAAAAATCATTTGTTTTTTCAATCTTTTTCTGTTTCAATGGTTGAATATGATGTGCTAATTATAACAAAACTTATCAATGTACATTTAACATATTATGCGGCTGATTTTTTATTTTTTATTTTAATTTTCAGACTATTTTTGTCTCATTTTTAAAAATTAGGAAAAATAATTTTTTTTAAATCTTTTTCTGTTTTAATGGTTGAATATGATGTGTTAATCATATTAGAACATATCAATGTGCTTTTAACATATTATGCAACTGCTTTTCAATTTTTTTAAAAAGTTTTTAGTCTATTTTCAGCTGATTTTTGAAAATTAGAAAAAATCATTTTTTTTTCAATCATTTTTTGTTTTAATGGTTGAATATGATGTGCTAATCATAGTAAAATATATCATTATGTATTTAACAGATTATGCAACTGATTATATATATATATATATATATATATAAAATTTTTGGATTATTTTTTTTTTTATTTTAAAAAATTAGGAAAAATAATTTTTTTCCAATCTTTTTTTGAAAAAAGAAATGATTTTTCCTAATTTTTAAAAATCAGCTGAAAAAAGTCTGAAAATAAAAAAACTACAAAATATAAAATCAGTTGTATAATATGTTAAATGCTTATTGATATGTTCTATTATGATTAACACAACATATTCTTCCATTAAAATATAAAAGGATTGAAAAAATGATTTTTCCTAATTTTTAAAAATTGGGCAAAAATAGTTTGAAAATAAAAAAAAATAGAAAATTAGTTGCATAATATGTTGAATGCACATTGATATGTTCTACTATGATTAATACATCATATTCAACCATTAAAACAAAAAAAATTGATTTTTTTTTCCTAATTTTTAAAAATCAGCTGAAAAAGTCCGAAAATAAAAATAAAAAAATAGAAAATTAGTTGCATAATATGTTAAATGCACATTGATAAGTTATATCAACATTAACACATCATATTCAACCATTAAAACAAGAAAAATTGTGAAAGACAATGTTTTTTCCTAATTTTTAAAAATCAGCCAAAAATAGTCTGAAAATAAAAAATATAAAATCCATTGCATAATTTGTTAAATACATATCGATATATTCTACATTTCTACTATGATTCACACATCATATTCATTCATTAAAACAGGAAAGCATTGAAATTCTTTTTGTTAATTTTTAAAAATCAACCAAAAATAAAAATATTCAAAAAAAGAAAAAAGAAAATCAGTTGCATAATCTGTAAAATGCATATTCATATGTTCGATTTTGCATAGTCAGTGGTCTTGGAATAGAGCTCCAATGCTTCTAGTGGCCCCCATGGTATTCAAAATCGGATATGTTTCGGCTGTAACGGCCAATATGTAACGGTAACAGTATCAACCGTTATGTGATACGGCGCCAAAACGGGCACCTCTACCGTTACGGTACCGTAATAAACGTTATGGGCCATAACCCTAAAGAAAAATGAAAAAAAGGAAAAAAAAAATGAAAAAAAAAACTTACCTTTTTTTTTTTTCCTCCCCTCTTTTCTTCTTCTTCTTCTTCTTATTATTATTATTATTATGATTATTATTATTATTATTATTGGGTTGCGGCGTTGTTGCGGCGGTAGCAGTTGCTGCCCTTCTCTCTCTCTCTCTCTCTCTCTCTCTCTCTCTCGTTTCGGTCCCCTCTCTCTTCTTTCCCTCTTTTCTTTTAATTTCCCTCTCTTCTATTCTTTTTCCAGACGCTGTTTTTTTTAATACTTTGCAATGCACACGCACTATTTTATTACGTGGGCCACCTTGATTTATGCATAGTAAATCCATGCCATCCATAATTTTTGAGGTTTATTTCAAGGCATGATCCTTGAAATGAAGGGATCAAAATCTCAATTCGGCCGGCACATCTCGAGATCGAGTTTGATTTCTTTTCTAGTTGGGGATCAGGACCCGGCGTCAAATCCACTAGAAGCAATAGTGTGTTGATGACTCAAAACCACCATCGGTAGACCCACCCTCGGATCCTTCTATCGGAGAGCTATATCTATCGGATCCAAACCCATATGCATATGAATGTTCTCCAGGTGAAAAGGTAGTCTCAATTCGAGAGAGAGACCAAGAGTCCTTAGTTGGATCCAATAGATATCTTGTCTCATCAATAGATTGAAATAGGAGATTTTCCCTTATTATTGATGGATTCCCTCTCTATCCATTCCTACTCTTTCGATCTATTAGAACAGATCAGGCCATCTATCAATCGATTTGAAAATAGCAGGGTGTTCATGCCATTATATAAAGCTTTCGTAAAAAGAAGAAACAACACCCGATTCTCCGATTTGTTGATCGGTTGTTTTTCTGATTGACGAAAGGAAGGCACCTTAAGGGCTATCACCTGATTCTCCGCTTTTTTTGAGTGCAATAACCCCCAACTTTTTCAGGCGCCCGATGTTCATTTTGTGAATCGTTCCTTCTTATCCTGTGCTTTCGACTAACTTCAAAGTGAGTACCATGATTCCCAGTACGATAGCTGCTGGCATAATCGCTCCTACTAACTCATAGAAAGATTTACTAAAGGCCATCCGGAGGGGAGACAGCGAGAGAGGGAGCGGTTCAACCTGACTCAACTACCGCAAAACCAGAGAGAGAAGATATTGCAGGTGAGGAGAGAGCAGCGAGTAGGTAACCTACCGTCGACGAATAGTGAAATTGCACGCATAGACATACCCGGCCTAAAAAGGCAAATTTTTCCATGGGATACCTCTGACTAGTATACTTTATGCGAGTAGATCTACGAAGGGACATCCTAGTGTAGTGGGATCCAGTATCGTTGATCCTGTTGCCCTAGATAGAATGCTCTGGAATTGGGGGCCGAGATTCTCCTTGAGGTTGCTCTTTAGTTTAGTCTCCCCGGCCGAAGATTCCATAATAAGATGATGGGAGATTTGTCTGTCGGGAGAGTCTTTTAAGAAGTCGATAATCATGGCCTTTATTCATCAAACACTACATGTCTGGAGATCAAAATTCTATAATTCAAGAAGCTGGATGATAGCAATGAGAACCCTTCCTTCTGGTGATCACCATAGCCAACGAATGTAGATGCCCTCGGATCAAGCTTGTCACGAAGATTTGTTGGAATATGAGCATAACATACACAGCCAAAGACTTTGAAATTAGAATAATCAGAAGGGTGTGAGAGATTGCTCAGGAGAAAGTCCGGCTAAGGTGGGATACAATTGATAATATGAACAGCAGTGTTGACAGCTTCGGCCCACGGGTTCCTTCTCGCTGAGGAAGAAAAGTCACCATCGGATTAAAGGATTTAACCATCCCTATCTCTTTGCCTTTCGATGGATGTACTATTCTGCCCGTTCCTTAGTCCTTTATACGGCTGGATGTAGGAGAGAACGAAGTCCTGGCCTTCCGATAGTTAATACCATCTTCCTGATGCCTTCCGTGACAAACCGAAAGGAGTTCACGCCAAGCGGAAGAGGGTCTGTGTGCGGATTTGAGTCCAAAAGGCTTCGTTCAACACCCGAAGGTAGCCGCACAAGACATTGTGGTGCTGGTTCCTTCATTATTTTAGCAAAAGTTCCTGCGGCTCGAGCCAACTTTGCGCCTTGACCTGGATTACATTCAATATCATGGATTATATAAATCTACCTTTCGATGATAAATACATAAAGATATAATAATCATCAATAATAAAGAATCTCATGATTATTATTTATGAGGAGCCTTCAGCTCTTGGCGGCCTTGGAACGTCGATTCGACATGACGTGGAAGGAAGAATGCATGAACCACGACAGAGGAGAAAGGACGGATCACCTGCCGATCATTGATCCAACAAAACTATGCCAGAAGAATGGAATACAGATTGATCGGCACAAAAGCCATCTCCATCAATCTACTCTCATTGATGAGATGGCGACATAGAGAAGAAAGTATACCGACCTGCTTCAGTGGATGATAAGGAGGAGATTATTGATCATGTTGTTGGTTTCTACAAGTACTTGTTTTCTGCTGAGAATTGGTGTAGACCGAAGCTGGACATGCTGGAATTTGGGAGGATTGAGGAGGAGGCTGATAGCTTGGAGCGACAATTTGATGAAGAAGAAATCGGAAACGTGGTGTTCGGCTTCTCGAGGGATCGTGCTCCTGGCCCCGATGGTTTCCCTTTAGCTTTTTTCCAGGTATTCTGGGAGGGGAATTATTTGATTTTGGACCACACAATTGGGGTTGAATGCCCATTGTTAAAATCTTCTTAGGGCCCATTATAATGTTATTTTCCATCCAACCTGTTGATGAGGTCAGATGGACCTTCAGCTTGATGAAGGGAGAACACAAATAACAGCTTGATCCCAAAATAAAATGTGTTAAGAAATTTTTAATGGTGGGAATTAAATCCTTATTTTGTGATCCACCTAAGATTTGGATCAACCTCATTTTTTGGTCCATGCCCTGAAATAAGTGGGCAAAAAGGATGGACCACATGGATATACAACAAATGCATTGAGGTGGGCCCTACTTTTAAAGGCATGCTCACTAGTGGTTCACCGAAGATTTAAATCTACCTGAATTTTTGGACCATGCCTTAAAATGAGTTGGCAAAACGGATTGACGACATGGATATACAAATACATCGAGGTGGCCCGCCTGGCTCACTAGTGGTCCACCTGAGATCTGGATTTACCTCATTTTTTTTCCAATACCCTTAAATGAGTTGAGAAAATGGATGGATGCCATGTATATATAATACATAATTGAGTGAACCCCATGTACCTGGCCCCAAAAATTTATACATGAGGTATATATCAACTCAAAATTAACCAATTAAATTTTGGGACCATTGTTGCTAAATCACAATCCCAAAATTAAATTGTTTGAACAATTTTCACTATTAGTTTGCAAACACTTGTTTCTTGAAATAGGACCATTTGATATTTTTCATTTTTCACTGTCCAATAAATGTCCACTAGTCCATTAGTGGGATAAGTGCTAATAGATTGCATTAATTTGAGGCTAGTTTAGGGCATCAAATGCTTCCCTAATTAGCCCCGAATTGACAACACTATTTACCCCAATTTAATTTAATTTATTATTTTTTTTAAAGATCTATTAAGGAAAATGATATCAAATTGTTAGGTATATGAATTACATATTAGGATACAAAAGTCCCTAATCTCTATATATTGAAATGAAATGTATGTGAGTCACGAAGTATGCAATGCACTAGCACTATAAATAAAAGGAAAACTTGAAAATATGAAATGTTTTGGTATTACATTCATTATAGTAAATTTATATAGATATAATATAGTTAGAAACCTAAATATAAAAAGTTTGCAGTTAATTCCAGGTTATCAGGTTCATAAATCCATTAGATAACCCGATATAGCATTCTTACCAAAGAGTAGACCGTTACACCACCATAAACATGTTCCAAATTATAAATGAATGCATGTTTGGAATATTTAGAATATTTCGGATTTAATGCTGTTTTTGCACCGTTACTGCCCCATATCGGTCGATATGGGGCGTATCCGTATCGGTAATGGTGGGCACTGTTATGCTCACCGATACCGCAACGGAACACCTTGGGTCGCCGTAAATGATGGATCTGGCATCGTTGGTGGTGCCGATGCCGAGATCCAACACTTCTGATGACTTTGGTTGTCGGGATCAGATCACATATGGTTCCAGAACATAGATTTGGTGTTGCTGGTGGCATTGAAAATGTGATCTAGCATCTCTGGGATTGACTGAAAAGAGTCCCTGAAATGGTGCTGATAAGAAGATCCATGATGCTACTCTAGGAGCTCTCAATTGAGGTGGATATGATCAAATTTGAATTTATAAAGCCAGTTCGGTGTTCTTAGGGATAAATGTTTATATAGCCTCATACAATCATTAATGAAGATGAAACTACCCTCAATAACGTTGATCGAACGGAAATGAGTCCTCTTTCACCATCATATATGTTTGGTAAACTGCCAGGGATAGACGGTGGACTGTCAAAATGAAAAGTAGAAAAAGAGTAAGAAGGGAGATGAGATATAGAGAAATGAGGAAGAGTAGTTAGAACCTATGATCTAATACCATGTAAATGGAAAGAATAGTGGTAAGGGAAGATGAATAGAGAAGGTAGATGTGTTGAAAATCGACCTCAACACATATGTGCCTTATTTATAAAAGGCCCTTATAAGAGATTATGATGTAGGATGATGAAAACTATCCTAAGATGCAAGATGAGAGATCAATTACACATTAATTTCAACAATCAATATATAAAATCAGGCATATCCACCTAATAGATTTGGGAATTCAAATTTATAACACGAATATCCTAGGTTATCACATACGCAGTGCATGAAAATATAAAATAATTAAAGAGTGGCCCACTTGGAAGTAGGGACTTCCAATCCAGCGTGGGTAGTGTAACTAGGGCTGTACATGAACTGAGTTAGCTCGGTTAGCTCGCTCGACTGGACTCGACTCGTAAAAGCTCCATTCGACTCAGTTCGAAACTGAGTTTGAGCCAAGTTGAGCTGATTTTTTGAGCTTGAAAAAATTTCGAACTGAGTTCGAGCTTGCCCGAGCTCGACTCAACTTAGATCGAACTAGTTCGGTGACTTGGTTATTTTGATATTGATGTTTCTCAACAAGTGTTTGATGAAATGACTCAACAAAGTGTCGGCTGGTGGTGAGCAAGGTATGGATATGAAACAAATACTCTTGTGTCTTGATTTTAATGTTGCCTACTGAGTGTTTGATAAAATACCTATAAAACTGCTGTTGTTGTTTTACATACAATAAGAAATTGAAGGTGCACTCCATGTGTTTGTGAAAATGCTGAACAGGCGAACTCGGCTCCATCTTGGCTCGAACTCGGTTCGAACTGGCCTGAGCCGTTGACTAAATCGAGCCGGCTAACCAGTCAGGCTCGAGGACGGAGCCGAGCTGAGTTTGAGTGGGAGTAAGCTAATGGTTGAGCTGAGTTGAGCTGTGCCAAGCTCGACTCGATTCAACTTGTGTACACCAACAAGCATGTGGATAGACAAAGATGCAAGCAAAGTTCTGGTTTGGGGAAAGTTTCACAAAAAAATTCAGATTTTCATTAGGGTTTTGTATTCATGGATGTAGATTTAGGAATGAGGATTTTAGGGATTCTAAAGGATCTAGGGATTTGGGAGTTTTGGAGGAAAATCAAAGAGGAAAAACCCCAAATGGAGGCGCACACGTGGCTGCCCGTATGGACACGTGTGAGTCCAAATGTGTCTAGGTAAATGAGGAGAGAGGGAGGATTGAGTGGGGTTTTGATAAGTTTAAAATGTTGTAATGGGAGGGGAAAGAGGAAGACATGAGAAGAAGAAGTATACCTTTTGAAGAAGAGAGATGAATGATGTACCTTGGGAAATCTATCACCAAATAAGCCTTTACCATTCCACAATTTAGTTGGAAGGGAGGGTTTCTCACAAACACTAAAAAAACAAGGAGGAAAATTCCTTCACACGAGAGTTTTTTTTTTTCTCTTCTTTTCAAATCTCCACTAGGGTTTGACCTCCCCTCGTGCTTTTATAATTAAAAATTCAGAATAATTACAAGTAAGCTACTGACTAAAGTGGAATGATCCATTATCCAAAATAAGAAAAATTTAAACACTTATTATTAATCTCAACCATTAAATAAATCTTAAAAATAACAAAAAAGTTAAAGGAAGCAAGATCATAGTCCAAGGGTCCCAGATCTTAAAGATCTGGTGGCCTGATGGCCTGATTGACAAGATCTAATGGTTGGATTGATACGAAATAAAAATCATATGACTAAACTTGTCTCCTAAGCAGCTCACATGCATCATCCCAAAGATGGGTCTTCTTGATGCATGTCCAATGCATGTGGGGTCTTGAAAATGGCCCGGCGGGCCCTATTTAGAATTTGTCTCCCATCCACAAAGAATGCTGCATTTATGTGGCTGGTCGTCTTCATCTCTGGTACACCCGACTAGGTCCTTTGATGTCTCCATCAAATTAGCATAAAAGACAATAAAAATGATACATCTTGATCTCTAAGATAAATTAGTATCCTCTGATGTTATGGCACTCAGCAGTACACACAACCAAATGCTCATTCTTTTCTTAAATATGCTCCGTGGACATGCACTAATACCAATATAAGTTTAACATCTTCCATCAAATTTAATTGGCAATGATATCAAGTTGATTCAAAGAAATGGATGACATATCAAGTTAATTTCTTTTAGATGAACTTTAGAAGCCCTAGCTCAAGTTTATGATAATATGGAGGTCAGAGATGGTGCATGACAAATCTTATGATTTCCTCTTCTTCTCAATGATAGTTCTGATACCATATCATATTAAATAAAGATGCATGGGAAGGGTCTGAATAGAATGGGAGTAAAAGGCTAGAAAATCATCCTCTTCATCAAAGAGCCTATAGTTGATAATATATGAACTCCAATCACATGGCAATTTACAGGAATGACCCTTAGTTCCTTTGGAACAGGGGTTGTTTACCAGCGCAGAACAGGAACGCCAAAGGATCGTAATGCTAGTACAAAGATATTGTACTGTATAGCAGTCTACAGGATTCTATTATGTATCCATTTCAGAAATCCAACTTGCATTTCAAAATTTAAACATTGTCCTTGTCATTTTCTCCGGGATGAGTGGGTGTTAACAAATGGCAGTATAAGAACTGGGTGGGAAAAGTTTTACATATTAGCATATTACTCTGCATAATTTTATCGAAAACAATGATGATTTGGAATCAGGTTGAGCTTCTTCAGTCTGAATTGACCAACCATTTGCATCTATGGATAGGTTGCATTGTATACTGCAGATATGTAATAAATTCATTTGATTTTGCTTTACAGTTCCATGCCCAACATTAATGTGTTTTGATTTTGAGCCATGTTTAATCTTACCATATCTGTTGGACTAAGAAGTCTTTTATATTGCAAGAAATGATTTACATACGCCATCATATGGCTGGTTACTCATGCATACAATTACTTAGCTTGGAGGGTTGTTTTTTTTTACTTTCTAGAGATATTTGATGCTCTTTTTGTTATTGGAATTTATAGAAATTTTTGTTTTCTCATTCATGTCTAGTGTATACGATTGTCCTTGAGGCATCATGTTCATTATTATTGTACCTTGTAACCGATTTTGTTTTCTGTGGGCAGAGCATCGTCACGTTGGCTCAAATAATTTTAACTTGTTGAGTAGTCGGAGTCACACCATCTTTACATTGGTAAATAGTTGTTTGTTGAAAAACCTTATTTTAGAGTGCTGTAGAACTGTTGTTATATTCTTTTATGCTCTATTAAAAATTAGATTGGTTGAGGATGCAGTTGTGACTCTATTGTTATGCTTTAAATATTTCATTCAAATGTTGTTCTTAGTTTTTATTGGAGTTTATGATGCGGTTTGAAGAGAGGAGGGATGCGAGTAAAAAATCTATGACCCATATCACCAGTTGTGATACATGGTTCAATATATCGGCCGGAACATAATGCATGGGTGACATTAGTCAAAATTTGCAAAGTATTGGTGGATTTGGCCGATGTGGCTGTTGCTAACCACTACGGGCAGATGTGCATGTTGATACTTTTAGAACTATTCTTTCCTCTTTTGTTTGTTGTTTCTTCGTTTATGTTTCTCTTAGGAAAATGCATCAAAAAGGGGTTTTTCTTCTTCTTCATTTTCTTTCATTTTCATATAGTTATAAGCTTGGTGTGTATATGTTATGTGTATTTCACTTGCATGCATGAATAAAAGTTTGTCTGTTTGTTTTTTTTTTAATTTAAAATTATTATTATTTAATTTTTTTAAAATTGTTTTATATGCACTCGAAACTCTAAAACTAGGACACCCATGAGGGCGATAATGATGTTTAGGGGGCTTCTTGTCCAATGATGTGGTATTGGCTACGTATTGTAGACCGCTTTGGGTTGCCTAAATAACATCTATAATGTGATTCAATTATTGGTCTAGAGGCTCTATACACTATTGTGTAATCCTTGGTCTTAGCACTCATGCTCTTGTGGCTTGGAGTATATTTATGGAATTACAATTTCATAGCCTTCTTTGCACAATCCACCTATTTGGTCATTAGTTGAGCTTTGGATTGTACTTGCGGTCCTGATTTGTACCCGTTTATGCTCGAAACATTGAGAGAGAGAGAGAGAGAGAGAGAGAGAGAGAGAGAGAGAGAGAGAGAGAGAGAGAGAGAGAGAGAGAGAGAGAGAGAGAGGGAGAGAGAGAGAGAGAGAGAGAGAGAGAGAGAGAGAGAGAGAGAGAGAGCTGGAGTATCGATATTGGATCTTTCATGTGTTGTAAACATGCTAACAGTTTTTGTGTTGCTCCTTTTGGTGTAATCCATTTTTGTTTTTTAATAAAATTGTGAAAATGCTTAATTATTATCTTTAAGGACCTTTTATCCGTTTAAAATATATTTCCATGCCTTAGTTTCCATCATGAAGTATGAAGGTACAATTTTTGTGACCTATACTGACTCATCTTCGTTAATGATATTGTTGGTTACCGTATTCGAAAATACATGTCATAGGTTTCATTTTCTGTGATTTTATATTTCCTTTTCCCAATTTAATTCTCTCCTCACTTCCACTCCCTTCTTTAATTTTTTCTGATCCGTGCTTTATTTTTGTTTTCCTATTATCACAGATGATTGAAAGCAGTGCCCATGGTGACGAATATGACGGAGTGATTTTTTCTCAACTTGTATGCTGGGAATCTTTTACTAACAATAAAATTTACAATTATTCTCTTCTCAGTGGTGGGCTAACTTACCTTTTTATTGTATGTCTTTGTCACAGAATCTAATTGATCTAGCAGGATCTGAGAGCTCAAAGACTGAAACAACTGGACTCAGGAGGAAGGAAGGCTCTTACATAAACAAGAGCCTTTTAACTCTTGGAACTGTAGGTGTTGTCATATGCTTTTCTTTGGAGGAATCCTTCTCTGTTATACATGTTATCTTTGTCTATGAATGAGCTACAATACTTTGATAATTAATCTAGTTTCACTCCCAGTTTCCTGGCCTTTGTCAGTAAGTTTATCCATGGTAACTGTACTCAACACCTGATGGATGAATTTGTTTCGATCCAGTGGTGTTTTGCCCTTTTTTGGTTTTTGGCGGGTTAGAAATTGGAGAAGAGAAAAGGGGAGAAAAAAGATTCTAGGGCATTGTTGCTTTGACACCTGGTTGAAACACTTGAGATGTTTGGTGAGGAAAGCCTGAATCCCCTACTGGTTATCTGATGATTTTATTTTACATTTAATACAAGTAACATGAAGAGATATTTTCACTCTGTGAAGCAATGTTGAATACAAGTAACATGAAGCAGTGTTTTAAATATCAACAATATTAGCCGATATATCCCACGATATATCTTGTATCCCACTTATGCAATACGAAACACACAGGTAGTGCCGATATATCCCACCTATTTGATCCAAAGAGCATTTTTGATTTTCAATCCATGTTTTTGTTGTAAATCACATTAAACAAGTGTCAACTGGTTAAAAATCTATGATCCTTCATGTTTTCCATGAAAAATCAAGGATTTGGAACTACAATTTTCAAGATTTGGGGGAGATCGGTCAAGTTGAAGAAAATTGAGAAAAATCAAAATTTCTTAATTTCTCCCAAATCAGTTGCAATCTTTGTATCAAAACATAATTAAACATGTATGTAACCTAATCTAGTGATTCTTCTTTTGCTTTTGAATGTATTGCTTGTGTTTTCATACATGTCTTCTAATGTTTATAAATTATATGAATAGACTTTGCATATACTTGCATCAGTTTAGTTGGAAAGCTCATATATTAGGACCCCATACAAAGGAAACCCCTATACTGTGCACTTTTTTGTAATGTTTTAATCTCTAAGTGTGTATTGATGTCTTTTCAACAATCTCTGAATTTTCTTTGAAAAAAGAGACTAATTTCCCGATGTTCCCTTGTTTCCCAACAACAATGATACATTACGCGATACAGCTGATTTATCTCATGCGATAACCGATATGTATCCGTATCCCAAGGGTGCGATACATTACACAATAACGATATTTAAGACATTGACATGAAGTGACATATTCACTCTGTGAAGCAATGTTAACTCCTCTGAAAACTACATGTATATTGGGTATGTCACCCCAAGGGATCATCTTTCTTCTTATTTGATGTCTTGATAGTCATCTTCATCGTCATCATAGCCTTCTCCCAGCTATGTGTTAGGCTAATGGATGTCTTGATCCCCCGTGGAGTTTGCTGGAGGTTCACTATATTCATTTTGCTCGATCTGCATTCTAATTCTATGAGCATTTATACCCAATTGCATCATGACACCGAATGGATGGTAGGGTACATGACCTCCACAATGAGGTAGCTGGAGTGGAGCTCGGACGCTCGAACGAATGTAGGGTGAGACATTGAGATATTCACATCGCCAATTTATGTCTCTTTCTTCCGATGTGGCTAGGAAGATTCCCCTCTCTGTGCTTAACCTGATGCACATGTTTGCGGGTGATTGCGTGCATTCGCAGGGATTAGTCCCCGCCTTAAAAGGGGGTGGGGATACCCTGTTGTCATATATATATATATATATATATATATATATATATATATTTCATGTCTCTTTCTTCTGTGTGGCTAACTTGAGTAAAAATGATGGAATGTCCACTTTCTAGTATCTCACGTCTTTTTGACGATCTTAGTCAAGATGTTGACGAAAACCCAAGATCCTGGGCATGGGAATTGTCAATATCAAATGCGCCCAATGCCATAAAATAAGCATCAGATCAAAGTGAGATACATGTGGTTGAAGTTATGTCTATTTCTCGGGAAAATAAGTTGAAGGGGAAATTGAATATGATGGATTTTGCTCCTGTGTTGATAATCCATCTATTAGTTTGCATTTTGTAAGTTCTTTGAGTGATACTATCATGTGTTTGTTATAGTTATGTTTGACACTTGTTAGTTGTAACTACTATGCCCCATGGAACATCTGTAGTTCTTATAGCATATCCACTTGTTGAAAATGTTGATATATATCCTAGTTCAGTTGCTTACGATCTTTATCTTTTGTCCTTGTAAAAGAGTATTACTTTTTGTTTAGTTTGACCTGACATGTTTTTATTCTTCTTCTGCTGAATAGTTCTTTTGAATTTTCTCCTGTTGGTGTTTGCATTTCCTTTTCAAAATGGTAGGCTGATTGTGTGGTTGAAATTTGAAGGTAATTGGAAAGCTTAGTGATGGGAAAGCATCTCATGTTCCGTATCGTGATTCTAAGCTTACACGACTTTTGCAATCCTCTTTGAGTGGCCATGGGCATGTTTCGGTGAGTATGGGATGCTGTTCCAACTATGGACACTGATATTGAATGTTTTCATTTTTCTGCTGTATTTGGAACATGATGCAACTACTGTTCGTTTATGGAAGTATACCGTACAGCATGATTATATGCTTCTCTAGGTCTCGCTTCTTTTTCTCATGCCTAATATATGCAATCATAAGTGCGTAACTAATTTATGCTGATTGTAGTCATCCTTGTTGATTTATCATGCATAGTTTAACTCGTTATTATTTTGCAGCTCATTTGCACTGTTACTCCTGCATCAAGCAATATGGAGGAAACTCACAACACGTTAAAGTTTGCAAGCAGGGCAAAGCGAGTTGAGATAAATGCTTCACGCAATAGGGTAAATATACGATAACTTCAGACTATGATAAGATTTTTAAGAGGCATGCTTTGGTGGTAAATGTGAAGCTTTTTATTTAAACTGTTGTAGAAAATGTTGTGGTAATGCAGATTATTGATGAGAAATCATTGATTAAGAAGTATCAAAAAGAAATATCGAGTCTGAAGCAAGAACTGGACCAGCTAAAGAAGGGGATGATTGTTGGTATCAATCATGAAGAGATCCTGAGCTTGAAGCAGCAGGTTTTCTTCCAAACTTGAACTTCAGTTTTGGTGATTATACTGGTTCATTTGCTTGATAAGTATGATATTGTTTTTGTTTGTCTTGTATGCAACTGTCACAATGTTCTCCATAACCTACATTTTCTTAGCTATAGCCTCTGCTATTGATAATTTTCATCATCATGGTGTTCTTCAAATAGTTGGAAGAGGGTCAAGTGAAAATGCAATCAAGATTAGAAGAGGAAGAGGAAGCAAAGGCGGCTCTTATGAGTAGAATACAAAGGCTAACTAAGCTTATACTTGTTTCGACGAAGAACACAATTCCTGGATGTTTGAGTGATGCACCCAGTCATCAAAGGCGTCATTCTTTTGTTGAAGATGATGTAAGTATCTAATGATAACTGCATCATGAAATTAAAAGCTTGGCTTTTTATTTTTTTTCCCAGTCAGTCCTTGGGTATCATTCATGAAATTCTCCACCATCTAGAGTGAGTAGATCTCTCCCATCTGTATAACCATGACACTAGTATGATAATTGTATGCACATAGCGTATCTTGCAGGACAAGAAACAATATTATGGGTACTGATAATACTTAGGTCAAATGTGTTCAAAGTGAACTCAATATTATATTAGATTCATCACTTTCGAAATGCTTACCTGTTTCTTAGTTTATTGTCATTATATGCGTGCATGTATCTATGGATGCATGCTTGTGTGCATGCATGTTGATGGATGGATGGATAGAGCGGGAACTGATAACCTATAATTTATTGCCTCCTACAATATATTTTATGCCTTCGGTGTTCTTATTTCCACTTTTTCCCTAAATATTATCATACTTTTGAAGGGAAAATGCTTGTTGAGAGGGTTTTAGGCAGTTATAGGTTAACCTACAACTCACTGTAGCTGTTCTATTATCTATGTTCATGCCAGTGTTTGAATGTATGCATTCATCTCACCCACATCTTGAACCCTTTCTTTTTCCCTTTTTACCTAGTTCATCTTGAGCCAATATTTGTCAGATTTGACTAATTAATGACTTGGAGACATTTTATTTGCCACCTTCACATTTATCACTTGAAGCTTCAGCAGAAAAAGTAATTATGCTTTCTCTGGAAAAAAGAAAGAAAAAGAAAAGAATGTCTCTAGAACTCCATGGTTCACCTGCAGACTAGAGTTAGTCATTACCACCAATGACAAGGTCCTCGTCCTAGCAAAAAGGAGATGTCTAAAAAATTAATGATAATAACTCTTCCTTTTGCATAAAATCACCCATTCAATGATATTGAAACCCCTTGAGATAGATCACAACTCATTTGACTCTACTTGGATCATAGTGAGGCTTGTTCCAAAAGAGTCCCCCATGAAAAGAGAAAGCAAAAACACAAAATTTTGGGGCATGTCTGATAAGAAAAAAGAAGAAAAAAAGCAGATCTATCCTATCTTCTTTAAAACCGGAATTCTAATTTCTCAATTTCAGAGAACTTCGAACTATCCAAATGCGACTTTAACACATACATAAATTTGTCATAAATACCTATGAATCATGGCCTTTCAAATGTAGAACTCTTTAGAGCTAACACCATCCATATGTTTACTGATGTCATGTGAATGCTTCTCTATAGCTTTATGGAGTCCGAATGGAGATCATTCCTCATAGACTCTTAATTTTATTATGGTCGATTTGGAAAGAAAGCGACAACTAGGTTTTTAGCAATAGCCGGGAGATACCGCTGTGGTGTTTTGTCAAGCTAAAAGGAAAAGGCTAGCCTGGTTGAAGGTCCTAATTGTGAAAAAAGAAGTTCATGGGGACATCTCGCGCACACACACGCCCCCCTTACGCACGTACGCAATGAGGGCCTCACCTTCGAGTTGGATTGATGATGACATCCATGGAGGGCCTCCTAGTTAGAGGACCGTATTTTGGTTCCTTGGGGTAGAGCCGATCATCACTTGGATCCCCTCATTGGATCTCATAATCGTGGCCCACTACCCTAGGTGACTTAGTTATTTGAGTTTTGTTTATTATTGTTATTAGGAATATCATGGATGGTTTAAATTGCTTTGACTAGTTGTTATTTTTGATTACTTCATCTCCAAGTAATAGGGTGTGCACATGGTGCGAGTTTTGGGGTATAAGATTTTTATTATAAATAGGCACCCCTTGTAGTCTTTTTTCTGATTGAAGATGATTAATAAAATTCTGCGTTTTCCTGCTTCTCTAATTCTCTGAGTTGTGGAAACCTAATTGGGTGTGAATCCCTCCCTTCTTCGAAGGACTAACTACTGTGGTGCGAAGCCACACTTATCCTAAATTGCCCCCATCTCCTACCCTCCATATTCCTCCTACCCTCCATATTCCTCATCGCTTACAGCCATCCCCTCATCAAATCCACTCCCATTTGCAGCTAATCTTTCCCCTACAACAGATTTTTTGAATTTGTCCCTGCAGGAGGGCTGAAACTTCGGCGGAGTACCGTATTCAAGCTTATCATCTGTTTGGCCTGAAATTTGGAGGGAAGGTGGCCCATCCCTGGCCGACCAGGCCCTAGTTGGTCAATTCTAGATTTGTGGGCCCCACACACATTCGGGCCGCTTTCCACGCATGTGCGTCAGGCTTGGCCTGTTGTCCGCACATGCGGGCTGGCTTCAGGTTCACTCTTTTCTCTTTTTCACTCATTTCGTACCTGATTTCCCTAACCTTAACCTTAGATTGTAATAAATTTCAATTTCTTTGCCTCTTTTTCTAACCCTAGGGTTCTCCGAATTGAAATTTGTGAATCTCTTGGATTGGGGAAATACTTCTGTGCATGTATGGATGAATTTACTCTCCTTTGAGCATTGTTTGGTCTATAACTTTAATTGATCCAGTCCTACCATGTATAGGCTTGGACCTGCATAGATTTCCCTTGTTGAATGTTTGACTTTTTGTGGGATGTGGAATTTTGTGTGATTGTTTGTGAACTAATATGATCTAAAGCCTGAAATCTTGCATATCATATTTAAATTTTCATGTCCGGCATCAGAAGTTGGATGGGGTAGTTTCTAGCCCTTGATGATCTGTGTACAATTATTTTAGCTATGTGGTTTGGATGTTTGCTCATTATCTATACTTCTCTTCTTCTATTTTTCTTTTCCATTTTCCTTGTTTTGATTGTCATTGTAACTTGTGGTGTTTCACCTTTTATTAATGGAGCTGCCATTCTCCAAGAAAAATAAAGGAGATTCCTTAGAAGATGGCTTTCATGCTTCTCTGGTGCAAAGTTGTTATTATGTTCAAACTGAAAAAAGACGAAATATGTGGAAGGAGAGAAGAAAGGGATGAAATAGGGCAACAATGATGATTAGTTCCCACTTCCCTTGGATAATCTATTTATACTCTTGAGACTGGTCGATATAATGATGCCTTTAGTTATGGACATGTTTACAAAGCCCAAAAAAGGAAAAAGACTAAAATGGCATTAGCACTGGGACACTGTATTTAAAAACAATTAATGCACCACAGCTTTGTAGAGGGGATGGGTCCTTAGTTTTATTTGTTTCAAGTGACTCTGTAGCATCTCTAGTTGGGAGTTGGGATCTATTCATTAGTAATGGTGTCTCTCATTTATAAAAAGTGAAATAATCTATAGTATTTCATTGTTACCTGGTCATGTTTCCCTACATTTTCTTTTCCCCCTTCCATTTCATTGGTTTTACAAACATTCCATTGCTTTCTATGTTTTAGGTACGCCTTACTTCTTCCTCTTATAAGTTTTACAGGAATCCAGGAATGCAATGATGTATGAAATGTTTCTATCTTCTAAACTCAAGTAATACTGGTGCATAATGCTGCTACTAAATAATCTTTCCCAGGAATTCTGAAACAAAATATTCTTGAGAAACAAACACTCTTTATTTCAATAACATAAAATAGATAAGCTCTACTCATCATCATCATCTAAGCCTTATCCCAATTAATTGGGGTTGGTTACATGAATCTTGTTCCACCATAACACTATCAAGGGCCCTACCTTGAGTTAGACTATAGGTCATCAAAGTCTTTTCTTACTACCTCCATCGATGTCCTTTTGCTCCTTACCCTTGCCATTTTAGAGACTTCAACTTGTACCAAATTCACTCCTAATAAGCGTGGTTCTTGGTTTATAATGCACACAAATGAAGTGATGAAAATACAAAGGGGCATCTGGTGTAAATAGCTGTAATTCTAATGGCTAATTCAAACATGGTTAATTTGGTTTAGAATGCACATTGAGATTGTTGTTCTCCCATCATATCAATTTAGGCCCTCAAATTGGTTTGAATCTTGAATTTACACAGTTGGATGGCCAGAATACTCTATCATGATGCCTTGAAAAAAAGAAGGAATCCTCTAGCTTGACCCTTGGATGGTCCAGATCATTGATTGGCTAGATCATTGATTGGCTAGCTTGTGTGATCGGGATGCACCAATTTCCCCCAGCCTTAGAAAAACTTGTCATCTAATTTATAAACAGCAACAATCCATGTCTGTGTTTTGCCTTTGTAACATGGCAGCTTTTGGCGGTAGTTGATGGTGAAGGCCTACTCATCGACTTAGCATTGCTTGCATGATATGTTGTTCTAGGTCATGCTGCTTATGTCACCTCTATGTTTGCCACATCTTGAGTGTCGGATTTTGTTTCTTTTGCCACACTCGATTTGCTTGTGGCAAGGTTTTTATAATCGGTTATGTTACAGCTGCATCAGCCAACCCCCCCACGTGTTATCGGGGTTGACCGGCTAAGACTTAAAATAATTGGATGTAACACCCCTGTACTGGCCATATTGGCCAATAAAAGGGCGTACATGCACTGTTACTCATGATGTCAGCACTATCCCCAAAAGTCTTTGATTTCATTTTTTCTCCCATTTCCACCTCTTTTCTCAATAAAAAGAATGAGAAAAGAGGAGCTAGTGTGTTAGATTTGACCAAGGGGATTTTAGTGCAGACTGCAAATCAACGACCCAAACTGGTTTTGGTCCATTTTGCACAGAGGCTAAAAATCCGATCAACCTCCACTTTCGGCTTTTCCTTCTTGTATTTGTTAGGCTCAAACACAACAGCCCTCGATCTACCAAATCATGTTTGATTATTGTTCAATTGGGGCCTATTTCCCTGATTATCTAGATACATGAATAGAAACTGTGCCCTATTCATCTGTTTTTTTTCCTCAAATTTCTTGAGGGAAATGATGTATATAGATTAGAGATATGCAATAGTGTGATGAATCTTGTGGATTGCACAAATTTTGGGCTGTGTCAAATTGGGCCGACACTATTCATCCAAATTTTTTTTGTAATTTTCTGAGGAAAATGTAGTTAGACTAGATTGTTATTCACTTAGTCATGAGCAATTTATTAGTTATTTGCTTATTTGCATATATGTTTATGTTTGACGTTTTGATTGTGATCATGTCATCTATTTCTTATACGGTACTTATGACTTGTGATTTGTGTAATTGTGTGATCATTACTCCTTGCAAACTTATAATCTTACGTATAGATAGTGGATATTTTAGAAGGGTTTTCCTACTGTCCCCACCTTTATGGTAACTTTAGCCATGTTCCCCAACCATTTGAATGATACATAAGGCACTCAATAACCAAACGGGACAGTTCATTCAGTAGTTCTATTGAGAGCAAGCCATGATGCAAGAATCATGCCAAATGGATGATCCCAACCCCTCGAATGGGTCCAGTTTGTTGCAACCATCCATTGTTTAGAAGCCATAGATCACATTGTTAGAATCATCAAACCATAGTGCTACTTTTCAATCATAAGCAATACAAAGTGAGATCCATGAAATCGATTTTTCGAGATGATGATTTGACTTCTTTTATTTCTCCACCCAATCTTTACTGTCCATTTGTCATGCCATTGGTCAAATGTTTAGGCTCTAGAGTCAAATAACGCTCTAGCTAAGGATGAATAAATGACGATGGTACCTTTGACTATATCGCTGGTAGCCTCGATGTCTGACTGTATCATATCATTTGTTGGTGGTGCTTGGTCCTCATATAAAGGTGCGACATCATCATAAGTCCGGGTTGCTTCATTCTCAGACTGTGCTGGGACATCATAACTTTGAAATGGGCCCTCGTATTGTTGCGCCAAATCTATCCTAGTTTTATGAATCAATGAATGGTTCAAATCAACATTATGCTATCTAATGTGTCATTTAAAAGCGTTGGGATGTTGCTAACGGCCCCATAAAGGCATTAGCAAAGCCCTATTTAGAATATTATGTAAAATTGTAAAAGTATTTTAATGTCAGTTTTAGTACTCAACTTTAAATAGGCAGGCTGATATACAACATTCTTCCCAAAGAATACCCTATTAGCTCTTGTAATTCATTTCCAAAACCAAAAAGCAAATACATTTCCAGGATCCTCATATATATATATTTAAGTTTTCAAATTTTTTTTTTTTTTTTTTTTTTTGGGAGTTTTATTCATCATTATCATCATCATCATCATCATCATCTATGGCTTATCCCAACTATCTTGGGTTGGATACTTGAATCCTTTTCCGCCATTCCACTCTATCAAGGCCATAACTTGAATCCTTTTCTGCCATTCCACTCTATTAAGGGCTTATTCCAACCATTTTGGGTTGACTACATGAATCCTTTTCTCTCATTCCACTGTTCAGCTAGACCATAAGTCATCGATCTTTTCTTAGTACTTCCACCCACGTACTTTTAAGCCTTTTTCCTTGCCCTTTTAGATCCCTCAACTTATAACCATTCACTCATTCAACTTTCCCTTTGTTACCTGTTGGCGCTACTCCTAAATTCCATTGAATGCATTCATTTCTAATTCTATCATTCCTTGTCCTTTCACTCATCCATATTTTAACTACACACATGATGTTCCTGAACTCCCGTCATTCCGTCCCATACAACTTGGCTGGCCTTATATCCATCCTAATAAAATTATCCTTTCAGTGTGAGTGGCATACAATGATCACATAAAACTATCTTCATTTCTTGCACGCTGTTTGAATTCTAAGGGTAACATCCTTCTCGCTCTTTCTTCTCTTATGAATTGTCAACACAATATATTAAAAGTTGTCATTTTTTGGTTTTTTGGAAATGTCTTGGTTATTAATCTTTACTAATTCCTTGTTCCCACTACTATTGTTACTAAAATTGCCCTCCATATACTCTATTTTATTCTAACTAATTTTAAATCCTTTTAGATTCTAAAGCAAAATCTTGCTTTGTATTTATTCCCTACCTCTTGTTTATCAAAACCATTTCATATGGAAACAACATATTTCACGGGGTCTCCTCCTGCAAATGCCTCACTAACTCGTCCATAACCAAAGTGAAAGGTTCAGGCTTAATGCCAACTCCTAGTGCAAGCCTATGGTAATTAAGAACTCACTTGTCCCTCTGTTGTTGGCCCTCACATTTGTTATCACCCTCTCACACATATCCTTAATCATGGCAATATATCATCTTCAAACTTCTTTCTTTCCCAACAACCACCAGATTAATTCTCTAGGTGCCCTATCATTAACTTTCTATAAATCAATAAAGGCCATATGGAGATCCTTTCTCCTCTCACTATATTTCTTCATCAATTGTCTAAGTAGGAAAATAGCTTCAATGGTAGACCTCCTTGGCATGAAACTGAACTGATTTTCTGATATATGCTTTTTGTGCCTTAGTCTTTGCTTAGTCACTCTCATGCAAAGTTTCAAAGTATGGCTCAGAAGTTTAATCTTTCAACAGTTAATCCAGCCAATGTTCGAAATATCGGTATCGGATTACATTTCACACCCTTGGGATGTAGATACGTATTGGTTATCACATGGGATATATCGGTTGTATTGCTTAATGTATCATTGTTGTTGGAAACATGGGGAAACATTGGAAATTGGTCGAATTTTTCAACAAAATTTCAGTGATTGTTAAAAAAGACATCAATACACACTTACAAATCAAAACATTATGACAAACAAGTGCACATAATAGGTTTTCTTTGTATGGGGTCCTAATCTATGTGTTGTCTAACTGAATTGGTGCAAGTATATTCAAAGTTTATTCATGTAATTTATAAATGTAAGAAGGCGTGTGGAAACACATGCAATACATTCAAAAGCAAAGGAAGAATCACTAGATTAGGTTACATGTTTGATTTTGATTTTGATTTTTTTTTTTCAATTTTCCACAACTCGTTCATTCTCCTCCAAATCTCGAAATCGAAGTTCCCAATCCATGATTTTTCATGCCATGCAAAACATAAAAAATCATAGATTTGTAACAATTTAACATTGATTTAACATGATTTACAGAAAAAATGATCGAAAATTTTAAAAAATGCTCATCGGATCAAATATGTGGGATATATCCTACTACTCGTGTGTTTCGTATTGCACAGGTGGATACAAGATATATAGTGGGAGATATTGGCCGATATCGTCGATATTTAAAACACTGAATCCAACTATGTTTGTCTCCTTTATGCTTATAATTAGGAACCACATTACTTTTCCTCTATTTGTTCAGTATTTTTTTTGATCTTACAATCTCATTGAATAACTTTGTCAACCAAAATAACCCAACATGTCCCACACACTTTTAAACCCCTATCAGTATACCATCTTGTCCTAGGAGTTCTCATCTTTCTCAAGGCTTCTTGTGCTTCAAATGTTTTCATCCTACGAAAGTATCTTAGACACCAATGTAATTTGAGTTTGTGGTTCCTTCCATTACTATGCTCTTTGAGTGATTGTTATTTAAGAAGTTTTGGAAATACCTTCTTCACCTTTCATTGATCTCATTGTACTGGACTAGTATTGATGATGACATCACTTCACGTACACGTTTGCGTATGTATCAACGGAGGAGGTAGGCCGCACCGATTTCCTTGTGGCTAGGCGAGTATCCTTGATCGTGTTGAAGACACCATGTGCTTGTGCGAGCATTTGGAAGACCCCACAATGGGAAGATGCACATGGGCTGCTTTATGGATTGATCTAGACCGTTGGATTGTAGGGACATGGTGATCGGGCCGTTGGATCGTGGAGCGTCCACATCAATTTTTAGATTTTATTATATTTTATGATTTGGTTTTTGATTATTTTATGTTTCGATATCTTATGAGTGATTTTTAGTTGATTTTCTTTAGACTAGGGTCATTCTGGATTTGTAATTTATTTATTTATTTATTTTTTTTTTTTTGGGGGGGGGGGGGGGGGGGTTGGTTGTGACCTCTCTCCTTATGATGTTTTGAGAAAAAAGAAGAAGAAAATTTCCTTACTCTTTGTTCTTCTTCCATCTTCATGTGATTTGAAGATGCCTTCCATGTTATTTGGAGGGGGGCGTGTGACCTATTTTCTTATGATGTTTTCAGGAAAAAAGAAGAAAAAAGTTCATTGTTCTTTGTTCTTATTCCATCTTCATGTGATTCGAAGATGCCTTCCATGTGATTTGGAAAGGAGATTGGTGTGAAGCCGATCTTCATCAACGGAGGTGCAATGTCTCCATCTATCCCCACATCCATTCATCCACCATCAAGGTATTTCGTTTTGAAGTTCTTCTATCTTTCCCATCCCAAACCATCACCTTTCTTCTAATCTCCACTACCCGTACCCATCAACAAGCCAAACCCTAAAAATAACTTTGACCCTACAAATCTAGCCACACGTGTGAACATCTTGGGTTGGCCGTACGGACACCCTTTGTCCCTCTTGGTTTCCCATCATCCTTGAATCAAAACCCTCTTCTCTCTTTTCCTAAACCTAAACCTAGAAATCCCAAACTTTCCTATTTTCCCAAAGTACCAAACCCTAACTTCTCCCATTCTTTAATCAACCCAAAATCCTTACACCCCTTCTATCCAAAACCCTAATTCCCATATCCTAACACCTAAACCCTTTCGCCCTATTAGATCCCATAAACCCTAATTTCTAGATTTCCCCAATTTCCCTAACCTTAATTTTACCCTAGGTATTGTTAGATTTTCTACTTTACCCTATGCTAATTGGATGTCCCTACATCCATTAGATCATAGTTTCCTTTATTTAATAATCTTAATGATCTTGTATAACGATGTTTAGTAACGTAGACTAGGATTATGCATGATATTCTTTTGGTTTTCTTGGTATTTGTGATGATAATAGCAATTTTTTTTTTTTTTTTTAATTACTTTAATTTTGCTACTTGATCTCACACAATATTTCGTTCATGCATCGGTCCTGCATCAAGTATCCTTCAGTCATCTGCCTTAATGCATCAAACATGATCTAATTCCCTACTTTTCTTCTCTGTCATTTTTGCAAGTTTGAAGACATCTTTGTCATCTTCTCTTGTCCCCAGTGAATTGTAAAGATCTTCATAAGCCTTAAGTTTAGCCTCACTAATTTCTTAGCAATCTTTTTGGCATTTCTATATTGTTCTAGGTTTTTTTAATTTTTTTAATTTTTTTTAATTCTTTTTAATTTCTAGTCCCTTGCTAGGCTTTGGAACATGAATATTTCTTGTTAATATCTTTATGTACATCGCCATTTCACCATCAAGTTTCCTTATATGATTGGCTTTTCCCTTTAGATGCTATTGAAACATCTTTTAGCACTTTCCTAATACACTTAACCATCTCATTCCATATGACATTTACTTTATCTTCAACATTTCACTTTCATTCTTCCATCAATTTATGTTTAAATAACATTGTTATCCTTTTAAATTCTACCACCTAGTTTCTCTATACATATTAGTTTTATTTTCTTTCTTTCATCTCTTAATGTAAATATCCATAACCATTAAGCTATGTTGGGCCGTCAAACTTTCTTTAAGTATAACTTTGTAGTCCTTGCACATTGATTGTTCTGTCTTCCCAAAGAAATCTATTTGACTTATGTATGATCTACTTTTGAAGGTTATTAAATGTTTGTCTCTCTTTTTGTAGATTGCACTTTCTAGAGCTAGATTGTGTGATAGCAAAATCTAGCTTCCCCCATCTCATTTCTTCTCCCAAAACCAATTCCTCTATGTACCCTCTAATATCCTCTACATTCTTTTCCAAAATGAGCATTTAAGTATCCTCCTACAAATATCCTCTCTTTTCGTTGTATAAATCCATCCATATCATCTTTGAATTGTCTTTGGATTCTATTTTCTAACCCTACCCACGATGCCTATGCACTAATAATATTAATTATCTCCTCTCCTAATACAAATTTGATTTATAAAATCCTATCACTTGCTCTCATAACATATACAATTTTATCCTTTAAATCTTTAACCTTATTATCCCTATCACATTTCTATTTTTGTCTGATCCAATAGCAAAGCTTAATACTAATTCCTCTAGTTTTGACCCATTTCCACTTGGCCTCTTGAGTGGAAGCCATGTTAACTCATCTTCGTTTCATTGAATCTACTAACTTCATACTCTTTACTTGTTAATGTTCCTATATTCCATGCGGCAAGACCAATCATATTCTTCTATACTAGCTATTGTGCCTGCATATGTCCAGAATGGCGTGGGAACCCTTGCCTACTTCACACAACAATTGGCACCGTTGCAGTGCTACTTCTAGGGGACTCCCTAGCCAACCCTTTTCCATTTCTCATTGCACTTAGGTTCCGATGTAGTGGGTTGCTTAAAGGGTATGCCCTATTACGAGTTTGGAATGTCATATTGTTCGCATTCATGTTGAAAGTTTTGGCATTAATTTGATGTTGGCTGCCAACCAGACACAACCCTTTCTCCTGGTTGGGGACCAACAACGAGGGCATAAAACTCTCACAAGCAAACTGTAGCAGATTTTTATGTAGGTTTATGTAGGTCGATCCCAATCAAGCTCTATCTCATAATATATTACATGGGTTTATTACAATCATACATATATGCGTGTGTGTGTGAGAGAGAGAGAGAGAGACATGGGTTGATATGTGTGTGTGTGTGTGTGTGTGTGTGTGTGTGTGTGTGTTATTTTAATTAAAAAAATATTTGTGGTTCTCTCTCTCTCTCTCTGTATGTCACTTGAATGCTCGAGTCCTTTAGTATTTGTTTGATTAAGATCCATTGGCTCTGTTTGAAGGTTTATTTATTAAATCTTCTTGCATATGGTTGATCCTTGGTTTGATCTATCAATAATGCTTTTTATGGATCCATTGACCAACCCATAAAGTACTCACGTTGGATTACTTTACTCTCTTCAGGAGTCATTCTTTTGATGTTTAGAGTGGATATGTACGCTTGTACCTATGCATGAATTTTCTGTACATGTTCTTTAAATACTTTTTAACTGAAAATCGTGAATTGGCTTATCAACCTAAACAAGTTGCTCTTCATCCTCCTTCTCTTCTCTGCTAACTCATGTGCTTTCATTTGATAGCACGTCTAAGTGACTAGTGACATTATGCAGTTTCATAGAGGGAGGTGGTGGTCAATGCATATAGTCATAATATTCATAGGTGGTAGGTGGACAAGGGTGATAATCTGTGCACCCTAGTTTTGAATCACTTAATTGTTATCGGCAATCATGATGAACATAGGAGTTCAAATAGGAGTATTTGTATGAATTGCAAGAACATCATCCTCTCGCCATCTCAACAATGAATGAAAGCTATAGATTGGATTTGGAATTTTTATTTATGCTCTCTCTCTCTCTCTCTCTCTCTCTCTCTCTCTCTCTCTCTCTCGTGGGGATGAAATAGGGTTTGGAGAACGTGGGAATTTATGTCAGGGAAATATGTCATTTTGACAATTGAGTATTTGTGGGGTTGAAGATTTTGCAAGATTGGGTTTTAGGGTTTGGAAAATTTGGGGATTTTGACACAATTGCAATGTTGGGTTAAGAAACTTGGGAAAGTTAGGGTATTGAATGGGAAAATTTGGGGGTTTTTCTAAATTATGGTTTTGGATGAAGGAAATTGACATTTGACAACATTTGCATCTCTATAAAAAGGGACATTTGCAAACCTTGGGAATGAATATAATTTTTAGGATTGGGAAAAAAGGTTTGACGATGGTGAAGACCAAGAGTTGTGCTAGTTAGGAATGAGTTGGTACTAGTTAAAGCCTTTGAATGGGCAAGGGAGGATGTGGTTGGAGGTTGTAAGAAAAGGCTTGATGACCTATGGTCTAATGGAAGTTATGGCCCTCGAGAGAGTGGTATGGAGGAAAATGATTCATCTCTTTGATCCCAAATGGTTGGGAAAAGTCTTAGATGATGATGATGTTTGATGATGGCAAAGAATTGTGAAATAGGAAAAGGAATGAGAAAGAAGTGAAATCCCAACAAGTGAAACTTGCTCGCATATTAAAACTGATGCAGCCAAATTGAATAGGGAGAGCTCGATTTAGATACGTGTCATTTTCTTGAAACTGAAATCACAAAGTTTCCTCACAAGTATACAAAAGGAATTAAGGGTTGCATTGATATCCAACAGAATGCTTGCCACTATGTTAGTAATCCCAGTCCTCCACTCTTCTATTGTAGGCAATATGTGCCAAAAGGAATGCAACTTCTGTTTTAAACCCAAAGAACATGATTTTATCCACATATCCATCATAGTTTCTAGAAAAAATGAGTCTTTTACATGCTTTCATACTCTATATTCTCAAAGCAACCCTAAGATAATTTGAGCCATCTATTGCTTCTTAATAGCCATTTATTTCACTAAAATATTTTAAATGACCGAAATACTCTTGAATCGTATTACAACCATATAAGTTTACCAAACCCTCCTCTCTCTACAGAGTCTCCACAACTTGGAAAGCATATTTGAGCCTCAAGAGCTCCGTCTTGGTCGGCCTCTCCTTCTCATTGGGAGTCGTGACTTAGATTAGATTCTGTCTAGATAACTGGATCCTAGATAGACCTCTCCAATGTGCTTTTCCAACTTTGGCTAGAGTCTCCTCAAACCATTCCATTCTAGTCTCTAATTGTTTTTCCCCCATTGGCTTAGGAATTTGGAGCCCTCCTAGTCGAAGAGCCTTATCCGTGGAAGAGACTGACACCTTTCTAGACCATCTTCATCTGCTACATGGGGTTAGTGCAAATATTGGGCAAAATGACGGCTAGTGCTTGTACCAGAGTGAATAGAATTAGTAGTTTGGTAGTAGATGGTTCTATGACGGAGGATAAGGATAGGGTTCGGAACTCCATTGTCTCATTCTATAAAAAATTGTTATCTTGTTATGATTTGTCCAGATTGCGATTGGAAAATTTAGCTTTTTCTTAGCTATCTTCCCAGCATTCTTTCTCTTGAAACGTCATTTCTAGTAGACGAGGTTAAAGAGTTTCTTGATTCTCTGTGTGGGGAAATGGTGCCCCAGCCTGGATGGTTTTCCTTTGAGTTTTTTCTTTCTAGTTTTTTTGGCCAGTGATTAATAACGACGTTATGGACTTCATGGTAGAATTCTTTGAGTGAAGTCGTCTTTCAAAAGAACTTGGGGTGAACTTTATTACTTTGATCCCTAAGATAGAGGGTGTGGAGTCTCCTTAGGATTTTAGGCCGATAAGTCTAATTGGTAGTCCTTATAAAATCATTGCCAAAGTTCTAGCCTCGAGATTCAAAAGACTGCTTTCCCAAGTTATTTTGTAGAACCAAAGCGCCTTTATAGCAGATAGGCAGATTTTAGATTTGGCCCTTATTGCCCATGAATATATTGACTCCAGGCATAGGGAGGAGAGTAGTGGGGAGGCTTACGATGATGTTGACTGTGAAGTTTTGGATTACATGCTTGGTAGGATTGGATGTGGTTCCAAGTTGAGGGGGTGGATCCAAGCCTATATTTGCTCGCCTTATTTCACCATCTTGATAAATGGAGCTCCAAGTGGTTTCTTTAAATTGTCTCACCGGATTAGACAAGGGGACTCTTTATCTCCTTATCTTTTTGTTGTGGTGGGGGAGGCCTTTAGTGGAATTCTTCAAAGAGTAGAGGGGAATGGGTTGTTCTTTGGTTTTAGAGTGTCTAGTGTGGGGATGCAAGTTTCCCATCTTCAATTTGCAGACTATACAATTCTTTTTGTGATGTGGATAGAACTTCGATTGATAATCTTAGTAAAGTTGTGGTGTGCGTGGAAGTAGTTTTAGGTTTAAATGTAAATGATAAGAACTCCTTGGGATTCATGTGGATCGTGATCGAGGGAGCTAGCTGAAGTATTTGGGTGTAAAGCGGCCTAGTTTCCTTCGTATTTGGGGCTTCAGTTATGCATTGGGAAATTGATGAAATACTTGTGGGATGAAGTTTTTGAAAGAGTTGAAAGCAAGCTTTCTTCTTGGAAGGGTCGGGATATTTTGTTAGGAGGGCGGATATCTCTTATCAAGGATGTTCTCTCAAACTTGCTAGTTTACTTTTTGCTCTTTTCTAGTGCCCCCAATTGGTATTGGATAGAATAGATAAATTAGGAAGGCATTTTTTCTGGAAAGGCTTGAATGAGAAGAGGAAATTCAATCTTCTTAGATGGGAGCAAGTTCGTAAGCCAGTCAAGGAAGGAGGGGCAAGCGTGAAGGATCTCGCTCTTATGAATTTAGGCCTTCTTGGTAAATGCATTGAAGATTCGGAACAGAGTCTAGAAAGTTGTGGAGGGAACTTCTAGTCTCCAATTATGGCATGTAGCCTAGTGAGTGGTGCATCAAGACCTAGTCTCTTTATAGAGCGTCTAATGTTTGGAGCGCACTTATTATGATAGAACAAAAGGTCTCGTGAAGGGGTGTCCTTTTCGTTGGGAAAAGGGAACCACATTCATTTTCGGATGGATGCTTGCTGCGGAGATCATCCGTTGATAGTGCTTTTTCCTAGAATTGCTAATTTAACTATTGATCTCTTGGTTCATGTGGACAGTTGTTATTCGTTTGTTGGGGGTTGTGTGGTGTGGTCCTCTACTTCAGCACCTTAATGTCTTTGTGCCCTTGGTGTTCGTTGAAGATTCCATGGTTTGGAAGGAGCATAGCTTGAGTTCTTTCTTGATCAAATTGTTCTACAATTTCTTGTCCGAGCCTTTAAGTGGGAACTCTTTCTGGTTTCATCATTGGTCTTATGGCATTCCTCCTCGTGTAGTGGCATTCGTTTGGCTCGTGGGTAGAATCTAGATCCTAACCATTGATAACCTGCAAAAGAGATCCTTGATTCTTCCGAACATTTGCTTGATGTGTGTGAATGACGTGGAGTCGGTAGCAAGGTAACGGCCACCACTGTTACCTTTACGATACGGGTTGTAACGGCTGTTATGGCCCCAGTAATGGCCGTTACGGTCTCTCTCTCTCTCTCTTTTTAAATTGAAAAAAAATCCTGAAAAACCTGTAGTTGCTCCGTAATGTTGATTAAAAAGTATGTAAAACTTGTATTTTCCTCGTAACAGAAAATTATGGCGCTATTATGGCCTTTATAGGAGACGTAACGTGCTGTTAACGGCAATTACTGGTCATTTTTTCCTATAACGCGTGTTACGGCTGTTACGACCCTGTATCGTGTAATGGTTGCCATCGTTACCTTTACGTAGCGGCCTTTACGACCCCCGTAGCGACCTTTATGGCACTCGGTAGATTACCTTTTCATCCATTGCCCTTTTGCATCTTCGATATGGGATCACTTTTTTCTCTTCCTGGTATCTAGGGCTATGCCAAATTCAGTTGCGGATCTTCTCTAGGCCTTGCATGGAATCGGCTTGGGAAAGGCTTTAAATGTGGTTTGGAGGTTGGTGGCTATGGGAATACTTTGGTTCATCTGGAAGGAACCGAATAGTTGTACTTTCGACAAGGCCTCGTTTGAGGAGGGATCATTTGTAGAGTCAAATGTATGGTGGTGGAATGGTTGCTTATGTTGAAGTAGCAAAATGCGTAGATTTGTCCAGCTTTTTACTTTTGTTTTGGTTTGTATTCTTTTGCCACCTTGAGGTGGTTCTTTTAATAAAAAATTATGTTCTCTTTAAAAAAAAAAAAAAAAAAAGAAAAGAAAAGAAAAGAAAAGAAAAAAAATGCTGGGGATTGACCCACAGATTGGTGGAGGTTTTTGGATTTTTTGAATATAGTTGCATCATTTCTGTTAAACAACACTTACTTTAGGACCCTAGATAAAGGAAACTTATTCTGTGCACTTGTTTTTTTGGTGATATTTTTATTTTTGTGCGACATCTTTTTTAGCATCAGCCGAGGTTTCATTGAAAAAAACGACCAATTTCCCAATGTTTTCCAAAAGCAATGATACATTATGTGGTGCATCCAATATTTCTCATGCGACACCTGATATGTTTCCATATTCTAAGGGTGAGATACATGCATCGAGAATGAAAGTGAAAACATTGGTGACATCTGGAATTAACATACCTCTTATTTTCTTTTGAAGGGAGGTAGTGGGTATTGTCCGGATGCTACATGGTGTCAAGCCTAATTAATAAAATACCTCCCTCTTTGGTCTATCCAAGGTCAAATATTCTTTGATTCCTTAATTGTGGGGAGCGCTCTCTCTCTCTCTCTCTTGTTTTGTTAACGGCATAGTTGCCATTATATTGTAGTATAAATAACTGAAGAAGGCTATATGCTCTTCTGGTTGTTATGACATGTCTAAATTTGAGCTATTAGTTTTGATTTGTTTTTGATAATCTGTTTGCTTTTTTGGTCCTTATTATGCACACGTTTACTCTTTAGCATTTGTCTACTTTTCAGTTGATAGCTTATATAAAATCATGAATCGATGAACTTTCTCTAATAACTGAACAAAATCATTATTTTTCTACCCATCCTCCGTTGTGTTAGGTGCAATTATTACTCCATGCATGGTTTCATTCCAGGGAAACACCCACCTAATTAATCGTTGTCTGCACCTTTCTTTTATTATTTACATTCCTTTCGTCATCTTTTATGATCTAGTTGTATAAACTTCCTGTAGATGTCTTATTGTCACCCGAAACATAAAACTTCCTGTACATGTCTTATTGTAATCTGCAACAAGTTAATCTGGATGCCCATACTTATTGTATTTCAGAAACTGGATGTGTTGCGTGAGGGTTCTCCACTGCTTATAGAAAGTGAGAACATGCCCAAGGACTCTCCTTCTTCTGCTCAGTCTGTTTCGACTGATCCATCGTATGATTTTAAACATGGAAGATCCTCTAGCAAGTGGATTGAAGAGCAATCCTCAGTCATCAGTTCAGTCACTGAGTCAACTCAAGCTGGTGAAATTATTAGTGGGAGTGCCGCCAGTCTCAGGTTGCCAACAGTATGTTTCTTCTAACCATGGTTTAATAAACAATAGCTAGTGTTTACTTGTTCAGTTGTGTCATGCTTAAATTTTCTTTTTACTGTAGGTATACAACTGCACATAAAATAATGCATGATGCTCCTTTAGTCGTGTGAGTTTAAACCAATGTTTAATTGATTGGCATCTACTTGGAAAATTGTTTGCATATTTTGTGTATGAATCATCCGATTTTTTTTATAAAAAAATGTAAATAATCTTTTATTATTTTTATATTTTTTTTATTGACAACATGGATACTGTCCTGGGAAGCACCCTCTAGATTGACAAGTTTTTCCTCCATTTTAGAGCCTCATGGGGTTTTTTTCATTTATTTATTACCATTTCTAGGGACACACCCATCCAAACTCAGGAGGGTAATTTCAGTTGCTTCGATAGGCTTGACATGTTGGATTTTTGGAAAACCTTACCATGACATTCATTTCAGTTCATGTAGAAAGAAAAGAGAAAAGGATGTCAGGGAGTTCTTTTTGTTTCTTTCGAAACTCAATGGAAAACATCAGTGATCCTTACAGGATGGCTGTATGCTTTTTTAAAACAGCCGTGTGACAGTGCCCACTGTTACCATTACATAACTATTTTTGAATACCATGCATCACACCCCATTAGCCTAATTTCATTGCTTATTGGTGGAATATTTATTGCTGAGAGTGGATAAATTTTGACTCTTATCAAATTATTTATATTTGTTTGTTTGGTTTATTTATTTATTTATTTATTTTTTGTTTTGTTTTTGTTTTTGGAGTGCAGGTTGGGATAACAAGGTCAGATCAAATGGATCTGCTTGTGGAACAGGTTAAGATGCTTGCAGGCGAGATTGCATTCAGCACTAGTACTCTCAAACGTTTAGTTGAACAGTCTGTAAATGTTCCGGACGGCTCTCAGATTCAAGTATAGATTTCTTCTCTTCATATAAATGCTATGTTATTGTACATGCTGAAGCAGGTTAAATAATCTCTGCAGTTAAAATTTTGCAAGTGAGAATGGAATGTCGTGAACAATGAGACAATAACATTATCACATTTTTGATCCAAAATAGTCATGGTGGATCCGTCATTCCTCACGTTAGGAAGCCACTCAACTGAACCCATTCTTATCTTGGGCAGTCTTGCTTATATCTGTACCTTCTTTTCTGATAAAGTTCTTTAAGGGCCTGTTTGAAGTGCGGGATTAAATGGTATTGAATTGCATTAGGTGGAATTAACATCAGTATTGCACCATGATTGTATGTCTGGAAATACCATGGTATTTCGACCGTCCAATCCCATGTTTGGAATCAAATTCTTCTTTCGGGGAAAACACTGTATTAAGTGATAGTTGTGTTTGGTGGACCATGGAATTGTAATCAGTAGACCAGATTTCACGACTGATTGCAGTCACCTATATGCATGTGCAACTAGATTTGTGTCTTGTAAAGGGCTCATATGGATGGAAGGCGTGGATAAAGCGCATGCATTAATGTGGGGCTCACAGATGTAGCGGATTTCGAAATCCCACTGTATCTCCTGCTGGGAATGGATGATATGATACTTGGATTAATCCAATCCTTCTCATCTTTTCTAACTGCTGGATGGAATTTACATTGCATCTAATGCAATTCCATACCACCTAATCCCACTTGATACCGTCCCAAAACAGGCCCTAAGTTCAGCGGAGACGAGCAGATCCCTTGATGTTTCTTCTCTGCCTATTCTTAGACTACAGAACCTTAATGATGCATATGTGCATCTTGTACTTGGCATATTCAGGACATCACAAATGCCCAAGAGCTTGTCAAAGTATGTTGGAATGAAACAGTTGTGTGTAGATACTCATGCATCTATCTTGCTTTGTCACCACCTTGGAACTTGGAAGCACATAAGTTAATTATATGCATTCATGCTGATTGCCAGATAGAAATCTGTTCCATGTCACTTGCAGTTGGCAATTATCCCTCTATCTTTGAGTTTCTACTGTAACTTGTTTTGGATTATGCCATTCAAAAAAAAATAAAATAAAAATAAAAAAAATCTTTTGTATCATTCTGTGAATTCATTCTGTTAATCTGCAATAAGACCAGCTTTGAAAATGGGGATTATTATTTCATACATGTTGTTTCTTGTTCCAACATCGGCCATGTCAATTCAATTGTTTGCAAGTCAAGATGGTGTCAGAATTCACCAGATTATGTTTCCAAATGCTCAGCTACTTCAATTACAGACAAACTGCAAAAGTAAACTGTGGTTGTTTGCTTATGTACATAGTAGAAGGACAAGCAAAATTTTAGCCTGACCTGTGCAGTTAATCCTCAGAGGAAACCATTATTCAGCGATGACATAATTGCTTATCATGCTTGTTGTATCTTAGGTATTTGTTTTTAAGGCTTGCTGTGTTGTTATAGTAATTTTTGCGAACACAGATTCAAAACTTGGAATGTGAAATACAAGAGAAACGGCGGCAAATGAGGGCTTTAGAGAAACGCATCATGGAAAGTGGTGAGGCTTCAATGGCCAATGCTTCCATGGTTGATATGCATCAGGTAATTTGATTTTCATTTTTTCTTTTTGTCTTTATGTTAACAATCCTCTTCATTTTTATGTGGTGTTAGTTTCTTCATTTCATTGATGAACCAATTCTTGTTGAGTTTGCAAAACAGACGGTCATGAAGTTGATGACTCAGTGCAATGAGAAGGGTTTTGAGCTAGAGGTGAATTCCTATTCCTGCAAAATCTCTTTTTACTGGACACTGCAAGAGGAAAACATGATACAGCTGCATGATGTGAATTCTGATTCGCATTAAATCACTTGCTAGCTTTCTTTAGTGGTAGTATGATTATGTTACTGATATCTGCAAATGGTAGGAAACCACCTTTTCTTGTATGTGTTGGATCCGATCTATCATTGCATTAAATCCTGTGAGCTAATGGGTGCAGATAAAGTCAGCAGACAATCGTATCCTCCAAGAGCAGCTTCAGAACAAGGTAGATAAATGGAATGTTCTTCTCGTCTTTCTGATTTAAATAGGTGTACCATCTTAGAAAAGCTATTGCATTTTAGGTTTCTCGTTGCAGTAATTTTATTTGCATAGATGGGTTGTTAGATGCCCATCTTTTATAAAGGTTCATCCCTTTATCCTTTTCCCTATGTTCTTTTTCAAAACTTGACAAATGTTAATTGTTGCAGTGTTCAGAGAACAAAGTGTTGCAAGAAAAAGTGCTCCTTTTGCAGAAACAGCTGAGTTCAGTCACGGGTGACAATTTGTCACCATCCTCTGAACAGCTTGTGACAGAAGAATATGTTGCTGAGTTGAAAAAAAAAATTCAGTCTCAGGTGATTACTATGCCAGCATTTTAATGCACACACAGAGACATGTGCCCACCCACACATACATTTTGAATGGTTGGATCCATATATTTCATATTTTAAAAAGTTGCTGGAGGTAGATGCCGCTAGTCCCAGTCAAGTTAATTCTCTGCTAACTGCTGCTGTCTTAGTTTAATGTCCTTCAGTGGCTGTAGTTCAATCCAAGCTTGTCATGGTTTGACGAAGTGTGCTGGATGGTCTTACTTTTCCTGCAACATTTTCACAACTGCATGTTAATATTCACAGATGATGGTGGAAAGTAAAAGACTCTCAGTGAAATGCTCCGTGAGAAGGGCGTGTCACTGCTTTGAAACCCTTTCGGGTTGACATGTTCAACACTCTTGCATTTTTAATTATCATTGTCTTTGATTTTTGGGATGCCTTTTACTTGCAAATAATTGATAATTTATTATTATTATTTAATATATATTTTTAAAATATAAATAATTACAGCATACCATCAAAATAAATTCATTTTTGTACGTTCATGTTGGCACATATAAGATGTTTGGAAGTGTATGGGAGATACTAGGTTATTTTGGTTGAGAAAGTTGTTCAACAAGATTGTAAGATCGAAGAAAATGCTAGATGAATGGAAGACATGTACCGTGGTACATACTTGCAAAGGGGATAGCTGCACTAACTATTGTGGTATTGAACTTTTGACTCATACTATGAAGCTTTGGAAGAGGGTATTAGAAAATCAGTTATGTTTCATGTCTAGGAGGTCAACCATTGAGGTTATTTTCCTACTTAGACAAATTGATAGAGAAATATATGGAGAGGGGCAAGTTATTAAAAAATGGTTACATAACGGGAACAGTTCATTATGGGCCTGATACTTGTTTTCTTAAAATTAAAAGAAGAGAAAAAGAAGTAAAGAATAGAAAAATAGAATGCCGTTATGGCCCATAGCATTCCTCTTCTTTGCAAGGTTGGTCCATGTGATGGTTTCTCAACCTTTAGGTCAAAGGTTCAAGGAGTGGTACCATCATCTTCAAAGAGCCACTTGTACTTAGTATTGAATACCTTGGAGTGGAGAGAGGATCTCCACATGGTCTTTATTGACTTATAGAAAGCTTATAATAGTGTACCTAGAGAGTTAATCTAGAGGATGTTGAGAAAGAAAGGATTTTCAAGAGGATATATTGACATTATTAAGGATATGAATGAGAAAGCAGTAACAATGTGGGGGCCACCAGTGGAGAGACAAGTGAATTCCCAGTTACCGCAGGCTTGCTCCTGGAGTCGATATTGAGCCCAAAATTTTTTGCATTGGTTATGAACAAGTTAACGAGGCATTTGTAGGAAGACATCCTATGGTGTATGTTGTTTCGAAATGACATAGTTTTGATTGACACGATGTAAATACAAAGCTAGATTAACAGATTTAAAATTATTCGGACTAAAACGGAGTACGAAGTCAAGGTATTAATGGTGGCTTTAACCGTCACGCCCATTACCGATACGGGTATCAGTTGTAACAGCCAATATGGGGGTGTGATGACCCTCATAACGGTTGATTTTTTTTTTTTTTTGGGTGCCAAAAAAAATATGAAAAAATATTTAGAAAATCTAAAATAATGTAAATATTTCAAATATGTGTGCATTTAATTTTTTTTAATTTTTTTTTTTTTTAACGTTTGTGATATAGTAGTCTACTCTTTGGTAAGAGTGTTATACTTGGTTGTTTGGTGAATTTATGAACATGGTTGTGTCTCTAATATTTACACATCACAATCAATCATTAGAATTAGAAATAAAAAGGCATAAATACCATTTTTTTTTTCAATTTTTTGAAAAAAAAGCCTATCGGAGCTTCTATTCACCAAAATCGCTTCAATTTACGGTTTTATTCCTAAAAACTATATTAAGAGTGGTCAAATCTGCTGTAGAATAATTTAGGAAATTTTTTAAATGAGAAAAGTGAAAAAAAATGAGCAGGAAAATGGATTTAAATAGAAAAAAGTGGCCATTTTTAGATCGTTACGGGAATAACGGTCGTTATGCCCTATAACGGCCATTACGACACCTATAATGGGCGATAAGGTCCCAAAAAACCATCATTTTTCACCACAAATCGTGTAACAATCACGACCGTTACTATACATATCGGCCTTTATGACTGTATCGTAATGAATACGTAATGCCTTGTAAGCAGTGCAATTTTACTAACAGTAGAGTGGAAATGAGGAATTAGTTATGATTAGTGTTTCAAATAGCTACACTATGTAGTGTGTATCTGATGCTAAGTAGCGTAGCTTAGCCTTAACGCTATGTAGCTCATGAAGATAGCTTCAGTCACGTGTAGCCTATGCTAGAAGATAATTAGCATATGCTACTTTCTACACGCTAGGTAGCTCACATTACAAGTTACTTTTCACTACAATATTAAAATCAATAATGTTTTCAATGATTTGTTACATTTTTATATTTTCAATAAAAATTAGATAATCTTTTCAATACCTCGACTTTTGGCTGATATCAATCTAGCTCTTCTTGGTAAGTTGGTTTGGAGATTTGGTCGTAAAGCGGGAAAGCTTTGGAGGGAGATTGTAGCTCGCAAGTATGGCACATAGGTGGGTGAGTGGTTTGTGAAGAGATCCTCCTTATATAAAGCCTCTTGCATGTGGAAGGCAGTTGTAGCAACATATCATTTGGTGCTCAAAGGGATTGTTTTTGTGCTTGGTAATGGTCAGCGCATTCGGTTTTGGGTGGATATTTGGTGTGGTGACAGGGCACTCCAAGATCATTTTCCTAGAGTGGCCTCTTGCTCCTAACTTGTTCATTTCAGTGGCAGGTTGTTTCCCTTTTGGGGAGGAGTTGCGGTTTGGAACTGCCTTGTCCTTTGTTGAAGAAATATGATGGATGAAGAGATTGTTGAGTTTGTTGGTTTGTTGTACGGCATGCCCTTCTCCTCATGAAGGGGATTTGATGGTTTGGACAACGCATAGCTCGAGATGGTTCTCATATGTTCACTCTTTAGCTTCTGCCTCATTCTTCTGATTCTCCTCATATGTTCTACCAATGGTTTAACAATTCTAAAATCAATTCAGATTACAAAATTCCAAAGTACATTAATGATGAGCACTACTTTCACATAAACTCTAGTACTTGGTAAACATCATAATCAAGTTTAGAGCACTAATCCTATAACTAGAAAAATTCTAAACATTGATTTCCATGGGTGCATAGTGAAATCTGGACTTAACCAAAGGTTTAGCTATCTACTTTCATGATAACATTGATAATCAAAAGAGTACTTAAGATACCTAAAGCCTAAACCAGAATTTGCCTTACAGTTTAACACTCTATTCTTCCTGCTTTTGATTTTTCCATCGATGGCTTTCACACTATTTTTCAAGCTCTTTTTTTTTTTTTTTTTTTCTACAACAGTCCTTTCATGAACAATTTCCAATAGGTAGCCCTTTTCGATGACAACCGTTTTCTAGCTGGGTATTACTTTTTTTTTTGTCCAATTCTTTTCATTGAACATGATGGACAAATTCTCTAGGCTTGGTTTCTATCATTCTCAATAATCATCAAATTAACAGTTCAATATCAAACTTAAGACTTTAGAGATGTAAGCTAGATGTGACATGTGAATTACACGACTTAATCAACGTTTAAAGTTTTTTTCGCTGGGTATTACTATTACCTTTTTTTTGTCAAATTCTTTTCATTGAACATTATGGACAAATTCCCTAAGCTTGGTTTTTTTCATTCTCAATAATCATCAAATCAACAGTTCAATATCAAACTTAAGACTTTAGAGATGTAAGTTAGATGTGACATGTGAATTACATGGCTTAATCAATGTTTAAACTTTCAAATCTAAGATTAAAAACTTCTAACTCAACTTTGAAATCTATAAAAAAACTAGAATCTAGGCTTAAAAAATCCTCAACATTAAGTATATTATCATTTTAATATCTAGATTATCTTTAAATTTACTTAAATTCATGGGAAAATTCCAAAAATTTTGAAATTTTTTTAGCTCAAATATAAAAAATCAGCACAAATCCGAAGAATTTCCAAAGGAAACCTATCCCACAACCTAAATTCTACATTGTTTTCAATGTATAAATAACAATTAAAATAATGAGTAATGAAAAGTAGCTAAAAGGCGATAACATATAAGTACTAATACGAATTTCCTATCAATTAGTGTTTCAACAACTAAACTAAACTAATAAAGTAAACTAATCCTAAGAAAGCAGTAAACTCCTAATTCTTAACTATCAATCATCCAAAGATAGGTTTTTCCTCTGTCAAGTATCTCGATAAATTTCTCAATAGGCTTTTCAACAAGATCGTCTATAAACCTACTTTATAATAAGTTTGGATGTCTTGAAACGTGATCGTCTAGAGAAATCTGTGCACCTCTTTAAAATTGTTCTTTTTATTGTTGTGAGGTGTCCAAAAAATATATGATTCACCTGTGATAGAAAAATTTTCAATATTAGTGGACCATGGTGAACAAGAGACTACAAATAGTTGAATAATAGAAACATTCTCCTTAGGCAGTGTAGTCTCAGCAAAATCCGAAGTTTCAAACTTCGGTTTAGATTCCTGTTCCTCCACCTTTAATGATAAACATTCAGAATTGGTGTAAGGGAGCTTTTCAAAACAATTTTCTTCCCGGTCAGTGTCAGGTACCAGGGTACAGTCCCGTAAGGCATTCACTATGTCTCTAATAATAAAAACGTCTGAATCTGCAAAGTGTGCCAAACATACTTCTAGAGGTTTGGGAAATTTAATTAGTAGATGCTCATCATCTTCAAATGTATCAATCAAATTCACCTTATGGATCCACATCCTCATCCTCTTGCGGCTTGTGCAAATTAATCACGTTTAGCTTTAAGCTTATATTCCCAACGGATATTTTCATGATTTCATTCCGTCAATTGATTATAGCATTAGCAGTAACTAGGAATAGTTGGCCCAGAATGACACGGATTTGAGTGCTCGCATTTATAATCGGGTGTGTATCCAAGAAGATAAAGTCTGCTAGGTAGTAGAACCTGTCAACTTGGACCAACACATCTTCACCCACTCTTGGTATTTTAGTCGAGCGGTCAACCAATTATAACATTGTATTGGTGAGTTTTAACTCACAGGGGCTCAATTGCTTGTATACCTAGTATGGTATCAAATTAACACTCGCCTTGAAATCTAAAAGTGCTTTATCAACTCTTAAGTTTCCATTTATACATGAAATTGTAGGATTTCCGGGATCATTGTATTTTGATTAATAATTGCACTCACCTGTTTTGTCGAGAAGGCTTTCTTATGTACGTTCAACTTATGCTTTACTATACAGATCCTTTTGAAATTTGGCATAAGATGGAAACTGTCTAATTGCATCCAATAATGGGATGCTGATCTTGACTTGTTGGAAAACCTCTAAAATATCCTAATTTTCACTTGGCCGTTTTGCTGGGAAACAGGGCCGCAGACTTGTATTCATGCACCAAATCTTTTGTCATGTGGAGCATTGCTAGATTCACCATTATCCTTCACATCTCCGGATTCCTCAGGTTTCTCAACCTTCTTAGGAATTTCTTTGTTAATCTCTTTGCCACTTCTTAAGGTGGTGATGGATTTAACATTTTTTACATGTTTGGCTGAAGAATTGGGCTCACTTATATCAAATTGTCCCTTGGGGTTAGGCTGAGGTTGGGCCGAAAAGAAACTTTTATCCTTAACACTTAGATGTGTCTAAATTCTTCCAACCGAAGTTTTAAGTTCATTTATGGCATGCATTTTCCCTTGCATGAATGCATTCAACGCATCCCCGAGGGTTCTCTTTGGTGGGGGTCCAGTAGATGGTCCTTGGGAAGTATTGGGTGCAACTGAAATTTGGATGATTCCGCTGATTATGAGTGTATGTGTTAAAATTTGGTGCACTGAAGGGGCGCTAATACGTGTTCATAGCATTCACTTGAGCATGCAACACCTCCTTAAAAGCGGGGATTGTAGGTCAATCCTTAGGTGAGCATCGCTTTCGCAAATACCACATACAGTTTCAAAGACTTCAATGGGTTGGGTCGCTTCCTTCTTAAGTTCTAAGGCTTCAATCTTCCTTGTGAGATCCGTTAACCTTATACTAACATCGTCCTTATCTTTGAGCACATGTATTCCCTTCTCCTTCGGCACTGCCTTGGGATTACTAGCTTGGTTGGATGTGCCCCATGATTGGGCGTTTTCAGCTAGCATGTCAACTTAATCCTAGGCATCATCTGGATCCTTGCTCATAAATTCGCTGTTACACATCATTTCTATGAATTGGCGTATGTTTGAACTCAGTTCATTATAGAAAGAGCTAATCATTGGCCAAAGTTCTTAGCTATGGTGTGGCAAGCAAGAAGTAAGTTCTTGAACCGTTCCAAACGCTGGAAAAAAGTTTCATCTCATTTTTGGGAGAAGTTTATAATGTCATGCCTGAGAGTGTTGGTTTTGTGAATTGGGAAGAACTTTTTAAGGAACTCTCGGGTCATTTCGGCCTATGTGCCAATAGATCTCGACATTAAGGGGTGAAGCCATGCTCTGGCCTTCTCTTTGAGAGAGAATGGAAATAAGTTCAGTCTAATCACATCTGTAAGGATATGTATGAGAAAGCAGTAACAATATGTATAATACATATACACCATGGTGGGGCCCTCAAAGCACCGGCTGTTAGAATGCAGTGGGTGTCCTTAAATAGGGGCTTTCTCGCCATTTAAAAAATATGCTACCCTATATGTATCGATAGGAGATGGTGGCGGTAATAAGGCCAGCGACTTAAAATCATAGGCATTGACATGAAAATAGCTCAAAAGCAGGCACTGATTTGCTGATAGCCTAAAAGGTAGGGGGCCATACAACAATCATAAATTTTGTCATCATCACAGCGGCATAGCCTCGTGGACTCCTATTTCTCCAATTATTCTGATCTAAGGCCCTAACCTCAGTGAACAATCTGTCATATCTCTTCTGACCACCTCAATCCAATTCCCTTTAGGTCTTCTTTTCATCCTTTTAAAGAACTTCAATTGTAATTGATGTTCCCTCATTGGTGCAGATGTCTCCTTTTCACATGACCAAACCAACTCAACCTGCTCTTCATCATTCTCTTATTGGAACTATTTGTAGGCTGCTTTGGATGACTTCAATGCTTCCTACTTATCCATGTTATTTTCATGTCCATTTGATTGCAACACTCAATTGTTGCTCATGTTGCCTTCAAACTGCCTAACACCTGGCTCAATATATCATAGTTGGTCTATGCTATGTTGATACTAGTCAAATTGTATAAGGATCAACTCATGGAACTAGTGACTGTTTCCTAAATGAAACAAACTGTTCAAATCTAGTTTTGTTGTAGATTTCGGCAATGGTAGTGGAGGTGATTAGTTGTGCCTCTACAAACATTTTCAAGTCCGCTTTGTTCTTTACATGTTATTTGTACACAACATTTTTTTGGTCTTTTTTAAGCTAACAATTGGAAATAGCATTTTATTTCCTTGCCTGTTAATATATAGAATATTTGTTCCACTGTACGGTGTTGATCTCCTCCAATCGAATGAATGATTGGAGAACTTTATTACCCATGAATTGTTATTTCTATTGTTAAACTTGGTTTAAAGTATCTTTGTTTCATCAGTCTTTCCTGTTGCGTAGTGCATTCCTATATTTTGATTGCTGTGTTGTGTTTATCTCTGTAAATGATTTATTCTTGTTGATTATTCCCTACAGGAGGTTGAGAATGAGAATCTAAAGCTGGAACATGTTCAGCTTATGGAGGATAACAGTGGACTCCGAGCACAGAATCAGAAGTTGGCTGAAGAAGCGTCTTATGCAAAGGAATTGGCATCTGCTGCTGCTGTTGAACTAAAAAATTTGGCAGGTGAAGTCACCAAGCTTTCCTTGCAGAATGCGAGACAAGCAAAAGAGCTATTGGCCGCTCAGGATATGGCATATTCTAGAGGCCCCCACATGCATATGGGTAGTGGCAATCGGAAGCAATCTGAAAGCAAGATTGATGGTGTTAAACTAGGGAGAAAAGGTCGGCCTCTTAGCAGGGGTGGTGAAACTCCCAGCACAGTTTATGATGATGCTGAGTTCTGGAATCTTGATCCAAATGATATGAAGATGGAGTTACATGCAAGGAAACAGAAAGAAGCTGCTCTGGAGTCTGCTTTAGCTGAGAAAGATCTTGTAGAAGAGGAGTACAGAAAGAAACTTGATGAAGCAAAGAAACGAGAAGCAGCTCTGGAAAATGATTTAGCAGGCATGTGGGTTCTTGTTGCCAAATTGAAGAGAGGAGATGGAGCTTCTCCGGAGGTGAATGCTGATGAGAGGTCATGTCATGGAATAGACCTCGTAAGAGATCTAAAGGAAAATAACTATGATATCAGAGACGTCCTTACAGATAGACAAGTATCAGATGAATTGACAAAGCCTCTTTGTGACGAACGGAATCAAAATGCTGAGTTGGAACCTCTAGTAGTTCGCTTAAAGGTAAGGATATGTCTCAAATTTTCTAACTTGATACGTGTACTAGTTTGTAGAGTAGCATTCTTCTATTTTGCAACTGGCATATCTTTCATTTTCCAATTATTTCACTATATTTGGATTCATTGATTATCTGCAACCTTTTCTCACTATTTATATATTTGTTATACTGATGAGACATTTACTGTTGTGGAATTTATTTTAGTTACTGGTAATAATACACATGCACGCACACTTTCACACACACACACACACACACACACACACACTTACACTTTCTTATTCATGGAATGCATTCAATGAACGTCCTTGATGTTTCATGGGGACCCAGCCATTGTGATTTTTGTAGTGCATGTGTGATTTCTATTATCAAGTACATTATGGCTCATTAGTTTCACCATTGAAACCTTTAAACCAGAGCAAGTTTCCCTCCCTCCCTCTCTCTCTCTCTCTGTGCATGCGTGGGTGTGTGTGCACATGCACTGCAAGTACAAGGTCTTATGTTTGCCCTGAAACTCAACCAACTAAACATATTCAGAAAAGAAAGAAGTAAAAATGGAGTAAAGGCTAAACAAGTATTACCTCATACTTGAAAGGCACTAACAAATTGAGGAAACTCTTAGAAAATTCCAGCAAGTAGATAACCTTTATGATCTTTAAAATTTTTGCAGAACAATTCTTCTTTCTCTTACATCCAGTGTTCGAAATATCGGTATCACATTACGTATTGCATCCTTGGGATACAAATATGTATCGACTATCGCACAGGATATATTGTTTATATCGGGCAATTTATCGCTCTTTTTGGGAAACATGGGAAAACATTGGGAAAATGGTTGAATTTTTCAATGAAACTTCAGTGATTGTTAAAAAAAACCTTAATACAAACTTTTAAATAATAACATCTCAAAAAAGAAGCACACATAATAGGTTTTATTTATATAGGGTCTTAAGATATGCGTTGTGTAATTGAACTAATGCAACTATATGGAAATCGAGTGCATAACATTTAGAGTGTATACGATGATCATTTCATCAAACACTCCTAAACACTTTGAAATTAGTCTCAATTGAGGGCTAGTTGAAGGAAAACTTTGAAAAATATTAATATTTTAATACTTGTTAGTAAATTTTGACTAAAAATGTTTTTTATTTTTTAAAAAATTGACAAAAGCTTAACAAATCAGTAGATAAACCCTCATACATGCTTGATTTCATATTTGGCTTGCAACATTGCAAGCAATTTGAGAGAAATTGGAAAATTTTTCATGTTTTTCCCAATTTCCCCAAATTAGACCACATGCACTCAAATTTTAAAATTAGTATCAATTGACAGCTGGTTAAAGGGAAATTTTGAAAAAACATGGTGATCATGAAGAACAAATGGATATTGAAATCAAAACTCAAACTCCATGATTTTTTCATACAAAACATGAAGAACCAATGGATTTGTAACAAATTAACATTGATTTGATATAATTTAGATCTCGGCAGGTCAGGTTGAGGACAACATTCTGGCCATAGGATGGTCTAATACAGCAAAGAATACATATCCGAATACAAATAAATAATAGATTCTTGTGTCCAATTTTATTTATTTATTTATTTTTATTTTTATTTTTATTTTTTTTAATTTCTGACATTTTCCACATTTCGGTCGTCATCATCATCGTCATCATCATGAAATCCTTTTCTGCCATTCCACTATCAAGGGCTGAGTCTGGACTCTGGAATATTGTTCGTATTCATGTTGGAAGTTATGGCATAAGTTTGATGCTGCTGCCAACCTGACACAACCTCCTTTATCTTGACTGGGTACTAGCAATGAGAGCATAAAACTCCCATTGTGGCGATGAAATTGACTATTACATAGGTTGATCACAATCAGCACTATCTAATAGTCTATTAAATAGGTTGATTCAGTCCAGCGCTATCTAATAGTCTTATTACATAGATTGATTACAATCAATGAGTTATTTTCCACATTTTAATCAGAAAAAAAGTAAAGGAAAAAAAAAGAGTTCACCAATACGATCCAATACATAGCATCCAGTATGCCTTGGGACCCCGCCGATACATTCACCGATACTGATATTCAAAAGTTGGGAGTTGATTGCTTGAGAATTGGTTGATCAGTTACAGTAGCGTTTAATGATTGTTCTGTGGATTTACATTAAAAAGTAGAGTGAGATGAAGCTTTTTGCTCCGTCTGGGTAAATTCGTGCTTGCTGTTCTGTTATCATGGGAACATCAATCAACCAAATCTTGAAGCTGCAAAAGTTTGAACCAAGTTTGATAATCTGATCAGGGATTTTTTCGTTTCTCCCCCTTTTGCTAAAACTCCATTTATGCAGGCTCGGATGCGTGAGATGAAGGAAAAAGAGCTGGAACCGCTAGGGAATGGGGATGCAAATTCTCATGTCTGTAAAGTGTGCTTTGAAGCACCAACAACAGCAATACTTCTCCCATGTCGGCATTTTTGCTGTAAGACATCTTACATCTTTTCTCACTCTATGATTCACATTACACTTTTTTGAAACTGATAGATGATGATGTTTTCCATGCAGTGTGTAAACCTTGTTCACTTGCTTGCTCTGAATGTCCTATTTGCCGCACAAAGATTGATGATAGGATCATTGCTTTCACTTCCTAATCATGTGTAAGCGAAGGTCGCTAGCTAGCATCATGCAGCCTCCTTAATAAACTGGTGGCTCTAGCCATCATAAAATCTAAACTCGCCTTAAACCGAGTCAACTCAGCTGGGTGGATGTTGTTTCAGGCAAGCCAAAACAAGCAGCAAAAGTTTCGGTCTGGCGAGTCGCACTTCCAAACCGAGTTTTAATTCCTTGCTGGCAGCTATAACATCATTAAAGAATTAGAGCTATTGAAGTGCACATTTCTTTTATTTGCTTCAGGGGATAATATGGACCTTCCGACATTTCCTATTTTCCATATTAGTGATACCAGTGTAATTCTTTTATTGATTTCATGTACGTAATTGTTGTCTATAATGGATGTTTCAATATCTTTCTCCCTGAAGGGACTGTAAAATAGGAAAACAAGAAGTGAAGTTTCCGATTTGAATTGTGATCCCTGTTCAGAGAAAAAAAAAAAAGAAGAAGAAAAGGACGAGAGAAATTTCAGCTCCAAAATGGATCTTCCTGTTTAAAGTGTACAAGGAAATGTTTTGTATCTCTTCTCTCCATTGTTGTGTATGTTACAATATCAAGAGAGCTTGAAGTAGGTTGATCATCTATTCAAGTACTTGTTCCTTTTCTACTTCCCTCTTTTAGTTGCAGGTGCATGAATCACCTATTACAGCCATTTATGCTTTTCCTTAAGTTTTTTTTTTTTTCCTTTCCGCTACCAGATTCCATATATTTCCAAGGCCGAATAGTTGTAAGAATGTCTTTTAGGTTAGGTTAACCTAGAAGCATTAGTAGGTGATTCAAACATGTTTATTGCAACATATTGCCTATATATCACTTACAGAAAACCTGTCTAGGTTGTGCAAGGAATTTTGTCCTTAATATGATAAGAAATGGGTTGTGCGGGGTACATACAATGTTTTGAGTTAACATAGAAACGTTTGCCTTCTGTTTCTGTGCCATTGCAGTGGAACATCTGGGCTGTGAAAGGGGTGGATCTTGCCATGATGGTCACCTGGAGTGAAAATTGGAAGTCCATTTATCAGGTGGGCCTGATCACACAATTGATTCTGGACATTGGCTGTTCGTTGGTTTCAACAGTGTAGCCCGCCTGAAGAACCAACCTGATACTTTATTCAGGTGATCTCTATGTTGTGGCCCACCTTTTGCACGGCTTGTATGCTTTACAAGATCGGACGGTGTATGATAATTTCTTAGAAAGAAAGGTCCTTTCATTTGTTCTATTTACATCAAGGGTGGGGTTGTCTACCATGCGGTTTTTAGATAAAATTATAGGGGATTCTTACTGTAATATTCCTAAGGAGGGAATCTAGATTTTATCGAATAATGCCTAGAGAAATCGGAGTTGCCTGAGGGGGGAAATTAGTATTTTCTTTGACAGTTGACACAGTTGAGAATTATGGGTCATCCAATCCATTCAATCTATCCGCCCTACTGTGATGGTCAGATGAACCAAAAATCTGGCTTATGGAAAAATAATGTGGGCCACACTTGATTTTTTTTTTAAAAAATTATATAGTGTGGCCCACCTTTTGAACGAATTTGCTGGGTTGTTTGATCATCAGGGCCCGAGCCCGGCTCATTGACACCCCTACCGCCAGTGTACGTCACTTCCTCTAATTTAGGGGAATCGATGCTTACCTACCATGTGTAGGTCGCTTCTTTTAATGTGAGGGAAACCACTTTACCCCTACCGGCTCATTGACACCCCTACCGCCAGTCCATCAGCGACGTGGATTGTCTACCGACGCTGCCAGTAGCGAGGTGGCTACTAGACAGTGCTCTGTGGGCCCCACTTCCATCTATATTTCAAGATCATTTTAGGACATCAGCCCAAAAATGAGACATCTCATCTGGACCACACCACAAGAAAACAGTGGTGATTGAACGCACACCATTAAGAACTTTGGGGCCACAAAAGTTTTGGCAGAAGCTGATATTTGTTCGTTTCTTTTATCCGGTTCTTGTGACCAAATCAACAGGTTGGATGGCAAATAAGCGTTAAGGGGCCCCCACAAAAGTTTTAGATGAGGTTGATATTGGTGTTTTCACTTCATCAAGGTCCGTGTGACCTAATTTACAGGTTGAATGGCAAATAAGCATTACGCTGGCCCCTAGGAAGTTTTTAATGGTGGATGATCAATCACCACTGTTTCCCGTGGTATGGTACACTTGAGATTTAGATCTGCCTCATTTTTGGGCCCATGCCTTAAAATGATACGGAAAAATGGATGAACGGCATGGATAAACATACATCTTGGTGGGGTACACAGCACCGTCCAATAGCTACTGGCTACTGATAGCGTTAGTAGGCAATCCGTGTCCATCCATCAGGTAGACCGTCCAGTATTTGGCAGATCCTGAAAATCAGGCTAATTCAACAGTCATGTGGATGACCTAAGGGGCCCATATAAAATTATACCCAAAATCTCTGATTCATGTGGCATGGTCCGCCTGAGTTTCAGATGCAGTGCAAGTTTTTGAAACGGGTGTGTCACACAAATGTATTGTTGACAGTAGATACCGTCAAACATCACCTTGTATTGGAATCTTTTGGGCTAAAATGAGTTTTGCTCTGATTATTATTATTTTTCTTTATCTTTTAATTAGAAATTGAATTTTAAATTCAATACATATACGAATGAGAAGGGGATAGATTTGATGAAATGGATAACCCATGTAGATCCTTTCTACTCTGTAATGGTTAGGCCGACTTCTAGATGTGGACCATCTATCTTCGAGTTTATTTAGAGGTTCCAAAAATCATGTAAATCTTGTCAGATGGATTTGTGTGATTTTTGGTTAATTCTTTGACCGTGATGAGGAACATGAGGATGAATGGGTTAGATGAAATATAAACATCATGGTGGGCCATAGACAAAACTAATGATGAGAGTGGGCATCCTAACCATTAATATAGTGTGGCCTACCTAAGTTATGCACCATCATGATTTTTGGTTCGAGAATGAACATGAGAGGACTTAATTACCTGATGGACCTAATGGATCTAACGAAAGTTTAACACAGCTCTTGGTTAGCAAATGATCCATCGGGTATGCTAGCATGTTCATCTGAATCTGTGTGGAGGCATTATTTGGTAAATTTTAAATTCTATGGGAGTGTTTCAGTAAAAATCCAATATAATTTTATTGCCAAAAAAGAAAAAAAGAAAAAGAAAAGAAAAATTAAAGGAACATGGTGCAATAGAGAAGGCGGTCAACAGAAATACAAACAAAACCTAATGCGCATAATGCTAAACAAAACCTAGACCCAAAGGGTTTTTAAGCCATACATTCAAATCAACTAATCAGAGTATTATTCCTGACGGAGAAGACCTGAGCCGAAAGATTTAATAAAATCCTTAGGCCATGGCAGGAAACCATGATATTTCATGCCAAAACATGGAAAAACCTAAGGGTTTTTTCTTTGATGTATGATTATTGTCGATTGGATGGAAAAGAAAACTGTAAATTCTACCAAATAGGTATTACACTTTTGCATATCTTAGATTTTTTGCACAAGAAGCTAGGCAAGCATCATGATAAGAATATGATATTTTCACTTGCTATCTACATAAGAACTCAAGTAGATTTTGTTTTAATATTTTTTGTATGAAAATCATCGTTGCATAATTATTATTTTTTTGTTTCTTTTCTTTAGGCTTTGCATATTCAAACATGACCTTAGGAATCATCTGATGGCTTGTATTTGGAATGCATTTGAATATAAATTACAATTACAGTAGAGTCAAGGTGATTTGGATTCCCCAGTTATGTTTGACAGCTCCTAATTGGAACACACTTGAATCCAAAATAGAAATGCCTTCAAATTCTGTAGTATATCTACATGAACTTGAATTTGATTACTAAATTAACTCTTGGATCTCAAGTTAGTGTACATATGTATATTCAACGGAGTGATTGTAATAAGGCCATTGAGATACATACATCGATAAATAAAAAAAATGAAGAAATTTTGGGCCTCGAGTTGGCCACAAGCATAAGGATCACAAACTTTTGACTTGCCAATGTTTTTAACTGTCCATTTTCATGACCAATGATTGAAAATTTGAATAATTTTACTGATGCAGCGGATAATTAGATTAATTTAGAGTATTATTAGTATGCCACGTGTATGAAAGATTAGTAGCCTAGTGACACATTTGTTGCACATGTGACTCTCCAACTTTAAAAAGAGTCTAAAAAGGCATTTCACTCTAATTACATTGAAATCATAGTAAAATTATAAGATTTCAAAACACACCAAAGATATCTATTTCATTTACTTTCAAATCTACATTGCCAAATGATTTGGAATCCAAATAAATCAAATGAACCCCTTAGTTTGTAAATGGTTTATCTCTTTGAGGCAAAATGCAATGCACAACACCATCTGGTGTGCATGTGCCAATCATCCATGGTGATGAAAAGATTGGAGAGAGTAGTTCCAATTATATCTTTGTCATTAATCTTCACCAAAACCCTAGCGCTTCCATTAACACACACCTTTGATGCATCCAATGATTCAATTAACAAAGATCAAAGCTATTTGAGACTAATAAAAAATTCATTCCCGGGGGTAGGTCATGCTTAATGATTGGACCTTTTCTAGTATACTCAATGCAAAAAATCCATTTCTCCAGCAACTAATCAGATGATTTGAGATTGATAGAAAATCAAAGTTAGACCCAACATGATTTATGGTCCAATCAATGATCAGACATTTTCTAGCTACTGAATGCAAGCAATTCCTTCTCCTAACCACTAATCGAATTATTAAGATAATCCAATCAAAGTGGAGAGGGTTGGCCAAATAAAGTTGGGCCCATCATAATGTACAATACATATCGATGTTGGGTTTTCTAGTATACTTAATGAGGAAAGTCTATTTATTGGTCCACTAATTGGATCATATCAATGTTGGGTTTTCTGGTATACTTAATGAGAAAGTCTATTTATTGGTCCACTAATTGGATCATATCAATGTTGGGTTTTCTGGTATACTTAATGAGAAAGTCTATTTATTAGTCCACTAATAGGATGGTTAGCATCATTTGATTGAAGTGATTTGAGAGAGATGAACAATTAAAAGTGCGCCCTACAGGATGGACTGCTCATATTTATTTTCACACTTTTCTATCATACTTAACACGGGCCTCATCTATTAGACACAACACGGAGTATTCATTTTCCTTACTACTAATTGATGGTTAGAATCATTTGATTAAAGTGATTTAAGAGGGATGTGCAACTCAAGGTGAGCTTTACATCACAGATAGTCCCTATCAACATCAGACCTCTAAGTACTCAAGATGGCCAATTTTGCCAACTACAAATTAAATGATTATTATCACCTTAACAAAATGATTTGAGAGGGCGGTCAATCAAAGGTGGCCCCGCCAATGAGTGAAATATATTTCATCTCAGGAAGGTTGATGCAAGCAACATTTGGACCAACTTGATCATCGACGCTGATTGGTGGAAGATGTAATCATCGCTCTCAAAGACAGATTTTTGAAGGATTAAGTGTGGAAGATCCCCTTTAATTGGGGTAGATACTAGATAAACTACTTGAGGTAGATACATAGCCTGGATCATTTCTAGTTTATGGTTCATTTGGGGTCATCAAATAAAAAAACATAGATCTTTTGAAGGGATCACATGATCTCACATGCCTTAGGATTGATTTTCAACCCAAAGGTTTGCACGTCAGATCATGGACCCACTTTTGGAGAATAAAATGACATCAAAATGATATACAATTGGTCTTATTTGAAACTTTTTCAAGGAGCTCTAGAATGTAAGAAATTGACATTATATGAGCAAAATACAACTAATTTGGCAGATAACTATCTAAGCAGTGGCGTTTCCATAAATACCTATGCAACTCCACTTCTCTACACTTTCTAGTCCACTGGAGGGTTGTTTGAGCATCCTTTCACATCTCCAAAGTATCAGACTGGGGAAATCAAATTTGTTTTTCATATACATTTTGCAGGAGTTAAATACACATATGGGATAACAAACAATTGTTTGAGATCTTAAAATATAAAGCAGTTTGAAATTGTTTCCTAACTCTAAGGAACAACTAGTTTGAGGGGTTGTTACAATCTGTTACAATCCTATGACTTCTAATATGCCCCCTCAAGATGGAGCTCGAGATAGAAGTCCAATCTTGGATTTGAGATCAAGAAAGCTGGCATGGGGAAGAGGCTTGGTGAGCGCATCAGCAAGTTGATCTGTGAAGGATACATGAGCAGCTCGAAGGACACCATTTTATACTTGGTCCCTGATGAAGTGAAAATTGATGGCAACATGCTTTATTCTAGAGTGAAACACGGGATTGGAGCAGAGCTGGGTAGCACCAACATTGTCAAAGTATAAGATGGGACAACAAGGTAGTTGAACACCAAGGTCAGTTAGGAGATAGAAAAGCCAGTTGAGCTCAGCAGCTGCATTAGCTACTGACCTGTATTCAGCTTCAGTGGAAGATCTTGCAACAGTTTTCTGCTTCTTAGAACTCCAGGAGATTGGATTGCGACCAAGATAGATGACATAAGCACTGGTAGATGGAAAATCAACCCTGTCACCTGCCCAATTTGCGTCTGAATAGGCATGTAGATTCAATGGGGACTGGCGATGTATTTGGAGGTCGTCATTAATAGTTCCACACAGATAGCGTAATAGACGTTTAACAAAGCTCCTATGGTCAGTTGTCGGAGTGTGCATGTATTGAGAGCGCTTGTTAACCGTAAATGCAAGGTCTGGCCTTGTAATCAAGAGATATTGAAGGCTGCCAACAATTGTCCTATACTCTGTGGGATCAGACAAAGGAGAGCCCGATTGTAACATCAGAGGTGGGCTAGTTGGAATGGGAGTTAGCACAGGTTTGGCATCAGTCATATGAGTTCGATACAGAATATCCAGAATGTAACGCCTTTGAGACAGTAAAAGGCCTTGCTGATTTGGGACTACCTCCATACCTAAGAAATAAGATAGCTGTCCAACATCCTTAATTGAAAACCGATGAGCAAGAACATCAACAAAGGAGTCAATCATCTTAGTGTTGTCACCAATGATGATTAAGTCATCCACATATACAAGTATATACATAATATGTCCAGCAGTAGTGAGAACAAATAGTGAGGTATCTGCATGAGAATTCTTTAAGCTAGAGTGAAGAAGGAAAGTGCGAAGTTCATGATACAATTGACTAGGTGCTTGTTTGAGGCCATATATTGCCTTTCGAAGTTTGCAGACATAGGATGGATGATCTTGATCAACAAAACTTGGTGGTTGTTGCATGTAGACATTCTCGGAGAGGTGTCCTTGGAGAAAGGCGTTGTTGACATCAAGTTGGCATAAGGACTAACCACGAGAGACAGCAAGGCTGAGGACAACACGAACTGTGGTTGGTTTTACAACATGGTTGAAAGTGTCTAGGTAATTGACTCCTGGTCTTTGATGAAATACTTTTGCAACCAAACGTGCTTTGAACCTATCAATAGAGCCATCAGAGTTACGTTTAATTTTAAAAATCCATTTACACCCAACTATATTCTGTGTAGAATCAGGTGGAACAAGTTTCCATGTTCCATTTCAAACTAAAGCATCATACTCATCAGACATGGCTTGACGCCACTTTGGATCTATAAGGGCTTTAGTCACGGTTGTTGGTTCAAGGTCGTTGGATTTTGAGAGTTGGGTATGAAGGTTCATCTTAGTTATTGGTTTATGAATGTGGTTCTTGGCTCGGGTGGTCATTGAGTGAGTTGGAAGGGGATGAGTTTCGATTAGGTTAGGAGGAGGTGACATTGGGATATGTAGTGGTAGGGTTGGATTGGTAGGGGATGTCAAGGAAGGTGAGTTTGGGTGGGTGGATTGGGTTGTGTTGGTGGATGGAACTTGTACTGGAGGGTGTGGTGTAGCTGCACATAGAGGTTGTGGAGGGACGATGACTTCAAATGGCATAGTGAGTTGTGGCTGGGAAGAGGGTGAGATAACTCTAATTGGTGCAGGAATCCAAGTGGCGATGGGGTTGGGATGAGGACTAGAGGACGGACCAGATAGTGAAGAGTAGGGAAACTGAGATTCAACAAATTGGATATGTCTAGAGATAGAGTCGTGAGGTTGAAGGGTCAAGGCAGTAGTATGCACTTTGAGTGAGAGAGTACCCAAGGAAAACACATGGCGTGGACCGTGATTCAAATTTGTGTGATGTGTAAGGTCTGAGCCAAGGGTAGCATAAGCAGCCAAAGACCCTTAATTTTGAGTAATTTGGTGTTGTTTGAAAAATTTTGTGGTAGGGTGAGGAGATATTTAAAGTGGGAGTGGGCATTCGATTGATGAGGTAGATGGCTGTGGCAAAGGCATAAGTCTAGAAGGAGAGGGGTAAAGAAGCATGAGTGAGGAGGGCAAGGCTTGTTTCAACTATATGAAGGTGCCTTCTTTCGGAGTAACCATTGTGTACAGGTGTGTGAGGTGGAGTGGTGAGATGAGAGATACCATTGGTTGAAAGAAAATTAGCTAGGGAGATGTACTCACCACCATTGTCCGAGTAGAAGGTTTTGATGGTTGAATCGAAATGTTTTTCTACAATGGCTTTGAATCTTATAAAGACTTCTTTGACATCGGATTTCTGTTTGAGTGGGTAAAACCAGATATATTTAGTGAAGTGATCAATGAAGATTACATAATATTTAAAGCCATTATATCAGAAAATTGGAGAGGTCCAGACATCTGAAAATGTGATTTCAAGAGGTTTAGTAGAGACAATTATAGAGTTGGAGAAAGACAATTTGTGGCTTTTATTGCAAAGACAAGCATTACATGAGAAATCAGGAGATAAAGAGGATGATAAGCCTAAATGATTGCTAGAAATAATATGTTTGAGAATTGGAAAAGCAGGATGTCCTAATCTATGGTGCCAGTCAAAGAAAGTGGTCCTTATTGTGGAGAATGCAATCAGAGGGGAAGAGGATGGCCAATCATAGACACCATCTTTAGTTCGTCCTTTCAACAGTGTTGCCTCGGTTCGAAGTTCCTTCACAAGAAAAGTAGATGGTAAGAACTCTATGGAAACATTGTTAGAATGACAAAATTGTGATATAGAGATTACATTCTTTTTCATAGATGGAACATTGAGAACATTGTTTAATGCAAAGGAATTGTGAAGAGTTTGGAGAGAGGTGGAACCAGTGTGGGTGATGGGAAGATTGGAGCCATCTCCGATCATGATGTCATCAGTGCTAATGTATGGAGCATGCAAGGAGAGGTTGCTCAGATCAGATGTGACATGGTGTGATGCACCACTGTCCAAAAGCTAGGATGGCAGGGTGGAAGGATTGATGGCAAGGTGAGCTTGTGGTTGCCATGGTGTGCCTTGTTGGGAAGAGCTGGATGTGGGGAAGTGTGAACTGGGACAAGGCGGAATGAAGGACACCGTTTGGCAGTGTGACCCTGAATCCCAAAAATTTGGCAGTGACCAAGGTATGGTCTGGGAGGAGGACGAGGGCCTTGTGATGAATGTGGTCCAGCATTAGTTGTAGCAGGTGGGCGGTTGGTTGAGTTGAAGGATGGGCGCCAGTTGGTGGTGGTAGTGCTTTGTGGTTGAGAAGGATGCCAATTTTTGTTGTTGGTTCGGGATGTGGGATTTGCAGTAGCTGGAAAATGGTGTGGCTCGGGTGGGATTGTTTGAAGAGAGGCTTCAAAATTGAGGAGTTTTTCGTGAAGTTCTTCAAAGGTGATAGAGGTATCTCTTGCTTGGACAGCAGGGACTAATTCTTTGTAATCATCACTGAGACCATCTAGGATTTTGTCTGTGATTTCTTCTTCATCAATTGTGGCTCCAAGAAGAGCAAGATCATCTGCTCGAGATTTGATGGTTTGCATAAACTCAGTGATGCCAAGGGAACCTTTGGTAGTGTTTTTGAGTTGGTTTTTGATTTGTTTGATGCGGCCACGAGAGGGCTTAGCATAAGTGTTGGTTAGAATTTTCCAAGCTTGTCTGGAGGTTTTGGCTTAGATATGAAGGGAATAATGGTGGGTGAGATGGAGCCAATGACAACGTTGAGAATTAGCTGGTCCTGTCTGGTCCATAAAATGTAACTGGGATTGGGTCTGGTTGTATTAGATTCTGTCAAGGTGGCTGGCGGACATGGTTTGGAGCCATCAATATAGCCAAGAAAGTCTTAGCCAATGAAGAGTGTTTGGAACTGTAGTTTTCAGGAGAGGTAATTAGTAGAGGTGAGTTTGAGAAGGGCTTGAGCGGCAACGTTGATGTTGATGAGAGTTTGGTGTGGTGCATTGGTGTTGAGGATGGTTGTAGGGTCAAATTCGATAGCCATGAGTGCTGAAAAACAAGGGAAGAGAAAAAAAATTGGATCGGCTTATTGTAACACCCCGTACTTTTATGTACTCGAGTGTTACCATGAGAGCTTAGCTTCATATAGCCACGAAGTCAATTCGTATAAATATCCACCTCCATTCAACTTGAATCCAACCATTAACGGTGATCTCCCTTCGTAGACCAACCTATTCAACTATTGAGTTCTAAAGATGAGTCATTGCGCCATTTTAAAACTACACCACATGCCACAAATTGAATGTGTCAAGTCACACCATCCACTACTCGTTGCAACCATAATAGCCTAGAGGATGAATCACACTTAAAACGTACAAACTGACTAATCAACCCAACCACCATCAAGATTCCCTACAGAATTAACTAGGAATCCATGCGGGACTTGAGTATCAGATCTAGAGGCGATCTGACCGCCCCATCGACATAAATCAGTAACAAAATCCAAAAGGGCAAACATTTGTGTGGCCCATGCATGTAAAATGATACCAGTATAAATGGGCAGTGGACTTAATTAACTCACCAGCTTAATGAATGATTTTGATCGTGGGGTTAGGCCATCAAATCGGTGAAAATCCTTGGTTGAAGTCCAAGGATTCAAAGTATGGCCCACCTAAACTCCAAATCAGTCCCATCATTGGACTTAGGGCCTTGTACGCATTAAGGAATCAGATGAATAGTTCTGATCACGGATGTGAACCATATTCCACCTTGAATCAACGATAACTAACATTAATGGCCATGAATTTAGATCATATGGCCCACTTAAGTCACGGACCGACTTTATTCTTTAAGCAGGGCCATTAGTCGGTCCAACAAAACAGATGAACGGAGTGGATTGGGTTCACACACCACTGCGAACCCCACAGGGGAGTAAATGTGCACATGAAATCACGTGCACCCGCTGTGCACCAAACCACTGGCCTGGTCAGACGGCGCTGACTCGTGCTCGTCCGAAAAAGGGAGGGATTTCCCTCTTTTATCTTTTTAAATTTTCGTCCGCCAAAGCAGCCAGACAGACGGACGATGCCTCTTTGGGACGATTTGTGGCCCACCGTCACTGATCTATTATCTAATCCAAACTATCCATCTGGCAGGGGTTCTGAATCTGCCTAAACCCCCAAAGAATCACACGCTGGATCCCATGTGCTGCTGCACTAAAGCGGGCGCGATCGGACTGTGCGCAACCACTTTTCGAAAATGGAGAAAACGTGTGTTTCTTTCCTTTTCAAAAACAAAGAGACTCTCCCTCACAGCTGGACGAATCCGTGCGAAGAGCTCTCCTTCCATCTCAGCCGTTCACCACAATGCAATCGTAGCCCTCCATTTAAAGTGGGGTGGTTTAGGAGAAAACCATGGCCAGTTTCTGTTGCCAACAGTATTCGGGTACTATTGTAAAACAGACCCAATCCAGGCCATCCATTCTCCATCCGATGGCTCAGGGAAACTTAGGGCGTCGAAGTAGGAAGCTTATATAGCGTGGGGTGCGCTGCTCCATTCCTTGCAGCCGCACCTCCAAAAAAACTTGCCGTTTCCTTCCAAGCTCGAACCCACCACCAAAACGCCACTGGAGCTCCATTTTTTTCTCTCCCACAAGCATCACGTGGAGGACGTAGATGCTCCAGCATCATCGTTTCAAAGAAAAGAGCCTTCCTTAGAAGACCGCCATTAGAGCCGGTCATCTTCCTCGTCAGAAACCACCCGCCGCACCATCATCTATAGGCGTTGATTCATGACCTGCTTGTTCTTTAAGGTAAGCCATATCTATTATCAATAGCAGCCCTGAAACAGATCTTTTTTTTAATTCATTATGATCCAAGCCAGTGAAGGAAACAGAGTGGCAAGCTGCTGATGAGTTGAGGTTGAGTCGACTCGTTGACACTCAACTGCTATAACTATCAATGTACCTTCTTCTCTTGAAGAATGGTTGTCACGCTTCTAACCCATCTCTCAACTGATGAATTTTATGAAGGGGTAAAATCCTTTTACAAGGAAGAGGACGAAGTGGCTCTTGTAAATATGTATGGGAAATCAAAAGTGGTAGCTGAGCAGTTTGTTTCATCAAACCGGCCACACTATACATCAGTAATGCAGGCTGAGAACAACCTTCATTTGGGTCATGACCAGAACTGAAAACGGTCTCTGGTTGGACCGTGAAACTTGCCTACTGACTGTTCATTGCTGGGTCTCAACCTCAGAAGTGTGGGCTGAAAGCAACTCCAGTCAGAGCCTTGATTTGAGTTAAAAGACATGCCTCAACTGGACCTTGATTAGGTTTCCAGTTGGGCCACATCTGAGTTGCAACACCTCTCAGATGGATTAGGAAAAACGTTAAGAAGAAAAAAGAAAAAAGAAAAAAAAAAAGAGGCCTTTAGACCGGTTTTCAATCTAGCTGAAAACATTCTTCAGCTGGCCCACTATCTGGGCTGAAATAGGCCTTCAAATGGACCGCAAATGAGGCCAAAACTAGGCCTCAGCTAGGCCTTGCAGCGAGCTAGACACAGCCTTCAACCGGCCCTCAGTTGGGCCTTCCATTTCTTGGGCTAGAAGCGACCTAAGCTAGCCCCATATTGGGCTTGTATTGGATCCTATTTTTGGACCCAAAACAAAGGCCCAGTTCAGCCCTTAGTTAGGGGTAAATTTGGGCCCTCGTTGGACCAAAAATTTGGTGAGTGCAGTCACTTTAATGCTGGCCCAAAATAGCTTATCCATGGGACCTTTCAAACTCACACGACTTCAAAGTGTTAGTTAGTTAAAGCCTTGGGAACACTTGACTAATACAGACTGTGACTTTAGGAGATTTCTTGTGTGATTTTGGGCAAAGTACTCACGGGAACTTGGATCAAGAGCGGTAATACAACCCTCACAGGTGAGGACTCACCCTTTGAGCTTCTCACTTAATTTCATCAATCTAGATATAGATGATGGCATGATTCCTCTAATTGAAGTACTCACCTTACTATTGAATAGGCTAAATTATTGTGTTAAATGGTAGATCTCTCTTTAATTATAACATGCATAAATGATTTGATGATAAGATGCTATCTTTAATCGTACATTGTTAATTAACTGTATGGCTGTCGTTTGTGATTGAGTGATGTAATGAATGAGACCTATCATGAACTCACCATCTTGCGGTACATATTTGACTTACGCGACTTGGATCGCGCATATGCCTTACATGTCTTGGACCGCATATTTTCCCTACGTGGCTTGGATCGTATATTTGCCCTCGTGGCTTTGATGACCTATTGTTGCCCTTTGTGGGTTGCTGGGTATGTTCGCATACCCTGTTATTTCCTATCCATCTTGCGGAGTTCAATCGTACTATGATTTTCAGGTGGAGCCGAAGTTCGCTTTGTCGATTTTTTAGCCATCTTGCGGAGTTCATGTATGACATGATTTTTGAGTGATTTAGGGTTTGTATGTTGTTTGTCTCTTCATCTGTGGTGTTCATTCCTACCATGATTTCTGAGTGGAGCTGAAGTTTGCTTTGTCAATTTTTTTCTAACCATCTTGCGGAGTTCACATACGACATGATTTTCGGGTGAAGTGGGGGTTTAAAGGGTGATTTTCTATTCGCCTTGTGAATTCTACTTGTACCATGATTTTCGGGTGGAGCCGAAGTTCGCTTTGTCGATTTTTTTTCTAGCTATCTTGCGGAGTTCATGTATAATGTGATTTCAGGCGCAATAGAAAATCATATGTTTGATTGTTTGGTTATCTGGACATGTTTCTTTGAATTGCGACTGCCATGATATTTGCTTATGATGAAACCCTATTGATTGGTTTGATTTTCTTAAAGCATGAGTATGACTATGAATTGCCCTGTTTATTATATATATCTTCATGACTTGCAATCTGTACTGGATTATGAATGATGAGTGTGCAATCTTAGAGGGTGCTCCTCACTACGATAGCCTTTGACGCTATCAAACCGTAATAGTTGATGCAGGTAAAGGGCAAGCCGATGCTGTTCACTATGTTGCTGGAGCAGATCGAGTAGCTAGAGAGTTAGGCGGGGTCCTTGCGGCCCACATTGATCTCCACTATTAGTTGATAGACTCATACTTTCACTTGAACTTTTTTATCTGAAATTGTATAAGTCCTGTATGGGCGTTACATTTGAAATTTTGTAATGATCAGAATAATTTTATACAATGCATGGTTTAATCTAGCTTCGTTGCTGTTAACTCTAATTAATGATAAACGGTTCAAATTTACACTGGATTTTATAAGCTAACACTCGAGTTTTTGGGCAACAGGTTATATACTTGGGTCCTGAAAACTTGGGGTGTTACACTTAAACTACTTGTGGTTGGCTTTGATACCATATCAAATTGAGGAAATCAGATCTGTTTTTCTTATACATTTTGCAGCAGTTAAATACACATATGGGATAACAAACAATTGTTTGAGATCCTAAAATATAGAGTAGTTTGAAACTGTTTCCTAACTCTAAGGAACAACTAGTTTGACTGAATCCAAAATAAAAAAAACTAAGGGGCTGATACAATATGTTACAATCATATGACTTTTGATACAAAGTACATGTGGAGTGCCTTGGAGCAGATTACTGATTAGTTCATATTATATTATTCATTGGATTTGTTAGATGTAGAATATCATTACATGTATCTAATTAGCTAAAGATTTTGTATCTTCATGTATATAAATGTCATGTTAGGTTTAAAATAACATATAATTTGTTACATTAGCTATTGGCATCTCTTAATATGAGATGCCTTTCTCTCTTTAAATATGTACGTACATATATATGTCTATACATGTTAAAGCCTAGTTCTCTTAGGCTTGGTTTTATGCTCTCTTGTGATTGTTTGTATAAGGAGGGTACTATAGAGAGAGGGAATCTAATTCCATTAATTCATCTTCTTGGGCATTCCTTGGTGTGGGATTCCTTATTATGTGTTGTTGCTCCATGAAGTAGGCGTATTATTGAATCATGTAAATATGTCTATTTCTTCTATTTTTTATTTGTGTGTTTAGCCTTTTGTTTGGCCATTTTCTTTATGATTTTGGCCTCGCTTGCATTGATCGTGTGTGGGTTTTTTCTAAAATAGTTGGTATCAAAACCAAAGGTTGAGAAGCCTTTTAGCACAAGATCGATGTTGGCGTTTTTGTTGTAATTGTATTTCAGATGGCTAGATTGAGTTCTACCATATTTAAGGTACCGAAGTTTAACCGATCCAATTACGCATTGTGGAAACTAATGATGAATGAGGTGTTGGTGAAGGAAGGATACACAATTGCAATTCAAGGAAAAGAAAAGAAGCTTGTAGAGATGAAAGACAAAATGTTTGAGGAGAAAAATCAATTAGTTATGATAGATCTTCTTCTTGAGTTGAATGATTCAATTTTGTTTAATGTGTCTGATTAAACTACTGCAAAAGATAGTGGGACAAATAATGACACTTATATGAAGGAAAATCGATGTCAAACAAGATATTTCTCCAATGACCATTGTTGAAATTGAATATTTAAGAAATATCTTGTTTGCAAGAACACTTTAAGGTATTTAATACCTTAAATAACATATCGGCAATGGTCGATGTAAATATTAATGATGAAGAAAAAGTTGTACTTATGCTTTCTTCAATATTAAATTCGTGGGATGATTTGATTATGAATCTCAGTAACAGTTCAGATCTCAGTATGGAGTCAATAGCGTCCATGTTGCTTACCAAAAAGTTTTGTAAAAAAAAGGGCATAAAGACTCTAGTAGTGATGCTATGATAGTCAGAGAAAGATCTACTAGGAAGGGTATCAATGGGAGAGATCAGATCAGATTGAACTTGAAAGGGCACAAAATAGGAAAGTGTTGAAATTGCGGACAAAAGAGCCAATTACGTACAAATTGTAAACTCAAAAAAGTAAATCAAAAAAATTACAAACCTAATTCGTATGATGAAGCATCAAATTCAAAGGGTTCCTAAAAAAATTTAGTTGAGAAAGATAATTCATCCGGAGACGAGAAATTATTATTTCTAATGATTCAATGAGAGAATCCAAGCCATCAATAGATCTTAGATTTAGACGCTTTATTTCATGACTCAACATATATATTTTTTTATACATATCAACCATGTGATGGCGACATAGTTTACATTGGTGATGATAATACATGTAAAATTATAGGGATTAGAGATATCAAGATTACTATAATTGACGGTATCACATGTACAATTTTTAGGGTGTGACATGTACTGAATTTACGGAAGAGTCTTCTATCATCAGACATGTTTAATGAAGATGGATATAAATTTTATTGTGAAAAGAGTCTAGTAATGGACGATTTGCCATGGTGAAAGGAGAGTTAATGGATGATTTATATCGTTTGATAGGATATACCTTGGTTGGTGATGTTATTTTTGTTAATGCCATAACAGACTCCGGTACAACCTAGCATATACAATTGGGCCTTATGAGCAAGTAAGGACTAAATGTACTTCTTGATTGAACTTTACTTCATGATATAAAGTTTATTAATTTAGATTTTTGTGAGGATTGCCTATTTGGAAAGCTCCATAAAACTCAGTTTCCCACATCCAATACCAAAAGTAAGAATGTTTTAAATCTAATTCATGTTGATACTTATAAGTTTGTCGATTCCTTAGGAGGCTTGAAGCATTTTGTTTCTTTTATTAATAATCTCTCCAGGAAGGTAAGGGTTTTTATGTTGAAAACAAAGGGTGATGCGTTTGCTTCTTTTATCCAGTGTAAAGCATTAGGCAAAGATCAGAAGGAAAAGAAAATTAAGTGTTTGAGAACCAATAACAGAGGAGAGTGTATATCGAAAGAATTAAATGATTTTTATAGTGAGCATGACATTAAGAGGCACCACAGTCCCTGGTACTTCACAGTAGAACGGAGTCACTAAACATATGAACTATATGTTTATGGATCTTGCTAGAAATATGCTGAGTTTGGTTAGGCTCAAGTAGAGTTTTGGGCAAAAGTTGTTAACATGATTTGTTAGGCATGGTTTGAAAAACCTGTTATGTGTGTATTTGGTTGTGACATTTATATGTGTATTTCCAAAGAGCATAAGACGAAGTTGGACATGAGATTTGGAAAGTGTATTTTCTTAGCTATATAAATGGAACAAAGTGATACAAATTGTGGGCCCTAATACGTGTAAGTTAGTGATTAGTTGAGATATAATTTTTAATGAAGATTTATTATAGAAAGACATAAAACTATTAAGCTTAAAGTTGCGAGAAATAATTGAATTAAAATCTTCGAACAATATTCAAAACCAACATAATGATTTTAATGATAAATGAGTTGAGGATATCGTTAAAGATGAAGCTGATGAAGAGTGTGTAGCAAAGCTATTGAGTGTTGAAACTCAAAGTGATCATGGTCGACTAAGGAAAATTACAAAACCTTCTGTTTAGCTTAAGGATTATGTTACGACATATGCTTGCATGACAAGCGCAAGCCTTATTCATACTCAGAGGAATGTGAATCTGTGAATGCTAGCCAATGGAGAGTGTCCATGAAGGAGGAGATGGAGGCTTTGCATAAAAATAAAACTTAAAAATTATTTGAATAACCCAAAATGTGGAAGGCTATTGGTTGCAGATGGGTTAGTAAGCTAAAGAAATATATTAAAGAGAACCCTGAAAGATAAAAAGTTCGATTAGTAGTTGAATGGGTTAAAAGTTCGATTGGTTGTAGATGGGTTAACAAGCTCTTTAGTTGTTCGATTAAGTACTATTAGTACTATGTTGAATATGACAACGGTGCATAACTTGGAGCTTGAGTAGTTAGATGTAAAAACTACTTTTCTGCATGAAAATCTTGATGAAGAGATTCAAATGACTTAGCATGAAAACTTTACTGAAGAAAACAAGATGAATTCAATTTGTTGACTGAACAGATCACTTTATAGTTTAAAATAGGTGACAAGGTGTTGGAACAAGTTATTTGATTAATTCATTATGAGCTTGGAATTTCAGAGATGCGAGACAAACCATTGTGTTAATATTCATAGCTATGGTAATGGTGGCTTCATTATCATGTTATTGTATATCGATGACATGTTGGTTGTAGGAATAGTAGAAATACTATCATTAAAAGCTTGTTTGTCTAAGGAATTTAATATGAAGAATTTAGGCATAATTAAGAGAAGATTGTACTTGGAGATAGGAAGAGCATGAAAGTCTGGATAACCTAGAACGGTTATGTTGAAAGAGTTCTTTGATGCTTCAACAAATAGAATTCTAACTTAGTACTCCAATCCATGTTGGTTGGAAGCATATCAGTGCCCTAACACAGAAGCGGAGAAGACAGATATGTCTCAAGTACCATATTCATCAGCGATAGGGAGCCTTATGTTTGCCATGGTGTGCTCCAGACCAGATATTGTGCAAGCAGTAAATACATGACGAATTTGGGCAGAGATCATTATACTGTTGTGAAGTGGATCCTTCGATATTTGAAGGGTGCTTCTGAGGCGACTATTTGCTATAGTAACTAAAATTTAGAGTGGTGGGGTTGTCTACTAAAGAAAAAGAGTATATGTTAGCTATACAAGCATGTAAAGAAGATATTTGGTTGAATGAATAACTACTTGTTTAGCTATGCAAGCATGCAAAGAATGAATAACTACTTGTCTAGTGTTGGACTTACCCAAGTCTCAACCGAGCAAACAACACCCTCCTCTCCTCCCCTCCTTGTTGAGGGTCAAATATTGCATATTAGACCCCAGTTATTGCTTGAATTTACGAACATGGTATTGTTTAACAAACTGATTTAATCATATTTGTGATGCAGCGTGTATTTACGAACTTGGATCGAAATAAGGTACTAAAAGATGAGATTTGACGCTCTAAATCCACCAAATCATGAGACGGACCCCAGAGGACCAATATCGAGGAATTACATGCCGGAGATGAGAGAAATTCTAGCCACTCACCCTAAAAAGGGCTTGAAAAGTGTCTAGAATGCAAGATCACAAGGGCATTGTTAAAGCAAAGAATACATGATTTGGAGAAGTCCATGCAAGATGTGGTACGTGCAATAACAGGCGCAAGGGAGACCGTATCTTGAGGAAATCATCAATATAAGCCATTCGGTGATCACCATCACGTTCATTGGCACGATCAAGATTGTCCAAACTACCTCCTAAGCGATTTCGAATCCAACCAAGAAGTCGAGTTGGAGGATCACACCATTAACTGCGTTGATTCCAATCTTGACGTAAGAAACCTTCGAAAATCACTTTGAAAAGTCACGGGCATTGTTATTGCGTAAGATAAGTCAATTTTTCAATTCCAGCTGGCTCTAAAACAACATCCACTCCCACCGACTTCTTTGGCCTATAAAGAGACAGAGAGAGGCGTGAAGGTGGAATCACTCATACACGGCTGGAAAGGGAGACATGGAGAGAGAGAAAGTCAGGGAAGAAGTTTTTTATATAATTTTTTTTATTGCTATTTTTTTTTCTTAGGAGACTTTAGCCTAAATCATGTCTTCTCTAGGTTAAACCTCTTAGCTAGGGCTAAGAGGTTAAGCTTGTAGTGAGATGGAAAAATTTATGCTTGTGCCTTTTGTGTAAACTGAATGGATTTTGATTTAATTTTATTATGGGAATATTTTTAGTTTTTAATGGTCTGTTGTGACTGAAATTACAATGGGTCTGCGATGGCTTTGAGTATTTCTTTTTTCTTTATGTTTATGACGTCAGGAAGCTCTGTTGTTCACCATAGTCTCCTGGGCATGGTCAGATGACGATACTCTTCTTAACCTTCATACATGTGATTGGTTGGTAATTAGTTTAATTCTGTTGTTTACTTTATCTCCTGGGCATGGTTTGGTGATGGAATCCATTCTAATTCATATACCTTTCATCTCTTGAAAACTATATCAAGTAAATTTAGTTTAATTTCCATGATTCTTGAAGCAGGTGTAAGATCTCCCTGATCTCTACAAGTGGATCCTCTGAATTTCTAGTTTTCTATCTCTGATTTCTTCTAAGTTTTAGATAATAATTTCACAATTATTTTCTAAATTCTATTTGATTTAGATTTCATCTCATTCTAGTTCTAGTTCTATTTAATTTTAGATTACGTACAGGTACTAGTCCCTTGGGATTCGTCCTCGGTCTTACCGAGTTTATTACTACATCACAACCCTGCACTTGGGGTGTGAACAAGTTTTTGGCACCGTTGCCGGGGACTGACGGCTACGATTTTTTAAAATTAATTAGTTCTAGGATTAGTTTAAGATTAACTTTAGATTCTCCTAATTTTTAGAAACTAACCTGTCTTTCTTGTTTTGTAGGCTTCTGAGATAGTTTCTAAATTGGTAAATTCTTTCTTAAATTCTTCCTTTCTATTCTAGATTAAGATTTATTTCTTCTTTTTAGTAAGGTTCTAATTCTAATTCTTTTAAGAATCCTAACCTTGTTTCTTGTTCTATTTTTAAAATTTTTCTATAGGCTTTTTGTTTAGGAACTAACCTATTTGTTTTGTAGGAAACTTCTAATTTAGTAAGCTCTTTCTAATTTCTACTTTCTATTTTTCATATCCCTTTTATTAACTTACTTTTTAGTTTAAGACTTTCCTAATTTATTTTCTATTTTCTTTATTTAGAAATATCTTCTTGTTATTAGTTTACTTCTAATTAGGAATTTTCTAACCTTAGACTTTCTATTTTTAGAGACTAACTTATTTTGTTTTGTTTTGTAGGTTATTAACCTAGGACTTCAAAACTGGTAACTTCTTTCCATCTTTCCTTTTTATTTTCTAGATTTCTACTTATTCCTTTCTCTTAAGTCTAGGTTTAAAATTTAAATCAAGGGCTATGAGTGTTTCATGCCCAAGTGGGCCCGTGACAACACTTGACGTCTCTTAACCGAATGAGGATTAGTTGAGGGGCTGAGTGTTTATCGCAGGACTAGACACAACTTGAATTCCCCTCAGTTAATTGAGGTTATGGCTGAAAATCAACCTCAAGCACTACCCCAACCTAGGGTTGAGAAAGTACAAGCTGAGAATGAGGTGCATCAAGCACCCCCGCCTCGTACTTTACGAGATTATTTACAACTGGCAGGGGTGAGTACGCCCTCATGCATGATTTTTTCTGAGAATACAGGACAGATAGATATCAAGCCAGGGGTTATCCAACTCCTTCCTAAGTTTCATGGGCTTGAATCTGAAGAACTGTATCTACATCTGAAAGAGTTCGACGAGATTATAGCCACCTTATACTTTCCTAATGTATCTGAGAATACAATTAGGTTGAAACTCTTCCCATTTTCCTTGAAAGAGAAGGCCAAGACATGGTTACATTCACTGCTTCCTAGATCCATTGGCACATGGAATGATATGCAGAGGAAATTTATAAAGAAATTTTTTCCACATCATAAAACGATTATCCTCAGAAAAGCAATCATGAACTTTGCCCAAAAGGAAGATGAAACATTCTTCCAATGTTGGGAAAGGTTCAAGAATTTGGTCAGTTCATGTCCATAACACGGCTTTGAAATATGGCACATTACAAATTTTTTCTACGATGGACTGACATCTTCCATGCGCCAAATGGTCGAGAAATGTGTAATGGAGAATTCATTAATAAAAATGTTGATGAGGTATTGGATTACCTCGATAGTCTTGCTGAAAAAACACAATCATGAGACTATTACCCAAATCTGAACACCACGTTTAGGCCAACTCAACGTAAGGAGAAAGGTGGATTGTATCTCTTGAAAGAAGATGATGATCTCAAGTATAAAGTGTCCACGCTCATAAGAAAATTTGAGGCCATGGAATGAAAAAAGGATAAGGTTAATGAAAGTGTTTGTAGCATCTATGATTGCAACATTCATACAACTGAAAATTATCCAACAATACTTGCCTTTCGAGAAGTATTGAATGAACAATCCAATGCCGTAAATAACTATCAAAGACCTTTCAATTGACCAACCTCCAATATGTACAATTCTGGCTGAAAAAATCATCCCAATTTTAGTTGGAAGAATGGACAAACTGCTACCCATCAAGGTTTCTTCAATCAAAATCCAAATCAGGGGAGACCTCAAGAAGAACCGGTTCAAAATTCCATGCAAGAGCTGATGCAGATAATGTGAGATTTTATGTAAAAGATGGATTCACGTATGATGGCTATAGAAAATGAGATACTTCCTGCACAACCACTCCTCAACCTAAAGCGCAATACGAGATAGGTGATCCCAGCTTTTTAAATCAAATAGGGCACGCTAAATCCATCACCACTCTTAGGAGTGGGAAGGTTATTGATAAAACCCTTCCGGTTAGGCCCGAAAAGCCTCAAGAACCAGAAGAGGACAACAATGATGGATCTAATGATGCCCCATAAAAATTAGAACCGGAACCTCTAGAGAAGCTAGTTGCTCCGTTCCCCCAACGGTTGGTTGCACCAAAACGTCTCTCTAACTCTCAGGATATCCTAGAGGTGTTGAAACAAGCGAAAGTTAACATTCCTCTACTCGATGTCGTAAAACAGATACCTTCATATGCCAAATTTCTAAAGGACTTATGCATGACCAAATGACGGCAAAGTGTTCAAAAGAAGATTTCCTTGACTGAGAAAGTGAGTGCCATCCTAAAACAAGATGTGCCACAAAAATTCAAAGATCCCGGTAGCCCAACCATATCATGTGTAATTGGAAACTATCGAATTGATCACACATTTCTTGACTTCGGAGCGAGCGTCAATCTGATTCCCTACTCGGTATACAAACAGTTAGGTTTGAGTGAATTAAAACCCACCCGGACCATACTATAACTTGCTGATCACACTATTCGGGTACCAAGAGGGATAATCGAGGATGTATTAGTCCAGGTCGATAGATTTTACTACCCTGTAAATTTTATCATCTTGAATACTAAACCCATAAATAACATGAGCACTCAAATTCTCGTCATTCTTGGTCGCCCATTCCTTTCCACTTCAAATGCAATTATCAATTGCAGGAATGGTGTCATGATTATGTCTTTTAAAAATTTGACATTGGAGTCAAATATCTTTTTCAATAACGGCAGTAACTTAGAGGATGATGACGATTTCCACGACATTAACATGATTGATTCTTTCGTGGAAGATATAACGCCTCTTACCTTATCCTCTGATCCTCTAGAGATGTGTCTGGCCCACTCCCATGATCTTGATGATGATACGATTAGGGAGACGTGTGCCATGCTTGATACTGCACCGATACTTGAAGTTAACCGGTGGAGGGCACAATTTGAAGAGTTGTCCCAAACCGATGTAGTGTCTCTACCGTCTAACCTTAAGCCACCGAAGTTTGACCTAAAACCTTTGCCCTCTGATTTAAAATGTCTATTTAGGTCAAGATGAGACATACCCGGTGGTGATCTCTGCCCACTTGGAGAAAGAGCAGGAGAGTATGCTCATAGGTACTCTCCTTGAGCATAAGGGAGCTCTTGGATGGACAATATCAGACCTCAAGGGAATCGACCCATCGATTTGTACTTACCGCATATATCTTGAGGATAATGCAAAGGCTATTCGACAATTACAACGTAGACTAAATCCAAATATGAAGGAAGTGGTTAAGGCCGAGGTTCTTAAACTATTGGATGTGGGTATCATATACCCCATATTGATACCCACATCCGATAGTCAATGGGTGAGTCCAACTCAGGTGGTTCCTAAGAACTCCGGGATCACCATCGTAGCCAATGCCAATAATGAACTCGTGCCAACTAGAGTTACTACTAGTTGGAGAATGTGCATTGACTACCGAAAGTTGAATACCATCACAAGGAATGACCACTTTACTTTGCCCTTCATCGATCAAATCTTGGAAAGGCTAGCTGGTCATTCTTATTATTGTTTCTTTGACAGGTATTCGGGCTACAATCAGATTGAAATCGCCCCTGAGGACTAGAAAAAACTACATTTACATGCCCCTATGACACCTTTACTTATAGAAGGATGCCGTTCGGGTTATGTAATGCCCCTGTCACCTTTCAGCGATGTATGATGAGTATCTTTTCTGATATGGTGGGAAAATATTTAGAGGTCTTCATGGACGATTTCTTTATTTTCGGTTCATCTTTCAGCGAATGTTTAGAGAGGCTTAAATGTGTGCTGAAAAGATGTGAAGAAAAGAATTTAGTAATTAATTGGGAGAAGTGTCATTTCATGGTTCAAAAGGAAATTGTCCTTAGGCATATCATCTCGTCCAAGGGAATCGAGGTAGATAAGGCAAAAATCGATCTTGTCTCTAACCTACCTCCACCCAAGAACATTAGAGACGTGCGATCCTTCTTAGGACACGAAGGATTTTACAGGCGATTCATAAAGGACTTTAGTCTTCTCTCTCGTCCTTTATGTAATCTTCTTTAAAAGGATGCACCATACGAGTGGACTGAGTAATGCCAAGAAGCTTTCACTAAGCTTAAGGGCATGTTAACCACTGCACCTATCATGCAGCCACCCGACTGGAGTTTTCCTTTTGAACTTATGTGCGGCGCCTCTGATTATGCTCTTGGAGTAGTTCTAGGTCAGAGAAAAGATAAGCGGCCTTACGTCATTCATTACGCAAGTAGGACTCTAAATCCTGCCCAAGTGAACTACTCAACTACGGAAAATGAACCCTTAGCTGTAGTGTTTGCCTTGGACAAATTTAAGTCCTACCTGATCGGATCCAAGATCATTATCTACACAGATCATGCGGCACTTAAGTATCTTCTTTCTAAGAATGCTTCTAAGCCTCGTTTGATACGATGGATCCTTCTACTCCAAGAATTTGATTTGAAAATTAAAGATAAAAAGGGAGTAGAGAACGTAATGGCCGATCATCTTTCTCGCCTTAATACCTCTGATTCCCTTGAGGCGACCCATATCAACGACATGTTCCCTGATGAACAACTGTTTAGAATCTCTCATTCACCTTGGTTCGCTGATATTGCTAATTATCTTGCTACAGGTTCTATACCGACACACTAGACGGCACAAGATAAGAAGAAATTCTTTACCAAGGTATTCAACTTTTTCTGGGATGATCCATATTTATTTAAATATTGCCCAGACCAAATTTTAAGGAGATGTGTACCAGACGATGAGCATCAGAGTATCATCTCCTTCTATCACTCACAGGCCTGCGGTGTCACTTTTCTACTAAAAAGACCACGGCCAAGATTTTACATTGTGGTTTTTATTGGCTCACCATGTTAAGGGACACTTATGAGTTTTGCAAGGCTTGTGAGCGTTGTCAAAAATTGGGAGCATTATCCCATCGAAATATGATGCCCTTGAATCTCATCCTTATCATAGAAGCATTTGATTATTGGGGCATTAATTTCATGGGACCTTTCCCTCAATCCTTTGAAAATTTGTATATTTTGCTCACTATAGACTATGTCACTAAATGGGTCGAACCAATTCTGTGCCGCAACAATGACCATCGCATGGTTATTAAATTTTTAAAAGAAAACATCCTGCCGCGGTTCGGAATGCCTTGAGCCATCATTAGTGACGGGGGCTCACACTTTTGTAATAGACTATTCGAGAGCTTAATGAAGAAATATGATATCTCTCATAAGGTGAGCACCTCATACCATCCACAGACAAGTGGACAAGCCAAGATTTTCAATAGAGAGATTAAATATATCTTAAAAAAATAGTTAACCCTAATCGTAAGGATTAGTCAACCCGATTGACCGATGCCTTATGGGCATATCGTACTGCTTTTAAAACCCCTATTTGAACGTCTCCCTTTAGACTTGTCTATGGGAAGGCTTGTCATTTGCCTGTGGAGTTGGAACATAAAGCGTACTGGGCGATCAAAAATCTGAATTTCAATTTGGACAACGCTGGCTCGCTATGCAAACTTCAGTTAAATGAACTTGAAGAAATTCGGAACGATGCGTACGGGAACTCGAGAATTTACAAGGAGAGGATGAAGGCGTTTCATGATCAACATATTCTGCGGAAATTATTCACACCAGGTTAGAAAGTCCTTTTGTACGACACTCGACTACATCTCTTTCCGGGCAAGCTTCGATTTCGTTGGATAGGCCCTTATATTATTGTTACTGCTTATCCTCATGGGGCTGTCGAGATAAGAAATCCCGACAATGGTAAGGAGTTTAAGGTAAATGGACATCGACTAAAACCATTAGTCGAGAAATTTAATTCAGAGGACATGTCCATGCCTCTGACTGCTCTTGTTTACCAGGATTGATCTCCTAGTCTGATGGAGGTATATGTATGTTTATCGCTTTCATAGGACTAGGGTAGTTTGCTTTATTTGTCTGGCTGAAGACGGTAAACTTAGCGCTCTTGGGAGGCAACCCAAATTTTCATTCCATTTCATTTTCCTAGTTCAAAGTTTGTGGGTAACATTGCTGCAAACCCTTACGAGACTACAACTCGTCCACTAGGGGCAACCTAGGGGTTTAAAGGCTTGTTGTATATGTTAAATGTAATTGAGAGCACCTGCGAAAGTGGTATAGATAAGATTTTATTTTTATTATTTTTATTTTGCTCTCTCTCGTGCTGATCAGCTTCCATGCTGCGATCTCGTGGAAAGTCTCTTTCTCAATTCGTCATTCAGGTACTATCTTCCCATCACTTTACTTTCATTGTCTCATGTGCATTACATGCTTATATCTTTTACATTGAGGACAATGTAGATTTTAGGTTGGGGGTAGGAGATTAGGTTACCTAATCAGTGTTTTCTTGGTCTTGAGCAAAAATTATGAAAAATTTTAAAATTTTCTGAAAATTCTTATGAATTCGAAGTGATTTTAACAGCCATCTAGGGCACTTAGAATTTCAAGATACGTAATGTTGGTAATCCATGACTCTTGGATTCAGTATTTGTTAGATTTCATTATTAAGTTCGAGTTATTAATCCATGATTGGAAGTTGTAAACATTGATTGAACCATGATTTCACACGTCATATCTCGCTTTCACATTAAGGTTTCAGTTTGATATTGAAGGGTTAACTTGGTAATCACTAAGCACGTAAGGAACCCGCTTGAAATTTAGTCGTCATGATCAATTAAAGAAAAAGAAAAAAAAAAACAGATACCTTTGAAAAGGGTTGGGCGAATAATCTTCACCATAGATTTGCTCCCTATAAGTGTGGATTTAATTCCCCATGGATGATTTGTGAAAAAGGTTCAGGTGTATAATCTTCCCCACAGGTTTGCTCCCTATAAGTGAGGATTTAATTCCCCTTCTTGACACTACTTCTAATGAAAAAATTAAAAGTTGAAAAAATGAAAAGATGATCTTTAAGGCAAGTTTTGGTTATCATGAATTCTCTTGTCGGTTACCAATGATATCCTGAAATAGAGAAGTGAATCTTAAAGTTGTTAAGCTAAGATTACACTATACATCCATGGAACTCAATGTTTAGAATTGTTCTAATTGATGGATTAATACTTTGACTTGATTATGAAGTTACCATGTGATTGAGTCTAGGAGAGAGTAATGCCCAACATTTGAGAATCTAAAAATTCTAGCATCTGGTTTATTTTGCAAAATTCACTCGAGTACATAGAAATTATCATGTGATTCTCAACTTACTTTTCGCATACCTTGCTCAAGACTAGCAAAATACTGGTTGGGGGTTATGTTAAGGGTCAAATATTGCATATTAGACCCCAGTTATTGCTTGGATTTACGAACATGGTATTGTTTAACGAACTGATTTAATCGTGTTTGTGATGCAGTGTGTATTTACGAACTTAGATCGAAATAAGGTATTAAAAGCTAAGATTTAACGCTCTAAAGCCACTAAATCATGAGACGGACCCCAGAGGACCAATATTGAGGAATTACACGCCAGACATCAGAGAAATTCTAGCCACTCACCCTAAAACGGGCCTAAAAAGCATCCAGAATGCAAGATCACAAGGGCATTGTTAAAGCAAAGAATACATTATTTGGAGAAGTCCATGCAAGATGTGGTACGTGCAATAACAGGCGCAAGGGAGACCGTATCTTAAAGAAATCATGAATATAAGCCGTTCAGTGATCACCATCGCGTTCATTGGCACGATCAGGACTGTCCAAACTACCTCCTAAGCGATTTTGAATCCAACCAAGAGGTCGAGTTGGAGGATCGCACCATTAACTGCGTCGACTCCAATCTTGACGCAAGAAACCTCCGGAAATCACTTCAAAAAGTCACAGGCGCTGTTACTGCGTAAGATAAGTGGGTTTTTCGACTCCATCTGGCTCTAAAACAACATCCACTCCCACCGACTTCTTTGGCCTATAAAGAGACAGAGAGAGGCGTGAAGGGGGAATCATTCATACACGGCTGGAAAGGGAGACGTGGAGAGAGAGAAGGTCAGGGAAGAAGTTTTTTATATAATTTTTTTTTATTACTTTTTTTTTTCTTAGGAGACTTTAGCCTAAATCATGTCTTCTCTAGGCTAAACCTCTTAGCTAGGGCTAAGAGGTGAAGTTTGTAGTGAGATGGGGGAATTTATGCTTGTACCTTTTGTGTAGACTGAATGGATTTTGATTAATTTTATTATATGAATATATTTAGTTTTTAATGGTCTGTTGTGACTGAAATTACAATGGGTCTGCGATGGCTTTGAGTATTTTTTTTTTCCTTTATGTTTATGAGGTCAGGAAGCTCTATTGTTCACCATAGTCTCCTGGGCATGGTCGAATGATGGTACTCTTCCTAACCTTCATACATGTGATTGGTTGGTAATTAGTTTAATTCTGTTGTTTACTTTGTCTCCTGGGTATGGTTTGGTGATGGAATCCATTCTAATTCATATACCTTTCATCTCTTGAAAACTATATCAAGTAAGTTCATTTTAATTTCCATGATTCTTGAAGTAGGCGTAAGATCTCCTTGATCTCTACAAGTGGATCCTCTGAATTCCTAGTTTTCTATCTTTGATTTCTTCTAAGTTTTAGATAATAATTTCACAATTATTTCTTAAATTCTGTTTGATTTAGATTTCATCTCATTCTAGTTCTAGTTCTATTTAATTTTAGATTACGTATAGGTACCAGTCCCTTGGGATTCGACCTCGGTCTTACCGAGTTTATTACTACATCACAACCCTGCACTTGGGGTGTGAACACTCCTCCCCTCCTCCTCTCCCTTTAATTTACCCTACATGCCCGATTGAGTGCCCTCCTCTCTTCCTCTCCCATTCTTTGAATCTCATCTTCCTCTCTCTACCTACACGGCTACACCTGATTGACTAACCTGTTCCTTGTACAACCCATCCGTCCGCCACACCTGATTCCTATTCCCTTTGTTCTCTCTCTCTTTCTCTCCACTTTCTCTTCTTTACTACTCCCTCCCTCTCCTCCACAACAACTCGACCCACATGCAGTACACTCGACTCCAACCTGGCTCGAGTTTGGATCGATTCGATTACCAAACCATAAGCCGAGCTGAGTTGGGGCAGAGTTCGGCCTAGTTCGACTCATGTACAGTTCTTGTGATAAATTCAATTTAGATCAGTGTTTGAGAAATGATCTAGAGAGGGAACACATGAAAAACATTCATTATGCATTTGCAATCTGATGTATGCTCAAGTTTGTACAAGACTGGACATTAGATATGCAGTTAGAATGTTAGGCAGATATTAAAGTAACCCAGGTATGGTACACTAGAGGATTGTAAAGAAATTGATAAGATATCTTCAAGGGACTAAGGAATACATGCTTACATATAGATCATCTGATCATTTGTTAGTGGTTGGATATTCAAATTAGACTTTGCTAGATGCCTTGACTCTGGGAAGCCGACATCGGGATGTCTTCCTATTAGTTGAAGGGGTTATCTCTCGGAGGAGTGTAAAAGAATTGTTGACCACTTCTACCATGGAGGCAAAGTTTGTGGCGTGTTGTGAGGTGACTTTATAGACATTATGGTTATGAAATTTTACACATGATTTAAAGTTATGGACTTCATCTCTAGGTTATTGAGGATTTAATGTGATAATTCCCATCTAGTTTTCTGCTCTAGAAACAACAAAACTGGTAGTTGAAATAAAATATTTTGTTATCAGAGGAAATGTTCAATATCATTGAATAATTATTGAGCCCATTAGGATTGAGTTAATGATTGCAGACCCCATGATAAAAGGGCTGTCACCCAAGTTGTATAAAGAACACATGCAACATATGACTCATTAGTTTCTCTTGTGTTTGGCTTATTGTGTGCATTTAAGATCCAATTAAAGTTTATTTATTTTAATATTGCAATATTTGGTTTGTGATGATTTTGTTTTTAGTCTATCTTCTCATTATTGGTATACGTAAAGTTTTAGAGAATGACAAAATGTCCATTTTGATAATAAAGTTGGATGCCGAACAACAATTGGGTAACCCATTCATACAAAAATTATGCCACATAAATCATTCAATTAAAGTAGTCAATAACATTGTAATGCATGGAACCTAATACTTTTTAAATGGTATTTATCGTCATGATTTTTGCATTGGAATTCTTTAATTGAGTATACACAATTCTTGACACAATTAGAAAAGGAATGATTTTATTTTCGAAATTTATGGCCATACATTAGGTTTTTCCAAATAGTTCAAAAAACACAACGTGCCTTTTATGGAACTAATTGTGTTAATATGGGCCAAGTGAGAGAATGTTTGACATCTCTCATTTGAGAGATGTATTGATGTGGCCTACATTCACGTTGCCATGTCATCTTACTATATCTAGTTATTACCATATCAGCCCATTACATATAGTTATTGACATATGCTGTAGATTTTACAACTGTTTGCATGCAAACACCAATTTCATGGCATCTCCTTTTTCCATGATTACATCACTAAGAGGATGAAGCTTATCATGATTTGATGGCTTGAGTAGATGCTGCATGCTAAGATTTCTTGATATCATATTTTATCAAGCCTCTTAATTCAATTTACTATTTATTTTTGGGCTGACTTGCAATTGGTAATTTGATAAAATTTTGGAAATATAGAGAGTGGTTAACTGTTTTGCGACCAATTATCTATTTCACACATACAATATATCATTGAAAAGCTATCAATAAATTCTATCATCTCTTCCATCCTATGGTTAATAACCAAGGTTCATTAGCTTTCAAATGGCTTTACAAAATCCAATCATTTAAGGGGTCAAATGATGATTAAATTTAAACTTACCATCTTTAGAAAGTTTCATTTTCTCTATTTTTAGAGTTATAAGAGTTAAGAGTTGCTTAAGAGTTTGGACGGGTTTGGGTATCATCATCATCTAAGCCTTTTCCCCATTCATTGGGGTTTGGATAGGTTTAGGTTTATTTTTACTAATTTTAGTCATTTTTACTGTTTGGAAAAGTTTCCTACTTTCAGTGGGAGTAGAAGTCTAGGGCTTCTTTTTATCAAGGCTATCAAGTACATTGTAAACAACACTTTTGAATCTTTCCTTACGGATTCAAAGGTTATTCTTGAGAAGAAGCTATATCCTCTTCCTCCATGCACGGCCACTCTACAGGTTGGAAAGAAACAGAGAATGGCAACATTATAGAGTTGGGCATCGAGTTGAGTCGAACTGAGTTAGGGCTAACCCGACTCGATCTGGTTTTAAAATAGGCCTGACCTTAACTCGACTCGACTCGGCACCGAGTCTGGCATGCCTGAACTGATCCGAATCCGGGTTTGGCCTAGACTAATCCGGACTGAGTCCAACTTGGTAAAAAGTACCAAGTTGGCTCGAGTAGGCACCACTTCGGATAGAGAGATGAGTGAGGGAGGGAGTGGAGAGGAGAGAGAGGAGGACGGTGGTGAATCCGGTGATGGTGCTACTTGGAGTAGGGGTGGGGGGGGGGGGTTGTTGGAGAGAGAGAGAGAGAGGGGGGGTGGTGATGGTGGTGGGTGGTTGCTGGGCTTGGAAGAGGAGGATGATGGAGGAAGAGAGACTTTGGGATCGGGTCGGGGTGGCTCGGGTGCAGTGTATAGGATTAGAGATATTTAAAAATTAGGGTTTTTTTTTTTTTTTTTTGGTTTATACACACACACACACACACTCGAATCCGAGTCGAGTCGGTTTTGGATCGAGTAGAGTCTGACTGGATCGAGTTCTGGTCGAGTCGGGTCGAGTTACTGGGTAACTCGAACTTGACTCCGTTTCAGTTCAAATCGGGCGAAGGCTACTCGGTTCAGATTGACTCACCCATTCGGTTCGGTTCGAGTCGGTTCCGAACGAGTCGGATGAGTCGAGTTCGGTGAGTTGAGTCGGCTCATGCCCAACTATAGTCGACAATCCCAACTCTAACAAACAATAGACAATGTATGTTACTGTAACTTATTATCTGTGTCCAATCGCAGAGGGGCCGAGGAATGGACAGTGGACTTCTACACTCCTGGGTGCAAATGTGAGGATGTAGAAGATCTGCTACAGCCAGATCATGGTTGACAAGTCCCTCTACACAAACCAAAGAAACTACAAACAAGATGCAGATTCTTACTACAATTTACAGTAACACAAGTAAACCCAACAAGTCTCCTGTAACACCACATCAAGAGGAGAAAATGCGAAAGCAGTCCGAGGCTCTCTGATAGACTGAACAGGCTATTTCCAGCATGAAATTCGACCTTACATGTGTGTGAGATCTAGGACATTCATCAGGTGGCGCTGACCATGAACATGCACGGGCCCAAAAAAGGGCTAGTCCACTCTCAAACGTACACCGGTCATCTTTTTTCATCCATGCGTTTCTCCAACATGCGTGGTCAATTTTATGAGTGGACTAGCCTGAGCTCGAGTCAAGACATTCGCGATGGGCCACAACTGATGAAAGTCTTAAATGGCACAAACATGTAACAGGTTAGCACACATGCATTTCAAATCATAGCCTCTTTGTTCTATCCTATCCAAATTCACACTGGGAGAGAGAGTCCCTAACTGAAAATCATTTTAAAGAAATAGCAAAATCAAGGCATGTACTTTGTTTTGCTGCTTATCCAATTTGCCAATTAGGCCTGGATCTCTTAGATGGTGGATTGAACTGAGGAACCTCGAAGCCATCGTCATTCCACCTTTTGCCAGCCCTTGGATTGCTCATCTCCTTAAAGTCCTTGAATCCTGTCGCTCCGTGCTTTCCATTGGCTGCAGAAAGATATGGAGGCACTTGTGGCACCCAAATCGGCAAATCATTGGAACCAAAAACCGAATCGCTTTCAAGATCAGCATCCAGAAATGGAAACAAATCATCTGTTGTCTGCAAGCAACCGCATCACTAGAATCAGCTAAGAAAGAAAATATTCATATACAAAGTGTGGAACCTTGATTGCAAGTGAATTATATGAGTTCAAGGAAAGACGGGCAGCTGCAAACCTTACACAGACCGTCTGTTGCAGAGTCTAGCAAATCCTCGACGTGCCAGCCGGGCAACATCTTGATCAAATACTCAGAAATGCTACTTGTGCAAGCCTCTTCTTCGCTCCTTGCAGCATCAGTGGATGTTTTCTCTGTGGCAAGATCGGTTTCGAAAGAAACAGATTTCTTTCCATCGTCTATGGCCTGGCTCATGTTATTAGACTGAGCAGGAGTAGAGGTAGATGAAGAGGAAGAGAGCTTGACACCAGTCAGAAGAAACCTGTTGTGCTTTTTCGTCATTTCGTTTGCAGTGTGGATTGGTAGGTCGCATTCTCTACAAAGGATTGCCCGGTCCTCACGACAAAAGAGAAAGGCGCGTCTCTCCTAAAAACAACCAACAACAGCAGCAGCACCATCATCATCATCATCATCTAAGCTTCACAATTAATTGAGGTTGGTTATATGAATCCTGTTTGGCCATTCCACTCTATTAATGGAGCAAGAAATCACAAAACATGGAGTAAGATAATGGTAATGATCACATGAGTGACAGCTCAATCAATTGATCTCAGGACTATTCGTTTGGTCTGATCAGATTATCAAATCTGTGGATGGAATCATTAGGAAGATGTGGCAACAAATAAATGTTTCTAAGTAGTGATTGGATTTTTTTAGATAAATAAATGATCTTGACTGTTCATAGTTGTCAATAAGATGCCAGAATGGTACTATCAATGAGAATTGTTTTCAGTATACCATGTTGCATCAGGTGAAATGTCCGAAGTGTCTTGATTGAACTCAAGTCCACCAAGTTGTGATGGAATCTGATTCATTTGATATCTGATAAAAGATAGTTGGGAATTTTAGGACAGGTGGCCTAAGTGGGAATCCTCTTTGGCTCTTTCAATTTCATTGAGTTTTCTCTATTTTTTCCTCTTTTTTTTTTTAATTTTTTTTTAATTTTTTATTTTTTTCATGTTTGAATAATGTCTTCTAACTACTTTGAGTTTCCATAATTTGATTGACTACTCAGAAAATGGTACTCTTACCCATGTGGGCACACACATCGACATAATACATACATGTGAGACCAATGTGCACACGTGATGAGGTGGAGGGCATGATGAGGTCAATCACCATCTTCCTTGATCAATAAAATACTTTGAATCCACAAGAGAAAATCTTGAATCCACGAGAAGAAATAGAATTTATAAGAAGTTTTAATTGATAGATAATCATAAAAACAATTTAACACCTTTAAATAACTCTTAACAGACCCTAAAAACGTAGTCAAAGAGTCCTAATCAAATAAGAAAACAATTTTAGAAAAATATGCAAATTTCTTCTGCCCGTCAACCCGTCGAGTCGATAGGTCGAAACAGCCAAAAAGTGTCTAGATTTTTAAACAAAAAAAATCTATGATTTTCGACCTGTCAACCTGATCTATTGGCCTGTTAAACAGTATTTTGACCTCAGCCAGCAAGCAATCCGGCCTGTCGAACAGTATTTCAACTTCATCCAACAAACAATTCGGATTTTCTATCAGAATTTACCCATTGACCTATCAAAACTATGCTGAATTTTGTCAATTTCTCCTTGGGCTTCTTTCAGTCCATGTGTTAGAAATGTACTTGATCCTCGTCCTTAATCAACATGACGTCTAGCCTTCCTTGATTTTTGAGCCAATACATGTTAAGAGTGTAATGTGACGATCCTATGCTACCCAGGTTGCATAGAGCAATTCACCCTTTGTATATCACTTAGACAAAGATCAAAAGGTCAATAGGATTCATCCTGATGTGGGTTCAATATCTGCTCCATCCATTAGTTGGAGCTAGCTCAATTTTATCAACCTAAGGTCAATATAAAACTCAAGTTACCCACACCACATGGGATAATAGAAATAAGGACATCTACCGTTAAATCCTTTTCTGGGCCCAACCATGATATTTAGATGCGGTCTGACCCATTCCTGTTTATAAAGTGAGTACAGCTAAGATTAAGGAAAAAATCAAAGATCAGCTTCATCTAGGATTATTATTATTATTATTATTTTAACACTCTCACATTCCACATGGGGCATGAGGGTTAGCCTAATTTCTGGGATGACATACTAAAATGAACTGTCACAAATGATTGGGGAGTGAATATCATACACACATGAGGGTTAGCCTAATTTCTGGGATGACATACTAAAACGAACTGTACACACGAGGGTTAGCCTAATTTCTGGGATGACATACTAAAATGAACTGTCACAAATGATTGGGGAGTGAATATCATACACACATTTTTTATTTTTATTTTGGCTTGTTAGTACACCCCACTGTCAGCCACCCCCACCAGGGATCGATACCAAAACCTCAGTGTTGAAACAAGATTTGGGCCATGGATGAGGTTGTAATATTATACACACATAATAGGCCCTCATAGCTTCTTGTTTGGCACGACGATGTAGTACGTTGATGTAGGTCCATCGCGAGCTGAGCATCACCATGAAAACTTACTAAGGTCGCACGTGCTGTTCACGGATCAAATAAGAGAAATGATTCTCTCCGAGGTTTCCCTTCCTGGGACGCGGATTGACTGCCAAAGCCTTTCTCATGACAGGGAAGCTAGGTGGGGCTACCCATGATATTTATGAGAAATCCATACTGTCCATCTGTTTTTTAAGATCATGTTAAGAAATGGGCCCGAAAATGAGGCGGATAAAAAATTTAGGTGGGCCACACGACAGGAAATAGTGAGGATTGAATGTCCAACGTTCAAAGATTCTAGGGCCACGGAAGTTACGGATCTGGCTAATATTTTTGTGTTTTCTCATCATCTATGAAAGGAATGACTTTATAAATGGTATGGATAGGCTCCAGGGAGGTTTCAACAGTAGGGCTTTCCCTGCTCACTTTTTCATGTCGTGCGGCATACTCGGAGCTTTGGATCTGCCTCATTTTTTGAGGTAACGTCCTAAGATGATCCGGCAAAACGGATGGATGGAGTGGATTTCTTACAACCATCACGTTGGCCCCACCTAGCTTCGCAGAAGTTCCGGGAAAAGGCATTTCGGAGGTGATCCACATTCACCAGGGACTCGGATTCGGTTGTAATCCATCCAAAAGCTATGTGAGCCCCACCATGATGAATGTATCTTATCCACGCCGTTCATTCATATTGCAAGATCATTTTAAGGTATGAGCCCAAAAATGAAGCATATCTAAAGTTCAAGTTGACCACACTTTAACAAACCTTTCTAGTATCACTGCAATGTTTATTTGCCATCCAACCTGTTTATAAAGTCAAATAAACCTGGACGAATGGAATACCTAAAAAAATCAACTTGGTCCAAAAATTTTGTTGCCTATGAGAAATTTTCAACGGTAGGCATTCAATCCCCACTGTTTCCTATGGTATGGTCTACTTGAACTTTGTATATGCTTGATTTTTGGTTTTAAGCCATAGAATTATTATTTTTAAATGGATGGACGGATGGATACAATACATAAATCACAATGAACCCCACATAGCTTACTCAGTACGCTTAGTTACTCGGTACGCTAATCCGCTTCCCATACAAAGGTATGAAACGCCAATAGATGAATAAGATATGGGGTTGTCAACGGGCCGGGCCTTCAGTAAGTATCGGCCCATATTTTGAACTGTTTCGGATCTGGCTTAATAAAAATTCTGATTTTCAAGCCCAAGCCCGGCCTATTGACACCCCTAATCAGATCACATCTAATTAGTCACGTGGCAGGTCTTAGATTCTTAGGCCATGAAATCTTCCTAAGCATGTATAGATTTTACCAAATAAGGAAATCAATCCGCCATTGAAACTTAACGGATTATTACCTAAAAAAGAAAAAATGCAACAAATGATTAGATAGAGCGGTTGTATCATGATCAGATACGGCAGCTCCATCGATACAAAGGTATTTCTGACCAGACGGAACCGGAATCGCCTACAACACCTGTTTTACCAAGCGCGTAAATAACCCACGCTCAGTAATATCCATCATGTTGTACTCCGTCCATCTGGCGAGAATCATTATTTTGACCGTACATAAAGTATATGAGCACGATTAAAAACTCATATGGGCCACATCAACAGGAAAAATGTAAAATCGCTACAAAAACCTCTACGTTCACAAGGCGTGGCCTGTATGAATCTTTAATCAGTCCGTTGTTCTGTCTCTTCTCTTCACACTATAATTTCACACCTGATTAACGGGTTTGATGAAAGCTAAAGACCATTGTAGCCCCACACATGAACCTGTGGTTGGATATCATTCTCATTTTTCCATATGGTGTGGCCCATATAAGTTGTGGGTACAGCTGATTTTTTGCCCTCATACTAATATCGAGTATAGAACATGATAGATGGAACGGATTTCACATATACAGCTCGGTGGACCCCACAGTCATGGGTGTATAACGTACTGAGCAAAACAGGCGTTGCAGAGGACTCCAGTCCTTTGGTATCCGCCAACCGTCATGTCAGATTTGTACGAAAAATCAGGCCGGGCCAGTCATCAGGAGGGTCCATAGATATTGAGGTTGTGGCCCACCAAATGAGTGAAAAAGGAGATGAGCACGGTGTGTCCCACCTTATATACGGATCGCAGAAGGTCCAAGTAAGATCACCTGACAGATGTCGCAACGAGGGGCATCTTTGGAAGAAGGGTTAAGGAGAGAGAAGCGGTGGTGCTTTCCAGCGAGCTTGTTGGCATGGTGCACCCGTCTGTCGCACCCATCACAAAGCGCAGCCTCATCAGCACTGCAGAAGACGGAGGCTTCCTCCCTGTTACAGCCATCGCACTGGATCTTCATCCTCTTTAGAAAGAATCGGACGGCTCAGAACGAAGGAAGATGACAAGGCATCGTAGAGAGAGAGAAAGAGATGAGTCCGGAAAGATGGCAGCTACTAGCAGTGTTAAATAAAGATTGAATAAAATAAATAAAAAAAAGAGAGTGGAAAGAGATAAAATAATGGCAAGGGCCAGGTATGGAGATTGGGATTCTCGGATTTTATGCTCTCGAGCTTGGAGTCTGCCTGCCAGACCCATTTGGAAGTCATGGCGAGCCATTTCTTTGCAGGGTCGCGATTCATCCAATACAGGGTCCCCTCATGTGAGGGCGCTAAATACGTGTCAGAGAGCCGTGGCAGATGCCAGACCTGTCTCAGATCTCCTCCATTCAAAGTAAGTAAAGTCAGGCTACTTCATTCACACGTGCGGATTGACTCCGAAACCTGACCGCTACGTGGGGCCAGCGTGATTCTTGTGAGTTATGCTGATTTGCTACTAAACCCACCCGCACCTGGGTAGAAATGGACTATCAGGTGATGTATATGTTTTATACACGCTGTCTAACTTTATTAAAAAATAAAAAATTGATTGCACGAGACATCCAGATCAAGATGATATTTATATTTTCCTTTCATGTGCGCGTGTATATATATACACACACGTGTGTAACCTTATGAACATATTAGATATCAAATAAACATCACGGTGGGCCCTAGTGAGTCCTTAACTATATGAATTCAGTCCTACTGTTTCATGTGATGTGGAGCCTTCAATCTGACTCATTTTTGAGCTCATACGGTAGACACAACTTAAACGAGTAAAATTATTGCACGTCAGTTTTAGTTTGTCACCAACCGAAACACTTATACGGATAAAATTGCATCATAAGGACAATCATTGGGGTGAATTGGTCATTGCCAATGCACACGGGTGGTAGGATAGTGAGAGAGCATGAAACTCAAATGATCAAGCCAGCAACGCATGCGTGAATTATTCAAAAGTAAAAGTTGACTAGATCTATTGATAAGTTGTAGGGAGTTTAACTCCTCGAAACAGATTTCCCAAGCCCGCATTTGCGTAGATACAGTTCTTACAACATTGTATATCCACATAGCCGCCGACATGCCAATTAGGAGCCCCTGTTTGCTGATTCAACCCTGAGGCTACCTTGAGCGAGATTGGATCGGGGAGACCCTGCTAGAGAGCTCGACCAAGGAAAGTGAGCCATCGCCAAATCTGCTCAGTCAATTACTGACCTTCATTAGTTTGAAGTATCACGTGCCTAACTCTCTATCCTCTCTGAAGTATTTTTCTCAGCAGATTGTTTTATTCGTCAAAGTCAAAATCAAAGAAGATACTGAAGTCATCGAGAATGGTCGGAATTTGAGACATCCAGCCATCCCTTTTATCAGAAAACCTTTCCCTTCTCATATCTTGAATCAAGACATATTCCATTTTGTACATTTCCTACACATTTGCAATGTCTATGCTCACTCATACTTTAACTCTGCTTTCATTTCTTTAATATTTCACCTACTCGAACCCTAAAAAGTCTACGCAGTATGGCTTAACTTTGTGTGCTTTCTTTACCTCGCTATTATTTTTTTCTTTTTCTTATTTTGCCTACCCTGGCCCTATGGCCTATGTAGTATGGCTTAGCTTTGTTATATATGAAAGTTCTCCTGAATCTCCTTAAAAATCATACATCCATGTAAAGAGAGATTGTGCGTCACATAAGTGGAAAAGGGTGCCTAACTCCTTCTTTTTCCGTAATTGACGCCCTTACCCAAAATTCACAGTCGCAAATCAACCACAGGATCACTTCAGTTGATGAATCTTATAGTTCCCTGACACGTAAGCAATTCTACAGTTTCTAACTGATCGTAGATTTTGAAACTTCATTTAGCTAGTTGCGACTCTAAGTCAAATGTACTTTTACCTCCAAGTTAACCCCACATTCAACCATATTAAACTAGAGTCGACAAATGGAAAAAGTCGAAAAGAAGTGTGGGCATCATTCCACCATGCAACTCCGCGTATGGGATGACGTTCACAGAATGGCGGCTCCGTGGGGAATTGATAGCCACTAGCCAAATCCCAACTCAAAACATGAGACTTTATGGGTTTTTTAAGGGATCCCCTAACTTCCATCATTCATATTTTTATTGGTCCCATGCTTACCTACTAATCTACTAACCGACTAACTTTTCAGTTTACATAGGTCCATTTCACTTTCCTACTTGCATCCTGCATTCCGGTACAAACAGGTCTCTTTTACATTCCTACAAGCATCCTACATTCTAGTTGCCACTTCTATGTTTACTTTCCTATAATCTAATTCGTTTTGGTCCTTTTACATTTTTGTTTATATATTCCAGTGGACACTGATCCTCCTGAATTTTTCTAACATTTACATTTTGCAGGTTCACTTTTCATAAAACTAAAAATGAAAAAAAAAATCAGAAAAAACAAAAGAATAAAAAAATCAAAAAAATCAAGGAAAAAAAATCAAAAAAAATGAAAATATAAAAAAATGCACAGTGAACCAAATTAGTAGACAGTGGATCGGTCTACAACCGTTGCGCCTAAAAATCAATTGTGGGTTTTTCGCCCTGCCAAGTCAACGAGCACATACCAAAGCACCATCCGAACTCATTCACAAATAGCCATGTCAATCCAAGGGGACATTTTAGAACCCATCCCCGATTCACCCATACAACGAGGTACTCAGCCTACGGCTGACATTTCAATAGTTGACCTTACTCACAACATGCACGGGCTGGAGGATCTAGTGACCCGCATGCTTCAGGAAAGAGTCACCCAATCCATTCATAGCGCATAACAGCCAAGCACTTACATAGGCCTTTCTAACCCAACCATTAACCAATCTCAACCCATTCCCTTCACAGGAATCGAGTTTACTTTCAATACCCTCCATCCACAACTAGGGCTGAAAGTCAGGCGGGTTGGGTCGGGTTGGTGCTCAACCCTAACCCAACCCAAGGTTCCTATACCTTAACCCTAACCCAACCCAACCCAATCTCGGGTTGGGAATTCTCAACCCAAGCCCAACCCAAGCGGGCTCGGTCAGGTTGATCGAGTTGGTTGGGTATATACATACTAATATTTTTATTATTACATTAGTTTATTATATTTCAATATAGGACTTATTTTTTGTATTTATAATTTTATTAATTATATATGCAATTATTCATTATAAGTAACTTCATTTTTTCTTTAAAAAACGAGCTAAAATATAAGACAACTACTCCTTCAAAAGTCATGTAGCATAGTATGAAGTCTATTTGGGAGAGAGAAATCTGGCATATCTTATTAGCTTGAGTCCTTGGAAATGACGTGGACAAATGAGACTCGAAATCACTAGTGTGCCTTCAACATAAATGATCCACACTCAATTATAATTTATGAGTAACTTATATATTGATCGGGTTCGGGTTGAGTCGGGCAACCCGAGACCTCAACCCGAGCCCAACCCAAGTTTTATCGGGTTGGTGTTTGTATGGCCCAAGTTTAAGATCGAACCTGAAATATCCTGCCCGAGCCCAACCCAATGTCGGGTCGATCAACATCTCAAATTTCGGCCCATCCTCCCCCTAACGGGAGTCAACAACGGGTCTTGGCAAAGAGCCAGTTACATGTCCATTTTCCTCCCCTTAAACAGGAGTCAGCCACTGCCTCAACAGGCATACTCTAGCCTATTCTAGCAGCCTCCCCCTACTGGGAGAGCTTTTCAATTATAGTCGGAACAACCATAGCATTTACCTTTTGGTCAATCACAACATTTACATTCCAGTCAAGTTCAACCTCTACTTTCTACCTATGTAAATCTTAATAGTTAATCTCATCCCATAGTAGGGATTTCACTCCAACCCCCTCATTTGGCTTTCCTATTTTAACCAAATTCCCCAATCAAGGACCACAGGAATGCTGAAGAGATTGGTCACTATGAGGAAGAAGTTAGCCGAGTTTCGCAAGGGGCACGACCACCTCCTCAGCAACCGTCTAAAATTGTTCGACTTTGAGAGCATTTTGGGGACCAACTCAAGGTCATAAGAAACGAGCTCTAGAAGAAACATGGGGTGGAACTCCCTTCCACAAAATTTAGGGACCTTTAATTTTTCCTTCCCAGATGCTAGGGTACCAAAAAATTTTAAAGTATCCGAGTTTCAAAGGTACGATGGCATAGGATGTCACACCGTTCACTTGAACGCTTTTTTCTGTGAACTCAATACTGTGGCAAGGGATAACGGAGCCTTAATTCTCTTACTTCAAAAGTCCTTGAGAGGTGACGTACTTGAATGGTACACATTTATCAATTACCACACGATTAGGACTTGGGAAGATGTCTTAGGCATTCATAGGTCATTTTGCATGCAATATAAATGCAACACCTCGAAGGAAAGATCTGGCCTCCCTTAGGTAAAAAAGTGACGGGTCGTTATCCGCATATGTTAGACGATGGAGAGTCATGACCGTGAGAATGAAAATACCCATCGACGACGAGGAACAAATCTCCATGATCGTCCACTTGGCTAATTCAAACATATTAGGATATCTGGTTTCAAACCCATACACTAACTTCGCCCAACTAATCCATGTAGGGGAATAGGTGGAAGTTGGAATAAGAGCCGACACAATCGCACCATAGCCCTACCAATCTTCCCATCCATAAGAAGAAAAGGCAGGTAGGTATAGAACCATCAATAAGGATATTGTCACTCCTCGTCCAATGGAAACCAACAATCTCATCGCTTCAGTGTATGGGGCACCAATCGCCCCTCGATATGGGCAATAACTGAAACTGCAATGACCTAGGTGGAATCCGCGATATTTGAATCAAAATAGGTAGATAGGTGTAGCTCAGGCACCTAAGTAGTTCACTCCACTAGCCCAATCATACACTGACATTCTGGCCACATTAATTTAGATGAAGCTTCTTGATCCTCTCTAGCCTAGGCCTCCACCAAACCCGCTGCCTCCAAACTACAATGAAAGTAAATATTGCACATTTCACTAATGAAGGGATCACACCAAGGAATGATGCTTCTCTTTGAAGTATTGATCTAGAATCTGATTGATTAGAAGAAAATCATGATCGCGACCCCTGACCCTATCACCACAAGCAATAACGGCATGCTCCAAAATCCCTTGCTTCAACATCAAGTTGGCCCCAACAAATCCGAAATCCCTACCATCAATGCCACCTAGGGAGATTATCCACTCCATGTCTTTTAGGCAAACACGACCCTGATTTACGGCCAATAGTTTCCCCCTCTCATCCTGTAAGGGGCACCACTCCCTCCTCCGCTGATCCTCTGAGGAAACATTCTTGAAGCAGCCCATCATCCAGTCTATAATGTACGTCAATCGTGGGACCAACCACTAATGTTACAAGGGCACGCCCCAGCAACTAATCTAGTTGCCAGCCATAACCAGTCTTGGACTCACCAGCCAATTGTTCTCATGGGGGAGAGCCCTAGAGCCATCACCCGTTACCAACCATCTATTCTACATGCCACATGAATTGGCCAAATCAGTCCAAACGGTCCTTATCTCAGAAATTCCACATGCGTGGTCTCTCGTTCTCCTAGGGACAAGCCCGACCACCCCATCGAATCACCTAGCCCCCGTCTCCTACCAACCATCACCTCCATAATTGCAACATCCTCTGATTTTTCAAGGAAGGGTGATGCTAGTCTTTGACAATAAAGCAATCCCATGACACTATTCAGATTGCTCCAAAGTGGAAAACAAGAACCCAAATGGGTGATGTTTCCAAAGAGATATTCCTAGAGGATATCCCAAGGGATCTTTGATAGGATTGACTTTTAAGGCTTAAATCGCATATTAGGTGGTGGCCAAGCTCAAATATATTCCTGCCCAAATCTCGACTTGGGAACTTCCCTGCACGTCGCAAACCCACGAAGAATTGTTCGTGAAGACCCTAAACGACGCACATTTCTCTCGAAAATCACCGCCCATAATGGTCGCACATATGATAATACAACTCCTTGCCCTGCGAGCCATCAACTTTTCTAATGATGAGTTGCTACTAGAAAGTCACAACCATGTGCGTCAATTAAATGTCATCTTTTGTCACAAGGATTGTAGTATCCCACTCGTACTTATCAACAATGGTTCAAGCGTGAATGTATGCCCATTTCGGACTGCCAGATATCTAGGACTGGAATAGTTCATGTTTAGGCCAAGAAACTTGAATGTCAGAGCATTTGACAATTCCTGAAGATAAGCCCAAGGGGAGATCGACATTGAACTGGGCATCCCTTCATCATTAAATCTCCTCCTCGGCCACCCCTAGCTACACAAGGTTGTGGTCATACCTTCGACCCTTCATTAGAGAGTCAAGTATGTCTTTAGGGATAAACTGCACTCCATTTTAGTTGACCTTGAATGACTCTTTCCCACAGAAGCAGGCCTCTCGGGAGAGCCCCACATCCTAGTCATCGGTACTTGGGGCCCAGACAAGGATAGCTCACGTCATCGGTACTTGGGGCCGAGACAAGGATAGCTCACGTTAGAGTTTCCAATTTGAGGCAGTGGACCATATGTCAGATGCTTATCCACTCAAATCAGATTATGTATTTACTTTGGCCAAGTGGAAAATCCTGAACTATCAGCTCGAATTCCAAGATATCGCTAAGGTAATTGAGGTGTAAGCAAAGATAGGTAGGACATGAGTAGGATATGAGTCTCTCCCAGAAGATGAACTAGAGGAGCCAATTCCAAAAAGGAGATGGAAAGGCCAGGAGATGAACCACCCTCTCCCCCTCCCACTAGTATAATTCACTAGTACCAGATTCATCTACCTGGACGGAGATCTAGATCCCATCCCGTCGAACCGCAATTGCAATCTCACCCTCACAGAACTAGACTTTGAACTCATGGGTTTCAAAGAGGTTAAGGATAAGACAAATGATGATATGGCTCCCGAACTCAGGGATCTCCTCGAGAAGTTTAATACTAAAGCCAACATCGCACCGGTCAACTTTGAGATGATTAATCTCAAAACTCCCAAGAACCCTCAAGAAGTACGTGTTAGAAAGAAAATGTCACCTAATGATAGGAAGATGATGAAATTGTTGTTTATGGACCGTCACGCCTTTAAATGTTAAAGCTTCCAGAGCTAAAGAATGAAGGCAAAGTCCGGGGGGGGGGGGGGGGGGTGATTAGGGCGAATGAAAATTTATGCCAATTTAAAACAACAATGCATAACTTAAACTAATTAGCAATTAAATTAAATGAGGCAATGTAACTCTAAGGCTTCCAAGCTAATAGAGGGTCCAATCACATATACCACAAAAGATGTGCAAATAAGCAATTAGTCTATAATATGATAGTGAACATATGTGTGTGAACATGGTGAACTGAGAGATCTCCTCGAGAAGTTTGATACTAAAGCCAACATCGCACCCATCAACTTTGAGATGGCTAATCTCAAAACTCCCACCAATCCTCGGGAAGTACGTGTTAGAAAGAAAATGTCACCTAATGATAGGAAGATGATGAAATTATTGTTTATGGATCGTCATGCCTTTAAATGCTGAAGCTTGCGAAGCTTGAGAATGAAGGCAAAGTCGGGGGAGGGGGGTGATTAGGGTGAATGAAAATTTATGCCAATTTAAAACAATAATGCATAACTTAAACTAATTAGCAATTAAACTAAATGAGACAATAAAACTCTAAGGCTTCCAAGCTAATAGGGGGTCCAATCACATATACCACAAAAGATGTGCAAATAAACAATTAGTCTATAATATGATAGTGAATATATGTGTGTGGGATGTACTACCTATTAACTTAAGAAATCATTTAATCATGCATACATAATTAAGTAATCAAACACATTTACATAATTAAACATATGCACAAACAACATTCCCAGACACAAGTATATATATATTGGTTCGACTACTTTCCTACTCCATTCCCAGTGGACGCACTCAACCCATGAGTGTACCGAATTTCACTATTGGAGGTTTTGAATCAGGTTCACCTTTAACCTTTAAAGCCCTACACAAGGACTCTAACTTTATGCCCTACATAAGAGCAAGGTTCTACTAAAGAACCCAAGGGTTTATGCCATGTACAAGAGCCAAGGTCCTACCATTAGAACCTGAAATTTAGACTCTACCCTAGAGTAAAGGTCGTACTCAAGAACCTAAAAATTTAGGTCCTACAAAAGAGTCAAGGTCCTACATAAGAACCTATGCTTATTTGAATTTACAAACTCTTACCCTCCATCCTACACAAGGAAGGAGAGTAAACTTGGACTCTTATGATGACTACTTGTCGAATTGAGTCCCTTTTATTGTGCCTCAATAGGCTACTTGATTTCTGCTCTCCTGTGCTTCAATCAGCTCCCCGATGTTCCCCCGATCATGTTGATGCTATTTCACCAAGGCTTCAAATCCACTATCAATCTCGTTGCATTTGATGCTTCTTCAAGACAACTAAGGTGATGGGAGAGGGTTGAATGTTCTACAACTAATGAAAAGTTATTTTTCCTAAGGGATTCACCTGATGGACACTGTAGAGTATGGTAGAGACTATAGATTTACTAATAAGCTTGGTCTCAATACTCTAAAGAAGGCATGAGATCATGTTCTTAAATAGAAGCTTGGGATGCTTATTTGAGTGAAGAATCGCTAGGAAAAGAGTATGAATCTTATTGGGATAGAGTCTAGGATGTTAAGTTAGGCTTAGGAAGCACTAAAGTCTCTAAAGGGCCTAAATTTATCATCTATGTAAAGATCCAAAAGCTAAATATATAGAAAAAATGTTCTAACGGATCTTTAATGACTACATTTCGGTTGCACCGAGAGAGCCTTCGGTCATACCAAAATATCTTTAGTCAGATCGAAATTTGGTTCGATTGAACCAAATTAGGACCAAAAGCTGCTGGACAGTTTTAGAGAGATTCGGTTGGACTAAAGCTGACCTTCTATCTCACTCAATCAGACCGAATTAAGGCTGAATGTTGTTGTACTATTTTTGCCATTTACAATCGGACCGAACTTGTCATTCGGTCAGACCGAGTCCAATCAAACTGAGGCCAGATTTACCTGTTCTATTTTATCCTATAATGGACAATTTCGGTTGGACCAAAACCATCTTCGATCGGACCGACTGTTGCTGAATTCAGATGTTTATTTCAGCAACACAAGCCTCTAAAGCCAATCTAAAGGTGTTAAGGTATAGACTCCTGTGGCTAAAGGGATGATCAAAATGGGGTTTCCTATTTGATCCAAATCATCTAGAGGTTTATGGGTTGTTTCGAGTCAGAGGTTAGGATCACCAAGGCACTTTGATTTTCCTGTTTTGCTTCCTTGATGTTCCAATTTCACTTCTGTCTTCGGTCTTCACTTTCCAGAGGCTCAACCGATTACATGACACAACGACTCACGTGATTGACAAACCGGGTTCATAAATGAGTTCACTAACAGAGGATGATCGAATTCTTGAAACTATGGTTGTTAAATTTTACCTTTTCCTATGAAAACAAGTTAGGGCTCGACGAAGACCTATTTGTGCATCATCTACCCATGAAGGCTAAAGTCAATCCGGTCAAGCAAAGATTGAGAAGAATGTTGCCAAAATGGATTCTAAAAATACGAGAGGAAGTCATCAAACAATACAACATGGACTTCCTGGTAGTGTCCAACTTTCTAGAATGGCTTGCCAACATCGTCCATGTCCCTAAGAAAGATTGCAAGGTCTGAATGTGCATCGACTTCTGGGACCTTAACAAGGCCAGTCCAAAGGACGACTTCCATAAGAAAGATTGCAAGGTCTGAATGTGCATCGACTTCTGGGACCTTAATAAGGCCAGTCCAAAGGACGACTTCCATCTCCCCCACGTTAATACTCTAGTCAATAACATGGCAAGGCATAAAATTTTCTCTTTAATGGTTGGATTCTCTAGGTACAACCAAATCAAGACGGTTATGGAGGATCATGAAAAGACATCATTTATTACGTCATGGGGAACCTTTTGGTACCAAGTTATGTCGATTAGGTTGAAAAATGCCAAAGCAACATATTTACAAGCTATGATGGCATTATTCCACAACATGGTGACAAAGAGCTCGAAGTTTACGTGGATAACATAATCATCAAGTCAAAAAGCATCAAGGGAATTTTAAAGATTTTGAAAAGCTCTTTGACTGTTTGGAAAAATTCAAGCTCCGCCTCAACCCACAAAAGTGTCATCAAGGCAACTAGGGGCAAATTGCTCAGGTTCATTATCAGCAAAGATGGCATTCAAGTCAACGAATCAAAAGCTAAAGTAATCATCGAGATGCCACCGCCGAAGACTGAAGAAGAAATCTGAGGCTTCTTAGATAGAATTCAGTACATCAGTCGCTTCATCGCCTAGCTCACGCCCATATGTGAGCCCATATTCAAGCTGCTTCGCAAAAATGCACTAAAGAAATGGAATGAGGATTGTCAAAAAGCCTTTTACACAATCAAGGAATATTTGTTGGGTCCGCCAATACTAGTCTCACCAGTATTAGGATGACCACTGCTACTCTACATCTCAGAAGCCACTGACATTATCAGGTGCATCCTAAGCTAGTATGACAACACAGGAAGAAAAGAGCAAGCAATCTAAAATCTCAGCCATTTCTAAAGAACAACATTATCAACTGTTATATAGTACCACAGGTCATCATCACAAATAATGGGACACCCTTCGTAAATTGAAAGGTGGACAAATTTCTCAAACAAATCAAAATCAAGTGGTATCAATCAAGCCATTATCAATCGTAGATGAATGCAGAGGTTGAAGCTGCCAACAAAATGCTCATTCGCATCCTCGAAAAGATGGTAAAAGCATATTATGATTGGTTAAAGAAGCTTCCATATGCACTCTGGGCTTATCGAACATTCGTACGCACCGCAACAGGTGCCACTCCATATGAACTTACAAATGGCCGGGAGGTTGTTCTACCAGTCGAGATGGAGATTCCCTCACTACGCATACTGTTGGAAAGCAAAGTTAAAGACGGAGATTGGTTATAGGCCCACTATGATTAGTTACATTTAGCAAATGAAAAGCATATGTGAGCTCTATGCCATTCCCAGACTTACTAAAAGAGGATTACACAAGCATACAACAAGCAGGTCTGTACAAGAATGTTAAGTGTATGAGACATGATCATGAAGAAAATCTCACCCCACTTGCCTGATCCAACGGAAAATTTTAACCTAAGAAGGCCCGCTCATCTTTCGAGAAGTACTCCCTAGAGGCGTACTCCGCCTCACCAATATGGAGGGTAAAGATCTTCCTGAGCCAATCAATGCTGAGCATGTCAAAATTCATTATGGGCAGCAAGGAGGATGTAAAATACCGCCTTAAGTGAAACCTCATCCCTCCTCGCTAACATGCCCCTAGGGAAAAAGAAAAAATTTGTATAAAAGACAAAGAAAGAAAAAATAAGTAGCCCAAAAATTCTAGAAAACAATAAGGGCATAAAAAGGGAAAAACATAGGAAAAAAAAAGTACCTAGGGGTAAAACCCTTCCAACCTCCTTCACCATTGTAAAGATCCTGACCTCAGGCAGAGCATTTCAAAGCCTCCCACTACCAAGTGTCACTTGGCTGATGATAATGGAATACCCGACCACTAAAAAAAAAGGGGGAGAAGAAGAAGAAGAAGAAAGAAAGAAAGAAAGAAAGAAATAAAGAGAAAGGTGTGTCCAAAGCGAAATGGGTAAGGTGAAAACCTACGAAGGCACCTCGAGTAAAAACAACGGATGCACAACAGACCTAGTGAAAATCCGAAAGAGCACCAGGGACAAAAAGGCAAAGCTGCCAATGGGCAGGCAAGAACAAATACCCGAGACATGGTGAAAAATCAAAAAGGCACCACGGGTAAAAATGTCAGGTGAAACTGGACGTAGTGAAAACCCGATAGGGCGTTACGGGTAAAAAGATAACCAAAAAAATAATTAAAAAAAGATAGAGAGAAAAACACAAATAAGGTGTTCCTCAACTCCGCATTGGTTTCGTATCTTAAAGGCATAACATGAAAACCCTAACGTTCAAAAACTTTTAACTTGGCCCAAATTTTAGAAGGAACTTCTAATCTGTACTTCCAAGGGTTAACCAAAACCCCTCAGAAATTAGCTCAAATCTTATAGAGGACGGACGTTAGGACGGACGTTAGAACAATCAAGCGCCTAATCCTTGCAATCCACGGTATCAAAATCCAAACCATGGATTGTATAGACAAGACTAACACAAAAATCTTCTCATTTCAATTATTTCACAGAAAGTTTTATTTGTTGAGAATGTGGAGCCACATCTGGGCTGCCTTCGACCGGTCATAAGGCATGCTCGACCGATTGTGGACCGTTCGACTCAAAGTCCAGCGAGTCCTGTTTTTCAAATCTGGGCCCTTCGACCAGTTGTAGGAATTGTTCGACTGGTCGTAGCTCTCCTTCGACCAGTCGTAGGTTACGTAGATTCGTTTTCGAATCTGATGCGGACTACGAATTTTGGTGTCGCCTTTCGCAAGGGTGCGAAAGGAAAGTTGCCTAAACTATATATAGGTGTTCCTAGGGTTTTTCTAGGTGTATTGGAATATTATGAAAATTATTCTAAGGTGCAGGCTAAGGGTTTTCTATGTTATTCTAAGGGAGAGGTTAGTATTTTTCCTTGTAATCTTTATTTTTTCATAGTGGAAGTTTGCATCCATGGTTTTTTACCCTAGTTTGGGATTTTTTCATGTATATCTTGTCTTGTGGTTTGTTTGGATTGCTTTGATCTGTTTCTGGTTTATATTTATTTCTGTTCATCGTTTGTGGCTGAGGCTTGAGATTGGATCTCGGTCACTGCATTGTTGGCGTGCTGTACAACAACTGGTATCAAAGCTATCGTTTAGTTCTATTGAGAGCGATGGCGGAAGATGAAAAAACTACAATTGAGAAGTTTGATGGTTCAAACTTTACCTTCTGGAAGATGTAGATGGAGGATTATCTGTATCAGAAGGACCTCTACATTCCTCTAGGAGGAAAAGAGAAGAAACTAGAAAACATGACAAATGATGAATGATTTTTACTGGATAGGAATGCTTTAGGAACGATCCGACTCTCTTTGTCTAAGAGCATCACCTTCAACATATCTAAGATGAAAACTATAAAAGAATTAATGGAAGCCCTAGCCACCATATATGAAAAACTCTCTGCATCCAACAAGGTTCATCTTATGAAACAGCTATTCAACATGAAGATGTCAGATGGTGGGAGCGGGGCCGAACATCTAAACGAGTTCAATACAGTCACGAGCCAGTTGGAATCCATTGACATCGTTTTTGAGGATGAGGTCAGGGCGCTATTGATTTTATCCAGTCTGTCAGACAGTTGGGATGGTTTGGTGATTACTGTGAGCAATTCTTCAAGGTCGACAAAGCTGAAATTTGATGATATGGCCGGTCTAATTCTCAGCAAAAAATCTAGAAGGAAGGCATCAGGAGTTTCAAGGGATTCAGGAAATGCTCTAAACGTTAAAGGAAGAGAAAGATCGCTGAACAAAGGAGGCAATAAACATGGGCGTTCTACGTCGAGAAAGAAGTCCAAGGTACCGAAAGACGAAGACAGGTGTTGGCATTGCGGCAAGAAGGGGCACATGAAATGTGATTATAGGGCACTTAAGAAATAAGACGGAAGCTCTCAAGGCAGGAAGGATTCAGTGAATCTGTTTGAGGAGAGTGACACAGAGGCGTTGATCTTGTCTCTTGATGTGAGGAATGAGTCTTGGGTTATAGACTCGGGTGTTTCGTTTCATGCCACTTCATGTAAGGAAGTTCTACGTGATTATGTGTCAGGTGACTTCGGGAGAGTCTACCTGGGTGATGATGAGTCATGCAGTATAGTTGGAAAGGAGGACGTTCAGGTCAATCACAATTGGCCGATACCGGTTATGTGACGACATTCACCAGTGATTCTTAGTAGATCACGAAAGGTGCCTTGGTGATATCCCGAGGTAAAAAGGAAGGTACTTTGTACGTGACTTCAGGATCTTATAGTTCACTCACAGTCGCATCAACTGGAGTGAATGGGAAGTTATGACATTAGAGGTGGGACATATGGTGAGAAAGGGATGAAAGTACTATTGTTAAAAGAGAAGCTATCAGGGCTGAAGCCTATTGACTTGGAATTCTGCGAGGACTGCGTATATGATAAGCAGAAGAGGGTAAGTTTCAAGAAGACAGGACGTGCTCCAAAGACGCATCTGTTGGAGCTTGTACACACTGACGTGTGGGGATCGGCACAGGTATCATCTCTTGGTGGCTCATGTTATTTTATTTCCTTTATTGATGATGCAAGTAGAAAACTATGGATTTATTTATTAAAGCATAAATCTGATGTATTTGATGCATTTAAGAAGTGAAAAGCTATGGTATAAAACGAAACAGGTAAAATAGTAAAGTGTCTCAGATCTGATAATGGGGAAGAGTATTGTGACAAGAGGTTTGAGGAGTATTGTGCAGCAAGTGGAATCAAACATCAGAAAATAATTCTAGGGACACTGCAGTGGAATGGTGTGGTTGAGCGCATTAACAGGACCATCCTTGAGCGCACTAGGAGTATGAGGTTACATGCAGGGTTGTCCAAGACCTTTTGGGCAAATGTTGTAAATACTGTCGTATATCTTATCAATAGAAGTCCTTCAGCACCATTGGATGGTGGGCTACCAGAAGAAACGTAGACTGGGAAAGAAGTGAACCTTGCACATCTTAGAGTGTTCGGATGCACTTCATATGTTCACATTGATGCAGAGCACAGAAACAAGCTGGATGCGAAGTCCGGGAGGTGTACATTTATAGGCTACGGGCAGTATGATTTTGGCTGCAGGTTTTAAGATGCAGAAAACAGGAAAATCATCAGAAGCAAGGACGTAGTCTTCAATGAAAAAGTGATGCATAAGGACAATGTGCAGAAAAATAAGGCCGAGAAAGAGGAATTCGTAGAGTTGGAAGAGTTATCGGACATGGGTGTTACAGCGCCATAGGATGATCATGCATAGGAAAATTATGAGGCAAAGCCACAGACACCGGTTGTGAGGAGGTCTACTCAGGAGAGGAGACCCACGGTCCGATACTCAACCTCCTTACATTATCTACTGCTGACAGATAATGATGAGCAAGAGTGTTTTGAAGAGGCATTGCAGTCAGATACACGAGTTAAGTGGGAGCAGGCCATGGATGAGGAGATAGACTCTCTTGAGTCTAATCGTACATGGGAGCTAGTCACTCTACCCAAGGGTAAGAAAGCTCTTCATAACAAGTGAGTTTACAGACTGAAGGAGGAGCACGGTGGTTCAAAATGGTACAAGGCTAGATTGGTTGTGAAAGGGTTTCAATAAAAGGCAAGTATCGATTTCACTAAAACATTTTCACCGGTAGTGAAAATGTCCACGATTCGCATGGTCTTGAGTATAGTGGCTACAGAAACTTACATCTACAGCAGCTAGATGTTAAGACAGTCTTTCTTCATGGGGACCTTGAAGAAGAGATATATATGCATCGCCAACAGGATACGTGGCACCAGGAAAGGAGAACAAGGTGTACAGACTGAAGAAGAGTCTATATGGCCTGAAGCAGATCCTGAGGCAGTGGTATAAGAAGTTCGATAGTTTCATGTCGAAAAACGGTTTTAGGAGATGTCATGCAGACCACTGTTGTTACTTGAAGAAGTTTGATACGTCGTACATCATCCTTCTTCTGTATGTTGATGATATGCTTGTGGCCGGTTCAAGCATGAAGGACATCTCAGATCTTAAAAGACAATTGCCTAGAGAATTTGTCATGAAGGATTTAGGAGTTGCAAAATAAATCCTAAGCATGAGGATAAAGCGTGACAAGGAAAATAAAAAACTAGTTTTATCATAGGCAAAGTACATAGCCAAGGTACTTGATCGATTCAATATGGGAGGTGCTAAGCCGGTTAGCACTCCATTAGCCAACCACTTCAAGCTATCTAAGGAGCAAGGGGTAAAGACGCAGGAGGAATGAGACTACATGGCTAAAGTCCTATACGTGTCAGCTATTGGGAGTCTCATGTATGCTATGGTAAGCACGAGACCAGACATTGTTCAAGAAGTGAGAGTTATTAGCAGGTTCATGAACAACTCTGAGAAGGAACATTGGAAAGCTGTGAAGTGGATCCTCAGATACCTGGTGGGTACTAAGGATGTAGGGTTGTGTTATGGTGGATCAGAAATCAAGCTACAAGACTACGTGGATTCAGATTTTGCAGGAGATATCGACAGCAGAAGAAGCACTACAGGTTATGTCTTTAATCTGGGCAGTGCTGCATTCAGTTGGGTCTCTTAATTACAAAAGATGGTATCTATCAGTACGATAGAAGCAGATTATGTTGCAGCTACAGAAGCGTGCAAGGAGATGGTGTGGATGAAAGGTTTTATGGAAGAGTTGGGTAAGAAGCAAGTAGATTGCAGGTTGTACAGTGACAGTCAGAGTGCAATACACTTGGCTAAGAATTCAGCCTTTCATTCAAGGACTAAGTATATTGCTATCAAATATCACTTCATACGTTCATTACTGGAAGATGGATCGATTGCTCTGGAGAAGATTCATACAAGTGAGAATCCTGAGGATATGCTGACCAAGGCGGTCACACAGGAGAAGCTGAAGCTCTGTTCAACTTTGATTGGTCTTCAGGCTTAAAGACGGAGAGGTGATGCATTCCGGATGAAGAAGACAAAGGTTTATGGCAATGTGTCTTCAAGTGAAAGATTGTTGAGAATGTGAAGCCACATTTGGGCCGCCTTCGACCGGTCGTAAGACATGCTCGACCGGTCGTAGGGGCCTGTTCGACCGGTCATGGACCGTTCGACTCAAAGTCTAGTGAGTCCTGTTTTTCATATCTGGGCCCTTTGACCAGTCGTAGGAATTGTTCGACCGGTCGTAGCTCTCCTTCGACCAGTCGTAGGTTACGCAGATTCGTTTCTGAATCTGATGCAGACTGCGAATTTTGGTGTTGCCTTTCGCAAGGGTGCTGAAGGAAAGTTGCCTAAACTATATATAGGTGTTCCTAGGGTTTTTCTGGGTGTATTGGAATATTATGAAAGTTATTCTAAGGTGTGGGCTAAGGGTTTTCTATGTTATTTCAAGGGAGAGGTTAGTATTTTGCCTTGTAATCTTTGTTTCTTCATAGTGAAAGTTTGCATCCGTGGTTTTTTACCCTAGTTTGGGGTTTTTCCACGTATATCTTGTCTTGTGGTTTGTTTGGATTGCTTTAATCTATTTCTAGTTTATATTTCTTTCTGTTCATCATTTGTGGGTGAGGCTTAAGATTGGATCTCGACTCACTGTGTTGTTGGCGTGCTGTGCAACATTATTTGCCCTTTTCAAAACAAAAAAAAAAAGATGTGCATGCATGTATATAAAAAATACCCAATAAAAAATTTTAAAAAATAATTAAAAAAAAACCATCTTAGCAAGTTCCATTACTCAAGCCAAGAGCGCTTCTCCACAACACCCAATCAAATAACAACCTCATCCAACTACCTAGGTGAGTCTCGCTCCCTTCCCTTTGTTCCAACTCTTCAATCCATCCGATTAAATTGATCTCTTTCTCTCTATAGGTATAAAAGCGCCCTTGATAGTAAAGAGAAGATCACTACATCAATTAAAAACATACCTGAAGTTGGAAACTAAGCAACGAACCCGTCTCAATAAAATCTAATATTGATCGCATCCACTGGAATTCTGAGATGATAGGTTAGATTTATTTTAAAAAAATCCATATATATATATATATCTTTGTAATAAAAATCGACTTCGATCATAACCATTACAATCCCTAATGAAAATGAGAGTAAGTAGGACTTATTTAAAAATTCAATAAAAGGAGGCCAAAATAAAATCCGCCTAACGACGCCCACCCGCGAGGTCAAGTGGATATCTTCAAAATAAATGGCTCAAAAAAGATCTTTCAAAAATATTTTGCAATAAAAATCCCACGGAACCATGTTCTACAAGTGGGTATCTTTCATAAAAATTCAGAAAAAAAAAAACTTTAAAAATACAATGCGCACGACATTTGAGGTATTGTGCGGTCTTCCATACTTCCCGATGGGTGCCGACGCAACACCAATAATTGATTTTGGTTTTCTTTGACTTATCAGTTTTCTCCAAAATCATATGCGGAACATGGGAAGGCCGGCCTAAACTTCCAGTGTCAGCTCGATCATCTTGGAATAAGGAATGATTACTTCTGAATTAGTGCAATTGCACCTCCAACAATGAAAACTCTATTACAACCAAAGTGATTACATCGAGAACTTGAATGGCAAAAGAATAAGCCAGTGAATGTAGTCCGGGAGACTTGTAAACCTAATACATTTTAATGTGGGAGATCAGTAAAGCCACAGAATGCGTAGGTAATTGCACATTACAAACAACCTATCTTATAAGCAATCCTTAAGGATCGTGCATAATCGAAAACTACCTTTCAAGATCCAAGTGTGTTATCCTCGTAAGGCTGCAGAAAGCGCAGAAGCTCTAACCACCTACAATCCAGACTCATGAATTTCCTTGATTCACGTATGCCAATCACGACATGAAAAGGTTGCAATTTGATGCCCCATAAAGTTGCAGAACATGTATGGACAAATTGCAACATTTTTCCCAACCCTTATGAGATGTCCAAGTTAAGCTTTAACTATAAGAACATCTCGACAAACTATACTCTAATATGGAATAGACCAAATCTCGTATATGTCTAATCCAGGGTTGGGGTGTTCGCTCTCTTTGGCATTCGGTTGTACCCCAACCTCTGCCAAAGAGAGGCATCTATAGACACCCCACCTTAAACTAGCAAAAATCACTCCCATCCACTTCAGTTCGTCGCCAACTAAAACACATGTACAGCTAAAATTGCACCCTACAGATAGTCATCGAGGTGGATCAACCATTGCCAAGGCACATGGGTGGCAAGATGGCGAGTGAGCATGAATCTAACATGATCAAGCAAAGCACGCTTTAATTATACAAAAGTTGGCAGGGTCTATCTGCGGTGTAGGGGAAATGGATTTCCCGAGACCATATTGCGTATATATGGTCCTTACAACATTGTATCTGCGCATAACCACCCCACGTGCCAATCAGGAGCTGCCCCGAGCCTCTTTATGTTGGTCCGACCCTAAGGCTGCCTTGACGAACTTGGTTTAATGAGATCATGTCTGAGTTGTAACGCTTGTGTGGCACCCACTAGTTACCTATTTAAGGAAACTCACTATGAAGGCTGAAAAAAATGGAGAGAGACAGAGACAAAGTTCAGGAGACGGGAGGGAAGGAAGACAAAGTAAAGAAGAGAGACGTTACTAGAGGGCTCGATCAACGAAAGTGGACCATGTTCAAATCTTCTTAATCGCCTATTGACCTTCATTAGTTTAACTCTATGTCCTCTATAAAGTATTCCTCTCATTAGATTTTTCTATCCGTCAAATTCAAAAGTGAAGAATATACTAAACTCAATGAGTATGGTCGGAATTTGATGTATCCGGCCATCCGTTTTATTAGAAAAGGGTTATTTCTCATTTTTCTTTTCACATCTTGAATAAAGACGTATTCCATTCGGCACATTCCTTGCACACTTATAATGTCTACATTCATAATTTTATTATGATTTCATTTCTTTAATATTTCACCTACTTGAACCTTAAAAAGTTTGCGCAATATAGCTTAACTTCGTGCGCTCTCTTTACTTCGTTATTGTTTTGTTCTTTTCCTTATTTTACCTACCCTAGCCTTATAGCTTAGTGTAGTATTGCTCAACTTTATTATATTAGGAAGTTTCTCTGAATCTCTCAAAAAAACCATATAGCCCTATAAAGTAAAGACTATGTCTTGCACGGGTAAAAAATGATGCCTAACCTCTTACTTTTCCGTAATCAAGGCCTTTTATCTGGAATCCACAACCGCAGACCAGCCGCAAAAGTCACCTAAGGATTCCCCGACACGTAAGCAATTCTACAATTTATAGGCAGTTGTAGATTCTGCAACTTTATTTAGCTAGTGGCCAACTTCAAGTCAAACGTGCATCTACTCGTAAGTTAACCCCGCGTCCAGTCAAATTAAACTAGAGCCCACTTTAAAAAAAAAAATGGTGTGTGGGCATCATTCCACCATGAGCCTTCGCACACGGAAGGGCTTTCACACATGCTCTAAGGTGATCTTCCAAATTGGATGGACAATGCCAACAAAACATGTACGTCATGGTGGGCCCACAGATTCCCTCACATGACCTCACAATGTAGATTTTGAAAGCTACCGTGCAAGTTATGGCTTGGGTTGAACTTTTTAGACCGAATTTTTTTCTTTGATCATGACTATCAATGAGATGATCATTGACCTTGTACTACATCACCAACCGTAAAGATGTCCTGCACAAAGATCTTTGTTAACCCCAGGTTGTGTACTAGGCAGTGCCGCAAGGGCCCACATGCTGAGATGGCTTGATGAATGGGTTGTACAGGCATTACGAGAAATTCAAGGACAGGAAGATGATTCTGACCATCACCATGCATGGACGAAAAACTTTTATGGCTCACATGCATGATGTAACTCACAAAAAGTCCAAGGGTCCAGAACTTTAGTGGGAAGCGGCTTTCTAGCTGCACCCGTGCACCGGAGTTGTACGAATCCAGATGCAGTCGAATGGATCACAGTGTTGCAGTCGGATGGATCACAGTGTTGCCTTAGCTTTTCATCATGTGCAACACAGGTAACACTAAAGGCGGTGTTTCCCTGACTGTGGGGCCCACCTTGATGTATGTGTTGTATATCCATGCCGTCCATCATCTTTTCCAACTCATTTTACGGGATGCTCCAAAAAACAAAGCAGATGCAAATGGTGGACCACACCGTAGAAAAAAAGAAATGATTGACAATTAAAAACTTCTCATGGCCCACAAAAGTTTTGGATCAAGATGATATTTTTGTTTTCCCTTTATTCAGGTCTGTGTGACCTTAAAACAGTTTGGATGGAAAATAAACATTACGGTGGGCCATTAGAAATTTTTAATGGTGAGTGTTCAACGACCACTGTTCCCTGGTCTGGTACACTTGAGATTTGGACCTGCTTTATTTTTTTGGATCATATCCTAAAATGAGATAGGAAAACTTATGGATGGCATGGATGGACAACACATACATCATGGTAGACCCCACTGTCGGTGACACCTGTTCCACTCCCCATGCATCCGAGCCTTATCCTGACTCTCACGAGTCATAAACATGAATATGCTACTAACAAATTAGGCCATTTCACAGCTGTGGTGCATGGCAGCATATCTAACTGATGAATATATCTCAAATAATTTTAAGCCACTAAAAAACCCTGTACGTTGTGGCCCACCGGAACAGTAAAATTGTCAGATATTTTTAGGTAGAAGGTCAGCATTATTTCCAACTTTTTACACATGCTTTATATTTGAACGTGTGCCACAAGTAGATATGTACGGCTCTACACACGTGTGGTGCAGCAAACCTCGTACAAGAAATAGGTGAATTATGGTAGCACCGTAGTAAAAAATATATATATAATAATAATAATAATAAAAGGTAGCACCGAAAACATGGAAAGTTGATGTCTTGGGACATGTGGACCGTAATGAGAGGACATATATATGGGACATGTGGACCCTAATGAGAGGACATTTGCTGGCGATCCTGATTAGTGGGGTAGGCAAAAAGAGCTCACTGCGTGGAAGCTGATGTATGTGATCCCAACACCACTCAGCTAGCTAGCTGGTTTGGAGCGCTGTGGGGCCCACCGTAATGTATGTGTTTTATCCGCGCCCTTTGGGCATGAGCTAAAAAACAAAGAAGAGAAAAAGCCCAAGTGGACCCCATCATACGAAATAGTGGTGATTGTACTACCACTATTAAAAATTTAGTGAGGGCCACAAAAGTTTTGGATCAGGCTGATATTTGTGTTTTCCCTTATCTAGGTCCGTGTGAACTTATCAATAGGTTGGATGGAAAGTAAACATTAGCGTGGGCCTGAGAAGGTTTCAAAGTTGGGTGTCATTATCCCCACTGTTTCCTGTGGTGTGGTACAATTGAGCTTTGGGCTGACTTCGTCTTTGTATTCACGCCCTAGAATGAGCTGTAAAAACGGATGGATGGCATGGATATAACAAGCATAGATCACAGTGGGCCCCACGACGTCCAACAGCAGCTAACTGTGTGCTATTGTGGTCACCACCCAATCCGCTTCCTCACTCCATCCACAGCCAGGGTTTGCTGGAAGCAGTAAGAAGCCTAGGTTGTATGTAATCTGAACCATCCAACTCGTGGCCCAGCGGTATCCTCGGCAGATATAGATGAATAGTTTGCAAAAAACAATGGGTAGCTTGGAAAAGCTTGCAAGAATTTTAGACAACCTATGGGTCCTTACCCTGACGGAAACAGATTGGCTACTCCCCCTGCCACCAGCTCGGTGGCTGATGGTCGGTGCTCTGTGAGCCCCACCATGATGTATGTGTTTAATCCATGCCGTTCATCCAATTTTAGTCTTGATCCCAAAAATGAGAGGTATAAAAATCTCAGGTGGACCACACCACAGGAAAACAATAATGATTGGATATCCATCATTAAAATACTCCAAAGGGCCACTGTACTGTTTATTTGACATCCAATCTGTTGATTCCGTCATACAGTCCCAGGTAAGGGAGAAAACAATATCAGCTTGATCCAAAACTTTTATGGCCCAAAAAGTTTTTAATGGTCAATGTTCATTCAACACTGATTCTTTTAATGTGGTCCAATTGAAATTAGGATATACCTAATTTTGGGTCTCATACCATAAAATTATCTAGAAAAATAGATGGACGGCATGGATGAAACACATACATCATGGTGGGGCTCACAGAGCACCGACCATCAGCCGCTGGCTGGTGGCAGGGGGAGTAGCCAATCCGATTCCTACCCAGACTTACTCATACGTTAAATAATCTATAGATTGTGTGCCCCACCTGATAAACGGCTCGGATGTGCCAGTCGACACGTGTGGCCGCGTGTACTGTTGCGTGTAAGGATTTAGCCGCGCATGGGCATGTCAGAGCTCCGCCAGGTCTGACTTTTTTCGAAAACCATCCGGCAGCTTCCTTATTATGCGATGCAGATGGGCCCCGGACACGTTCGTTTAAATCCAAGGAACTATCAAATACATCCACTGTATCATAACTTTAAATACATCCGTCTTCTTCAGCCTACGTATCACATGCGCAAGATATCCAATCTGTGAAGAAATTGGGGCACAACTTGTGATGATCAGATGGTATGAAAATCAGGCCAATATACAGTTTGATGGGGACAAAATATCAAAATGAATGAATAAATGACTTAGTGTACTCGTGTGGTCAACATAACAAGTAAAACATTCTGATTATCATTTGGAGTATTACTCCTAACGAGGCCTATCTTTTTTATGAATTGAATTTCCTACTAGTACGACATTTTGGTGGGAGAGAAGTATCTGTATTGTAACTTCTGATACAACTGTTGTATATGGGATAACTTCCCTTTAAGATAAAAAATACTTTGATAGTATACTCTGACAGAGAATGATGGATGATCGATACTAGCCCATTACAAATCACAGAGCATCTGTATACTCTGCATGTATGTAATTCAACCGAACAGTCTAAATTATACACCGTTTTAGATATATCAAGAATAAAATTAATTTCCTTTTATATCTGGCTAACAGATTATTGGGCATTCATTAGATGATTAAAAATGAAAAAATTCCAATGGTCTTATTTTAAAAAAAAAATCGTTCACAAATCATAGCTTAGAATTATTCAACCAATCTAGATTTCGAAGTGTAACTTAGAAACACATGGTTCAACATTTTAGTCTATTTAATTTAAGTTGATATATTCGGTATATATACTTTCTAAGCACCTTTGTATCAAGCACCATACATAACTGGAGTATCCAATAATCCCCTTCTCTTCAAATATTAAGTGTGTCCTTCTTTTGGGAAACGGTGGGAGGAGAGTTGTCAGCTTGTCATCTAGGCTATTATGATAGTTTTGCACCATTAAAAATGATGGCTACTTTTAACAACGCACATGCTATTATGCTCGGAAGTCCAAGTGGCCCACCACGTCAAATAAAGCATAATCCAAAATGTTAATGGTTGTTGCTTAAATTTGTTCAAGCCTATTTCACCTCCTGTCAGCCATTGGGTACCTACAATTTAACGGAGAATAAGGAGTCACTTCATGCTCCAGTTGTGGCCGGATACCCTCCGATGCCAAAGTTAGACATATAGACTCACAGTAGGCATAGTATAATCAGGATAGTTATGTATGTGTACCTTTTCCTTGAAGAGGATGGTGTATTTATAGGTGCTCTTAGGTGATTCTCATATCTGAGTGTGAATCTGTGAGATACGCTGGAGGGTCTCGTGTTGGAATCAGAATTTGTTCTCGAATATTTCTCTAATTATGAATTGATTGGTGTGATCTTCGACTGAGACTTCATTGGGAGTCCCTCCTATATACAGTGCAAGATTCTCTCTGGAGGTTTTCATTCCGAGGTCGAGGTCAAGGTCGGTACTCGGCCTTGAGGTCAGCATCGGAGGTTGAGGTCGTCGTCTAAGGTCAAGGTTGTCGTTTGAAGTCAAGGTCAAGGTTGGTAGATCTGTCGATGAGTCTTGTTTTTGAACTAGTCAAACTATTTTAACTTGGTAATTGAGCTTCCTTACTTGGCTTACCTTTCCTAGTGTTCTAATAGTCTTATTGCTACTTGTCTCATACATTAGGTCAGCTCGATTTTACCCATAATAGTTGCTCCCTACTTCTGAGTTTCATGTTTATGAGCTCAGAAAGTAAGCAAATTAGAGCTAATGTATGAGCGGAAAGTTTTGATTTTCTAACTTGAGTAGGCCGCACATGGGCATGTCACAACTCGGCCAGGTTTGAATTTTTCGAGAATCATCCGACAACTTGGCCTGCCTTATTTTATGATGTAACTGGGCCTTGGACACCTTTTATGTATTCATTTAAATCCAAGAAATTATCAACTATAGTCATTGTATCATAACTTACAATACATTCATCTTTTCCAACCTACGTGTCACATGCGCAGAATATCCAATCTGTGAAGAAAGTGGGCACACCATGATGATCAAATGGTATGAAAATCGGGCCAATATACAATTTGATTGGGGCAAAATGTCAAATTTAATGAATAAATGGCTTAGTGTACTCGTGTGGTCCACATAACAAGTAAAACATCCTAATTATTATTTGGAGTATTACTCCTAGCGAGGCCTACCTTTTTATGGATTGAATTTCGTATAAGTTCGACATTTTAACGGGTAAGAAGTATCTGTATCATAACTTCTGATAAAACTATTGTATATGGGATACTTCCCGTTAAGAGAAAATACTTTAATACTCTGATAGAAAATGATGGATGATACACATTCCATTAGAAATCATAGAGCAGTTGTATACTCCACATGTATGTAATTTAAACGGAACAGTCTAGATTATATATATCATTTTAGACGTATTAAGAACTAAAATTTACTTTTATATCTGGCTACTAGATTGTTGGGCATTTATTGGAGGGTAAAAAAATGAAAAAAAAAAATCCAATGGTCTTATTTCAAAAAATAATCTTCGACAAATCAGAAGTTAGAATTGTTCAACCAATTTGGATTTTGAAGTGTAACTTAGAAACACGTGGTTCAACACTTTAGTCGGTTTAATTTAAGTTGATATATTCCACGTATACCCTTTCTAAGTGTCTGTGTATCAAGCATCATACACGACTAGAGTATCCAATAACTCCCTTCTCTTCAAATATTCAAGATGTCCTTCTTTTGGGAAATGGTGGGAGGAGAGTTGTCAACTAGGCTATTATGATATTTCGTGCCATTAAAAATGAGCTACTTTTAACTGTACACATGCCATTATGCTCGGACCGTCCAAATGGCCCATCGCATTAGATGAAGCATAATCCAAAATGTTAACTGTTGTTGCTCAAATCTATTTGAGCCTATTTCACCACCTATGAGCAGTTGATTACCCGCAATTTAATAGAGAACAAGGAGACATTGGGGGCCCCGGTTGTGGCCAGGGTCTTCCAATGCCTAAGTTAGGCGTGCGTGTCTTTTCTTTTAAGATGATGATGTATTTATAGGTGTTCTTAGGAGATTCTCATACTTGAGTAAATTTGTAGGATATGTTGAAGGGGCCCTTATTGGAATCGGAATCTATTCTTGAATATTTCTTTGATTGTGCCTTGATTGACATGATCTTCAATTGTGACTTCGTTGGGAGTCCCGTGTATATACAGTGCAAGATTCTCTTTGGTTGTTTTCAATTCGAGATCGAGGTCGGCATCCGACCTCGATGTCAGCATCGGAGGTCGAGGTTGTTGTCTAAGGTCGAGATCATTATTTAAAGTCAAGGACAAGGTTAGTAGGTCTTTCAATGAGTCTTGTTTCTGAACTGGTCAAATTATTTCAGCTCGGTAACTGAGCCTCCTTGCTTGGCTTACCTTCCCCAGTGTTCTAATAATCTTGTAGGTCACACATGAGCATGTCACAGCTCGGCCAGGTTTGAATTTTTCTAGAACCATCCGACAACTTGGCCTTGGACACTTTTTCTCTATTCGTTTAAATCCAAGAAATTATCAAATACAGTCATTGTATCATAATTTACGATATATCCATCTTATGTAGCCTACGTGTCACATGCACAAAATATCTAATCCGTAAAGAAAGTAGGCACACCTAGATGATAAGAAGGTATGAAAATCAGGCCAATATACAGTTTGATTGGGACAAAATGTCAAAATTAATGAATAAATAGCTTGGTGTACTCGTGTGGTCCACATAACAAGTAAAATATCCTGATTATCATTTGGAGTATTACTCATAGCGAAGCCCACCTTTTTAAGGATTAAATTTCCTACAAGTTCGACATTTTGCCAGGAAAGAAGTATCTGTATCATAACTTTCTGATACAGCCACTATATATCTAATAACTTCCCTTTAATTAAGAGAAAAATTCTTTCATACTCTGACTGAGAATGATGGATGATATGCGGTCCATTAGAAATCACAGAGGAACTGTATGCTCTGCATCTATGTAATTCAAATGAAATGAACCAGATTATATGTACCATTTTAAATGTATCAAGAACTAAAATTAACTTTTATATCTAGCTACTAGATTGCTGGGTATTTATTATAGGATTAAAAATGAAAAAAAAAAAAATCCAGTGATCTTATTTTAAAAAATAATCTTCTACAAATCATAGGTTAGAATTGTTCAACCAATCTGGATTTCAAAGTATAACTTAGAAACACGTAGTTCAACATTTTAGTTGGTTTAATTTAAGTTGATATATTCCACATATACCTTTCTAATCGCCTGTGTATCAAGCATCATACACAACTAGAGTATGCAATAACTCCATTCTCATTAAATATTCAATTGTGTCCTTCTTTTGGGAAATGGTGGGTGGAGAGCTGTCAAGTAGGCTATTATGGTAGTTTTGCACCATTAAAAGTGATGGCTACTTTTATCCGTACACATGTCATTATACTCGAATAGTCTAAATGGCCCACCACGTCATATGAAGCATAATCCAAAATGTTAACAGTTGTTGTTAAAATCCATCCGAGCCTATTTCACCTCTTGTGAGCCGTCGGGTGTAACACCCCAAACATTTCAAAACCCGAGTATTGAAAGTTCTCGAACGTTACCAGGAAGTAACTTAATATGTACATGTGTACGATACCAATCTAACTATCCCAAGCGTATACCTATTCCCTAACAATCATGGGGAATGATCTTCATTCAATATATCAAGTCATCTGACCGTTGATTTGTAAGATGAGCACCCATCATGTGGTTTGAAATATTAACACTCCCTTAATTAATTTAGCGGATAATTCTTTATCCATAATGATTTAGATATAATATATTTTATAAGAATTATTTAGAAACGTACCTACAACCATGTAGAATCATTAGATTTCATAAAACTCTTAAATCAACAATAATTATGAAAATGCCCCTTACCTAGACCCTGAATTCTAGATCACATGGTTCCTACTATCCAATTAATATGAAATTTTATACCATGCCTATGTATCATAAATTATCCATACATGTCCAATTTCAGCCCTTAGATCATTATAAAAGTGGCCTAATTGACAAATTATCCTATAACCATTGATCTTGATGTCCATCAAGTGAAGCAACCTTGTAGGTAGTTGTAGTTGAACAATCCCCTTTAGATGAACAGAGTGGATTCACTCGTGAACATCATAGTGGACTACACTTGCAGCCCATATGCACTGCTCACATTCACCAGCGGTGTACAGAGCTAAGAGTCGGGTCAAACTATGTTTGACCCGACAGAAATTGAATAGGGAGGGAATCCTCCCGCGTTCATATAAGAAACGGACAGCCGTCCATTCTCAACGCCCACGGTCCAAGATCATCATTTACAAGGATGATCTAAACCGTCCAAAGTTTTTGGGTGGCGAATTCGGCTAGAGTCCTATAAATTCCACCGTCAATCAAAACCCAAAAATAACTCTAGGAAGATCGAAAACGTTCCGTGCCAAAAGTTTAAATAGATAGCGTCCGTTTGGAGGCGCGATGGCCCACTTCGATGATCAGATGGATGATCAACACCATTCATCATAATCAGGGGGGAAATTGACCAAACCCTGTCCCTTTTACGTCCAATTTAAAACACAGAGCAAAACAATCCTCTCCCAACTTCTGTCCACAAGTAATGGAAAGGAAACAACGATGGGATTCCATCCACTACATACAGGAACCCAAAGCAGAGTATCTAGATTGATCCCGACCTTCCGAAACCAAAGGGGATCACTTCCGATCACATCTAAGATTCCCAAAGGAAATAGAAATAAAAATGGAAGGAGAGTTCTGTCAATTCTCACGCAGAAAATGTGTGCACACGGTTCTGTTTCGCGAGCGGCCCACGTATCTGATTAGAATGTGATTAGTTCAAGAACTTCGGTGGGGCCAAGGACGTTCACTCAGAGACATCTAGGACGTCCATCTAAAAGAAACCATCGTTGAAGAAATCCCTAGCCGCCAAGATCATGTAGAAGAACGAGGGAGAGAACCATGACCCGATTCTTTCGGTTGCGCAGAAGTTGATGCATAAGACTGTACGCCGACTTCCTTACTGCGTAAACAAAAATACGCAGAAGGGGTTTTAGTTTAGACAGCCTATAAAAAGGCTCTGCCATCCACAAAAATGAAAACAAGAGCGAGGAAGAAAGAAAGAAAGAAAGAAATGAAGGGGAGAGAGAGAGAGAGAGAGAGAGAGAGAGAGAGAGAGCCCCTCCATTCGAGTTGAGCAACTCAACGAGTTAGAGACCTAACCTTCCCACACTCAAGGAGAGTCACAATAGAGGTGAGGATTTTTCCTTTAAGCTTACAATAATTTAAGATAGCATGAATTGTTTTATTCCCTTATTCCCTCACATGCTTTGAATCCTTCCTGTTGATTCAGGAGTGATAGTAATCATTCCTAGCCTTTCAGAATTTTATATGAGGGTTCTATCCTTTAAAGATTACCTTAATTAAGTTGAAGCATTTTATCTCACCTTTTACGTGCCATTTTCCATGCCTTTTACTTATTCTTAAGTTACTATTATTTTCTCTCTGTTTTTGTTTAATTTGTCATCAACTATTATTGGCCCTTTTGGGATTATGGCATGATATCAATTACAAGTGTTCTGAATTTATGTAGGCCCATGGATACAAGCCTTGCCCTTGCTTTATCAAATTTATCGAGTTGGCCTTGCCACTCGTCTCTTTATTTGAGCTAGCCATTATCACCCTCCTTATTATTGAGTTGGCCATTGCCATGCTTCTATTTGTTGAGTTAGCCATTACTACTATTATTTTATTGAGTTGACCATTGCACTCTCCTCTTTGTTATGTTGGCCATTTTCACATTTATCTTTATTGAGTTGACCATTGTCACTCTTCTCTTTATTATACTGGCCTTGTCCTTATGTTATCTATCTTTAAGGCTTGGGCACGTGTCTTAATATTCCAGAACTTCCATGATTTAGATCATGTTCTTTATCAATGCAAGTATTGTGTTGAAGGTATCGCAACTAGTGACTCAATAATTATCATGGACATAATGCATTGCGGGTAGCGGGCTTCTTAGTCGACACTTAATTCCGTGGGTTGATTGGCATGGTGACTCAAATGCAGTGTTACATCACTTTTTTGGGATTGGATGTCGCAGATAGTCGCTCCATGAACACACGGTGTTACATAAATCCCCCAACCGCGTTATTGTGTTGCCTTGAGATGTTCGTATAAATCTGCATTAGCGTTCGCCATGTTGGCGAATATCTGTAGTTATAGGATGCGTGTCGAGTCGGGTTTTTTATGAATTATACTTCACATTATGATGATCACTACGTATGATGAGCTGCACTCACTTTCCAAGCATACGTCTCATGTAGGTTGTTTGGGCATGCTAATACTTCTCGTATTAGTGGAGTATGGAACGTATTAGAACCCTTAAATTGCTTTTATGAATCTTTAAAATTATTGTTAATCATAAAGGATAACCATCACTATGAGTAGGGCGTTAACCCTCTCCGATCATACACATTATGCAGGTGACATACATTTTGAAGACCTAGAGAACAATCTCCCTTAGGAAGATTATATTAAAAGAATTAAGAAGACAGTTCTATGATTTAGTTTTATACTTCCGCTGCGAACTCTGATATTGTAATAAGTTTCCATAAGAGGACACTTGATTATTTGTTGAATTTTTTTACTTTTATGAAATAATCAATACAGTCGATTTCATTCTTGAGAATATTACCTTCATAATTGTATCTGGATGTGATAAAATAATAATAAGGTATAATTTTTAAAGCATCCAATTTATACATTATTAACACCCAGTTTTCTCGAGTATAAGTACAAACTCTGGCTGTTAAAATTTAGGATGTTACATCAGGTACCTGTAATTTAAAGGAGAAAAGGAGACACTGGGGGGCCCGGTTGTGGATGGGGGCCATCTAATGCCTAAGTTAGGCGTATATATTCGCGGTAGAAGTAGTATAATCAGGATATTTGTGTATGTCCTTTCCTTGAAGAGGATGTATTTATAGGTGCTCTTAGGCGAGTCTCATATTTAAGTAGATCTGTAAGATACACTGGACAGACTCGTATTGGAATCAAAATGTATTCTCAAATATTTCTTTAACTATGCCTTGATTAACATGATCTTCAACTGAGACTTTGTTAGGAGTCCTGCATATATACATTGAAAAATTCTCTCTGGATGTTTTCATTCCGAGCTCAAGGTTGGCATCCGAGGTCAAGGTCAGTACCTGACCTTAAGGTTGGCATCCGAGGTCGAGGTTATAGTCTAAGGTCGAGGTCGGTAGATCATTTGATGAGTCTTATTTCCGAACTGGTCAAACTATTTCAGCTTGGTCACTGACCCTCCTTGCTTGGCTTACCTTCCTTAGTGTTTTGATGGTCTTATTACCACTTATCTTATACATTAGGTCAGCTCAATTTTACCCATAACAGTTCCCCTCTACTTCTGAGTTTCATGTTTATGAGCTCGGGAAGTAAGCAAATTAAAGCTAATGTATGAGCAGAAAGTATTGATTTTCTAACTTGAGGAGGTTGCGCATGGGCATGAACTCGGCCAGGTTTGAATTTTTCGAGAACCGTTCGGCAACTTGTCCTTCCCTATTCATGCAACTAGGCCTTGGACACTTTTTCTCCGTTCATTTAAATCTAAGAAATTATCAAATACACTCATTGTATCATAACTTACAATACATCCATCGTTTTCAGCCTACGTGTCACATGCCCAGAATATCCAAACTGTAAAGAAAGTGGGCACAGCATGATGATCAGATTGTATGAAAATCAGCCCAATATACAGTTTGATCAGGACAAGATGTCAAAATTAATGAATAAATGGCTTAATGTACTCGTGTGGTCCACATAACAAGTAAAACATCCTTATTATCATTTGGAGTATTACTTGTCATGCCCCGAATCCAAAAATCGAATTCACACGAATTCCAATTGTCGAATCCGTTGCTGACAGCCTTCGTAGTGCCCCATTCTCGGCTTCTGATAATCAAATACCAGATTCCGATCCTGGGATCCTACAAGGAGAATTTTCAGAATGAATTTTTTTGTAATGGAGCATAACCACAAGCATAACCAAGTCACAAAACAACATCACCACATATCCACTATATCAAAAACTTTAAGTACAATGCGGAAAGAGAAATACAAGGTGATCAAAAGCTCCAAAAGGTCCTGATATGCACTCCTGCCTCAGCACTGCTGCTGTCCAACGCTACCTGCACACAACTGTCGTACATAAGCTTACAAAAGCTTAGAGGGTGGTGTAAGTGTGTGCGTAAGGCAAACGTCAAGTGTACAGTATCAGAACAATACGAAAGTATGTAGTAAGTCCATAGAATCAACTATGCCAAAGCTATGCGATGAGATATGAATGTCATCGGCCACACCGATACAATGCAAGGCCTATATAGCCGAATGTCATATGCGAAATGTAATCCAAGCAAGTCGGTACTCCTCAAGTACATATATCAGTACAATTCCTCTCTAGATATCACCGGGGTCTAATACACTTCACAGTGACTGCCACCTCCCTAGCTGCACAGTCAAGCAAGCGGAAAAGACCTCGCTATCCGCCTGACCAGTAGTATGTCAATACCTACCCGGCTCATCGATAACGGACTCATTTACGAGCTGGTCAAACTCAGCCTAGCTTATAGCCCCCTCACTCAGGCGGATAAGGCCACACCCCCTTCCAACCGACCACAACACAGTGGGAGACGCGGCTTACTGGTATTCGACACTCGGGCGCTCGTGTATACACTCGGTCTAGACATTGGAGCATCTTCTGGTACCAAAAAAGGTTCTGGGACTTTCATCCAAGGACATCCTAAGTGCCCACAGTGCTAGAATAAGTATTTTCGGTATCCAATACGGCCGTCCACGATGTACCTGTGGAGCCACAGCCCTGATGTCGCTAGGGCGTGCAGTGCTCAAGTCACACGTATGCGAGATGCATGAATCACACGTCAAATCATGCAGAAATCCAGCGCGTACTGGGCGATCATGTAGGGCACTCCGTCTCATAACGGGTCCCATAAGTGGTTTGTCCAATGACATATGCTATGATCAGTCGCTACTCAATTCAAGCATACATATGATGCGTATGGGCATGAGTCATGAGATTATACTAAGCATGTTATAAGGCGATGGATAGCAACGAGCATGGGCCTATTAATGGGCCCTAAGGAGAGTTACAATGCGGACATTTAAGCAACATTGTACATACAATATGGGCGTCTAACCAACATTGTTCCCTAGGTACGGCCCGCCATATATATCATTACATGAACATGGGAAGTCACACATTGCAATGGACCCTAAGGTCATCCCGTTGGGCCTCGACCCATGGGCCTTAGATACATTAAATGGGCTGTATCACATGGATCTTTCATTCATCAAATGGGCTGCATTAATGGGCCTTGCCAATGAGCCTTATGTACATTGCAATGGTCCATGATCCATGGGCCTTGAAATACATCAAAGTGGGCCTCACAACCTGGGCCTTAAATATATCGGATGGCCTACACACATGAGCTCTAAATATGTCAAATGGGCCACTCCATTTGTGCCCCATGCACATCAAGTGGGCTTGAATCCCGTGGGCCTTATATGGAATAAATGGGCTGGATCCCATGAGCATTGCATATGTCAAATGGGCCGAAACCCATGGGCATTACATATACCAAATGGACTTAATCCCATGGGCATTACATATGCCAAATGGGCTTAATCCCATGGCCTTAGATGTGCACCCAAGGTGGGCCTAAATGAATGGCCATAAATGGATCAACATAGGCCCTATATACATACCAAAGTGGGCCCATTTGAACCATAGATCTGGCTCATTTTAAGCCCAACCGACAGTTTAGATGCGACACATGCATCATGGTGGGGGCCCACATGAAGGCTGGAGGGTTGCGATGCAACGCATGCGTCGAGGCTAGGGCCCACTGACCGTCCAGCAGCCCCAAAAATGGCTGGACGGTGTGGATAATACATGCATTATAGTGGGCTCCACCGTCCATGCGGACGGTGGAGCTTAGGCACATACATCACTATGGGTCCCATGTGGGGCCCACCATATTGTTTACATATCATCCAACCCGTTGATAAGGTCACGCACACCTGGTAGAAGGGAAAATACAAATTTCAGCTTGATTCAAAACTCTCGTGGACCCCAAGGAGGTTTCAAGGGTAGAATTCAATTCACACTATTTCTTGTGGTGTGGGCCACCTAAGCGTTAGATTTGTCTTAAACTTGGAGGGCGGCCCACTGATTTGGGGGCCTACCTGGTGAACGGGTTGGATGACAAATAAACTTCAAGGTGGGGCCCACGGCTGGAGCCGTGGGCTGCTGCACGTCCGTCCGCCAACAGCAGGCAGCGCCTGTGTCACTGACACAGCAGCAAATGCTGCTGTGTACATTTATTTTATTTTTATTTTTTTGAAAACTCAAATACTTGAGGTTTTTCACGTGTGTGGCCCACTTCAAATAAATTCACTCTGTCCATTGTATTCCCAAGACCAAAACAGATCTATCAAGACCAATATCGAACATTTTCCAGCGTGTAATAAAAATCTGGGTAGATTATCAAAGGTACTGATATTGTTTTCAACACTATGGCCCACTAGATACCCTGATCAACCTCATTTTTCGGCTCAACGCCTAAAATGAGATGAGAAAGAGGATGAACGGCATGGATTAGAGACATACATCGAGGTGGGGCCTATGCAGGTGGCCCACCCCCAATGCTTGGAAAAGCTCATATTTGTGTTTCTCTTTCCAGTGACGTCCAACGCCTGGACGTTTTTCTTCTCCCTTTTTTTTTTGTTTTGGACTTTATCAAATACATTCAAGGTAGGCCCCGTTTAAGTGGGCCACCCCGAATGGATGTACATTTAAGATGGGCCCCACCCATGGACGGCTAGTATAAAATACATATTTCATGGTGGGGCTCATTCAAGTGGGCCACATGGCCTCATCAACATTCAAGAAAATAAATAAAAATGAGAGGGAGAGAGAGAGAGAGAGAGAGAGAGTAAAGTGGGACACATGTGTGATGGAGGGACCTTGATACTATGGGCCCTCTGTTTCAACCATCCAATCATACATCAATGGGTCCCATTGCATATGGGTCATCCAAACAAAAGATCAACGGTGGAGATCCCACTCCATCAAAAATGGACGGTCTAGATAACCTCTTAATGCAAGAAAAGTAAACATCATGATGGGATCCATGGAGAATGGCCCCATCATGAAATGATTTGATGATCAAGATGGGCCATCGGCCACATATTAGGGTCCCAAATGAGATCCACACCATTGATCGGTGGGCCTCATTTGGCCCATCATAGAAATATAAAAATCTAGCTTATGGAAACACCCGTCACTTGATCTTCTTGGTCCGTTGGATAGCCGGTCTCCTAGAGCTTCACTTTGATGGTGGAGATGAGAAATGGATGGCTAAGATGGGAGATTTGGGAGTGGAAAGTGGGCCTCACACATGCACTTCTCTCCATGGGAAGGCTTGGACGTGGGAGTGCTCCCTTGATTGGGTTGGTGTGTTAAGAAATGAGAGATGGAGATGGGATGTAAGGAGGAGTGACAGGGTGATGGTTGATGGATGTGAGTGATGGGTGAGGTGATGTATTAATTGACTTTGGTGGTTGCTTGACTTGTGGAAAAATGAAGCATGGGTGCTTGTACTTGACATGAGAGGTGATTGATGGGATTGATTGATGTGATTGATTTGACACTTTGTAGAGATTCTCTTAGAAATATAAATGCGCGGCATTTTTTCGAAATAAATGCCAACCCGCATCTCTTAGTCAGGGTATCGGATCAGTGCATGAGTCACGGCGTTGGAACCGCAGCGACGGTGCGGTCGCAATGATACAAGTCTTAGGTTAAGTTGACTCAAATGTATAGGATACGACTTACGATCGTGCGCAAAGTCGATTACAGGTCGCAGGTCGCCGGAATTTGACGAGAAGGATTGCGGGAAGTAACGGAATAGTACGGATTAGGATACGGGTCTTACATTACTTATAGCGAGGCCCACCTTTTTTATGGATTGAATTTTCTATAAGTTCGACATTTTAGCGGGAAAGAAGTATTTGTATCATAACTTCTAATACAGCTACTGTATATGGGATAACTTTCCTTTAAGAGAAAAATATTTTCATACTCTGATGGAGAATGATGTATGGTACGTAGTCCATTAGAAATCACCGCACAGTTGTATGCTCTGCATGTATGTAATTCAAACGGAACAATCCAGATTATATATACCGTTTTAGATGCATCAAGAACTAAAATTTTCTTTTACGTCTGGCCACTAGATTGTTGGGCATTGATTGGAGGATTAAAAATGAAAATATCTAATGATCTTATTTCAAAAAGTAATCTTCCACGATTTATAGGTTAGAATTGTTCAACCAATATAGATTTCGAAGTGTAACTTATAAACATGTGGTTAAACATTTTTTAAGTTGATATATTCCACGTATATCCTTTCTAAGAATGTGTATCAAGCATCATACACGACTAGAGTATCCAATAACTCCCTTCTCTTTAAATATTCAAGCATGTCCTTCTTTTGGAAAATGGTGGGAGGAGAGCTATTAACTAGGCTATTATGATAGTTTTGCATCATTAAAAGTGATGGCTACTTTTAACCGTACACATGTCATTATGCTCGAATAGTCTAAATGGCCCACCACATCAGATGAAACATAATCCAAAATGTTAACAATTGTTGCTAAAATCTATTTGAGCCTATTTCACCTCCTGTGAGCTGCTGGGTACCTGTAATTTAAAGGAAAATAAAGAGACATTAGGGACCCCAATTGTGGCTGAGGGCCCTTCAATGTCTAAATTAGGCGTATAGATTCACAGTAGGCACGGTAAAATCAAGATATTAGTGCATTCTTTTTTCTTGAAGAGGATAATGTATTTATAGGTGCTCTTAGGTGAGTCTTGTATCTAAGTAGATCTATAAGATATGCTAGAAGGAGCCGTATTCGAATCAAAATCTATTCTTGAATATTTATTTGATTATGCCTTGATTAACGTGATCTTCAACTGAGACTTCGTTAGGAGTCCCGCGTATATACGGTGGAAGATTCTCTCTGGATGTTTTCATTTCGAGCTCGAGGTCAGGATCCGAAGTCGAGATCAGTACCTGACCTTGAGGTTAGTATCCGAGGTCGAGGTCATCGTCTGAAGTCAAGGTCAAGGTCGGTACGTCTGTTGATGAGTCTTGTTTCCGAATTGGTTAGGATCCGAAGTCGAGGTCAGTACCCGACCTTGAGGTCAGTATCCGAGGTCGAGGTAATCGTCTGAAGTCAAGGTCAAGGTCGGTAGGTCTATTGATGAGTCTTGTTTCCGAATTGGTCAAACTATTTCATCTCGGTCATTGAGTCTCCTTACTTGGCTTACCTTCCCCAGCATTCTGATGGTCTTGTGGCTACTTTCCTCATACATTAGGTCAGCTGATTTTACTCATAGCAATTGCCCCCCACTTCCGAGTTTCATGTTTATGAGCTTAGAAAGTAATCAAAATTGAGCTAATGTGTGAGTGTAAAGTTTTGATATTCTAACTTGAGGAGGTCGGCTCATTCCACTAGTATTCCTTAATTTTTTCACATGGTAGTTAATATGGGAATTGGAAAGAGACAGCGCATGCTACTATGATCGAGGAGGATATTATGATAGCGGTTCTGTACGAGGAGACGTGCACAAAGTGGTAAACATCATTTCGCCTCTAAGCAACTCGTAGGTAGACACCTGTCCCTGCTTCATTAATGCATGCTGAGAGTGAACCATGAGCTGCCATGTGGAGGAGATTGTGTGTTGAAGCTTCTCCCATCTCAGTAATTAATGCTGGCATTAAATGACTTTCTTACGGGATTCTTATAAATTGGGGTTTTCCCTCATTCTTTTCACTCACTAGTTCCGCAGAGTCCGAGTTGTGCCGACCTCTTCTCTCTTTTTATTCTTCTCCTTTGTTGAGTAAGTTGTCTGGTCACTTAAGCTTGTTTCAATACGTTTCCTATTGTGCTATCATCCTTCATTTTCTTTCTTTTTATCCTTCACTGCGATGTCGTTCGAAGATTCTAGGGGAATTTCTGTGTCAGGAGCCTTCCACAAGGAGTCTATTCATGATAGTGTGGATTCCCAGCTAAATGTATTATTTAGTGAACCATCTCCGGCGATGGTAGCTCGAGATGAGGAAGTTTTACTGCCCCACACAGAGGCGGCTCGTTCATCTTCTTAGGGACCGGCTTCATTATCAGTTCCCTTCAGTTCAAAGCTCCATTCGGGGGATTTAGTTACCCTTTGATCGGAGTTTCACATCCTTGACTCGGTGGGACTACGGTTACCCAAGGTTGGAGAACCTTCGGGCTATCCTCCCAAGGGGGAGGTAGCCCTTTACGCAGTTTATGGCCGCCTCTTCACCCAATTATGAGGGGGGTAGTACATTGCCTAAGGCTTGCCCCATAAGAGCTTAACTGTAACACCCCGTACTTTTGCATACTTGGGTGTTACTATTGTAAACTGGATTAACATGTTTGTGTGATGATACAAATAACCTACATTATTCACCATTCACCATCATTTAATAAGTCACAACCCACCACTAAATTTCAATAGTTAGAATATCAAAATTTCATATCCAACAGTTGATTTAAGTAGATCAATAACCAAACATTAAGACCCATGTATTTTGGACCACTTACAAATTAAAATAATCTAATCTTTTTTATTAAAGCCCTATAGGGGGCCTAACGAATGAATAAATGGCGTTGATCAAGATGCGACCCATGTAAAAAACTTAGAGAAAAATATAATGATGATAATAATAATGATATTAAAAATATTGCAAAAAGGATATTTAATATTATAAAAGTATATTAGGCCATCTGACCCATAATCTAGCCATTAATTTCTAGTTAAGTAGTCCCTACCATTGATGTTCAATTTCAGAATGATCCGACCATTATACCAGCAGAAATCTACAGTTAGAGCTACAAGTATGGCCCACTGGGGTTTTGGATCTACCTAACTTTGGGTCATAAGACCTGATTGGGGCCTCTAAAGGGAATGGATGGAGTAGATCTGTCAAATACATATATGTGGACCTCACATGGGGCGTGCGTATGCACATCCCGTGCATAGTCGTGGTACACTGGAAAGCAACCCGAGTCAAGTGGGCACTGACTAGAAAACTTCTAGAAATAGGAGTTTCCTTTCCCTTTGTTTCCCGCATGTGACAGCTTGTATCTGATTAATTAAAATCGGGCCCACCGATTGGGTCCCAATCAAAGATCTAGACTATCCATTGTCTGCTCGGGCACGTGAGCACAACAGTGGGTGCAAATGGAGTATACGCTCGGGTGGTTTCCAAAACTAAGATTTTTTCATTTTTAATCCAATGAGCTAGAAAATTCAAGGGAAAGCCTTTCTCAATCCTAACCATTCATCCAAATAATCCTAGCCCTCCGCTTTAGGGCATGCATAATTTTTCCCTCCGTAAGTGGGAATTGCAGCAGAAATCTTTAGTTACAAGGTTGGCACGATTTGGAACGCCCGTGACCTTCTAGAAGCCTTCCTAAAGGATCATGTACGCTCATTTTAAGGCGTTCAAAAACCTTCTTAGCTTCGATTACAAGGTCCCGTTGGAAATATCGCAAATGCAAGAAATATCAACCTCAACTCAAATCTTGTGAACCGTTGAGAGTTAGATCAGGCTCATCCAAAATATGGGTCCCAGAAGTCTTAAGGGACAAATACACACCATCCATAATCAATAGATCAAAGAATGAACCATTATATTTGAAATTTTCATGATCAACCTCATCATCGTCTTCGACTGGCCAAAAAACCCAACACCTTTCAGTGGATCCCGTTTTGTAGGCTAAGACGTCCATAAGGTGGGTCCCTTACCTAGAAACCTATCCCCATATGTGGATCAACTTCATGCGAAGAATTTGAACGAAAACCATCAACAAGTATCGAATCAAGATCAAGTTAAAGTGTAACTAATATGGGATTAGTTACCTCCAAGCCTTCTAGAATAGGGTTAGTAACACGTATAAAGCACTACCTTTTTAGGGTAATCACTTACCAGAAATAGAAAGTGAGAGAGAAAGAGAGAGAGTCAGTGCAGTCAACACACACTGACCATTTTTCATTGGCCTTTTTCACTAATACAACCTTCTCCAACCAGTCAGGATAGTAGATTTTCGCGATGAACCCAGCCTCGAGGAGTTTGTATAGTTCTTCACCAATGGTTGCATACCTTTTAAGGTCGAATGTGCATCGCTTTTGTCTTACTAGCTTATGGTTAGGGTCGACGTTCAGTTGGTGGACCATTACTTCTAGGTCTATGCCAGGCGTGTCTTGGTGAGACTAGGCGAAGACGTCAGCATATTGCTTTAACAAATCGACGATCTTAGCCTGGTATCTTGGTTTAAGTAACGATCTGACCTAGATCGTGTGGGTCAGGTCGCCTTCGTAAAGTGGTATTTTTACAAGGTCTTCTACTAGTGACCCCCTTTCAGTAGACTCTTCTCGTGGATCCAGGGAGGTGATGTGCATCATCTGCTGTCGTTGCGCTTTTCCTCAAAGTGCTATCGAGCCTCATGTTGATCGCCCCTAACTTGCCCAGCGCCGTGCTTAGTTAAAATTTTCATTGCAAGGTGATAAATGGATATCACAACTTCATGGTGTTTAAAGACTATCTGCCCAGATCATGTTGTAGACTAAAGGACAATATACTATGAGGAAGTCGATCATGGTCATGGTTTGGTTAACACCTTCACGAGCAGTCACAGAATGTATTATGCTTCCTTCAAAGGTCACCTTCTCTTCTACAAATCCAAGTAGCAGATTCTGGACAGGTCACAATCTGGATCTCCCAAACCCCATCTTGTCGAAAGCGGTGGCAAACAGAATATCAGTCGAGCTACCGGTGTCGAGCAGTATCATGTATACCTTATGGTTAGCCACAGTTATGCTAACCACTAGGGCAGCGTCGTGCAGTTGTGGTGAAGCCCTCAGACGTTTTCCTCTATAAAGCTCAGGCTACATGAGCTTAGCCTTTGTTCCTTTGTAGTCATGCCGGTAAGGTAGATGTGTTGCTCCTTCTCACTATTACTCGTGCTTCGAGCATGTGCTCGGCATGCCCTGTTCAAGTCTTCACCCCCAGTCAGTCCTCCAAATACGGTGCATATCTCACATGTCTCTTCATTATTGTTTTGGTCGTTAAGTCGCTCTTCATGTCTAGTTGGTCGATTATCCATTTCTCTAACAACGAACTCTCGTAGATGTCCCTTTCGGATGAGGGACTCAATTTCTTCTTTTAGGTCAAAACACTCCATCATTTTATGATCATGATCTCGATGGAAATGGAAATATTTCCTCTTGTCTCTTTTCTTAGCATCAGCCTTCATCTTGATTGGCCATTTCAAGATTATCTTATTGTGCACTTTCATAAGCACTTGCTTTGACATAGTGTGTAAAGGAGTGTATGTAAGACCCATATCCTAGTCCGTACTATGTCATCGACTACCGCGATTCTCTCCGTCAAATTCTGGCAATCCGTGACCTATAATCGACGTTTGTGCACGACCGTAAGTCATATCCTATACATTTGAGTCGGCTTAATCCGAGACTTGTATCATTGTGACCGCATCATCACCGTGGTTCTAACGTCGTGACTCACGCACCGATCCGATACCCAGACGAGGAGATGCGGACCCGCGTTCAGTTCGAGAAAAAATGCCACACGTTGGCAATCCCAAGAGAATCTCTACAACATATCAAATCAATCCCATCAATCACCTCTCATGTCAGGTACAAAGTACCCATACTTTCTTTCTCCATAAGTCAAGCAACCACTAAGTCAACTCTCATGTCAAGTACACCATCACCTCACCCATCACTCACATCCATCACCCATCTCTCACATCTCCTTACAACCCTCTCTCTCTCTCCCTCATTTTCCAAGCAACAATTCCCAAGCAAGAGAGAACCCACGTCCAAGCTCTCTTCCATGTGAGAGAGTGCATGTTGGTGGCCCACTTTTCCATCCCAAAACCTCCATCCTAGCCATCCAAATCTCATCGTCCACTATCAAAGTGAAGCATAAGGAGAGTGGCTTTCCAACGGACCAAGAAGATCAAGTGGTGGGTGCTTCCATAGCGTAATTTTTTATATTTTTAAGATGGGTCAAGTGAGGCCAACCGATCAATGGTTTGGATCTCACTTGGGACCCTAAGATGTGGCCGATGACCCATCTTAATCATCAATATCATTCCATGATGGGGCCATTCTCCATGGACCCCATCATGATGTTTACTTTCCTTGCATTAAAGAGGTCATCTAGACCGTCCATTTTTAGTGGAGAAAGATCTCCACCGTTGATCTTTGAATTGGTGCCCCACTTATTTAGGGCCCACTCGATGTACGATTGAATGCAAGGGAGGGCTCATAGTGGCAGAGCCCTCCATCACACGTGTCCCACTCTATCTCTCTCTCCCTCTCTTTTCATTTATTTATTCCTTTGTGTGTGATGTAATGGTCGTGTGGCCCACTTGGATGGACCCCACTACTAGGTATGTATTGACCCAAGCCATCTAAAAGTGGGGCCCATTTTATAAGTATTGAACCCACACCATCCATCATGTGGTGGCCCACCTAAATAGGGCCCACCTTAAATATGTTGATAGGCTCAAAAACATCCAGCGTCTGGACGTTACTGGGCTTAAAACACAAATGAGCTTGGCCTTCCAAGCATTGGAGAAGGGTCACTCACATAGGCCCCACCTTGATGTATGTATTCAATTAAAGCTGTCCATCCTCTTCCCCAACTCATTTTAGGCGTTGAGCCGAAAAATGAGGTTGATTCGAGTATCTGGTGGGCCATACTTTTAAAAATGGTATCATTACCATTGAAATCTACCTAAATTCTTCTTACGCATTGAACGAGGCCCAATATTGGTCTTTATGGAATTGTTGTGGGCTGTGGAATCCAATGGCTGGAGTGGATTCATCAGATGAGGCCCCACATGAGAAAAACCCCAGAAAATGGGTTTTCAAAAATATAATATATATATATATATATATATATATATATATATATATATATATATATATATATAAGACAGTAGCTGCTGCTGCTATTGTCAGCAGCGCAGGCCGCGACAACGGACGGGCGGACGGTGGGCAGGGACCCACGGCCCTATGCGTGGGCCCCACCTTGATGTTAATGTTCCATCTAAACCGTTCATGAGGTGGGCCACTCCCCGAAGTGGGCCCTCTCCAAATCCTGGCCGCATCCAGATCTCAGGTGGCCCACACCACAAGAAACAGTGGTGATTGAACTCTACCATTGAAACCCTTTTTTTGGGCCTCACAGAAGTTTGAATCAATTTGATATTTGTTTTTCTCATTCATCCAGGTCCCTGTGACCTTGTCAACAGGTTGGATGGTAATTAAACGTTATGGTGGGGCCCCCCACGTGGAACCCATAATGATGTATGTGTCTTTCATCCACCGTCCAGGCGGACGATGAAGTCCCCTGTGGTGTTTATTTCGACCACACCGTCCAGCGGACGGTGGGACCCCTCTCCCATGATGTATGTGATCCATGCATGCCGACCATTTAAATGGGGTCCACCATGATGCATGTGTTGCATCCAAACCATCCATTTATTTTGTAAATTCATGGTTTGAGCTAAAAAAATGAGTCAGATCTATGGTTCAAGTGGGCCCACCTTGGTATATTTATAGGGCCCATATTGATTTAATTGTGGTCATTCACTGAGGCCTACCTTGGTGTACATATATAAGGCCCATGGGATTAGGCCCATTTGACATATATAATGCCCATGGGATTAGGCCCATGTTCACTACCCAAGTGCAGGGTTGTGATGTAGTAATAACTCGGTAAGACCGAGGTCGAATCCCAAGGGACTGAAACTTGTACGTTATCTAAAACTAACTAGAACTAGAACTAAGGTAAGATGAAATCTAAACTGAATGTAATTTGAGGAATAATGGTGAAAATATTAATCTAAAATTTATAGAAATCAGAGGAAAGGAAACTAGGGATTTAGAGGATCCACTTGTAGAGATCAGGGAGAACTTATGCTTGCATCAAAAATCATGGAAATTACTGAACTGTCGTTGATCTAGTTTTCAAAGAGATGAAAGGTGTATGAATTAGAATAGATTCCATCACCAAACCATGCCCAAAGACTATGGCAAACAACAGAATTAAACTAATTACCACCCAATCACATGTATGCAAGTTAGGAAGGGTACCGTCATCCGACCATGCCCAGGAGACTATGGTGAACAACGGGGCTTCCTGACGTCATAAACATAAAGGAAAAAGGACATGCTCCAAGCCATTGCAGACCCATTGTAATTTTAGTCACAACAGACCATTAAAGACTAAACAAAACATGCCATTAATAATCAACTAAAATCAACGTCAATTCAAGAATTAAAATTAAATTAAAAATATAAAATAAAATCTCCCATCTCACTGCAAGCTTCACCTCTTAGCCCTAGCTAAGAGGTTTAGCCAGACATGATGTGGGCTAGATCCAAATAAATAAAGAGAAAAAGGAAAGGAAAAGAAAAGGAAAAAAAAAACCAACGCTCTTCTCTCTCTCTCTCTTTCTCCTGACGTTCCAACCCAGCCAAGATCTAGATCTTCCTTCCCAAGTCTGAATGAATGCTCCCCATGTCCAAAACCTCCTTATATAGCTGCTGGAGTGGTGAAAATTGGATTTGAATCAGATTTAGAAAGCTATGCATGCCTATTGAAAGTTTTTTCGCAGCCAAGTTCGGTGCCTTGAAACATGCCACTTTCCTCCCTCAAATTCCAAAGAAACACCGTCCCTTAGAATTTTATCGGGTCCTTTACATGATAGATGGTTCAGATCTGCCATATGATCAAAGATGGTGGGCCAAAATCGCCTAGAAAAGTCAGTTTTTACGGATGTGCGAAACCTTTCGCACCATTTTGCTGTTGTGATCGGTGGGCCCCACAGAAGCATTTTCTGAAAAATCCACCCCGTCCATTGGATTCAGGATGAAATTTCAGTCAAGAATAGGTAGTTTTGAATGTCCATTGACATGTCTCAGAGAAGAAATAACTAAAAGATCAGATTTGAATGCTACAGGGCAGCCCTTTTATGGCCCCTGTATCGCACACGTGTATACACATGGATGCAAAATGTCAGCATGGTTTTGTAGCTCTCGAAGCCCTGTACAAGATGGACGGTGTAGATTATTCGGGCATGTGTGGGGTCCACTATCGACCGCAAAAAGGGCCAGCAGACGTGCTACGTAACAGAGAGTTCCGTCTCTAAAAAGGAAATTGAGATGGAACGGTCAAAGGTCGGTTTGACCATGGTGGATGTATAGTGCACGGCTAGTGCACTTGTACACGTGCACATGCTACACAAGGTGGGGTCAACTATGATGTTTCTGAGAAATCCAATTCATCCATTCATTTTGTCTCCCTATTTAAAGCGTTGAGACTAGATTTGAGGTAATTCCAGATATCAGGTGGGCCCAGAATCAACGGTTTATGGGCTGATCTATCAGTTGGGGCACTTCCCGAGATCTTCAATGGCTGAAATTTTATATGTACGGTTAATTTATGGCCCTCATCTCGTGTATAAATTTTTGAGTCAATCGGATAGCGGGAACCATGTGATCTTGCATTCTACACCAATTTCAGGCCATTTGCAAGTGAATGGCTGGAATTTCTCGGGTCCCTGGCATGCATATTTGTCGATTTTAGTTTCTGGAGTCCGTCTCTTGCCCTGGTGATTATCAGAACGTTAAATCTAAGCTTTTGGCATCCTTTTTCAGTCAACTCTCCTAATCACACCCTGCAACAAAACACGATTAAAACTGGGCGTTAAATGGTATTATGCTCGTAAATCTAAGTAATAAATGGGGTCTAATATGCACTATTTGACCCTCAACACAACCCCCAACCAGTATTTTGTTAGTTCCGAGCAAAATATGCGAAAAATAAGTTGAGACTTATATGAAAATTTCTGTAAAGCCAAATGATTTTTGAGAAATAATCCAGGCATTAGAATTCTACGATTCATGAATGTTGGGCATTACTTGCTCTTGGACTCAAGCGCACGGTAAACTTCCTAATGAAGTTCAAAGTATTAATCCATAAATCAGACAAATTCTGAACATTATGATCCATGAGTGTATAGTGGAATCTCAGCTAATCACATTAAGATTGAATTTGTTATTTCAGGATCTCATTGGTAACCAGCAAGAGAATTCATGATAACCAAACTTGCCTCATAAATTCCATCTTTTGATCTTTTCAACTTTTTATTTTTTTATTAATAGTCATGCTAAAAAGAGGAATCAAATCCTTACCAATAGGGAGCAAACCTATGGTGAAGACCGTACTCCTAGACCTTTTTCACATATCATTCATGGGGAATTAACTCTACACCTGTAGGGAGCAAACCTATGTTGAAGATTAATTATCCAACCTTTTCAATTTTTATACCATGATGGCAAGATATTTCAGGCTGGTTCCTTTCATGCTCAGTGATTACGAAGTTAATCCTTCGATATGGAACTGAAATCTAAATGTGTAGGCGAGACGTGACATGTGAAATCATGACTCAATCAATGTTTACAACTTCTAATTATGGATTAATAACTCGATCTTAACTGTGAAATTTAACAGATACTGAATCCCAGAGTCTGAAATTACCAACATCACGTATCTTGAAAATATAAATTAGGGATATCTGTCAAAATCATTTCAAATTCACAAGAATTTTCTGAAAAAATTGTAAAAATTTTCATAATTTTTTCACAATTTTTACTCAAGACCAAGAAAATCCTGATTAGGAAGCCTAATCTCCCACCCCCAACCTAAAATCTACATTGTCCTCAATGTAAAAGATATGGGCATGCAATGCACATGGAACAACGAAAGTAAAGTGATGGGAAGATAGTACCTGGATAACGAATCAAGAGAGATTTTTCACGAGATCACAGTATAGAAGCTAGTTAGGACGAGAGAAAAAGAAAAATAAAAATAACGAAAATAAAATCCTACCTATACCACTTTCGCAGGTACTCTCGATTGCATTTAGCGTATGCAACAAGCCTTTAAACCCCTAGGTTACCCCTAGTGGATGAGTTGTAGTCTCGTGAGGGTTTGCAGTAATGTTACCCACAAACATTGAATTATCTAACTAGAAAAATGAAATGAAAAGCTGGGTTGCCTCCCAGGAGCGCTAAATTTACCGTCTTCAGCCAGACAAATAAAGCAACAATCCTAGTCCTATGAAAGCGATAAACCTACCTATACCTCCATCAGACTAGGAGATCAGTCCTGGTAAACAGGAGCAATCAGAGGCATGGACATGTCCTCTGAATCAAATGTCTCGACAAATGGCTTTAATCGATGTCCATTTACTTTAAACTCCTTGTCATTGTCGGGATCTCTTATCTCAACGGCCCCATGAGGATAAGCAGTAACAACAATGTAAGGGCCGGTCCAACGAGATCGAAGCTTACCCGGAAAGAGATGTAGTCGAGAGTCATACAAGAGGACTTTCTGACCTGGCGTGAATGATTTCCGTAGAATATGTTGATCATGAAACACCTTCATCCTGTCCTTGTAAATTCTCGAGTTTTCGTACGCATCGTTCCGGATTTCTTCAAGTTCATTTAATTGAAGTTTGCGTAGCGAGCCAGCGTTGTCCAGATTGAAATTCAGATTTTTGATCGCCCAGTATGCTTTATGTTCCAATTCCACAGGCAAATGACAAGCCTTTCCGTAGACAAGTCTAAAGGGAGATGTTCCAATAGGAGTTTTAAAAGCAGTACGGTACGCCCATAAGGCATCGGTCAATTGAATTGACCAGTCCTTACGATCAGGGTTAACCGTTTTCTCTAGGATATGTTTGATTTCTCTATTGAAAATCTCAGCTTGTCCACTTATTTGTGGATGGTATAGGGTGCTCACCTTATGCGAGATACCGTATTTCTTCATTAAACTCTCGAATGGTCTATTGCAGAAGTGTGAGCTCCCGTCACTAATGATGGCTCGAGGCGTTCCGAACCGCGATAGATATTTTCTTTCAAAAATTTAATGACCGTACGATGGTCATTTTTGCGGCACAATTGCTTCGACCCATTTAGTGACATAGTCTACGGCGAGCAAAATATATAGATTTTCAAATGATTGGGGGAATGGTCCCATGAAATCAATGCCCCAGCAATCAAATGCTTCAATGATAAGGATGGGATTCAAAGGCATCATATTTCGACGGAACAATGCTCCCAATTTTTGACAACGCTCACAAGCTTTGCAAAACTAATGAGTGTCCCTGAACATAGTGGGCCAGTAAAAGCCACACTGTAGAATCTTGGTCATGGTCTTTTTAGCAAAAAAGTGACCACCACAGGCCTGTGAGTGACAGAAGGAGATGACACTCTGATGTTCATCATCTGGCACACATCTCCTTAAGATTTGGTCTGGACAATATTTAAACAAATATGGATCATCCCAGAAAAAGTTTCGCACCTTGGTAAAGAATTTCTTCTTATCTTGTGACATCCAGTGTGTCGGTATGGCACCTGTAGCAAGATTATTAGCAATATCAGCGAACCAAGGTGAATGAGAGACTCTAAACAGTTGTTCATCAGGGAACATGTCATTGATATGGGTCGTCTCAAGGGAATCAGAGGTATTAAGGCGAGAAAGGTGATCAGCTACTACGTTCTCTACTCCCTTTTTGTCTTTAATTTCTAAATCAAATTCTTAGAATAGAAGGATCCATCGTATTAGGCGGGGCTTAGAATCATTCTTGGATGATCTGTATAAATAATGATCTTGGATCCGATCAGGTATGACCGAAATTTATCCAAAGCGAACACTACGGCTAAGAGTTCCTTTTCTGTAGTCGAGTAGTTCACTTGGGTAGGATTTAGAGTCCTACTTGCGTAGTGAATAACGTAAGGCCGCTTATCTTTTCTCTGGCCTAGAACCGCTCCAAGAGCATAATCAGAGGCGTCGCACATAAGTTCAAAAGGAAGACTCCAGTCGCGTGGCTGCATGATAGGTGCAGTGGTTAACATGCCCTTAAGCTTAGTGAAAGTTTCTTGGCACTGCTCAGTCCACTCGTATGGTGTATCCTTTTGAAGAAGATTACATAAAGGACGAGAGAGGAGACTAAAGTCCTTTATGAATCGTCTGTAAAAGCCTGCGTGTCCTAATAAGAATCGCATGTCTCTGATATTCTTGGGTGGAGATAGGTTAGAGATAAGATCAATTTTTGCCTTATCTATCTCGATTCCTTTGGACGAGATGATATGCCCAAGGACAATTCTCTTTTGAACCATAAAATGGCACTTCTCCCAGTTAAGTACTAAATTTTTTTCTTCACATCTTTTCAGTACACATTTAAGACTTGCTAAGTACTCGCTGAAAGATGAACCGAAAACAGAGAAATCGTCCATGAAGACCTCTAAATATTTTTGCACCATGTCAGAAAAGATACTCATCATGCATCGCTGAAAGGTGGCAGGGGCATTACATAACTCGAATGGCATCCTTCTGTAAGCAAAGGTGTCATAGGGACATGTAAATGTGGTCTTTTCCTGATCTTCAGGGGCAATTTCAATCTGATTATAACCAGAATACCCGTCTAGAAAATAGTAATAAGAATGACCAGCTAGCCTTTCTAAGATTTGATCAATGAAGGGCAAAGGAAAGTGGTCTTTCCTTGTGACGGTATTCAGCTTTCTGTAGTCAATGCACATTCTCCAACCCGTAGTAACTCTGGTTGGCATGAGTTCATTATTGGCATTGGCTACGATGGTGATCCCGGACTTCTTAGGAACCACCTGAGTTGGACTCACCCATTGACTATCGGATATGGGGTATATGATCCCCACTTCCAATAGTTTAAGAACCTCGGCCTTAACCACTTCCTTCATGTTTGGATTTAGTTTACATTGTGATTGCCGAACAGCCTTTGCATTTTCCTCAAGATATATGCAGTGAGTACAAATCGATGGGTTAATTCCCTTAAGGTCTGCTATCGTCCATCTAAGAGCTCCCTTATGCTCAATGAGAGTAGATATGAGCATACTCTCTTGTTCTTTCTCCAGGTGGGCAGAGATCACCACCGGATATGTCTCATCTTGACCTAAATAGACATATTTTAAATCAGAGGGCAAAGGTTTTAGGTCAAGCTTCGGTGGCTTGAGGTTAGATGGTAGAGGCACCACATCAGTTTGGGGAAACTCTTCAATTTGTGGCCTCCACCGGTTTAACTTCAAGTACCGGTGCAGTATCAAGCATGGCACACGTCTTCCTAATTATATCATCATCAAGATCATGGGAGTGGGCCAGGCACTTCTCTAGAGGATCAGAGGATAAGATGAGAGGTGTTCTATCTTCCACAAAAGAATCAATCATGTTAACATCGTGGAAATCGTCATCATCCTCTGAGTTGCTGCCGTTATTGAAAAAGATATTCGATTCTAATGTCAAATTTTCAAAAGACATAGTCATAACACCATTCCTGCAATTGATAATTGCATTTGAAGTGGACAGGAATGGGCGACCAAGGATGACGGGAATCTGAGTGCTCGTGTCGTTGATGGGTTTGATATCCAAGATGATAAAATCAACAGGGTGGTAGAATCTATCAACCTGGACTAACAAATCTTCGATGATCCTTCTTGGTACACGAACAGAACGATCAACAAGTTGTAGTGTGGTTCGAGTGTGTTTTAATTCACCCAAGCCTAACTGTTGGTATACCGAATAGGGAATCAGATTGACGCTTGCTCCTAAGTCAAGAAGTGCGTGATCAATTCGATAGTTCCCGATTACACATAATATGGTTGGGCAACCGGGATCTTTGAATTTTTACGGCACGTCTTGTTTCAGGATGGCACTCACCTTCTCAGTTAAGAAAATTTTCTTTTGAACACTTTTTCGTCGTTTGGTCGTGCATAAGTCTTTTAGAAATTTAGCATATAAAGGTATCTGTTTTACAACATCAAGTAGAGGAATATTGACTTTCACTTGTTTCAACACCTCTAGGATATCCTGAGAGTTAGATAGACGTTTTGGTTCAACCAACCGTTGGGGAAACGGAGCAACTGGCTTTTCTAGAGGTTCCGGTTCAAATTTTTGTGGGGCGTCACTAGATCCATCATTGTTGTCCTCTTCTGGTTCTTGAGGCTTTTCAAATTTTTGTGAGGCGTCACTAGATCCATCATTGTTGTCCTCTTCTGGTTCTTGAGGCTTTTCGGGCCTAACCGAAAGGGTTTTATCAATAACCTTCCTACTCCTAAGAGTGGTGATGGATTTAGCATGCCCCATTTGATTTGAAGAGATGGGATTACCTGTCTCGTATTGCGGTTTAGGATTGGGGATTGGTTGTACAAGAAGAATCCCCTTTTCTATAGCTGTCATACGTGAATTTATCTTTTGTATGAAATCCCGCATTATCTGCGTCAGCTCTTGCACAGAATTTTGAACCGGTTCTTCTTGAGGTCTCCCCTGATTTGGATTTTGATTGAAGAAACCTTGAGGGGTAGCAGTTTGTCCGTTCCTCCAACTAAAATTTGGATGATTTTTCCAGCCAGGATTGTACGTATTAGAGGGTGGTCCATTGAAAGGTCTTTGATAGTTATTTACGGCATTAGATTGTTCATTCAATACTTCTCGAAAGGCAGGTATTGAAGGACAATTTTTAGTAGTATGAATGTTGCAATCACAGATGCTGCAAACACTTTCATTAACATTTTCCTTCCTTCCTTCTATGGCCTCAAATTTTCTAGTGAGATTGGCCACCTTAGCGTTAAGATCATTATCCTCTTTCAGGAGATATATTCCTCCTTTTTCCCTTGAATGAGTCGGCCTAGACATAGTGTTCGTCCTTGGGTAATAGTCCCATGATTGTATTTTTTCAGCAAGACTATCGAGGTAATCTCATACCTCGTCGACATTTTTATTGATGAATTCTTCGTTACACATTGTCTCGACCATTTGGCGCATCGAAGATGTTAGCCCATCATAGAAGAAATGAGTAATGCGCCATATTTCAAAGCCATGTTGTGGGCATGCATTAACTAGGTCCTTGAACCTTTCCCAACATTGGAAGAATGTTTCATCTTCCTTTTGGGCAAAGTTCATGATTGCTCTCCTGAGGGTAATTGTCTTATGATGTGGAAAAATTTTCTTTATAAATTCTCTCTGCATATCATTCCATGTGCCAATGGATCTAGGACGCAGTGAATGTAACCACGTCTTAGCTTTTTCTTTCAAGGAAAATGGAAAGAGTTTCAGCCTAATAGTATCCTCAGATACATTAGGAAAGTATAAGGTGCCTATGATTTCATCGAACTCTTTCAGATGCAAGTATGATTCTTCAGACTCAAGCCCATGGAACTTAGGAAGGAGTTGGATAACCCCTGGCTTGATGTCCATATGTCCTGTATTCTCAGGAAAAATCATGCATGAGGGCGTACTCACCCCCGCCGGTTGTAAATAATCTCGTAAAGTACGAGGCGGAGGTGCCTGATGCACCTCATTCTCATCATGTACTTCCTCAACCCTTGGTTGGGGTAGTGCTTGAGGTTGATTTTCAGCCATAACGTCCTCTAACTCAGGAGAATTCAAGTGGTGTCTAGTCCTGCGATGGACAGTCAACCTCAACTAATCCTCCTTCAATCACGAGACGTCGAGTGTTGTCGCATGCCCACTAGGGCATAAAACACACTCAGCCCTCAAATTCTAACTTAAACCTAAGAGAAAGGAAGAAGTAGAAATCTAAAAAATAAAAGGGAAAGATGGAAAGAAGTTACCAAATTTAGAGGCCTAGGTTAAGAATCTGCAAAATAAAACAAAATAAGTTAGTTTCTAAGAATAGAAAGTCCTAATTAAAAGTAAATTAATTTCTAGAGAAAAGAAGAAATTCCAAAGAAAGAAGAGTTAGAAAGAGCATACTAAATTAGAAGCTTCCTACAAAACAGAAAAATTGAGTTAGTTCTAAAAATCAGATAGAAGGAAGAATAGCAAGTTTCTAAAGTTAGAAAAAATTTCTAATAAGAAAAATAACTAAGCTTCTAAACCTAGAATTGAAAATTTCTAAAAAGAAAATCTAATCCTAAACTAATCCTAAAACTAATTAATTTCAGAAAAACGTATCCAACAGTCCCCAGCAACGGCGTCAAGAACTTGTTCACTCCCCAAGTGCAGGGTTGTGATGTAGTAATAACTCGGTAAGACCGAGGTTGAATCCCAAGGGACTGAAACTTGTACGTTATCTAAAACTAACTAGAACTAGAACTAAGGTAAGATGAAATCTAAACTGAATGTAATTTGAGGAATAATGGTGAAAATATTAATCTAAAATTTATAGAAATCAGAGGAAAGGAAACTAGGGATTAGAGGATCCACTTGTAGAGATCAGGGGGAACTTATGCTTGCATCAAAAATCATGAAAATTACTGAACTGCCGTTGATCTAGTTTTCAAAGAGATGAAAGGTGTATGAATTAGAATGGATTCTATCACCAAACCATGCCCAAAGACTATGGCAAACAACAGAATTAAACTAATTACCACCCAATCACATGTATGCAAGTTAGGAAGGGTACCGTCATCCGACCATGCCCAGGAGACTATGGTGAACAACGGGGCTTCCTGACGTCATAAACATAAAAGGGAAAAGGACATGCTCCAAGCTATTGTAGACCCATTGTAATTTTAGTCACAACAGACCATTAAAGACTAAACAAAACATGCCATTAATAATCAACTAAAATCAATGTCAATTCAAGAATTAAAATTAAATTAAAAATATAAAATAAAATCTCCCATCTCACTGCAAGCTTCACCTCTTAGCCCTAGCTAAGAGGTTTAGCCAGACATGATGTGGGCTAGATCCAAATAAATAAAGAGAAAAAGAAAAGGAAAAGAAAAGGAAAAAAAAAAAACCAAAGCTCTTCTCTCTCTCTCTTTCTCCTGACGTTCCAACCCAGCCAAGATCTGGATCTTCCTTCCCAGGTCTGAATGAATGCTCCCCACGTCCAAAACCTCCTTATATAGCTGCTGGAGTGGTGAAAATCGAATTTGAATCGGATTTGGAAAGCTATGCATGCCCATTGAAAGCTTTTTCGCATCCAAGTTCGGTGCCTCGAAATACGCCACTTTTCTCGCTCAAATTCTAAAGAAACACCGTCCCTTAAGATTTTATTGGGTCCTCTACATTATAGACGGTTCAGATCTGCCATACGATCAAAGATGGTGGGCCAAAACCACCAAGAAAAGTCAGTTTTCGCGGATGTGCGAAACCTTTCGTACCATTTCGCTATTATGATCGGTGGGCCCCACAGAAGCATTTTCTGAAAAATCCACCCCGTCCATTGGATTCAGGATGAAATTTCAGTCAAGAATGGATAGTTTTGAATGTCCATTGGCATGTCTTAGAGAAGAAATAACTAAAAGATCAGATTTGAACGCTACAGGGCAGCCCTTTTGTGGCCCCTATATCGCACACGTGTGTACGCATGGATGCAAAAAGTCAGCATGGTTTTGTAGCTCTCGAAGCCCTGTACAAGATGGACGGTGTGGATTATCCGTACGGGGCATGTGTGGGGTCCACTATCGACCGCAAAAAGGGCCAGCGGACGTGCTACATAACAGAGAGTTCCGTCTCTAAAAAGAAAATTGAGATGGAACGGTCAAAGGTCGGTTTGACCATGGTGGACGTACAGTGCACGGCTAGTACACTTGTACACGTGCACATGCTACACAAGGTGGGGTCCACTATGATGTTTCTGAGAAATCCAATCCCTTCATTCATTTTGTCTCCCTATTTAAAGCGTTGAGACTAGATTTGAGGTAATTCCAGATATCAGGTGGGCCCAGAATCAATGGTTTATGGGCTGATCTATCAGTTGGGGCACTTTTCGAGATCTTCAATGGCTGAAATTTTATATGTACGGTTAATTTATGGCCCTCATCTCGTGTATAAATTTTTGAGTCAATCGGATAGCGCGAACCATGTGATCTTGCATTCTACACCAATTTCAGGCCATTTGCAAGTGAACGGCTGGAATTTCTCGGGTCTCTGGCGTGCATATTTGTCGATTTTAGTCCCTGGAGTCCGTCCCTTGCCCTGGTGATTATCAGAACGTTAAATCTAAGCTTTTAGCATCCTTTTTCAGTCAACTCTCCTAATCACACCCTGCAACAAAACATGATTAAAACCGGGCGTTAAATGGTATTATGCTCGTAAATCTAAGTAATAAATGGGGTCTAATATGTACTATTTGACCCTCAACAGCCCATTCGACATATATAAGGCTCATGGGATTAGGCCCTTTTGACATATATAATGCCCATGGGATTAGGCTCATTTAACATATATAAGGCCCATGGGATCAAGCCCATTTGACATATATAATGCCCATGGAATTAGGCCCATTCGACATATATAAGGCCCATGGGATTAGGCCCACTTAACATATATAAGGCTCATAGGATTAGGCCCATTGTGATGTATTCCAAGGCCATGGGCTAAGGCCCATTATGATGTAATCTAAGGCCCACAGGTTATAGCCCATTGCAATGTACATCAGGCCCATTAAGGCGACCCACTTGCTTGATAACCAGAAGGCCCATATGATATTGCCCATTTGATGTATTTAAGGTCCAATGGGAGTTACCTAAGGTCCATTGCAATTTGTGATTCCTCCATGGTTTGTGTAATGATATTTTATGACAGGTCGTGCCTTAGGAGCAATGATGTTTGACGCCCACATTGTAAGTATAATGTTTATTAAATGTCCGCATTGTATCTCTCCTTATGGCCCATTGGTAAGCCCATACTAGTTGTGTATAGGCCGTCTAGGCTCATTTGCATCATAAGAGTAGTCCATTACTTTATAACATGCTTAGTATAATCTCATCACTCATGCCCATACGCATCATATGTATGCTTGATATGAGTAGTGACTGATCATAGCATACGCCATTGGGCAGACCATTTACGGAACTCGTTATGAGACAGAGTGCCCACATGATCGCACAGTACGCGCTGGATTGCTGCATGATTTGACAGTGTGATTCATGCATCTCGCATATGTGTGACTTAATCACTGCACGCCCTAGCGACATCAGGGCCGTGACTCCACAGGTACATCGTGGATGGCCGTATCGGATACCAAAAATACTTGGTTCTAGCACTGTGGGCACTTAGGATGTCCTTGGGTGAAAGCTTCAGAACCTTTTTGGTACCAAGAGATGCTCCAACATCTAAATCGAGTGGATACACGAGCATCCGAGTGTCGAATACTAGTAGGCCGCGTCTCTCACTGTGTCGTGGTCGGTTGGAAGGGGATGTGGCCTTATCCGCCTGAGTGAGGGGGCTATAAGCTAGGTTGAGTTTGACTAGCTCACAAATGAGTCCGCTATCGACGAGCCGGGTAGATATTGACAGACTACTGGTCAGGCGGATAGTGAGGCCTATTCCGCTTGCTTGACTGTGCAGCTAGGGAGGTGGTAGTCACTGCGAAGTGTATTAAACCCCGGTAATATCTAGAGAGGAACTGTACTGATATGTGTACTTGATGAGTACCGACTTGTTTGGATTGCATTTCGCATATGACATTCGACTATGTAGGCCTTGCATTGCATCGGTGTGGCCGATGGCATTCATGTCTCGCATCGCATGGCCTTGGTATGACCGATAGCATTCATGCCTTGCATTATATAGCCTTGGTATGATTGATTTTATTCATGGACTTACCGCATACTTCTGCATTACTCTAACATTGTACACTTTGCGTTTGCCTTGCGCACACACTTACACCACCCTCTAAGCTTTTGTAAGCTTATGCACGACCGTTGCGTGCAGGTAGCGTTGGACAGCAGCAACACTGAGGCAGGAGCGCATATCAGACCATTTTGGAGCTTTTTGATCATCTTATATTTCCCTTTCTGCATTGTATTTAAAGTTTTTGATATAGTGGATATGTGGTGATATTGTTTTGTGACTTGGTTATGCTCAATTACAAAAAAAAAAAAAAATCATTCTGAAAATCTTCCTTGTAGGATCCTAGGATTGGAATCTGGCATATGATTATCAGGAGCCGAGAATGGGGCACTACGAAGGCTGTCGGTACCGGATTCGGTGATCGGGATTCATGTGAATCCAATTTTCAGGTTCGGAGTGTGACAGTGTAGGAGCGAAAGCAACTTTCCGGTCAATGTCTTGTGCTTTAACTTCTATTTTGGTCGTCCTCCTTTTTTCTTTTGGTGTTAACTACAGAAGGCTCCCCATCTTCCTTTCGTTTTCTATCATTAGCCAAGTTGTTTTCACCTCAAGTAGCTCTCTGTGAATTGAAGAGCTCATCTGGACTTAAATATTTTTCAGCTTGGTTAAGTAGATCGGCGAGAGTAGTTAGGGGGTTCTTACCAATTGAGAATAGAAACTTTTCCTGTTTAAGGCCAGTTACCATGGTGGTAAGAGTTATCTAGTAGGAGTAAATATCAACTTAGATTGCTTCAACATTAAAGCAAATGATGTAATCTCTTAGCAGCTCGTCCTCCCTCTGAGTAACTATAAGAAGGTAAGTTGACGACTTTCTCCTATCTTTCCCGCTAATAAACTAAGTAATGAAGGCCTTACTGAGCTAGGTGGAGCTAATGGACCTTGGCTTCAGGTGTATGTACCATTTTCGCACAGCTCTTGAGAAGGTCAGAGAGAATGTTCTGCACATCACGGGTCCAAAAGCACCATGAAGTTTTATCTAGGCTCTAAAGGACTCTAGGAGTTCAGCCGGATCTCCCGACCCCATGTAGGGGGTTATCTAGGGCATCCGAAACCTAGATGGTAGCTGGGATCTCATGATATCTTCCGTGAACGAGGACTCAGCTTCCTTAAGCATAGCGTCGATGGAGGCAGGGGCTTTAGCCTGGCATGCCTACTAGATGTCTCCGAGCTGATTTTGAATTTCCTTCAGCTCTGCTTCCCGCAGAACTTCGCTTTCTATTGTCACTTTAAGAGCTTTCCTATGCTTTTTCCCTTTCAAAGTGTAACGCAGGTCGGACTCATCAAGCTCGGTCGTTCCTATGGTTTGCGTGGGGACATACCTGCTTCGTGTTGGTCGATCCTTTATCACATATGAGTCATGAGGTGCTTACAAAGGTCAAGATTGTGTTGAGTGTCAAATACTGCATATTTTTTCAAATTTATATTTTGGTTTTATGAACATGATAAGGCTTAATGGTATATTTTATACATGTTTGTGTTGCAATGTGAATTTGAGAGCTTGAATTGAAAAGAATGTTAAAAGCATGGATTTAATGCTCAAGAATTACCAAGAAAAAAGATGGATCTTAGGAAACCAAGAATGAAGAATTCACATGCCAAAGATCCAAGGAAACCAAGTACAAGGATGAAGAAAGGACTTGAAAGAATGCAGAATCCGCAGCAGAAAACAGGACATTTCAGTCGACCTGAGCCAACTTCGGTTCGACTGAAATCATAGAAAAGAGTCTAGAAAGAAAATAAGATAATTTAGTCCGATTGAAGCTTCGGTTGGAGATTTTGGTTGGAGTCGGTCCGACCTAAATTTGACAGATTTTCTTCACAAGATTTTTCTGCATCAACTTCGTTCCAACTGAAATCATGCAGAATTGTCCAATGAGAAAATGTGATTTTCAACCTTAATTTGGTCCGACCAAAGCGTAATGCGGGACTTAAGCGGAATGCGTAAATTCAAGACAATTTCTTAAAATTTCAAAGAGTTGCATAAGATGGAGCTTCACAACTATAAATAGGAGTCCCTAGGACATTCCTAGGTATCTTCTAGGATTTAAGGAGAAGAGCAAAAGGGTGGAGAGCCGTTGTTAAGAGTTTTTTTTCTTCTTCCTTAATTATTTTTATGTTTTCTTTAAGAGATTTTCGTTCAATCATATCTATGTTTAACTAAACCTCTTAGCTAAGGCTAAGAGGTGAAGCTTGTAGCGTGTTTAGATGTTTATCTTGCTTTGATTCTTATTTATATTGAACTTCATTAATTTCTAGTTTGATTTTAAGGAATCTTTTCAGTTTTTCATGATTTATTGTGACTAAAATTACAGTAAAACCTGCGATAGCTTTAAATATCTTCTTTTCCGTTTAAGATTGTGGGATTGGTAGATCCTGTTGTTCACCATCATCCCATGGGCATGGTAGGGTGATGAAATCCCTTCCAATCTTCATAATTCTCCTCCATTGAGACTGAATCAATGAGAAGTTTAGATAATTGATAATCTCTTCTTCCACCGGACAAGATAGGACTCTGAATCTAGTTGTGTTTCCCGAATCAAGTAAGGTAGCATCTCAATTTCTACATGTGGATCCTTGGCACCCTAGTTCCCACCTTTAAATTCACAAGTTTCAATTACATCATTCACAATTACTCTCTATAATATTTCGAATTTAGATTTAAATCTTCTTTTAGTTCTGATTCTAGTTAAATTCAGAAACGTACAAGATTAGTCCTTGTGAATTCGACCTCCGTCTCACCGAGATTATTACTACATCACGACCCTACACTTGGGCTTGTGAATAGATTGCTCATTTCCTGCCCCTAATTCCACACCTTGGTTGGGGAAGGAATGTTGTCTCTCTAATATCCACATAATTTGATCAACATTACCAGCCAAAGCTTCGAATTGATTCTCTAAAGAGAGGAGCCAAACCCCCTTGTTTTGGGATCTTTGTGCGATTTTCGAGGAAGGGAGGTTAGGTTGAAGATCTGACTGCGGTGCTTGAGGGCTTTCAGATTGTTCTTCTAGTATTGGGATTGTCTCAGTAATGACAGTCAAAGCCATTCCTTTTCCCTTAGCCATCACAGGGTAAAGAGAAAAAGTGGATGAATTTTCTTGACATAAAGGGAACTTCTGAATTGATTTGTTGTTGTTCCCACAACAGTACCAAACTATTGTTGTTCAAATCTAGTCGATCATGTTTCACCTCCTATGAGACTCCGGGTACCTACAATTTAATGGAGAATAAGGAGACACTGAGGGTGCCGGTTATGGCTGGGGACCCTCTGATGCCCAAGTCAGGCGTATAGACTCACAGTAGGCGTAGTAAAATCGGGATAGTTGTGCCTACCTTTTTGTTGAAGAGAATGATGTATTTATAAGTGCTCTTAAGCGATTCGCGTATCCGAGTAGATCTGTAGAATACGTTGAAGGGGGCAAGTATTGAAATTGGAATCTATGCTCAAATATTTCTTCGATTATGCCTTGATTAGTGTGATCTTCGGCTGAGACTTCGCTAGGAGTCTCACCCATACACAGTGTAAGATTTTCTCTGGATGTTTTCGTTCCGAGCTCAAGGTTGGCATCAGAGGTCGAGGTCAGTACCCGACTTTGAAGTCGGCATCGAAGGTTGAGGTCATCGTCTAAGGTCAAGATCGTCGTCTGAAGTCAAGGTCGGTGTCCATAAGTCTGTTGATGAGTGTTGTTTTCGAATTGGTCAAACCATTTCAGCTTAGTTACTGATCCTCCTTGCTTGGCTTACATTTCCAGTGTTTCGATGGAATTTCTGCACTTGTATCAAGCAGAGTACACAACTTGAGTATAAATAACTTCCTTCTCGTTAAATATTCAAGCGTGTCCTGCTTTTGGAAAATGGTGCCAGGAGAGTTGTCAATCAGGCTATTATGACAGTATTGAACCATTTAAAAATGATGGCTACTTTTAACGGTACATATGCCATTATGTTTGGACTGTCCAAATGGCCCAACTCGTCACATAAAGCATAATAGAAAATGTTAACCATACCATGTTTCATACCAACTTGGACCACTGACTATTTTACTTTTAATTGTCTATTTGATATCTATTGATTGGATGGACGATGTACCTGCCATTTAAATGGTCCGGACAGCCGTGCATCAGCTTAAACTATGAGGACGATGAGTCACCAAAATTTTTAAATGATAAAGAATCCCGAGAATTTAAAACTATGGTTGTCATGCATGACTCAATAATGGAAGTCTGTCAGAGTATGGGCGGCCAAGGCCGGGTGCTTTCATCTCCCTCGGATGGGACTTAGATCCGGTAGTAAACCCTTCGTTACTCGGCTTGGCACTGGAAAAAGCTCCGTGGACCCCACCATGATATATGTGTTTATCAATGCCGTCAATCCATTTTTCAATATCAATTCAGGAAATGAGGCCAAAAAATGAGGTAGATCCAAATCTCATGTAGATCACATCCTAAGAAACAGTGGTGATTGAACGCATACCATTAAAATTTCTCGGGGCCAATAAGAGTTTTGGATGAAGCTGATATTTGTGTTTTCCTTTCATCCAGATTTGTGCAATCTAATTAACAGGTTGGATGGAAAATAAACATTACATTAAACCGTATGAAGTTTTTTAAGAGTGGCCGTTCAATCACTATTATTTCCCGTGTTGTGGTCCACCGGAGATTTAGATATTCTTTATTTTTAGGCCATATTCTAAAATGAGCTCGAAAGATGGAGGCACGGCGTGGATACGACCCATAGACCGTAATGGGCACATGGCTTTCCCAGAACCGACCAGCATCGAGCCCGATGCCCTCTTTTTTATTTAAAAAAGGAATGTTAACGTACATCTCAATGTACCGCTGAATCACCATCCACTGAGTTACATCCAGAACACGTGTGAAGCGTGCACGATATCTGAGTCAGCCCAAAACGTTAAGTCGACCTTCAAGATCATTGGGAATTAAAATCAGAATAATCCATTTATCAGGTGGGCCATAGGTGTATTTATTGGCCATCCAATATTTTCTTCGGTTTATCTGCAGGTGTACCTCACTTGGTGAAGGGATAGATCTGATTTTTGTGGCCAATAATCTTTAAGGTGGAGCTAATCTTTTGAAGGCTCAGATGCTCTCTACGTTTGACAAGTTGGCTGAATCAACGTCAGTCCAACTCTACGTATAGAAAGCCTCTGGACCATTGACATGGGCGTGGACATTTCTAAATTAGAAAACTATACTAAACATAGCACGCAACCCATAATAAAAAAATCTCTCCCAAAATTCGCCGAGATCTTGGCTTTAAAGGGTAATGCATTGGAATTTACGATTACATTAGAAGCCACTTAAGCTGGAATCTTAAGTTGCGTTTGGTACCTGTAATTGAAATGTCTTCAAATATAAAATTTGTGTGTTTAAATGTCTATAATAGAATTGTATTAAAAAAAATTAAAATTCAAATATAAGAAGGTGAATTTGATTAACAAAGTCTTAATATTCAAAAGTAGCATACATATGTTATTTAATAGAATGATTTTAATAACCCATTGATATATATACTTTCATAAAAAAAAAAAGAGGAAATTTTAAACCTCAGGTGACACTATTAATAATCGATTTGTCAATATTTTTTAACCATTCATTTAGATTATCAATGTTTGGACGGTTATGATATTTTTTTTGTGCAATTTTAGTAGTGTAATCGATAATTAGATTGTTTCAATGTATTATTAATATACTAAGTGTATGGCGAATTAGTAGCCTAATAATACCTTTATTACTCGTACTGTATATTTAAAAGAAGGGTAAAAAGTTATTTCACACCAATTATCTCTCATTCACAGCAAAATAAAAGAATTTTAGAACACTTTAAAATTTACATTTTTATTTACCTAAGCAAAATAAAAAAATTTTAGAACACTTTAAAAATTACGTTTTCATTTATCTCCACCCCGTAACACCAAACGTATCATTTTAGCGTATTTACCTTTGATTACACCCAATTCTAAAGTGCCAAATGGGGAGAAAATTAGTTAGCGTCTTTCTTGAAAGTATTTAAGCCATTTTAATAATGTAAGATGTAATTATTTCTATAAAATAACCATGTAACTATATAGCATTTAAAATAATAATAATAATAATCTTAGAATGTATAATGAATATGTACGGGTAAAGATCTTCTTTGTTTTTTAAATTCATGGAAAAATTATACAATTGAATCACAAGAGAGAGAGACGTATCAATAAATAATAGTTGAAATATTTTAAGAACCGACCGATCTAACCATTCAATCAATTATCGAGTTGGATGTGATGTATTATAAGAGACCTGCCTTTTGTATTGATTCTAGAGGCTGTATGGACAAAGCTTGAAGAGTTATTCAACTCCGGGTATGGAGGGATGCGTCAGTGCTCCCTGTTGCATAGGTTAACTTGGATGCTCCAATCGATCAATCTAAACCATCCATTAAGTCCAAACAGATTTCATAGGTCACAGTGAAAATCCCACTGGTTGGATCATCCAATCCATTTCCTGATTTGGCCTTATTTTCTATAGCCATTCTTTTTCGATTCTTTACAATTATAATCAATCCATGATGGTCCTTACCAAACATATTTATCTAATTATTGATTGGAAGTACTTTTATGTAAACAACTTTAGCCATCCATATTAAAGGACATTATTGATCAAATGGTTAATATTTACCGGATGGGTGAGATATTTGTATGGTAGCTCATGAAATGTGCATTGGACCTAATGAACAGTCCAGATCAATGGATTGGACACACAAAGTATCCTATTGCAACTAGCAGCACTATAACTTATAAGTGCTCTTAGAGCATTGTAGTATTTCTCATAGGCATGAATTTAAAAAATAAATCATTATTGCTGCTAATTCCTTATCACGATGAGAGTGAATATTTTTATTGAGGGAGGCACTTTATATCTGTTGTATAATATTTGAAAATCTATCATAGTCTAATGGATTGGTTGAGTGTGATAGCCTCTAGAAAATCCTAACGACTTATGAGATTGAAGCTGGGCAAAGTTGACAAGTGCTGTATTATCTTTAACAGACATTAAAAATAGAGTTTGAGAAAAGGAGTGGAACTGGAATTGGAATTATAAACGAGGATATTCTTATGAACTTGGACTTAAATCGGTTCTGGCTCCATGGCTTGGTCGTATATATACTCTGTTTTAACACTTAGATGATCGAGTCGAGAGTCATGTGGTGTGGGTGGATGTGTGTAAACGTCTATGTAAATAAATAAATAAAACCAGCATGAAATTAATTAAGGTGAGTGAAGGATGGGAAAATATTCATAATAAGAAACCCTAACGGGTAACATTTAGCCTTTCTTTTTTACATGCACACTCACGCCCATACACATGGGTACTCAGACACATGACCTCATTGTTGAAACAAATCATGTCTACCACTGGGCCATGAGTAGGGACCCATGGCTCAATTTATTTCGGTCCTCATTCTGCCAAATAAGAGTGGAACAAAATTTTGGTTCTTGGCTTTTGGAGGGATGAATGGGGCAAAGAAATTATGGGCACCACCTATCCATTCATGGAGAAAGGATCACATGATATTGGCTAAGGGTCCATCTAACAATTTTTCTACCGCATGTGTAGTTAGGAATGCAGCCAGTTAGTTTGATCACACACTCAGGTCCCATGGAAGGATGTTGGGAGGATTCCATGTGCCCCTAAAATCAAAATGTTTGTGTGGAAGTTGTTGGATTTATATGTGCCCTTTAGAGCCAATTTGAGTACTCAATTTCGATTGAAGTGATGATTGAAACTTGGTCATCACCTATTGGTTCTGGTGAATGGAACAAGGTCCATTGGGGGGTGTTAGGATCATAAGTTACTTTAGATAAGTAACTTAGGATAAGCTTCTTATACCAAGTAATTTATCTTGGTTTCTAATTACTCAGTGGATGAGTATGTTTGGTAAATAACCTATTGGCTAAAAAGTAGAAAAGCATATTTGATTTCCAAAATCACAAAAATTTATCCCTTGAGTCCGTTTGGCCCCCCTTACACCCATCGTCCATCATATGGGCCAACCTTTGATGTGGATCATTAATTATGTGGGTCCCACCTTTGATGTGGGCGTCCATCATATAGGGCACACCTTGGATGTGGGTCATTCATCATTAGGAGCTGACCTTTAATGTGCATCATCCATTATCCATTATGTAGGGTTCACCTTTGATGTTGGTCATCATCATGTAGGGCAAACAATCAATGTTATTGTCCATCACGTGGGGCCCACCATCAATGTTATTGTCCATCATGTGAGGCCCACCTTCAATATCCACAACCCATCATGTGGAGCCCACCTTTGATGTGGACCATCAATCATGTGGGCCCCACCTTCGACGTGGGCGGTCCATGTGAGGCCCACCTTGGATATGGGCTAATCATCATTAAGGTCGACCTTTGATGTGGATCGTCCATCATGTGAGGGGACACATTGAAGTGGATCATCCATCAGGTGGGGCCCACCATTACTAATTACCCATCATGAGGAGCCCACCTTTGATGTGGATTGTCCATCATGTGGCCATGCCTTCAATGTAGGTTGCCCATCATGTGAGGCTCGCCTTGGATGTGGGCCGTTCATCATTAGGGGCCAACCTTTGATGTAGATTGTCCATCATGTGGGGTCACCTTGATATGGGCAATCCAACATGTGGGCCAATTTCAATGCCCATTTACCATCATGTGGAGCTCACCTTTGATGTAGATTGTCCATCGTATGGCCCCACCTGTGAAGTAGGTCATTCATCATACCATCCCATTTTGGATGTGGACTATTTATCATTAGGGGCCGACCTTTGATATAGACTTACTATAATATAGGCAATCCATCATATGGGGCCCACCTTTGATGTGGACCGTCCATTGTGTGGGCCCCACTTTCGATGTGGACAGTCCATCGTGCGGGGGTTGCCTTTGATGTGGAGAGAGAGAGAGAGAGAGAGAGAGAGAGAGTGAGTGAGTGAAATGTTAAACCCAAAAAAAAAAAAAAAAAACAAAACAAAACAAAGCAAAACTTATGAATATAAGTAGTTTAAGCACATAAGTTACTTTTGCAATCATGTTTACCAAACTAAAGTGAAAAAAGTAGCTTAATGGCTTGACATAAGTTAAAAAGTAATTTATATGGTGGTATCAAAAAAGGCCCTTAGGGCCTGTTTGGGCAAACGGCTTTGGGTGTAATGAGGCGTATGGAATTACCGTGTCAGGTGCATTTATTGGCGTCAGTGGATGGTCGGGTGGTTTGGGTGTTGACGACAATCCCATACCTAGCAAGTGAGCTGTTTAGGTGTTGTGCTATTACAAACATCCAGGTTTGGGTGAAGAATGCGAGAGATGGAGATGATGAGATTATGAAAAAAAGATGCAACAGCTATATCATAACTTCAAAGAAAGGCACTGTTTTCCTCCAAGATATCGCACTTTCATAAGATCTAAACCATCAAAATAGTGGTCCATGCCATCAAAATCATTAAAGACAAAAATCAGACTTATCCACTATCATTATGGACAAATTATCTAATCAATTGATGAAAAATGGTATGACTCACCATACTATTTTGGTCAACTTAATAAATAGATAAGAATAATTTTCATCTAGAATAATTAATATAGTGATGTCCACATTTTTAACGGATTTAATATTCTACGTGTGTGATATATTATTTGAAAAGTATGACTATATCATAACTTATGATACAGCCGTTTTATCAGATCATGTCCAATTCATAATACGGGAGAAATTGTTAGGTACTGGCGTCAGTACCCTAAGCATCTCGTGCTTCTCCTATTTCTCTTCAACGTGTCGCATTTGCGGGAAATCTAAACCATTGAATAGTTTAATCCATAAATAAAATATTATATTATGAAATAATAAAAATTTAAAATTAAAAAAGACCACAAATTTCTATTGGCTTAGATCAACGTCCTTAAATTCAAATCAATTCTCTAAATCATCAGATAAGTCGAACGACCTGATTTTTGGGGTAGATGATTTTCATGATGTTTCCAACCTTTTTAGACGGATAGGATGTCATATAAATGTAACACATTTTACAGAAAATAGAGTATTGTGGAAGATAGTGGTATTGACTGTAGTACCTGAACATTTATTCCTTTTGCTTTGCAATGTGAATTCGAGGAAGGATTTCGCAATCCCTCCATATCTTCCGTGTATACAGTAAAGGGCGGACGACTTCCAATAAACGACACCGCCCAAATAGGAAGAAGGATAGGGTAGGAGGGATTTGACAATTCTATCCCACCTAATCCCCTTTAATACGCCGTAAGCCGTTTGCCTAAACAGGCCCTTAGTGAGCCACCTTTTTGTACTTTATTAATTAATTGTGATTAGAAACTTGGATATACTAATTAATTATTAGTATTTCTTTTTAATTTTTAATTTTTTATTTTTGAGGAAAGAATTTAATTGATATAACGGCCTAAATGAGCTAGTGAAGAGTTGATGTTTCGTATTCTTAATACCTGAAATTCTTAAGAACATACAATTTTTTTAATATACTTAATATAGATTAAGTGTAATTGATTTATCAGTAAGTTGGTGTATGTGTATAACATATATTAATGCATTAGATATATATTAATGGATATTTATTATTAAAAATAAACGAATAAAAATATTTTTAAAATTAATTAAATGATGGTAATTATTATTTCTAGCATTTTATTTTTCTCTATTACAGCCATAGAAGTATAAAATGAGTGGAAAAGGGAGGCAATTAAACAATGGTTGGCAATATATGGATTTCACTTCTTGATAATCGATTCAAGTTCAAATAGATATATTGCGAAAAGGTGTCAATGGGGTGTTTCATTTAAAGGAACATTTAGTAAGCATGCATCAAGAAAATATTAGTTTCCATAATATTTCAAAGGAAGTGAAGGCGTTGATGAAGCATCGAAAAAATAGGTAAAGGTGAGGCAAGAGCCGGTTGAGTATGAGATGAGGTATAGGGATCGAAAGTTAGCGGATCCTCTACGAGGTTTAGGTAGAGAAGTATGATGATCCTGAGTACTGATAAGGGGTCGGGAGTCTTTAGCTTCAAAAGAGAGAAAAACTAGAAGAGGTAATGGCAGTCGAGTATGCTTACTTTTCAGTGTTCTATGCGAGAGGTTGGTGGGAGTAATAAAGTAGAAAAAGTAATAAGAAGTGAAGTTAAGGGTGATAGTAGGAGGTAAGGGTAATAGTAGTATTAGGAAAATAGAGAGACAAAGTCAATTGAATGACATATTACCTAAAGGGGATTTGATAAAGCAGATAAACAAATATATATTATTTATAACTACATGCCTCCTCATAATGTTGAGCGCCCGTACTTTAAGAACATAATTGTTGCGATACAATGTATGAGATCACGTATGGAATGGAAGAGATAAGGCAATACATTGATACATTTATACCATCTTAGAAATAGTATATGGTCACACTAATTTGTAGTAGATAGACAATTCCAACTCGAATGTCTGTTTTAAATTTTATGATTTTCTATAGGGGGATGACCATATTCCTCAAGTCTATTGATGCATCAATAAAATATAAAGATGAGTTAAATAAGGATGTAACAAGGGTAGTTGAGAAAAATAATATTCTCCAAATTGTCATAAATAATGGAAGCACATTTGTGAAGGTCGACAATGAGTTGATGAATTATAATGTATATTAGAGTTTGTGCTGCCTATTGTATATACTTGATATTGGAAGCAATATGAAAGGAGCTAGCTTTAAAAGTGTTATTGTCGATGGGAGAGCAACTACAAACTTTATTTACAATTATATCTGGCTTCTTGTCGAGATGCGAAAAAAGTGTAATGGCAATACAATGCAGTACAGAGTGATATGATTTGTTACACTTCATTGCCTTAAGACACCTCCAAACAGATAAGCAGGGACTAAGATGCCTATTCTCCTCCACTTGATGGGGTGAATGGGATATGAGTGATATTCTTATAGGAAAGAGAGCTTTGGAGATTGTTTTACGTAATGCATTTTGGGATCATATAAATGATATATTGGAGTTTCTAAAGCCTATTTACACGATGTTGAGAACGGTAAACAATAAGAAATATTTGTTCATGGGTTCTACGTATAAGTTAACGTAGTTCATGAAATATATATTTAGATAAAAAAGCTCCGACCTTGTGTAAATGGGTGTACATGATCATCAACGATCGATGGTAAAGGATTTTCTCTCACTTTCTTCCTACCGTCGATGGTGAGTAATTGGATTTAATTTGCTTTAATACTTTTTACATGTTACTTTCATTACAATGATTCATTGATAGTAATTATCGAATGAGACTCATTATATTTCTTAAACCCCAAGTACCATTATTGTAAGAAGTTGAGTGACGACAACAACTTAAAAATGACAGTGCATAACATTTATGAATAGTTATTCCCAAAATGTACAAGAAAAATAAATTTTACAAATGAGGTATAGACTGTTGTATTCATTTGTTAAAGTTCAATGGTTTTATAGCATATAAATACTTGACAAACTATGGTAATTTTATTGGATAGATTTTTATGATGAAAGTGACCTATTTCAAAAGGAATTTCTAATCAAGTTGAAGTTGACAATGATTTCATATTAGCTTTAGTATCGTGTAATTATTTTTTCTATTTCTCAATTACATAATGAATATATGATTTAAAAAACTAACGAATAATCAAAATCAATTTGCAGGAAAACTATGGTCTTTTTATGAGAGTGAAGCAGTGCTTAGTGGCCTACATATTTGTACAAATAGTGTCTTCATCATTGTGCAAACAGAACTGAAGCATATTTTTACTTATTTACACAAATAAACAAAATAGGTTGGGGGTACAAGAGACTCCGAAAATCTTATTTTCTGCCACTAAAATATGAAGCTGTGAGAGAAACAACTACTAGCAAACAAAGATGAAGTTGTAGATAAGGACCTGCTTAATTTAATGAAGATTACCAACTACGTATATCTTTAGGAGGGGAAAAACCTGCTTTATGAATGAGTCAAGTCAATTAAGTTATATAATGACAATGGACGTCTTAATTCAAGGATAGCTAGCAAGCTAGTATCGTGTAGGGCATCGATATAAATGCTATCTTAAAAGGATAATCATCACTTCAAAAGAGTGATTCTTTTCATCCATTAAAACAAACTGACAAGACAACCAGGCAATATGATCAAATGGTATGCATGGTGGGATCACTCTTAGTAACACAGACCCATCAGAAGATGGTGACGATTGTGCCAATGATGATAGCTATATAGGTGGAAGAGATAACATCGACGGCTGTGACAGCAACGGTGGCAATGGTAATGGTTCGAGCTAAAGCTCTTTACCTCATTCATTGGGGAGAGCATTTGATTATATACTTAGGATAAATAGCATGGTTCTTATCTTATCCCAATATAGGCTTCTTAGCTAAAGAAGATGTACCATCACTATAGCAAGAAGCTAAGTCATGATGAGGAGTCATTAGTATATAAGTGCAAGGTCCATGTACATTTGTGGTAGGTAGGATAACTCATAACTGTATGCCACAATATGAATATAAAAATGGATCCAACGAATATGGTTATGCTCTTCATGGATATCGAAAGAGCAACTCCAACAACTATGACAAACAATCGTAATCACTGATAAGGAAAATGAGGAGGAGTATGCCTATAAATATAAACAACAAGGGAAGCAATATTTAGGATATAACTATAGTTAAATAGATGTTTCCATGAGTGACATACATACCTAGCCTATTTCAAGCTCTAAATCAATATCAGCCACATATGAATTTCTTTTGGATATAACTACATTTTTATCAAACAAAAAACAGTCTAGGACTTTATATGAGAGAAACTTCTTATGCATAATGTTTTAAGTCTGTAATCATATATTTTTTGAGCATTTAAATTGTAAGTCAATTAAGATAAGCTACTTATACCATAAGTAGCTTATCTTATTTTCTACTAAGTCAGAAAATAAGTAAGTTTGCTAAACAATATACTCATCATTTAAATAAATAAATAAATAAAAAGAAGCAGAAAAGCATATTTGTTTTCCAACATCATAACTAATTATCCTGAAAGTCTCTTTGGTCCCCCTCACATCCACCGACCATCATGTGGGGCCACCCATTGATATGGATTGTTCATTTTGTGGGCCTCACCTTTAATGTGGATCGTCCATCAAGCAGGGCCAACATTGGTTGTAGACTATTTATAATTAGGGGCCGATCTTTAATGTGCACAATTCATTAAGTAGAGCCCACCTTTGATGTTAGTCATCCATCATGTGGGGCCACCATCAATATTATTGTCCATCATGTGGGGGGCCTGTATTCAATATCCACTGCCCATCAGGTGAATCCCACCTTTGACGTGGATTGTCCATCATCTGTACCCACCTACAATAATGAGTTGCCCATCATGTGGGACCCGCCTTGGATATGGACCACTCATCATTAGGCCGACCTTTTATGTGGAGCATCCATCATGTGAGGCCCACCTTGATGTGGATCATCCGTCATGTGCGGCCCACCATTATTAATTGCCCATCATGTGGAACCCACCTTTGATGTGGATTGCCCATCATGTGGACTCCACCTTCAATGTAGGTTGCCCATCATATGGTGCTCGCCTTGGATGCGAGCCATTCACTATTAGGGGTGGACCTTTGATGTGAATTATCCATCATGTGAGGCCCACTAGATCATCTACCCATTCGTTGGATGATTTTCCAATCTCATGAACTTGGAAGGGATTCTAATAGGTGATTCAAGCCTATCATTTTCATTCCGTTATGCAATAACAAACCAAACAATAAAAACAACTATCCACCCCTCCGTAATCACATAACGTGCCACCTGACCTTCCACAATCATACACATTAAATAAAAAACAATCAGATAACAAACCATCAGCTCCTCCACGATCACACACATAAACAACAATCACATAATTGGTCATCTGCACTTCCACAATCATACATATAAACAAATAACAATCACAAACTGGGCCACCCACCCCTCCACAATCACACACACAATCAACAATTATTTAACAGTCCACCTGTCTGTCCACAGTCACACCACACAAACATAGGGCCCCACAGTCCAATTGTAACTCATCCACTATATACATGGCTACATGCAGGCACTAATTCGAGCCATTCAAATCATGTCCATAACATAGATGGGGCATTGCCCAAATATTGAATTGATTAGACAATCTTAACCGTCTCTAGCCCAACCATATCTTATGACAGTTAAAGACTGAAGAAATACAAGTGAATCACTCAATCCAAAATGGGCCAACCCCATTGAATGGGTTTGATTGTATGTGCAAGCATGATGATTTCCCATACAAAGCACACCTATTCAAAGTTGTGCCAGAGCCTACATGCGTCCAACACATTCATACCATGAAAAAGAGGTCAGCCCACAATGTTAAGACAAGACTGCTCATGTATCCATCGGTCGGCCCACAATGTTAAGACAGACTGCCCGGGTATCCGTCTGTTCACAATGGTTTGGCCACATTGACCGAACCAGCCTGATTATCATGTCAAGTGGTCCTCATGGCACAGCCAACCATTTGCATGGCCTGGACCATGGTGTGGATGTCTTAGTGAGTGAACCGGCCTCAATCCAAGGTTTTGCACAGGCTTACAGTTCCAACAAGTGGGTCCCATGCTTTCATAATCCATACCATTAATCTGGCGGGGCCTCACCATTGTCTGGCCACATCTAAAAAGTCTCTTGTACAGACAATCCAACCTATCAATGGCACAGCCAACCTTACAAAAGAGGCATCAGGGCTAATAGGTTACTGTAATTGAATGTGTGATCTTAGGCTTTCTAAGTTCTAATTTTCTCCCATATCTAGGTTTGAATAATAATGGATAGATTTCTAGGTTAGATATGAAGTCCAAAACCAATTTGAGGGAAGGAATTCATGCCTCTGTCCAAAACCAATATGAGGAAGGTCACAAGTGAATCCATTTTCCATACCATAACAAATGTTTTCGGTCACTGTGCCATCTTTCAAATAAATGCAGTCCCCATCAATTTTTTGGTGGGTGCTTAATGCAGAAGTAATGGATTGAATTGCACCATCCATCAGGGTCGGACACCCAAAGGCTAGTCTCAACAGTTGCTGGTACACGTGTGAAGACGGCAGGACACCTACATGCCCCCATTTATACAAACATGGCACAAAGTTACAAGATCAAATCCATCAATCAGGGGTCCCACTCCCAGTCCTCGCCCAAGAACCAGGATGCACTCTAGTCAGGTGGGCCATAGTTCACCGAAGAAACTTGGCTATGTTTTTTAGGCCATCATCCATATCATGTCCCTTCCACATGATGAGTCTACTAGCATGATCCTTGGAAAGAACTATAACATCGGACCTACCAGCTGGACATCTTGGATATTTTGCACCTGTCAGCTTGGCAGACCATCCCAAGAACCATAGGACCAGCCAAGAAATGGCGAAGGAAAAAACGATAGCTGTGCAAATTCAAAGGAAAATCTATTGTCTATGTAAAGCAAAAAACATTTCTCACTGAGAATCATAACGACCCAGACCAAAATCCCTCTAAAATGAAAAAGATGGGGTTGAATGAAGCTGACGTCTCTCCCTGCATCCTTCATGTTTTTGCATTAGCGGTTAATGGGGGTATGCATCCGCTCAACAATCCGGTTGACGGCGTCACGTGACATCACTAGAGTATCATGTTGGAGGATGCTGTAGACGTTTAGTCCCTGCACAACAGACGTACATCATCAACAACAGCAGTCAAACAACCTGTCATGATCGAAACATCATCACCCTTTGACATTGCCTTCTAATTATACAACCCCCGCACACTAATCCAAGCAATAGAAAATGACAGAAGGAACATGGAATCAATGGAATCAATTTTCTTGATTTAATGCATATTTTTCTGGATTTTTTTAGCCAAAAAAAAAAAAGGGCCAATACAGGGGGTGTATCAGCTGTTACACTGATACAGCGTAACAGTAACGGTGGTCACCGTTATGCCCACCATACCGCAACAGAACACCTTTATTGGTCGGTTCAATATCCCTAAGGAAGAATTGACCACTCTTAACGTGCAAATTCACGAATTGCAAAAAACTCATGAATTATTCATAATCCGATGTTGGGGAGCTCGCCGGTGAGAACATCAGGTTCAGCGAGGGCTTGTTTCATCTTTTTTCTTTTTTTTCTTCACTTTCATTTATTTTGCAATTGCAAATTTTATGATCTTGGTTGGTGATGAATTAGATGCTTGGACTTAGGTTGTGGTTGATGTCGCAAGAAATCCGAGAGCATGATGATTTTCTGTCCTAGCTCGTATCAGCCACATTTTAGGGCCGATATCAAACGTTTTGAATATTGATTTGGGGTGAAAACAAGTAAAACAAATAGGAACTCGCTTAATTTGATCCTGAAGATCCTTTCTGCTTGGTAGTGATGCCCCAACCGGTCTCAAGCCACAGAAAGGTGGGCTGAAGTCAGGTAGGCAGCCAATAATTGAACTTGTTCCAAGCAATTATGAAAAGTCATGTTTTGAATTTGACAACCAACCCCGAGCTGGAACAAGGCTACATTGATGGTTATTCAATAATTCAAAATTAGTTGGGAAATGTTCCTTTTAATGACAAGTTCACCAATAATGGATGACTTTTTGTATGGACCGTGAATTTTCTAACAAGCCTGGAACATAAATAATAACTTACAATTGAAGGCAGCACATTGACATAGTGTAGGTTCTGTGTCGCCAACTTGAGCTTTTCATTTATTGGACCACCATCCACCAGCAATAACTTCTTGGTGTTCTCCATTTGTGCAACATAATTCACAATGTTCTTTGTCTTGTGGGTAGGGACCTCCAAATCCTCAAATATCAGAAGCTGTTCCACCAACGTATTTTTCCATCCATTAGTTTTGAAATGGGCCAAACAAAATAGACTGAAACGGTTCACAACAGTCATCATTCTATTCTAGCTAGGGAAGCCATAGTAATAGATAGGAGCCAAGGAAGATGGAATTAATAAAATGAATAAAGAGAATAAAAACTTGAAGATATGTTATAAAATTATGAAAAATATGATGCAGATGAGGACGACCATGATGACGATGACGATGACGATGACGATGATGATGATGAAAACGACAATGCCAATGGTATGATGATGATGATGAAAACGACAATGCCAATGATGATGCCATTGCATTGCATCACACACCCACCTCAACATGCATGCATGACACATGAGGAATGCCTTGGGCCTAAAACAACTTGCTATAACTAAATGCAACAGAAATGTGAGTTTACAATATATAAAACCTTTTTAATCTTCAATCTATACAGTAGAGACAAAAAAGAAAAGCATGTTTGTCAAAGTTTCACCCAACCAAAATTTACCTAACAGTAAGCAGTGTTTTCAATCTCTTGTGATATAACCAATGTATCCCACAATATATCCGTTATCCCAGCTGGGCAATATGATACCTAGCTTTAGTATCCCTTTTTTAATAGTATCGTGCAATATATCACACAATATCATGATATCGCACAATATATCCACTCCCCCTTTATAAATTCATAATGTATCACGCAATATATTGATACCAAGTGCGATATCAAAAGGGATAAAAGGAACCAGCATTGTTTTGTTTGGAAAATCCTTAAAAAATCGCAAAGATCATTTTATTTTTTTGGCAAAAAAACTTCTTCCCAGTACATTGTAAGGTGATTTCGACAGGTCCACTCTAGTTTGTTGGCAGAGAATCTTTGAAATTTCACTGAAATTGTGATCGGAAACTTTTTGGGATCGAATTCTAAAATGTGTAGTTTTTAGTTATGATTTGTTTTTATATGTTGGAAATAGTGTTGAATGGTAAGAAATCCACAACTCTTCATGTTTTACATGAAAAATTATGGATTTGGAGCTTTAATTTTGAGATTTGGGGGGAGACAGACCAAGTTGCAAAAATTTTGGAAAAAAAATCAAAATTTCCCCAATTTGTTCCAAATTGGTTGCAATCGTAGTATTCTAAATTGGTTGCAATCTTAGTATCCAAACATGAAATCAAACATGCATATAACCTTATCTACACATTTTTTGCAATTTGGGGATTTTTCAAAAGAAAATAATTTTTAAACTAAAAGTAATTAAAAAATGTTAAAAATAATAATTTTTTGAAATCAACAAGTATATTTCTAGTTTTCTGCTTCTACTTCTAGCTTTGAATGCAATGCTTGTGTTTCCATATATGTCTTCTTACATGTATAAATTTTATGAATTAACTTTGAATATATTTGTGTCAATTCAGTCGGATGGTGCATAGATTAGGACTTTATACAAAAGAAACCTATTATGGGCACTTGTTTTTTGTTTTTTTTTTTGTTTTTAAGTGTGTATTCGTGTTTTTTTTAACAATCCCTAGAGTTTCATTGAAAAATTTGAACAATTTCCTAATATTTCCCAACAATAGCGAATCAGCGATACCCAATATGCATCCGTATCCCAAAGGTGTGATACATTATGCAATAACGATACGGAAAACATTGACAGTAAGTAGTTTACTTTAACTAGCCAATTTTTCCCCCTTTTATCAGCATACTTTGAGTAAGCTCTTTTAAATCAGAATATAAGCACCCAAGTAGACGAATGTCTAGAAAATTGTGTTGCCAGCTCTACACGGCATTCTTTTATGGCCAATCCCCTCTAAACGCTGCCTTTTTCAATTCGTCTCTTTGTACAAGGCCAAACCCTTGCCTTTTTTTATAGTGTATTGGTCATATGGTGAGTTGATAAGTCTATGATGCATATGGCAGGGCTGGGAGGTATATCTTTCAAATTTTCAAGAGCTCATTAACTTACAACGCATGCAATGTGATAACAATTTTATAACATGAGGTTCGACATGTTTTCCCCTCACTTCTATGGCAGGACATGAGTCCAGGATGGGAATTTCTGCAGTTCATATTTTTACCTTTTTCTGTACAAGACATGGCATGGATAGCTGGTGACAACTCTTCCCATCAATTATCATGTCTCGGCAATTTCTTCTTCCTACACCACTACCTCTAGTAGACAGCTAGAAAAGAACCTAATTTGTAGACAGATTCATTGACCAAAGAGGAAGTTACAAGACCATGTTTTTCTTGTCCCCTTTTTGTTGGCACAACAATGTGAAGTTTGTAACTATTCCACTTTTTCTTTTACTTTAAAAAATCATTTAAAAAAAAAAAAAAAAAAAAAAAAGATGAAGAAGAAGAAGACGAAGACGAAGACGAAGAAGGAGAAGGAGAAGAAGAAGAAGAAATGTTCAGCTTTTTATTTTGTTCTTAAAACTGTAAATGTTCAGCTTTTTATTTTGTTCTTAAAACTGTAAGAATGAAAATTTCTGTGTACGTGTTGTATAAGAGTAGGAACTCTGCCTGGATGTGACAGGCCAGCCAGTTCCTTGCCCGGATAATAGATTGTTGATGACAGGTGGGCAGCTTGCCATCGAAATCCACCAAGTAATCCTGATCCTGATCCTGATCGGCAAAATTGAATTCATAAAGCCCCGAAACAGCTGCGACAAGGTTATTATGATGATGATGAATAAATCATCACATATTGAAAGGAAAAGTAAATATACTATACCAATCAAGAAATAAATAAATGAAACACCCAATTAGGGAGATGGCAAACATGATTGTTTTCAATACTTGCACTCAATCTTACATAGACCCACCCACCTGCACGTGCCCACACCCAGAGAGAGAGAGAGAGAGAGAGAACCTGCCTTTCCTTCAGCTGTACGGGCTGACAAAGCAATTTTTAATCCTAGACGCCGGACCTTCTTTTGCAGCTTAATTGCATGACTTCGTGGCTTAGGGCCATGCATGGTAGCACCGTGTCTAAACTGTTCATACATACTTGTATTACTTCAAGCTCAAGAACATGAAATGCTAGTAACATATGGTGGTTTCCTTTATGCCATCTTAGAGCCAAAGACTAACATAGAAGCAAAGACGGAAAACTTTCTGATGATCAAAGAAAAATCCTACGATTTACCTGTGGCCCACGTAGTGTTCCATGTCTTGCTCGTCCAGTGCCCTTTTGTGGATATGGCTTTCTACCGGTCCCACTAACTTCACTAATCGTTTTCGTTGAATGTGTCCCCTGTATGCCACCCATGCTAAAAATTATAAAAACACATGCTTCGCAGCTTCGCAAGTACAAAAATATCCAGGGCCAAATAAAGCAAACAACCAACAGAAAGGTTACCAGTTCCAAATGTTAACTACTAAGAAAAGAAGAATTCAATATGGCTACAGTCATATGGATTTAAACTTCATTTCATCCTATTTAGAAAAACTACATCATGGCAAATATAACTAACATGTGATTGTTGAACTGATTGCCTGCATCAACTTCTGATTATTTTAACCAACACTGTAAATAGCATTGATCTTATAACAGGCACAATCCAAGGTATGAATGGAAAGCATGGTCAAGTGTTAAGAAAAAGAAAGCGAAAACCGTTATTTCATACAACAAAAGTCTGGCATTTATGTAGTTGGTAAAGAGTCAAGGTACATAGAACCACAACAATTCCAGGCAAACCCAGACATGTTTTCTGGACATTAACTTGCCCTACCTCTAAGGACTAATGCCAATTCCCCTCACTCAGACCAATTGATTGTTGGCATCAAATGATAATGATGACTCCTGCAACATAAGTAACAAAATGTAGTAGTGTTTCTACTCGAAGACTTTTATTCAGGTCATATGAGCCCATATATTTTTTTCCTTTCATGGATGGATACAGGAACATAACAATGGTTAATCTTGCTTAAAGCCATTTGTGGCTTGAAATAGGACCCAAGTGCCTCACTCACTTTAGCACATTCCTCCTATAATGTGACTTTTGTGCAGTCACGCTGATTCATCTATCTACTCTCAGTGTTCGTAATATCAATATATCGACTGATATTATCAGTGTCAAAATGGCCAAAACGATGGGATCTCTTCTAAAGTCATATACTCCTTTGAATTCCCTTATTTCCTCCACCAATCTCAACAATCTCTAGGGATAGCCTTCCTTGGAAGTGGCCCAACTGATACCATTGGTGGAACTGCCTTCACTAATTGACTGAGGGGCATGTACTCATGCAAGTTTTTCCAAATCCCACCAAAGAGCTTGCAACTCTGCCTCATTGGCATCTGGAATCTAAGCAGACCCATAGACCCAACAGGTCCTCCCTTCATCATCCTTCATGATCTACCCATTCCCAGCTTGATCTGGATTTCCCCTAAAACTTCCATCGAAATTAAGTTTCTACTTAAACAACCAGCCTCAAGGCTTTTCCCTAAACGGATTTGCTACCCTGCACTTCCTCATTTCTACTTGCCAAAATATGCTCCACCTTGTGAGATACTTTCAAAGTTTTCCACATAGGTAAAATTGTTAACATATAGAACCAATAATATATAACTTACCACCATAAATAGAAAACCATCCATACCAGTAAGGACGGAAAGTAAATGGCATCCATATCTTTTTTACTTCTTTTTTTTTTCCTTCTTTGTCTAAGTTAATTTTTTTATTTTTTTTTAAGACAGGGTGTCCCTCCCCTTTTTTTAGGCGAAACTATTCCCTGCAGATACATCATACATGCAATCACCCACAACCACGTGCATCAGGTAATGCCGAGGAGGGGAGTCAAACCCACACCTGTAGGGAGCAAACCCACGGTGATGGCCACTCACCCAAACTTTGTTGGGTTCTCACCCAAACTTCGTTGGGTTCAATTAAATGGCATCCATATCTTTTTTTCTTCTTCTCTCTTTTTTTTTTTCTCCTTCTTTGTTTAATTTAATGTTTTTTTTTCAAGAAAAGTCAAAACTAAATTCATCATCATGACCACTGCCATCTTTTTAGCCTTTCTCCCAACAATTTGGTGTTGCTTTTAAATGGTAAATTGGCATAAGTGCAACAATTGGGTGCCCACTGGATATCAACAGTCAACCTTCCTCTTTTACTCAGCGCCATAGAACCAAATATGTATGAGGTTCATGCTTCTTTTTTTTTTCGAAAGGCAAAAAACAAATTAATTCTTCAAATACATGGATATAGTTGGCATTAAATATGCATCCAGGTTATGATACCTAACAAACAGACTACCATGCGAGTGTCATATGCTTTTGATGAGGAAAATAATGTACGTAGTTGTCTCACCTGTTGTCGTTTTGCAAGTTGCCACCGTACAACACGATGAACAATATCTTTCCTAATGGGTACATCAAACACATCACCGGCCAAAACTGTGAAGCCCTTATCCTCATTATGAAAATTTGTCACTCTTGTTACCAGGTCCTCATATTGTCCTACAATATTAAAAATAAATAAATAAAAAATTAATTAATTAAGCACTTAAGGAAAACAATAGTATTATAATATACTGTTAGAGCAACGTTTTAAATATCGATGATATCAGCCGATATATCCCACGACCATGTTTTAAATATTGACGATATCGGCCGATATATCCAACGATATATCGTGTATACCACCTATGCGATATGAAACAGATAGGTAGTGCCGATATATCCCACATGTTCAATCCAATGAGTATTTTCAATTTCTGATCCCTTTTTATTGTTGAAATTATGTTAAATCAGCGTCAAATGCTTAAAAATCCATTGGTTCTTCATGGTTTCCATGAAAAATCATGGAGTTAGAGCTTTGATTTTGATATCCATTGGTTCTTCATGTTCTCAATGTTTTTTTATTGAAATTTTCCTTTAGCTAGCTATCAATTGAGACAAATTTCGAAATATTTAGGAGTATTTGATGAATTGATAATCACATACACTCTAATTTCGAAATCTGAGTGTAGGTGGTATGATTTGGAGAAAATTGGGGAAATTTTAAAATTTTCCCAAATTGCTTGCAATGTTGCACTCCAAACATGAAATCAAACATGTATGAGGATTGATCTACTGATTTGTTAAGTCCTTGTCAATATTTAGAAAATAAAAATTATTAAAATATTTTATTTTTTTTGAAATTTCCCATCAACCAGCTATCAATTGAGACTAATTTCAAAGTATTTAGGAGTGTTTGATGAAATAATCATCACATATAGTCTAAATGTTATGCAATCAATATGAATATAATTGCATTAATTCAGTCAAACAGCGCATAGCTTAGGACCCTATACAAAGGAAACCGATTATGTGCACTTCCTTTTGGAGATGTTATGATTTAAAACCGATTAAGGTCTTTTTTTTAACAATTCCTGAAGTTTCATTGAAAAATTCAACCATTTTCCCAATGTTTCCCAAAAAGTGTGATAAATTATCCATACAAACGATTATATCCCATGCAATGACCAATATGTATCTGTATCCCTAGGATGCGATACTGATATTTCAAACATTGCCCCCACCACGATATATCTTATATCCCAACTGGTGATATGAAATGGACAAGTAGTTCCAATATATCCCACATGTTCGATCCGATGAGCATTTTCAATTTTAGATCCCTTTTTTTTTATTGAAATTATGTTAAATCATTTCAAATGGTTACAAATCCATTAGTTCTTCATGTTTTGCATGAAAAATCATGGAGTTGGAGCTTTGATTTCGATATTCATCGGTTCTTCGTGTTCTCTATTTTTTTCCATTTTTTCCTTCAACCAATTATCAATTGAGACTAATTTCGAAGTATTTAGGAGTATTTGATGAAATGATCATCACAAACACTCTAATTTTGAAATTTGAGTATAGGTGGTCTGATTTGGAGAAAATTGAAAATTTTTCAAAATTTTCCCAATTTCTCCCAAATTGCTTGCAATGTTGCACTCAAAACATGAAATCAAGCATGTATGAGGAATGATCTACTGATTTTGTTAAATCCTTGTCAATTTTTGGAAAATAAAAAATCATTTTTAATTAAAATTTAATAAAATATAATTAAAATGTTAATTGTTTTTTGAAATTTCCCTTCAACCAACTGTCAATCGAGACTAATTTCTAAGTATTTAGGAGCGTTTGATAAAATGATCATCACGTACACTCTAAATGTTATACATTCAATTTGAATATAATTGTATTAGTTCAGTCAGACAACTTATAGCTTAGGACCCGATACAAAGGAAACCTATTATGTGCACTTCTTTTTTGAGATTTTATAATTTAAAAGTGTATTAAGGTCTTTTTTAACAATCCCTGAAGTCTCATTGAAAAATTCAACCATTTTCCCTATGTTTCCCAAAAAGTGCGATAAATTACTTGATACAAACGATATATCCCATGCGATAACTGATATGTGCATGTATCCCAAGGATGCGATGTATAATGCGGTGCTAATATTTCGAACATTGTGTTAGGGTACCATGATAAATTTAAAGACTACATTTAGGAAAAAGTTATGTCATCACCATTCCATTGAGAATGAAGAAAATATATATCCAAGAGCTGGGAAATCTTGGGAAACCCAACAGATATCATGTATGCATCCATATCCATCCATACACCTATTAATAGTATGTATAACTGTACATACACAGCCTATAACATATACTAATCAACCAATATTCACTTTTGCAAGGTGCCATCATCCATCATAATGATAACATACTACACAAAACACAGATGACCAAATGACTAAAAGTCTAAAACATTAATCAGAAAATGATCAAATTAAATGGACAAAGAAAAATCAGAATAGAAATGTTTACTGTTAGAGAAAGATCAAAAGCCTGAAGATGGTAACATGATGTAATAAAAGAAAACCATACCCAATGAGAGATAGAAAGAGAACTACTGGAAGCAAGGTGTTTGCAAGGTCTTGGCACCATGATAGCTACGTGACAATAGATCCAGGAACCTTAAGGTTCTAGTTATAGAAGTACATGTAAAGTTGTAAACTAACAACCACATCAATATGTCACTGGTAGAAGAAAAAGGAAACCATTATAATCCAATTATAGGGTGATTTGCATAGCCAATTACTCAAATGAATATTCATCAGCAAGCTTGGCTTCTCCTGCTTGTAGGTAATAATGAAATGATAGATCCAAGTCTCGTTTACTTCTCCCAATGAGAATTTCTTACGAGATTTTCAAAATTTTTGGATTTCGAGATATCATTGAGGAAATCTCACAATAAAGTAACTCAAGAAAGTTGGGAGAAGTTGATAAATAAGTGTCATAAAAATAAAATTAGTTAAAATATATAATTGAGAACTTTTGAAAACAACAAGAGAATATCGTCATTGGATTCCAATGGTTATGCTTAATACAAATTAAACATATCATGTCTTATCCAGATACTCTTATTTCCTTTTAAATGGCACAAAAGTATCACGATATTTAAATATCTTTGATATTTGACTATGAACTATATCCATGACATTCAAATATACTTTCTCCATACAGATCTTCCTTTCCGATTTTTTGACACTATGTAATGAGGTCAAACTGTAGGGGTCTTTCTTCGCTAGCTATCAACTAGGCTTTGGCCAGTTCTTTGAGTATCCAATAGATTCATTGAGTTTATTAATCCATTCATCCAAATCAAGCATCATCATCTCCTTCTTCCACTTGTCGCCTGTTTGCTCCTTAATCCCTCATAGGACTTTTACTATGATCTCGGAATAACTGCGTACTGAGGTGGACTATCGTAGACTCATAGTAATAAGTGGAATATGGATAGGGACTGTCATAATGATCATTAGAAAATGGATAAAGACTGGCATGAAAAGCTTAATGAGATCAATAAAGATTGTTGTAGTATGCATAGGAATATGGATAAGGACTGCTGGAAAAAGCGTAGCAATGAAACCACTTATTATTGACATCTCACATGCACAGATTGAAATTTAGGGGTTGATTTTTAGTTTCGGTTATAGCCTGGTAATAGGCTAGAAATGGACGGATTTAAAACAAAAAGTGGGGGCAGTTTGGAACAGGAAATAGTGCTCAATTGGACAGGTTTAAATAATTGTATGATTTTCGTACAAACTGTATCGAATCATACGAATCGTATGATAATCATAAAGTTACATAAATGGGCCCAAAAGTACATAGAAAAAACTTTTTCTTTTTCTTTTTTTTTTTGTTTTTACTCATTTTTTTCTTCTTTCCTTTTATCCTTTTGCAAAACATGAAAAACATCCCACTACACTTATTCTTTTTACCCATTTTTTCTTCTTCTTCTTCTTTTTTTCTTTTACTCCTTTTTATCATTTTACAAATGATATCTATACTGCATTACTGTATGCATGTTCTCAATTGATAATATCATGATTTGCAATTACTTTCCATGGTGTACATTGATGGGAAATGGATTATTGATAAGTTTAAATTTTTTTTCTCTGATTTATTTGTATTTTCCAGATGTTTTCATTTTTTTTTTTTAAGAAATCAGAAATATATATATATATATATATATATATATATATATATATATATATATATCTTATGATTAATGATGCGATTTGCAATTCAATATGATTCAACTCCTATTACGATGTGATCCAATAATGAGTTTTGCTAACCCATATACAAGCCCTCCACATGTAGCAACACGTGCAAGCTTCACACATATGTAGGACATCCAAGCTGTGTATCAGGTGGACCCGCTGCATAGGTGAGCTGGCCAAAAACTCAAGTTGTTCAACAATCAAGTAGCTCACACATGCATGAAAATAATGGACCTAAAAAACTGCAGGTTTACTAAACTGTCTATGGCTTTCATACGTGTTTGCCCAACCTGATAGTTGAACAGTATTGAGTTTTTAGACAAACAATCTAAATTGTTGGTAGCAACCTGATACATGGAAGAAATGTCCTACGGAAGTAGCAACTTGGCACTTGTGGGTCTGTGTGGACATACATGTGGAGGGTACAAACCTCCTATTAATTATCATTTTCTGTTGGCATCTGTATATATGGCACCTCCAACTTTTTGCATCTTTGACCTATAGTCATTTTTTTATCTTCATATATGATATAACATCTGCTCTCAGTCTCAAAGCATCATCAAGATAAATAAACTTGCAGATATGCTGTTACCAATAAAGAATACAAAAGATACATATATAGATCCATGTCATCACCATCATTGTCTATATCAATGCTCTAGGAATAAATCCAACAATTTAAAGATATCTTTTTTTAGAGAGAAAACAACAAATTTTATTAAGAAACTCGCCAAAAGATGAGAAAAGAATACAACCTGACACAACTTGACCTGAAAAGATGAGAAAAGAATACAACCTGACACAACTCGACCTGAAAAGATGAGAAAAGAATACAACCTGACACATTGACCTGAAAAGATGAACAGCCAAAGCTGCTTTTACAGACTGCCCATCCCAAACAAAACCTCTAATTTTCCAATGAACTCCTCCACAGACACTCTCATTCTGGAAGCATCTAGCTTTATGGGCTCCCCAAACAATCCAAAGTAAGGCTATGATGATCAGCCTCCACATGGCTTTTCCAGCTTTTCCTACTACCCCATGCCAAGCCCACAAGAGGCCCTCCACTACCTTCACCATTACCCAATGAGTGTTACAAAGATGGAAAATATTCCCAAACCTTGCAAACAAAAGGACAATGAATGCAAAGATGACTCCGCATTCTCCATACACATAAGGCAGACATTAGGCCTCCAATTTTTCGCAAGTTCTTTCGGGTGCAATATAGGAGAGTTTCCTTTGACATATTTTCATAAGACCTCCATATACACTTATAGCTTTTCCTTCGATACACATATTAAGCCTCCCAATGCACAAAAGCATCCCTAAATATGTCGAAGGGAACTTTTCCATCTTGCACGCGAAAGTACTAGTGAAAAATTGGAGGTCTTCACTACCAACGTGAACTTCCAACATTTCAGACTAGGCCACATTTATCTTTAAACTTGACACTACCTCAAAGCAAACAATGATTTTCCAAAGATTGTCCACTGAAGCCACATCCACATCACAGAATAAGTGTGTATCATCCGCATACTAAAGATGACTAATAGGCCTGATTTGCCAAAGATTGTCCACCGAAGCCACATCCGCATCACAGAACAGGAGCATATCATCTGCATGCTGAAGATGACTAGTAGGCCTTCCATCATTTGAAACCTTGAAGCCACTGATTAAGCCATTCTCCTCTCCTTTGATAAGCATCCAGCTAAGCGTCTTTCCAATAACAACATATAAATAAGGGGATAACAAGTCCCCTAGGCTAAGACCCCTCAACGCTTTAAGGTAACTTCAGGAGATCTGTTAACCAAGATAGAAAAAGAAGCAAATTGCACACACGATTGAATCCACCCTCTCCACTTCTGACCACACCCCATTTTATCAAGCATATAGTCTAAAAACTCCCAATCCGCGTGGTCCTAAGCTTTCTCAATATCTAGCTTACAAGCAATCCTACTTCCCCTCTCCCTATTCCTGGAATCAATGCATTCATAAGTAATAAGAGCATTATCCAGAATCTACCTTCCCGCAACAAAAGCTTCCGGATCTCATAGGTGACCTTGTAAAGTACTTCCATAAATTTTAAAGCAAGAACCTTGGCCAAAATTTTGAACAAACCCGCTATCAAACTAATTGGTCTAAAAACTTTCAACTGCTCCGCCCCCTCTACTTTGGGAATAAGAGCAATGAAAGTAGCTCCCTAGCTAATTTGAAAGGCGACTTCGCTCACAAAATTCAAAAATAAATTCCATCAAGTCCTTTTTTACTGAGTGCCAAAATTACTGGGTGGGGGGGGGAAGAACAAAGGAAATCAGTCAAGGCCTGAAGCCTTATACCCACACAACGAGCTTAGGGCAGCTTTAACATCTTCTTTCGATATTAGCACTTCAAGCTACAAGGCATCCCACTTAGCAATTTTAACTCTTTAAGTTATCCAATCGATGCCTCTACCACAGGTCTGGATAACAATTTTCTATAGAAATAAACTATTGCGTCGCATATTTGTTTCTCATTTTAAGTCCGCATACCGTCCACAATCAAATGGGAGATTCTATTCCCACGGGCCCGAGCACTAGCAATGCTATGAAAAAAGCGAGTATTTTGTCCCCTTCTTTGAGCCACATTACTCTAGATCTCTAATGCCATCCAATCTCATCTTCTTTAGACCGATTCAAATAGCTAAGCTACCCTCTTACCTCTATCTTCCGCAGTAAAGTATCGCCCTCCTCTAATAAATCTAAATCATGGATATCTTTAGACATTCTATCAAAATTTGCCTCTCAAGATCCGAGCACTTGTTTCTTTCAAAAATTGATCTAGACTTTTAGGAGCTTAAGTTTCTTGGTAATCCTGAAGCTAGCAAAACCATCTGTTGAAAATGAGTTCCACCAATAAAAAACGAGTTCTCAAAGTCATCTATTTCCAGCCACGCAATCTCAAACCCAAATGGTCTTGGACCCCCAATCCTCTATGGCCACCTCAAGAACAATGGGGCAATGATCTGAAGTAATCATTGGCATGCCACGTTGATTAATCAAAGGAAACTTTTTCAGCCACTCCACTAAAATCAAGAATCTGTCCAATTGAGACAACATGGCATTAGCTTGGCCTTTAGACCATGTGAATTTTACCCCCTCCATGAGAAGATCAACTAGATTGTGTCAGGCACCCAATCTGCAAAATTCGACATACTTCAAATGATATGGCCTCCCCTAGATTTCTCATTGCTAAATTGAACAACATTATAATCGCCGCCAGCACACCAAGGCTCGTCCCTCCAACATTATAATCAGCTCTGACCAAAACTAATCTCACGCACTGTAAGAGCAAGGACCATAGACCGTTGTCAAGACCCATCGGAATCCAGAAGATATCTCCTACAACACGACTAACAAAGAATTCAGCATTCCTATATCCCTTTTTGGAGCTTATATTCATGCAAAGAGGTGATGTCCACCTTCGACTTTCTACAAACTTTCCTTGTCTAGGCCTTTTTAAACATGCAACCCAGCCCTCTGATGTTCCAAAATAGAATAATCATTGAACACCTACTTCACCCGTTCTTGCCCTCTTTACTCCACTTGCTTTGCTTGCCAAATCATAATTGATAGAGCACTCCAGACTGAGCTCCTCCCTCCTGCCCTTTGAAGATTTCTTGGCTTCGGAACCTCGAGTTCCTGCTGACATTGAGCTCCTCTACCTTGAACAAATTGGAATAAGTCACAGACATCCTCGTCTCGAGCTCCAAATGATAGTCCCACAAAGCTACCCACCCTTTCCAAAACATCATTTGCCTAGTGAAATTGTTCTTCTATTATAGCATCTATTCCCTTAACAACTTCTTGGATATCTGCAATCTTATCTAAGCCAACTGAGCAAATAAAGATTGTCATTCCTCTCTCATTTTCTCTACGCAAAAAGAAGTGAGTAACTAACAGCGCTTCCTTCATCTAAGTCTTCCGCTAACTGAAACTCACCCGTAGAAAGACCCCTATCACAACTCTCTGTAATGGCCCATTTATTCCTAGCCACCTTCTCTCTGATCCGCCAACATTGAACCATTCAACGCTTTCTCACCAGATGTCAAACCACCTTCCTTCTAATAAGCATTGAAATCCACACAATGCATCTCGCCCAGCTCCTCAGCATAGACACCTTCCTTTAAAATGCAAGAACATACATGTCTACAAAGAATAAAAGTGGTGTTGGCCTCCCATGTGCGACCCTTAAGTAATTATGTAGAAGAGAAACTAAGGTGGCACGCGCAAGCGAAAGAACTAAAGCAACAGGAGTACGGCCCATTTTCCACATGTGTCATACCATACATTCATCTAAAGCTTCTTGATAATCTGATATCCATGTGTCAGCCCAAGAAGTGATCCCACCAACCGCATTTAATACATGTCTAGAGATAACCGTCTTCAATAGCTTCATGGACCTTTCTACCTAGCACGTGTCTCAAACCTGACTTCAAGTCACTTTAGAGCTGCCAGCTACCTCACGCGAACTAGGTTCGGGGCCTGACCTTCCAACCATCAATAGGGTTGGGAGAGAGGATGAAGACTCCAGTGCTCGTGCTCCGCACCAAACAACACATGTCGCAATGAGAGTTAATATCTCCTCACCTACCCCTTCTCTTCTAATCCCAGCCTTGCAGGCATTCCCTTTTCCAACTAGAGCAATGACGAAGCACTAAAACCGTGCATTGTCATCCTTTGTAGATCAACCGGCATGGCTACCCAAAGACTTACCAACCTCTCGCCTCCTCCAAAGATCCCCCTAGAGAACTGGCATACCCCAATTTTCCTCCCTTTGCACCCTGAGCTCAACCGCTCCTCTCCCACCACAACTGAGACTACATCAAGTTCCCCTAGAGCTTTCTTCCTCTTCACGCAAATCCATGCCACCCCTACTTCCCATCATCTGTCGCTAGGTCGATGTCTACAACCTCACCTAAACAAGAACCAACCACAATGAAGAAATCCCAAAACCATAGTTCTAACGGGATACCCCAATACCCCATATTAAAAACCATCTCCCCTCTTTGCCAAAGTGAGAAAAATCCACTCACTTTCTTATCCTCTTAATTGGACCATCTCTATGAATAACTTCAGTCATCAATACTTCATCTAGATTCATCTTCGTGCGCAAACAAATCCATACCTTATTTTCACCAATCGGTTTGAGTGTGTAATCCTCCTTAGAAATAGACAAATAGTACAAAGATCATCAATCCAGTTTCTGATCTCAGACAAGGAGGTGTTATGCACAATTTCAACAACGAAAGACCGGGGCAATGTTTCCTAAGTCTTTCCGGTCATCTCCGGCCTTACAAGGACCTTCTAATTTTTGTCAATTCCCTCTATCAATACCCATCTTCCTTCTTTTGCTCGCACCTCCTCCATCAATGTTTGCCCCCGAGTTTGCCCCAACCACTAAATCTATAAAAGATGTCGGGCTCCCTTCCCTGCTTTTTTATAACTCCCCCCTTAACTCATCGACTCTCCCCATGCTCCTATTCCACCTTCTCTACGAGATCTTCTTTTATGCCCCGCCATCTTAGCTTTCCCCTCCTAGTTTTTTAGCTTTGGCCAAAAACGTGCCCTTTGAGTCAAAAGATTTTTTCCGCCAAAGCTTTCGGCATGAAGAAGCTTCACTCGAGCTAGCTCCTCCGAGCTCATTCTTACAATGGCGAATCCCCAATACACCATAGTGAATCGATCATGGGAATGCACTACCTCCATAATTGCCCCCGCCTAGCTGAAAAGCCTCAAGAAGTTTATCGGGAGCCACCCCTGCAAGAAACCGAAAATGTAGAGGGTCAGTTACATAGATCTTTCACTTTACCTTCTCCAGCACAAACTTTCTCCAACCCACTGTTGACCAACCTCCCATCTCCTTGTTTGCATCTTCTTCCCCTCCTTCACTATCTTCCAACTCCCTTTCCCCCTACCCATTTCGGTTGAAACCTCCCCTTAGTGATATTCCCCGATAGATTACCGCTTCCCAACACCCTAGCGCCACCTCCTTTTCTCCTCCACTCTCTCACCATTCCTTAATAGGCACTTAAAACTTTGGATCAAAGAAATATTGGGGGCAAGGAATGCCAAATCGGTTACGTATCGGCCGATACGGCCGATACGTAACGGAAACAGTGGTGACCGTTACACGTTTCGGGGTCGTATCGGCCGATACGGTTTTTTGTAACCGTATCGGCCGATACGGGCCCGATACGGGGCGTATCGGCCGTTACGGGCCCGTAACAGGCCCGTATCGACCTTTTTCCATTTTAAGCTTTGTTTTTGTTGTTTTTTTGAAACCTCTTGTTTCCAAACTGTTTCTTACTCCTTTTACTACTAATTTCGACCAACTTTGGCTGAGTATTTGAGATAAAAACACATTATATTATGAATTTTCTTGAATCAAAGCTCGATAGGCCATTTTTCAGAAATTTGTCAAAAATATGTATTTATATATTTTTAATACATTTTGTTGTTTTAATCATACCATATGATGTGTTAATCATAGTAAAACATGTTAATGTGCATTTTACAGATTTTGGGTGTCATTTAATATTTTTTTTATATTTTTTTCTATTTACGCATGAATTTTGGCCCCTTTTTTTAAAATTCGAAAAATCAATTTTTAATGGTTGTATTGTTGTTTTAATTATGTCATTTGATGTGTTAATCATAGTAGGACATGTTAATGTGCATTTTACAGATTTTGGGTGCCATTTTATATTTTTTTTTATATTTTTTTCTATTTACGCATTTATTTTGGCCCTTTTTTTGAAAATTCGAAAAATCATTTTTTAATGATTCTTTTGTTGTTTTAATGATGCTATATGATGTGTTAATCATAGTAGAACATGTTAATGTGCATTTTACAGATTTGGGGTACCATTTTATATATATTTTTATATTTTTTTCTATTTACGCATGAATTTTGGCCCTTTTTTTTAAAATTCGAAAAATCAATTTTTAATAGTTGTTTTGTTGTTTTAATCATGCCATATGATGTGTTAATTATAGTAGAACATGTTAATGTGCATTTTATAGATTTGGGGTGCCATTTTATATTTTTTTATATATTTTTTTCTATTTACGCATTTATTTTGGCCCTTTTTTTGAAAATTCGAAAAATCATTTTTTAATGATTCTTTTGCTGTTTTAATGATGTCATATGATATGTTAATCATAGTAGAACATGTTAATGTGCATTTTACAGATTTGGGGTGCCATTTTATATTTTTTTTTATATTTTTTTCTATTTACGCATTTATTTTGACCCTTTTTTTGAAAATTCGAAAAATCATTTTTTAATGATTCTTTTACTGTTTTAATGATGCCATGTGATGTGTTAATCATAGTAGAACATGTTAATGTGCATTTTATATATTTGGGGTGCCATTTTATTTTTTATTTTTACATTTTTTTCTATTTATGCATGAATTTTGGCCCTCAAAAATAATTGCAAACACCTAAATGTAAGATATTTTCATATTACATTCATTCTAATATATCTATCATTGATAGTAGATAGTTAGAAATTTAAGTACATGAATTTTGTAGTCAAATTCAGGTTATCTGGTTCATAAATTCATCAGACAGTCCGATACAACTTCTGACCAAAGAGTGGACCGTTACACCACCATAAACATGTTCCAATTTATAAATGAATGCATATTTGGAATGCTTAGAATATTTCGGATTTAATCCATATTTTTTCATATTTTTTTGGCAAAAAAAAAATTTTGCGCCATTATAGGCCGTTACACCCCCGTATCGCCGTTACGCCCCCGTATCCGTATCGGTTTCAGAGGGCACCGTTACGCCAACCGATACCGATACAGGACACCTTGATTGGGGGAGAATTTTTTGTTGTTTTCTTTTACCTCTCCGAAAAAAGAAAATTCTTTTCTTTTTTTTTATTGGAAGTAATTTTATCCAAATATGGTAATTTAAAGATATCACAGTCAACTACCCCATTCTTAGCCTACGTTTCCCAAAAGCTTTCAACTCTTGGCATCCTCATTTAAACATTTTCCCTATTAGAAAAGTCAGAACTTTTTTGCAACATTTCATGTTGCCCATTGTACCTTTCCAGCGGGAAGAATGTATAACATAGTTCTTTAACTTTTATCATTTTATAAACAACCCCATGCATCATCCCTTTGTTCAGGGATTTTCAATTTCTAATCTCATCTTCAGTTCGTTGTAGTGTAAGAAAAAGGGAACAATTCTAAGAGTATACGTCTTCCGCTGGTATGCCAGTTGCATCACACAACAGGCTGGACCTTGTGAAGCACAAGCTTAACTCCTTTGAACTAAAATCTTCACAAAATGATCCTTGGGTCTCTTCCAAATCACACTCCAAAAGCACGCAATATTTATATATGAACTTACTCAACTCAAAGCTCAACTGGGTCAAATCATCAAGTTTTCAAGTACCACAGATGTTGTAAACCTCAATAAGAATGACACAAACCTGGGTTCCCTTGATGCAAAATGGCAAGACAACCAGTGAAAGTCTACTTTTGGATACCATGGAAAGAAAAATGTTGCAGCAAATTATGGAGAAAGAAGCATCAAAAGATTAACTGGAACGCATGAAAATGAGCAACAACTGGAGTACAAAACACAAAGATGAGATGATAAAGATAAAAGATCATGAGTGAGCTTCATACCTAGAGTACGGTCTGGGCTTAACACTGCCTTCTTTGATAACAACTCTGAAGGAATGGCACCCTCATGGGGGGTCAAGATGGAAGTGGAGAGTCTTCTATGGGTGAAAAAGTATAAATTACACTGCAGATACAAACAATAGTTGGATTATAACATAGATGAGCAGAATAGACATAAAAAATGTTGGGTTGCAAAGGAAAAAAATTTAAATAAGCCAAACGAATCATAATGTTTTACGCCATTCTATCTCTCTATGATTACGTTGTAACAATACAACTGTGAATTAGCAGAGAGAGAGAGAGAGAGTGTTGCAGAATTCTTTGGTGCAGTCAACATAAAACAGACACTGAGTCATCATCAATTCGAGCATTTGAACTTTGAAGCTTGGAACGGTATACCATTGCAGTAATAAATGTTCGAACATTCTTACAATAGGCAATAAAGACTTCACCCAACAAAAAAGGCATATTTTTACTTTTTCTTTTTCCTTTTCGTCTGCATTATTTTGTCTTAGAAAATCACTTTGCTCCGAGGACATGAACCCAGAAAGGCTCAAATATGTTATACAGAATCATCAAAATATGATAAATTTTCTTTCCCCAAATAACAGGAGATTAAAGTGTGTAAAATTTTAATGCATACGCAGCATCAAAACTGCATGCTCTGATCTAACATTTGAGTTGTAGCATAGTTGTGGGGGCATGTATCAAACATGTGTCGGGTGCGTGTGTAAAAATAAAATAAAAAATAAAAAATAAAAAAAGGCATGTATCAAACACAAAACATTAGTGAAAGCAATTCATAGTATTAGCAGCTTCCCATAATGTGAATAGAGATTCAAGCTTCAACTATCATGAACCAGTAATTGCATTCATTCTACTTGTTGATGGGTACCTGATGAAATTTGATCTCTACATTTTGATGAGCAGTTTTTCTTTTTCCTTTTTAATAAAAGGCATGAGGAATTCTATCAAGAAAGGGTTGGAGACTAATGCACATCCGGTGCCACTTAGTAAATGGTACCAACCCTAAAAACCACTGATTAGTGCATATGTGATGGGTATGGAGCATCCAATTTCAAAGCCACCTCCAGGATTGAAAGGTCCAAAGTTTACACAGATTGGGAGTCCATACTATTCAACCCATCGAAGTTTTAGACGATATAGAGAAGTTCAAAGCAATGATTGAGGAAATAAAATGCATTTAGGTCAAATGGTTAAACACTAGAACTAATAAAACCGTCAATCGCTCGCCCATCCACAAGGTAGCTATCAATTGGTCAATTTGGACTGAACAGTCTATCAATCTTATGTGACATAGGAGCAGATAGCTCACAAAAAGTTACCCAACATGCATTGGATCCATCATAGGCTATACATGGGGAGAACATCTTTATGAAATGTTAATATCAACCTCAATCCACAACTCATTTAGAAAGGAATGCACGTGTACCTAAAGTTGTCTTCAGCCAAAATGATCCAGCCTCTCCACACATGGCCTGACATTCTGTCCCGGAAAACATGGAAGAGATCCGAGACCTACATCGGGTGGGTGTGGGTCCCACGTGGTAGATGATCCAGCCAAAAATCAATTCATCAGGTGGGCTCATATGTTATGTTGGATATGGACATTTGTCAATTTCTTTGAAACTGTCCAAGTCCATTGTATACAATGTTTATAGTATGGTCCAAAAAGGGTACATACCACTTGATACATGCCTGTATCATCCACAAAAGATAGGCTGTATTGGCCCAATAGTGACAAATACAGGGTGATGCGATACAGCCCCATATTAGTGGTGAACGATACAATACGGCAAAACTGATTTTTATTCCTTGATTGTAAAAGCATATGTGAAAGCTTAATGTATGGGTAAGCCATCACCTGGTGTGTCCCGCTGATGCACGGGATGGATGTTATCCTCCACGTGTCAGGTAGGCAAATGTGGCCGCATGGAGAGGACTGTGCCCTCTCTATCCTAGTTACTATAATAGACAGACTAGAGACTCCAGAGATAGTTCTCCGCCACCTTAAAACAGCGGCAACTCATCCACCTTGCACGTGCAAATAACCAAACATGTAGGTAGCATAGCCTGAGTATCGTGCTGATCAGACAATCTTAACTATCTGATTACAGCTGCTGAATCATGTAGATATAACCATCCACTGCACAGCAACAAATTGGATCATTGGGATCATATGATCAGATGGTGGCCCATCCAAATGGCTGGAAGTCAGGATTGAAAGGGCCAGATGAACAGTAGATAAGTCACCACCACCTAATGAGAATACGCAAGTTGATGATGAGGTGAAGATAGAAATGCAGCAGCGCTGGCTAGGGCATAGTAATGGAAGGGAAGAGATAATATTTCAGCACTACGCCAGGAAAATGGCATAATGATAGTTTGGATTTCTTCATGTAAAAATGTAGGAATTAGAGGGAGATGAGGAAAGTACCTTGCTGCTGTTGCATGCATCTGCTAACGTCTGAGCGCTGCGGCTCAACAGCCAACGGGCTTGTCCAAACATATGTATGCTTCGTTGATTAGCCCTCTCTCTCTCTCTCGTCTCTCTCTAACGCGCGGGGAAGAAAAAACCGAGTCCGGATCCTCTGTTATTTGGTAAACAGGGATTCCCTGATTGCCCAGTCCTGATTGCTCCACGTCACCACTCACTTTAAAAAAAAAAAAAAAAAAACTATAAGAAAACTACGGACTCCAAACCATTATTAAAATTAAAAAAAAATTAAAAAAAAAAAAAACAGAAAAAGAAAACGGGAAGGGAGGGAAAAGAAAAAGAAGAAAAGGGGAAGAGTCTCATCTCCTCTCTCTCTCTCTCTCTCTATCTCCTGTTGGGTCGTTTCTCTTTCGGGCTAAAAGGCGAGAGTTATAGAAATTGCAGAAGATTTACGATGTTGGTATTTGAATTTTCATATATTTTAGGGGCCGTTTGGATGCCTGTAACTTGTGTAAAATGTAAGAAAGTTACAGGTGACTTTCTTGCAGTTTGTGTTTGGGGGAGAAATGTTACAGGTAACAAAGTCTCAACCTGTAACTTTCTATCAGGTGAGATTGCAAGAAATGTAACAGAGGAATTAGGTGTTTTTCAAGTCACAGGTTACTTTGTTACAGGCAACGGCTATCCATTTCGAATTTGGGAGACGGTGGTGGAAACGCAGCTGCATTGAAAGTGCACCTACCTGCTCTGATCCAACGTCTCCTTCTCCCTCTCTCAGCGTCGCCTTCTCTCTCCCTCCCTCTCTCCCTCTCTCAGCGTCTCCTTCCCTCTCTCTGCTCTGGCAAGGGAAGCCCTAACCCTTACTGTTTTTCTTTTGTATTTTTTCCTCCCTTTTTTTTGGTTCTTTTGCGTTAAGTGCGGAACTGGCCGGTTTGGCAGCGCGGTTTCTGATGCCTAACTGTGGGGCCCACAGTGATGTACTTTCCTCACATCCACACCGCCCATCCGCATTGAAAGCTCATTTTAGGATCAATAGTCCAAAAAATGAAGCTGATCCAAATGTCAAGTGGGCCGCACCACAAGAAACAATCTTAACTAAACTCCTAACATTAAAAACAGCATGGATCCACGTAAATATTTATTTCCATCCAACGGAAGCGATTTGCACAGTGAGTAACTCACTGTGCTAGTAAACTCTACGAAGGTCACCGTAATTAATGTATTTTACCTGCTCCATCCATCCATTTTCCCATAATATTTTAGGACTTGAGCTCAAAAATGAAGCATATATAACTTTCAAATGGACCACACCACAGAAAATAGTTAACTTGAATTTCTAAACAAATTTTAGGGCCACACATATATACATATATATACTTATACACACATATACATATGCTTGTAACTTGTGTATAATGCAAACATTATAAATAGGTTGGATGACAAATAAACATTACTACGCTCCACTTGAGCTTTGGATTTGCCTCATTTTTTTTTTGCTCATGCCATAAATTCGACTAGCATAACAAATGAGCAGTGTGGATGAGTAACATACATCTCGATGGGCCCCACATTGATGTTGTAAATTTCTCGATTTAAGTGTTGGAAAAGTAAGTTGTCACATCTACATTGAGAAAAATGTAATAATTATATAAGTAAATAATTATTACCCATTTACGTGGTAATTACACTTGTGCTTAAAAATCAAACAAGCCCTAAGATGAACTAACATACATGGTTATATATATGAATGTATATGTAGAGTCATGCTCCCCCATGCACCTACACACGTTTGCACACGTGCCATGGGTGTTTAATCTGAACGGTCCATGTGATGTGGAATCCCATAAAACCCCATGTGACAAATTTTCACCCCGATCTAAAATTCTGGTGGGCCATAGCAAAGAGAAATGCAAATCAAGGGAGAAAATTATTTTCATTTTTTATGGCCCATCAAAGTAAAACTTTGGCCCAGGAGGTTTCACGAGGTGCTACTTCACATGAACGGTTCAAATTTTGGATCCACATCACATATGATGGGTTTTCAAAAAAGTTCGTACATAGTACGTACGAACTGGTTCGCACGTAGTACGTACGAACTACTTCGCAGGTGAGCGTTTCTGGTATATATATATATATATATATATATATATATATATATATATATATATATATATATATATATATATATATATACGTATACATGTATATATTATATGTATGTGTATGTATATGTATATGCGTGCGTGCTCGCGCACACACACACACATATATATGTATCTATGTATATGTATGTGTATATATATATGTATGCATATGTATATATGTGTACATGTATGAGTGTATATGTATACATATGTATATACACACATATACATATACATGTGTGTATATATATACATACATATATACACACACACGCATACACATGCATACACATGCATATACATATATATGTGTGTGTGCATATATATACACATATACATATATACATATATATACATATACATACACATATACATATATATACATACACACATATACATATAAACACACACACACACACATACATATACTTGTTTCCAAGGAAACTAAAATCCTCTAGGCATAGCATAAAATACCTAAGTATATAAGACCCAGCATGTATGAAAGATTTTATTCAGACTTATATTATATACTAAAAATAATGTTTCTCACATGATGATTAGTTTAACTTTAAAATCAGTTCAACTAGTCATTTAAATAGGCTCAATAAAATTATATACTTTTATCCAAACTTTTCTATGTGACAATTTAATTTTTTAACAATTTTATACTCTAAACTCCGATTTGTGTGAATATAAAACATTTTATCCGTAACTAACTAACATGTTATCCAAACACAGAAACAAAGTTACTTATAAGTTAGTTACAACTTACATCCAAACATGATTACCTGTAACTTTCTTTCACGTGTAAGCAAGTTACCTGTAACTTACAACTTAAAAAACTTTCAGGCATCCAAGCACAGCCTTAGTTGGGTTATTCTTTAAATTTGGACTCCACATTCTTTAAAAAGATTCACTGCTTTAGAGAAAAGTGACGACTGCTTCCGTTGGCAAGCTATTGGATTCTTCTTTGTCATTTCACCGCCCTACCACAAAGATCACATTGCACAAAAATCAGGCTCTGAGTCAAACCGTAGATCGTTCATTAATTCCATCAATGTGGCCCATCTTATTAGAGGGCCAGCCAGATTTTTGTGTAAGCCGATTTTCATGCTGCGGCCTACCATTTTTAACGTTACGGATTTCCCGTGGCCAGGAAAAAGTAGCATCCTTACGGCTATAGCTCATCAATTACTCTGTATGATGGTCCTACGGCCAAGGATTTGCATACTATTGCTAAGCCTTTTTTGTGTAAATAAGGCCCACTGATTGAAATCCCTACCGTTGGAATGATGGGCCTCGCCATGGATGGTGGATCCCCCAAGTCTCCCTGATGGAATATATCTAAATCCTTCTTTAATTCGTAACATAAATGGTTGGGAATAAAGCAGATAGATTGTCCACATTCGATACAAGTATAATAACAATTATTTTTTTTTGAGCTCGGATCCTCTATTTTTTGGTAAATAGGGATTCCCCGATTGCCTAATCCTCTTGCTTTTGGATGGCCTTTTTTGCTCGTAAATCATTTTACTGACTGTAAATGATTTACAACATTTACAGGTAAAAAGTTTGGATTTCATTTACAGGCTCGATTGGTTCTCCACTTACAGGACTTAAAAGTTTTTACAGGCTATCCAAACGCACACAATCATTTACCTGTAAATCATTTACTGCTTAAAGCCAAACAGGACAGACACCTGTAAATCATTTGCAACTTAAACCATGCCGCAAAGGAAGGATGTCTCCTCTTAAAATGTTCACAAGCCCACTTTGATTGATCATTCTTGGCCATTCATTAGGCCATTCAAAACTCTAGTGGCCCACAAATTATATAGGATTTGGGGATAATTTTCGTCGATTGTTCTTAATGATGACCCTGTAAATTTATTTAAAGAGTTTTTAGATTTATTTGAAGTATTTTATGTTAGATGACGGATTTTATATATATATATATTATAGCTTCTTTTTTTTTTTAAATCGTAGTCATGTTAAATTTCTCTTGACATTATAGGTCAATAGAAAATAGAGCTCTTATGGCTTTTTGCATGCCATACCTGGTGGACATCGACTCAGAAGTGAAAGTTGGTATGGATGATCCAGACATGGATGAGAAGGTACTGAATACAGAAATTGGTATAGAGTTTAAAACAAAGAAAGATGCATATGATTTCTAGAATAGTTTCGGAGGGAAAGTCGGTTTCAGTATTCGAAAGTATAGTATAAACAAAGACAAAAAGATGGGTGCTTTGAAAATGAGAGATTTTGTTTGTTCCAAATAAGGTAAACGTTTATTCCAATAGTTCATGGTAAGAGGCAGTAATTCAAAATTTGGAACAGAGGAACAATGACCTTTATCGAAATAGAATATGGTAAGGTTCATCCTATCTAATATTTTCTTAAACCATTTTCAGATTTTTCCTAAAATATCTCAACCCCTAAGTATAATCACATACTCCATCCTCATCACACCCTTATGTGTAATCACATCACACTTCCTTATAATGCACAGCAGATCGTCTAGTGTAAGCCAATCACACTCCACCATCCATATCACAACCTCAAGTTTAACCTCAACACACACTTCATCACTAATATGATACTGTCAAGTGTAATGAGACCACTCTAACTGAAAATCCATTCGCATCCTAAAGCGGAACCAAGTTATACTCCCAATCAACCACATCACACTCTCAATGGTAATCTCATCACATATTTTAACTCATATATATACTACAACCACATCACATTCTTAAGCGTAACCAACTCACACACACCTTCATTTTCATTACACTCTTAAATGTAAATGCATCACATTTACAGAAATGTATATCATATGATCAAGTGCAATATAATCACACTATCATTAAAACCCCATCATCTTTGTCTTCAAACCTCTTTGCATTCTCATGTACAATGTAAATATATACATCTCCAAGTGTATAACCCAAATATACAAAATGTGAATTAAATGTGTAATTATATTTTGCTTTCATCCATTTTTTTTTTTCAGGCATTGCTTTGAATTAGGAATGGTGTGTTGTTATGAATGAGATCTTCATGAGGGTGAATTTCATTTTGAATTATATGCTACGGGAGGACAATTCAGTTATGGATGGGCTTATGCAGATAAGAAGTTCAAGCAACAACAACTCATTCGTTATATACCACGGGAGGGGAATTCAGTTGTGCTGAGGATCATTGTTCAAGTCGAAGGATACTCAGATTTTGACATGTTTAAAGAACTCATAATGGCTATGTGTATTTATTTATTTATAACAAATGTACATTTTTGATTATATACGTGCCTTTACGATAGGTGGGGTCTTTTTTATTATTATTGTTAGGGCCTGTCCTAGTTTATGTACATTTTGTGCAGCTATAGGTGCATTATACGATACGCGAGGAAGGTGAACTCTATTTCTCTCTCTTTTTTTTGTGGGGCCCACTTGAATTGGTGTACATTTTATGTTTTTTAAGTGCATTATACGATAGGTGAGGCATGTTTCTTTTTTGTGGGTCTTCAAGAATTCATGTATTGTAATTTTAAAAAATGATGAAATTACATAATGAAATTCCACTTATGGATGTAATGGAATGCCGTTTACATAATGAAATTTCACTTTTGAGATGTGATAACTATCAAGGAAGTTGAAGTCATGCAAGTGACAAGTTTGGAGATTGTTGGAGGCTCTTGAGGCTCTTCAATTGAGTCGGTGCTTACTTTTGATGATTTACAAACACAGCATACTTATATAACGAACATCACATCTCCAAGCTTAAGTGTTGAATTGCAATTTTAGTCATCTTGGTTGTTAGGTTTGATTCTTCCTGCCTTAATTAGTATTCGACAGGTCGGGGCTGGTGCTGTTTTGGGATGTACATTATCCTACATAATTTGAGGTAGGGAAGGCAGGAAATTGGAATCCTGTGCACTGCAGGTTCCATTTCCGTGCCGCTCCATGTGTAAATTGTCCCTTGTTGGTATCATAAGTCCTGCCAATGACTCTTTTTGGTGATATTTCCAAATGTGATCATAATCCTCGATAGAGTGGAATGGTGGAAAAGGATTTGTGTAGCTGGCCCGAATTAGTTGGATAAGGCTTATTTTGATGGTGATGATGAATTTGAAAATTATAGTTCGTTCTACCTTAACAATGTCTTGTACATTCCGGTGTTTTGATTCTATTTGTAGAGACTTAAGGAGAAGGCTGCATTCAAGAACCTAGATGAGTTTTACTTCAAGATGATCAAAACAAGGACTATAGCTGGAATCCATAGACTCGAGTAAAATATAGACATCTTTTCATCTTCCTTTGTTTCAGTTACTTTGTAGCTGTGCATGTTTATATATATATATATATATATATATATAATATTTTGGGAATTGTTATCGGCACCCACTTTCACAGAAAGTAACCCATCCTCCCAATTTTGGTTCTAGTACAAAGTTGTATGATTGTGTAACCAAAAGTGGAAAAGATGGTGTATTTATCAATCAAAGTGGTCGTAAACAATGGGTCCATCTCCCTTCCTTAATCATACTGATGATCTTTTTTTAGGAGTCAAGCTAACAAATACACTCAAGAGGAACTCATGCTGATGAAGACACAAGATATAGGATATGTCCTTAAGAAAGTTCAGAGTGAGAAGAAGGTAGATGAATGTTGTCATGTAGGGATTTGAATGCAGTTCAGTACATGTTTTATCTCGTTTTTGGTTAATTCAGTTGACAAAGCTTTGTTGTTTCCTGCAGAAAATTGAAAGGCTAAGTTTCATGCTACATTCTCTTGATAATCAGCTACCAAACAAGCATGTTTATTATGCTAAAGACAGGTATGACCTTGCCAACAATTAGTATGCAACCTTGAGAAATAATATTCAGTTCCATGCGTTGATCACTGCCCAAAGCATCTGTATTGTTCCTTTTAGAGTGTTTTCTTTTTCTAATGATGTAATGGTAAACAACAGGGCATACAATTTTTGGGATGTATTTGTGAAACTTGAAGCTATTGTATTAATACTTGCAAGTTATTGAAGATCAATCATTTAATACCATTGCATGCAGGGCACAATTGTATGCTACATGGTTCCTCTGCTTCGTATTGTTGTTCGAGGCTTGGTCTTGTAATCTGTGAACTACTGAAATGAATCTGCACTCCTACAAGTTGGGTGCCTTGTGCAAGTGGTTGGAACTGTTTAGGATGTAGGTCCCACCATGAATGTGTCATGGGAAAAGTATGGGCTGCCACAGGTGAACCAAGCCACTTAATTTTTGGGCAACCAAAAGCCTATAGAGGTCAACAGTTTACATTCATGTCTGTTATTTGAATGGTCAGGATAACTTCTATGTGGAAAGTATATATCCTCCACCGAGTCGTTCCGTACATCTACATGCCCCAACTAGTGGATTGCAATTCCACCTAAACAGTTAGCAAGTTAGAGAGTGTAGAGAGTGTAGTGTGTGAGTTATCTAGGGTTCAATCCCTGGTAATGTTACCTTTATATTAAAAAAAAGAAGAAGACATCGGTGGAAGATAAGAAAGTATGTAATTGGTTGAAGAATGTTCCTTTCTTCTCAATGCTTCTTATGAAATCCATGGTGGATTGTCTCCCTCTTCATTGGTGAAGGCTTGGAAAGCTTCCATGCCGCCCATCCAAATTTTCCTTTGGGCTGCCATGGCTAAAAGGATCTTAACATTTGATAAGGAAGAGGAAAATGGCAAATTGCCAATGTGTGCTTTTTATGAAAGGGGGACGAAGAGGCTGTCAATCACCTCTCCATTCATTGTAAAGTTGCAAGGTGGATTGGCATGGGTTTTTAACAGATCGTGTTTGACTTCATGGGTGTGAGAAAAAAGGGCTGTTTTCCACCTATGGCTCTATTATGTGGGATATGATGCTGCTTGCAGTGTTACGAGGCATTTGCAAAGAAAGGAATGTGCATATCGAAAAAAATAAAATAAAATCTCACCCGGCTCCTAATGACAGTTAGTGTCTCATTAGTGTTGAGAATCTTTCAATCTGTGCTACAACTAAATCTGAAATGCTTCACTAGGATATTCAATGTTGAGGCAGAGTCCAAATTATGTTCTAGCTTGGCATCTTGATGCAAATTGAACTGGGCTCAAGATTCATGGGCTAGGCCCAGGCCTATTAGGCCTAAGCCCAAGTCCCACAATTGGCCTATCCATAAGGAGGCCCAAGCCTCCTAAATAGGCAGCTAGTTATGCAAAATCAATTAGCCAAATCTTTTTAAATTCATTCTTATCTCTTAAGCATTTTTTTAATTATTTTTTCCATTTTCGCAAAAAGTTATTGGTTATCAATGGCATTATAAACTCACCTTCTTTGTACGTGTAAGGAGCTTTTTTAAGGGCTTTTCATGAGTAGTTTCGAGGCACCTTTGAACTGAATAAAATTTCTAGTTTGTTTCTTCTACTTTGTTTGTGGTTCTTGTGCTTAGATTAAAGGTGCTTACAGTTGGGTGGATTCTTTCCATTAGCTAGTTGCACCACACCTAAAGCATTTAGCTAATACATATTGCTAACCATCCTCTAAACCCACTAATCCCCTGGATAGCTTCCACTATGTCTGGTCCTCTGACCTAAATCCATCTAATAGTACTTGAGAGTAGTCCATAATCACATATTCAAGGGTATTGCTTGCAAAATGGAGGTGTGAGTGTGATTACATGGGATAATATATATATATATATATATATATATATATATATATATATATATATATATATATATATATATATATATATCTATCTTTCCAATCCACCCAAGTGTGCTACCTGTTTTTTTTTTTTTTTTTAAAAAAAAAAAATTTTAAATCAATTTGCCAGGGGCCTCAAGCACCATGAAAATTTGAAAAATAAAAAAAGGTAGTGGGTCGCTTTTGTCAGAGCCCACCAGAAACTCCAAGAAATTCTTTTGGAGAGCCATTAATCACAATAAAAAACTATTGCAGTCTAGAGTCCCAACGAACAGGATTTCATCTGACCAAGTGATCAGTAAGTGACTAGGTCAAGTCAACTTGGGCGAGTTTTGGGTCAACCAGCTAGGTTTCTTGTGAGACCTGACCCGAGTTCGCATGTGTGTATGTGTGTGTATGAGTATGCATCTCGTTCTTTTTGGTCCCGCGGTCCTACCGGTCAAATTCTAGCGATCCGCAAGCTTCGGGTAGTGTTTGTGGTTATCCTTGAGTTCGGTCACTCGACTCGGATCGACCCGAGACCTATGCCATTATGTCTGTATCGTTGTTGCGATTCCAAAGCTACGTCTCATGCATGATTCCGACATGTGCATCTTGTGATATCAACCCGAGCATTCTTGACCTTTGATCATGATTGTGGACTCCACTTGTAGGGTGTGCATGTTTTCCCATGGGGCCCACCCTATGTGCACTCTCTCCCATAAAGCCACCCTACCTAGCTACTAACCTACCTAGGCCTAGCTACCCATGATGAGATTTCTTTCAAAAACCTATCATTACCTCCTCTAAACAAGAAAACTCATTATGGTTTTCTTCTCAACACCTTACAGACCCATCATTACCTCCCTACAACTCCTCTCTCTCCCTTCTTCCTCATTTTCTCTTCTTTCCTCCTTCCTAGCTTGGGACGTCTAGCCCCTTCTTCCCTCCTTTTCAGCCCATTTTCTTCCCCATTTTCCCTCCATCCCACCATCATAATCCCATCTTGGTCATAAAATCATAACCCTTAGAGCTTGAGGTTCTTAGTGGTAGTAAAAACTTAGAGATCCAAGAGGTGGGTGCTTCTTATGTTGTAATCTGATTTTTTTAGTGTAGATCCCTTCTTCTCTTCATGATGGGAGTGCAGGACCCACCAATCAATGGTGGAGATCCCACACGTCCCCATAGGTGTGGCCAAATGGCCCACCTTATGCATGCATGTCCCATGCATGGGGCTTTCCTCTATGAACCCCATCATGGTAGATTCCTTCCATATCATATCATGTTTGGGTCATCTATACCTAAATACCCTGGTGGGAATGCATCTCCACCATACATTTTGATCATAAGCCATGCATGTATAAGATCCATGTTGTAAATGTAAATCTATGTATGATGTGTGGTGAGATTATTCTTAGGAGGCTCAATAGTGGCAAAGCCCTTTCCCTATGGCCGGATTACCCTTCTTTCTCTCCTTTTCCTAATTTTCATGTCCTGATCATGGTGTGTGACCCACCTTGTGGGCCAACAAAAATTCAGCCACCCAAAAGAGGGAGGACGTCCATGGCATTCCACCCTATAACATGTGGCCCCAAAATCCAACCGAATGAGGCACATGTAAAGGTATTTTGGATGGTGGGATGGTCTGGATAATTATGGGGCCCACTAGGGTGGTCCATCCTCTAATTTCCTGAGATTAAATCCCATGTTAATTACTGTTTATAATTATTTTATTCTAAGCTATTGTTGTTGTCCAGAAACTGTTTGGACAGATTTTTGGGCCACCTTAGGGCCTGATTTCTGGTAATTTGGTGGGAAGACTGATATTATTTTATATGTGATTCTTGTAGCTGCATGACCCACCTACAATCATACCAAATTTCAGCCCCAACAGACTCCATTTGGACGTCCAAAAGGGTGGGCCAACATAGGGGACTGCCAGGAATTTCTGTTGTGCAGTCCAGCAGCAGTCCCATAAAAACTGAAATTTAAAAATACTTTCTTAGATGGTGGGGCTATCTTTCTAGGTACCACCTTGTTATAGGCTTGATGAGGGACCTTGGGTCTAAATTTTAAGAATTTTGGAGGCCCAGAACCCACCCATTTGGATGGCCCAAATTCAGGCCAGTAACATGTATGTTGCAGATTTTATTCTAACCTTGTTGTCTTCTTTGCAACTATGGAACTTATTAGGCCCAGCCCATTGAAGCCTTTATGCATGTCTATGGAGCACATTTCATGATGTTCCAGAGGGCCATGGGGCCAAGATTTTGAGACCACGTGGTTAGACCATCGGTCCATGATGGATGTCCAGCTAGTGGACGCCCACCATGGGCTGACCGTCCTTGGTCAGGCCCACCATGATGTATGTTGTTTCTCCATGCCGTCCTCCCATTTTTGTGGGGCCCATGGGTGTATGGTCCACCCTAGGTGGACGTCCCATGTGGGGCCCACTTGGGATGCAAGGAGCCCACCTTAGTGTATGGTCTAGGCCATTCATAGACTTGGACGTCCCAACCTTGGGACGTCCCTACCTTGGGCTGCTGGGCCTACACTCCAGCGGCATGGCCCACTTGAAATATGTGTTGTACATCCCCCCTCTCATCTAGTGGGACCCACAGTGATATGTGTGGGCCATCAAGAATTAAATACACTATAAATTAATTTATTTGCTGAACTCCAACAAACCCAGAAAACAGGTGGGCTGAAAATTTAGCAATGGGCCCAATGTTGCTGCCCATAAGTGTTTGTTTGGGGCAGCATGGCCCACCAGATTTGAAAGTGATTTAATCAGTTACCTTGCCTTTTTCCTTCAGTAATTTTGGGTATAATTAGTGCTCATTTGAGGCCCACTCAAGTTGGGTTTTTGTTGGAACATTGTATGTGGTTAATTGACTAGTTCCATAGGCCTTTTGGACTAGAACCTTTTAAGTAGGCCCATTGACTTTTGGGCCTATACTCTTTTACCTATTGTGATGGGTTTATGGGCTATAATATGCAAGTAGTTGGGCCCTTGGCTGCCCACCAAATTAACCCTGTACTTGGGCTAAGAAGTGAGGCCCAACTCACTTGTATCAAGTGTGAAATTGCCCATGTGGTTGAACTACTGGGCCGCCCATGAGGTCCACTATAATATGTGGGTATATGACCTTTATGGTTGGGCCCAAACCATGCTTGAGGGCCCACCATATTGCCTATGAGTTAGGCTTTATGTATAGCCCATTAGGCCATGGAATGCTTGGGCCTTAGACCTTACTTTATATGTGTAGCGGGATACCTTTTGAGACCCAGTTGAGGTTAGATATCCTCCTTAGTGGCCCTAAGGTAAGCTTATAAGGCCCTTATAGGTGGTTCAAGGCCCACCTTGGACCTGGTTAGGACCGTTTCCTCCATTAAGACTCTCTTAGCTTGTGGGTCATCCCAAAGTATTAGGCCCCCACTAGAGGACTTCATTTCTCCTTAGAGTGCCTGTGTATGTACCTAGATCTTGTCCCTCCTTGGGACGGAGCATTTTATATTCTACAGGTAGTGCACTTACATCATTGTGACCCATATGCATTATCTGTGTGTATTGATTGCATTGTGTTGTGGTCATGAGGGATGAAGCTTCTCCCCTTGTGCACATTGAGTGCATGAAGCTGGTGCATGATCTATATGTGTGACTCATGCATTAACATCGCATTTCATGATGATACTGCCCTTGCTTTATTAGGGTCTCGCCTCCACAAGGATACTCGTGGATGGCTGAATATGTGGACACCAGAAATGATACTTGAGCATACCGGGTGCATAGGATGCCCATGGGTAAAATTTTTAAAACTTCCATGGTACCAAGGATCTGCTCCAACTCCATGACTAGGTGAAAACATGAGTGCACGAGGGCCTTACACCTGTAAGCTGCGACTCCCACTGTCATTGTCACGCCCCAAACTCGGAAACCGGGCTCACAAAATTCCCGATTGCGAATCCGGCGCCGACAGCCTCCGTAGAACCCCATTCTCGGCTCCTAGCTCCCATTCGCCAGGTTCCGATCCTGGGATGCTACGAGGAGGATTTTAAATATCAGTTTGATTCGTATTAAGCATAACCAAAGGCATAACCCACAAACAACAACCAAGAAATCCATTACATTTTCACTATGATCAAAAACTTTACAAGTACAATGGGCATAAAGGGAAATACAAGGGTAAATAACAGAAAAACTCCAAAATGATCAGCAACGTGCTCCTGCCTCAATGCTGCTGCGATCCAACGTCACCTGCACGCAACGGTCGTGCATAAGCTTACAGAAAGCTTAGAGGGTGGTGAAGGTGTGTGCTCAAGGTAGTAATATGTACATGCAATGTCAGAGTGATGCGGAATATGCAAATGGAAACATAATATCATGAGCCGTACCAAGGCTTATGCGATGCAAGACATGAATGGTATCGGCCATCCCAAGGCCATGCAATGTATAATGCAACTCAAGCATACGGATACTCATCAATGTCCACACATCAATACAGCTGAAAGTATGGAATATCACCGGGGTCTAGTACACTCTAAACCAGATTGCCGCCACATCGCGCACAATAAGGTAAGTGGAAGAGACCTTACTATCCGTCTGCCAATATCGGGTGCGACTCGTCGATAGCGGACCCATTCCTCGAGCTGGTCAGACTCAGCCTAGCATTGCCCCCTACACTCGGGCGGGTAAGGCCGCACCCCCTTTCAACCGACCACGACACAGTGGAGAGCGTAACCGTCTGGTAATCAGCACTCAACGCTCATCTACCCACTCGGTCTAGACGTTGGAGCAACCTCTTGGTACCATAAGGGTTTAGGGACTTTCACCCAGGGATATCTATAGTACCCCATGTAGATCAAGATTTTCGGTATCCAATCCTGCCAACCACGATGCGTCTGTGGAGGCTACGGCCCTGATGTCGCTAGGGCGTACAATAACCATGTCACACAAATGCGGAATGCATGAATCACGCTATCCAGTCATGCAACCAATCCTGCGCATACCGTGCGCTCGTGTAGGGCAACATCGCCTAACCGGGAGCCCATAAACAACCTGCCCGAAGGCAATTACTATGATCAGTCAGTCCTCATATCAAGCATACATATGATGCGTATGATCATGAGTCATGAAACTATACTAAACATATTATAATGAAATGAACTATTTAACAATGCAGATGGACTTGGACGGTCAATACACAGCAAGTACGGCCTGGTGATAGGCCCTAAGGAGAGTCGTAATGTGGACATCCAACCAGCATTACGCTCGCAATGTGGACGTCAAACCAACATTGCTCCCAAGGCACGATCGTTGTGAACATCGTACTTAGTCTATAATGGATTTACACATTGCAATGGACCGTAGGTTGTCCCCATTGGATCTTACGTATATATATCAAATGAGCCATATCCTATGGGCTTTTATTCATCAGATGGGCCACATAAATGGGCCACACCAATGGGTCTTATGTGCATTGCAATGGGTCGAAACCCGTGGGCCTTGGATTGCATCAATTGGACCTAGTCATATGAGTCTAATATGTATCAAATGGGCCACACCAATTAGGCCCCCAAATGTATATCAAATGGGCCTCAACCAAGAGGCCTTATATGAGTCGAATGGGCCTAAATCCTTAGGCCTTAAACAATTCTAATGGGCCTAATCCATGAGTTTGCATGCATAACAAAGTGGGCCTAATCCCAGGGGCCCTTTTATAATCAAATGGGTTTAGTCCCATGGGCCTTACAATATATCAAATGGCCTACTTCCATAGGCTCTTTAAAATTTCAACAAAAAGGTTCAATTACATGGGCCTTGAAGTACATTAAATGGGCCTAGGATCTTAGGCCTTAAGTGGATCCAATGGGCCTAGCCCATAAGCATTTCATAAGCCACGTGAGCCTAGCCCATGGCCCTTTTTAAAATTCAATTGGGCCTAGCCCATAGGCCTATTACAATTTAAATGGGCCAAACCCAAATGAATGGCACACCCACCTAATAATTCATGCATTAAAAATGATCTCACTAAGTGGATGGACGGTTTAGATGTATTACATGCATCATGGTGGGTCCCACTGTCCAATGGACAGTGCGGATAAAAACACATACATTTCCCAGGGCCCCACCGTCCGCTGGACGGTGGAGGCACGCAAGCAAAGAGGGGGGGGGGGGGGGGGGGGGGGGGCGCCATCACGGTGACTTGGCACATACATCCACGTGGGTCCCACAAATGTGGCCCACCGTCATATCTGTTTGAAATCCAACCCATTCATAAGGCCATTCAGACCAGGATGAAGGAAAAACATAAATTTCAGCTTGATTCGAAACTTCTGTGGGCCCCAGGGAGAGTTTCAATGGTGGAAGTTCATTCACACTGTTTCTTACGGTGTGGCCACCTGAGTTTTGGACCAACCTGAAATTCGCAGGGGGCCCACCTGAGATGGGGACCCACCCAATGGACGGGGTAGATAAAACATATGCATCAAGTGGGGCCCACGGCAGCAGCCGTGGGTGCCCGCCCGTCCGCCAGCACGCAGGCGCTGCCTGCGTGCGCCTGACACAGCGGCAGCAGCTGCTGCCTCTCCTTCTCTCTCTCTCCTCTAAATTTTAGTTTCGGCCAAAAATCACGTGTGGGACCCGCTTCTTGAAAATCCATCCCACCCATAGTGTTCTACAGCTCGCAACAGACAAAAAGAGTCCGGAGTTCGAATTTTTTTGAGGCCTAGAAACACCAGAAGAATTTTCAATGGTAACCGTCAATGTTTCCCATGCTATGGCCCACAAGATATTCGGATCAGTCCCATTCTTTTACTTGACGGTTAAATCGATGTGAGTAAGGGGATGGACGGCTCGGATCAAACATATACATCAAGGTGGGGCCTACACTAAGGGACCACCTAAAACCTCTCCTTTTCTTTTTTTTTTTTTTTTTTTTCTTTCTGTAAGACGTCCAGCGTCCCAGACGCTGGACAGTTTTTATATATATATGTATTTTTTTTGTGTGGGCCTTGATGAAGTGGGCCACCACTGATGGGTGCCATAGGTCCAACGTCTAAGGTGGGCCCCACTTGAATAAAATAATTATATCAAGGTGGGATTCATTCAAGTGGGCCACACCATCCTTTTGCAATAAATAAATAAAATAAAATAAAATAAAATAAAATAGAGAGAGAGACATGGAGAGTGGGACACGGCTAGTGATGGAGGGACCCCGTCACTATGGGCCCTCCCATGCATGAAATCATACATCAATTGGGTCATTTTGCACATGTGACCCTCAAAATTAAAGATCAACGGTGAGGATCCCTTCCCCACCAATATGAATGGTCTAGATGACCCTTTTCAAATGAAAATAAACATCATGATGGGGTCCATGGAGAATGGCCCCATCATGGAATGATCATGATGATCCAAGTGGTCCATCGGCCACAAATAAGGGTCCCAAGTGAGATCCACACCATGGATCGGTGGGCCTCACTTGGTCCACCATAAAATCAAGAAAATCTACCCTATAGAAGCACCCACCGTCCGATCTTCTCGCTCCCAGGGGTTCCTTGGCACCTTGTCTTCAACTTCAATGGCTAAGATGAAGAATGGAGAGTTGAGATGGGAGATTTTGGGGTAGGAAGGTGGGCCACTTGGAGCTTAGGAGGCTTTGCAAAACTCCATACGTATGGAGCTTGGAAGTTGTTTGGAGATTGAAATGAGAAAGAGAGAAAGAGAGAGAGTGATGTAAAGGGAGAGAGAGAGAGTGATGGATGGATGGGTGAGTGATGGTTGTGTAAGAAAAGCTTGACTTTTGAGGCTTTGGTGTAAGAGAGGTATGGGTTGTGAAGACTTTTGAGGCTTTTTGTGTAAGAGGGGTATGGGATGTGAAAACTTTTGTGGTTGCTTGGGAAAATGGGTGAGAGTGATGTGTACTTGACATGTGATGGGTTGATGGGTGATTGATTGATGGGATTGATGTGATTGATGTGACACATCGTTGAGATTCCCTTGATTTTCGCAACGTGCGGTGTTTTCTCGCACCGAACGTTGGCCCATAACTCTTGATCAGGGTATCGCCTCGGCGCACGAGTCGCGGTATCGGAACCGCAACGACGGCGCGGTCGCTATGGTATAGGTCTCGAGTTGAGTCGACTCGGGTTGTCGGCACATGAATCCGGGTCGCGCGTCGATATCCGTTAAGGGTCGAAAGTTGCCGAAATTTGACCGGTAAGACCGCGGAAGTGTACGGAAAGGTACGGACCAAGATACGGGTCTTACAGTCATGTAGTCAGTTGGATGGGGATGTGGCCTTATCTGCCTATGAGGGAGCGCATTATTAGGCTGAGTCTGACCAGCTCATGAAATGGATCTTCTATCATCAGGCCTTGCTGGTGATTGACTATCCACAGGAAGGTAGTGAGGTCTCTTACGCTCGTTTGACTGTGCAGGTCTATAGAGCGGCAGTCATCCAGCAGTGTAATGGACCTCAGTGATTTCCTTATGATTGGAAATGTACTTGATATGTGGATTTGTCATGAGTACTGACATTACTTTGCCTTCGCATCGGCTGCATAAGCCCCTTCACACATTGCCTTGGTATGGCGCCCAATACTCATTGCATCGTATTCATGATAAGCCTTGGTAAGGTTAGTGATATTGTCATTGAGCATGTTACTCTTCCTGTACCTCCTACTATTCTTCTGTGCACCATTGTCACACACTTTCACTACCCTCTAAGCTTCTATAAGCTTATGCACGATTGATGCATGCTGGTGAAGAAATCACATGGATCCTCACCACTGAATGACTTACCTTTTTATTTTATAGAGAAACCAAGAGTTCTTGAAACCTGCAAAATTTAGTTGATGCATCCTTAAATTGCTTTTAAACAAGCCCCTAACAAACATCACAAAGAAATAAATGCATTAAAGAACAACTACACATTGTGGTCCTTGCTATTAGAAAGGAATTTGATATGTTCTGCTGAAAGGTCCACCTAGCAATTTGGGGCACATCCAAATGCAATCATAAGCGATAACCACATTGAAAAAACAAATCGATGAACAAGAAAGCACCTTCATTTAACAATATGTAACAACAAAACTATGGTGCATACATGAATGTTTCGAGATATGCAACAACAAATTCGGTTGGATAAAATTACCAAGGTTTTTTTATGCTGCTCTCTAAAGGCTAGGTAAAGAAATGACCAAAATGATAAAAAATAAAGAATAAAATCAAAGTGTGCTCATGAATTATGCAAACTTCCATCATTAAATATAAAGATTATATTTGACATTAATCAACAATGGCTAGACATACAACTAATCATTAACTACGGGATTGAAGAAAGGGATTCTATCACAGTAGTTGGAATTGAGCAAGGTATGCCATTTTTGGTAAAGACGGTGAGCCCACAACACATTTTCAATCATAAAGTCTTAAAAGAAAGAGTAAAGTACCATATTAGATAAATATTGAAAGCTTTGTGTTTGTTTTCCATCACCGTAAATTGTCAAAGGCTATTTACGGAGGGCCTGTAACACATATCTCAGCATGATTAAAACACTGACATCTTTGTAACAAAAATGCAGCTGCAATGGCTGCAACATTTCTCATCTACAGATTAAGAAGAAAAAAAAGGAAAGAAAGAAAAAAGAAAAAGAAAATGAGAGAAAAAAAAAAAAGGTAGAAGAAAGAAGAAAATAAATGTATAAAAGTGAGATCGGACTTTTCTCAAAAAAAGGATAAAAAATGAGCAAACAATACCTGCAGACATGCAGCAAATGTGGGGTGCTTGAAGATTCACAGTGGCATGCGTGGAACATATGGGGCACTTGAAGATGGACATTGGCACATGTATGTGCAGAATGACACATTTTACACCTTGATCAGTGATTTATGGGGCACATGTCACGCACTTGAGGATGTGTCGTGGCACATGGTGCACATGAGGTACATGTGGGGCATCAACACATGGTTCGGTGGCAAGTTGAGTGTGGTCCTATCATGTATGTTATTGGGAATGTGATTGGAGAAAAGTGTTTCCCATGTGCACTTTTTAGAGATTGTGAGTTGTGACAAATCATGGGTAGTTTCTCCAACAGTCACCTATCCAAATAAGGTTCTTACTTTTCAAATATGAAAGGAAGCAAGCAATATATTTGTTCAAAAGCAAAAATGTTACTTGCCAAACTTAAGGAATGCTTCTTACTTTTTAATTTTTTCTGGGATATCTTTAGAAGCAGGTAACTTTTCCCTTTGTAATTGTGATTATATATCTTTAACCTCTTCCCTGAAAGCAAAGAATACAGAATAATCCAAGTGTTTCACATTCTCAAGCGGAACCACATCACACTATCACACAACCATATCATATGCATCCTCAAGTGCAACCTCATCATATAGTCCATCAATTGTATCATATTCTCAAGTGGAATCACATCATACTATCGTCTCAACCATGTCATGCGCTTAAGTGCAACCTAATCACATAGTCCATCAACCATATCATATCCTCAATTGTAACCACATCACATTATCATACAACCATATTATATCCTAAGGTGCAAACTCATTACGCTGTCCATCAATCGTATTACATTCTCAAGTGGCTATATACCTCATCACACTATCACACTACCATACCACATCTTTAAGTACAACTCCATCATGTTGTCCATCAACTGTATCACATTCTCAAGTGGACACATCACACTCACACAACCACATATCATATCCTCAAGTGTAACCTCATCGCATAGTCCTTCAATTTCTTTTATTCTCAAGTGTAACATCATCACATTGTCGCACTACAATATCATATCCTCAAGTGTAACCTCATCACATAGTCCATCAATTATATCATATTTTAAAGTGTAACATGATCACACTGTCACACAACTTTGGATTATCCAACGTCACAACATAGTCCATCAACCACATCACATTTCTAAGTGGAGATCATTTATCACACTATAATACCATCATATCTTATTCTCAAGCGCAAATAGTCCATCAACCGTATCACATTCTTCAATCTGGAACCACTTCACACTATCACATAATCATATCATATGCATATGTGCAACCTAATCACATGGTATATCAACTATATCATATTCTTAAATGTAACCACACCATACTATCACACAACCATATCATATCCTCTAATGCAACCTCATCATATAGTACGATAACCATATCACATTCTCAAGTGGAACCATATCACACCATCATACAACCATATCATATCTTCAAGCACAACTCATCATATAGTCTATCAACGATATTATATTCTCAAGTAGAATCACTTCACACTATCACACAATTACATCATATCCTTAAGGGTAACCTCATCACTTAGTCCATCAACTGTATCATTCTCAAGTGTAACCCCATCATACCGGGGCAATATTATATCAATGCCTTAAGTATAATCTCATCACATAGTCCATCAACTGTATCACTTCCACAGATGCATGTACTTATTCTGATATAGATTGTACTCTCTTACATGGTGTCTGCCACTTCTTTCATTTATATTTGAAAAATTTCCAACCCTATAAAAAACATAAAAAATTATTTATCTTACTTGCATTGGGACGCCTTCTAATAATCCAAGTCATTAATCTCAACTAGTTATTAGTTACAGTACACATTTCATGGACTGTTATGCAAACATCATACATCTTGTTCCTACAGACACAAGAACAGGCCTTTCGGAAGTGAATTTCTTTTTCTTGCCATGGAGCATTCCGTTAGAATTGTAATAGTAGTGCATAGGCAAGGGAGAGTGAGTTAAAAGTAGATAAATTTAAATAGCCAAGAATATTGATAAATATGATAATAATTACTCACACTAAAATACCCTCTACAAGTTAACTTGGAAAAATAAAAGTTTCTATGCACATTTCAAATCCATTTAGCATATTCAAATTTTCAATTCCAGCCCAATTCAGAAATTGTTCACTCCCCAAGTGCAGGGTTGTGATGTAGTAATAAACTCGGTAAGACCGAGGTCGAATCCCAAGGGACTGATACCTGTACGTTATCTAAAACTAACTAGAATTAGAACTAGGCTAAGATGAATTCTAAATCAATTAGCAATGGTGGAATACTTGTAAAATAATTAATCTAAAACTAGGAAACAAATCAGAGATAGGAAACTAGGGATTTAGAGGATCCACTTGTAGAGATCAAGGAGAACTTATGCTTGCATCAAAAATCATGGAAATTACTGAACTGCCGTTGATCTAGTTTTCAAAGAGATGAAAGGTGTATGAATTAGAATGGATTCCATCACCAAACCATGCCTAAGAGACTATGGCAAACAATAGAATTAAACTAATTACCAACCCATCACATGTATGAAGGTTAGGAAGGGTACCGACATCCGACCATGCCCAGGAGACTATGGTGAACAACAGGGCTTCCTGACGTCATAAACATAAAGGAGAAAAAGGACATGCTCCAAGCCATTGCAGACCCATTGTAATTTCAGTCACAACAGACCATTAAAGATTAAACAAAACATGCCATTAATAATCAACTAAAATCAACATCAATTCATGAATTAAAATTAAAATAAAAATATAAAATAAAATCTCCCATCTCACTACAGGCTTCACCCCTTAGCCTTAGCTAAGGGGTTTTAGCCTGACATGATGTGGCCAAAATCCAAAATAAACTAAAAGAAAAAGAAGAAGAAAAGAAAGAAAAATAAAAGAAAAAGAAAAAAATCTCTCTCTCCTCCTCTCCCACGTCCAAGCTCGAGCCCTCTGTTGAATGCCTGCTCCCCACGTCCAAAACCTCCTCATATAGCTGCTGGAGTGGTGAAAATCGGATTTGAATAGGATTTGGAAAGCTATGCATGCCCAATGAAAGCTTTTTCGCGGCCAAGTTCGGTGCCTCGAAACACGCCACTTTCCTCGCTCAAATTCCAAAGAAACACCGTCCCTTAGAATTTTATTGGGTCCTCTACATGATAGACGGTTCAGATCTGCCATATGATCAAAGATGGTGGGCCAAAACCGCCTAGAAAAGTCAGTTTTTGCGGATGTGCGAAACCTTTCGCACCATTTTGCTGTTGTGATCAGTGGGCCCCACAGAAGTATTTTTTGGAAAATTCACCCCGTCCATTGCATTCAGAACGAAATTTCAGTTAAGAATAGGTAGTTTTGAACATCCATTGGCGCTACTCAGAGAAGAAATTACAAAAAGACCAGATTTGAACGCTATAGGGCAGCCCTTTTGTGGCCCCTGTATCTCACATATGTGCTTGTGTGGATGAAAAGTGTAAACATGGTTTTATAGTGCTCGCAGCTGTCTACACGGTGGACGACTTGGATCATCCATACATATCATGGGTGGGGCCCACAACCGTTCGCAAAACTGACCGTCGGTCGGTTACGCAGTTGCTGAAAACAGGACGCAGGTCAGCAGTCGTGCAGGCGCTGGTCAGCGCTGCTGACCGGTTTGGTGCTCCTCCCCACTTTATATAGTGTGTATGCACACGTACACTTGTGGGACCAACTGTAATGTTTTTGCAAAATCTGAATCGTTCATCCTTTTTCTCATGTTATTTCAACCGTCAAGAAAAATTTTGAGGCAGTTCCAGATATTAGGTGGGCCCAGAATCAACGGTTTATGGGCTGATCTGTCGGTTGAGGCACTTCCATAGTGATCCAATGGCTGAAATTTTACGTGTACGGTTAATTTATGGCCCTCATCCCATATATGAAGTTTCAGGACAATCGGATGGCGGGAACCCTGTGATCTTGCATTTTGGACCCATTTCGGGCCACTTGAGCTTCAGTTTCTCGATTTTCTAAGATTTCTGACTGTGTAAATCCGTCGATCTTGGTTCCCTGAAGTCTTTCCCTTACCTTAGTGTCGTCAGAGCATTAAATCCATGCTTTTAGCATCTTATTTCAGTTCAAGCTCGTAATTACACCTTGCAGCACAAACACGGTTAAAACGGGCCATTAAACAGTATCTTGTTCGTAAATCTAGGCAATAAATGGGGTCTGATATGCAATATTTGACCCTCAACAGAAATCATTCACCAATTACCAAGGCATTCGGTAAAAAGGAGTCACTACAAGAAAACTGGCCTTTATCGGCGGTTAAAACCACCGGCAAAGGCCTCGAAAACCGCGGATAAAGCCCTTCCCGGCGGTTAGGCAAGTGCCGGCAAAAGTGTGATATGGATCAACTTGAGGATATGATATGGTTGTGTGATGATATGATGTGGTTATATTTAAGAATATGATATAGTTGATAAACCATATGATTAGGTTGCTCATTCGGATATGATATGATTGTATGACAGTGTGAAGTAGTTCCAGATTAAAGAATGTGATACAGTTGATGAAATATTTGCGCTTGAGAATATGATATGATTGTGTGAGAGTGTGATAAATGATCTCCACTTGAGAATGTGATACGGTTGATGGATTATGTCATGACATTGGATAATCCAAGGTTGTGTGACAATGTGATCATGTTATACTTAAAAATATGATATAATTGATGGACTATGTGATGAGGTTACACTTGAGGATATGATATGTGGTTGTGTGAGCGTGATGTGTCCACTTGAGAATGTGATACAGTTGATGGACAATGTGATGGAGTTGTACTTAAGGATGTGGTATGGTAGTGTGATAGTGTGATGAGATATATATTCACTTGAGAATTTGATACGATTGATGGACAACGTGATGAGTTTGCACCTGAGGATATAATATGGCTGTATGATAATGTGATGTGGTTACACTTGAAGATATGATATGGTTGATAGACTATATGATTAGGTTGCATTTGAGCGTATGACATGGTTGAGACGATAGTGTGATGTGATTCCACTTGAGAATATGATACAGTTGATGGACTATATGATGAGGTTGCACTTGAGGATGCATACGATATGGTTGTGTGATAATATGATGTGGTTTAACTTGAGAATGTGAAACACTTTATGGACTGTGTGATAAGGTTGCACTTGAGGATATGATATTGTTGTGTGACAGTATGGTGTGGTGGATCCACTTGAGAATGTGATATGGTTGATAGACTATATGATGAGGTTGTACTTGAGGATATGATATGGTTGTGTGATTGTGAAGTGATTTCACTTAGAAATGTGATATGGTTGTTTATTTTGACGAAGATTTAGTTTATTTTTCTATTTCCAGATTTCAATCTTCATTTATTTAAAACCCTCAAAAGAAATAACAAAAAAAAAAGAAGAAGCAAAAAGTATAAAAAAAATAAAATAAAATGCTGATTGTTTTTTTAAGTTTTTACAGTGTCTATTTTGTTACATTTTTTATGAATTAACATATTGGAACTTGGCTGAATTTTTCTATCCCATCCAGCTGTTTCCAATATTGGGGCCCACATGCTGATTGAACCTGTTTTTTTTTTTTTTTTTTTTTTTGTTGCTTGGAAATGTTTTTAAGGCTGGACCAACCTGATGATGGGTTGGGTCCCAGAGTGATGGGCCATGCTAGCAGATGTGTGGCATTTACATCCGCTTTTTTTGAAAGGTGTGGCATCTATATCTGTAGAGAAACTGCAAGTTAGGTTCAATTTCACCTTTGCTAATAATGACTTGTGTCTTCCTATTCTATTCTCTCTTTTTAAAGATTCTTTAAGAGCTGAGGAGCAGCTTCAGATCCATTTTAATGTATGATGTTGTGTAAGAGTACATTCTCTTCTGGACCTTGTGAAGAAAAACATGTTTAAATATTTTCCTGTCTTCATCTCTCCTTAACATTTCTCATCTCATCAGTGCTGATGGCCAAGTTGATATCATTCCATGACATGTATTTTATATTCTTGTGCTGTGGATTATGGAACTTGGGCTCTTTTGGTACTGTTGGATTTTTCAATGACCTTCAAAATACAACGACAGTTGGTAAGATTCTCTTTGATCAGAATTCCTTATGGTTGCTAGTCTTTCTTTCATTTTCTAGTTCCAGACATAAGTCAATTGGTAAGCTAGATCTTTATTCTCTTTTTTTCCCAGTTATGCGGCCATGAGAGGCGAGCTTCCATCAAATGAACCTACTGCTTTGCTGGTGAGCTAGATCTCTATCTGATTCTTGAAGTTTCCCCTCCATTCAAAGGTTTTAGGCATTTGGTTCATCATAAAGAACTTAAACTTTCTATTATTTTCATTAGTCATTTTTTGTTTTCTTTCTATAAACTAGATGTCATTAAGTCATTTTATTTCTGTTAAGAAAAATGTTATTAATTCAAATTCAGTAACGATAGTGATAATGACAATAACCACTGCAGTGATTGCCTTCCATATGGACAGTGCAGCTAGGAAAGCATCACATTTTGCCAATCTATCAATGGCCAACTTATGCTTCTACTGTTTGAGGAATTCTATGATCCTTGGATATGTATGGGATCCTCAATATTTGAGTTCATAATGTGGGGCCCATTGTTTTGTGATTTAGACGGTTGATCCAGCGAGCCCAATCCCAGATGCTTCATGACCCAAAAATTTCTTGTCGGAGCAATCCTGACTCCTCAATGATGGCAGCTTTTAAGAAGGGGAAAAAAAAAACATAACATTCCACATTCAAAGCACATCCAAATCTCGTACCCAATTGTGGATGGAGGATAACCCAAATTAAAGATCACACTGTTCATAGTCTGACCATTCGCCTTTTTCATTTGATCCATTTGATGTCCACCAATCAAATAGTTCCAATTATCTGAAAATGTGATATTTAAGTGCCCTCTACTATGTTCACAATGTGGCCCATGATTTGGAAGGTCTGGATTTATGTACATGCATGCCACATACTATGGATAAGTCACAACCATTTACAAAATGGTGAAAAGCACACCTGTCCAGCTCATACGTAAATTCAGTATAACTGTATATATTTGCTTGCATTTTCCATTCCATATCACTGCCTGAGCATGACTATGAACTCAAACTAATACATGATTTTTCTTGATTTCCTTATCTTTCTTTTACTTCAGGTGGAAGCACTGCTGGAAAAAGTCTACGTGCCAACATTTAAGCTGCTCTATCCTTCATATATCAATTCACAGATGCACATTGGCCCAGGGCCTTGTGGACCCTCCATTCTATGACGTATTTGGAAAGGGACCACCAGCTGGGCTGTTTCAGGATAACACAGCTGAGCAGGATGCTTCATCTGTACTTGGTCTCAGAATTATTTGATACAGTGATCAATGATAATCATGGCAAACCAGTACTGGATTTGGAATCAACCCCAGTGGTGGTTTCCAGGCTCATGGTGCTATTTGTCTATTTGTTTCAAAATATCTTTTTAAACAGTAGTTTCTCTTCTTCTCTTCTCCATTTCCTTCTGCTCTTGATTTGCAACCATGTCTTTCTGAATGGTAAGATTCTTCCAATCCTTAATTTGCTAGATATTTCCTGAGAAATTGTGATTGTTTTATATCTGACTTCTTTTAGTAACTGTATTAGTTTTTTTTTTTTCTTCTTCTGCAGTTGAAATATAATTCGTGTTTATTTTTTTGATGTCCTTCGTTTATAAGGTAAATCAAATACACTTCTTATTGAATTTACCCAAAAAAAAGAAGAAAAAAGAGTACAAGCAAGTGAGCATCTTGTCTATGAACCTTGCAGCATTAGCAATCTCAGTTACTGTTCTGATTTCTTCCGATGTAGCACCCGCCTTACCATATGCAATATTCTCCTTTATAGCAGTTGTGAATAAGATGGGCTCTTGGCTAACAAGATCAATCTTCTCTCTGATCCAGCCAAGCTGCAGCTTCTTCAAGTCGATGCCATCTATGAGCACTTCACCAGCTTGGAGGTCATAGAACCTCTCCAACAGGCTGATCACTGTTGACTTCCCACTGCTGCTCTTTCCAACTAGAGCCACAGTCATGCTGCTTGGAACATGCAACAAGAACCCAGAATATACATGAATGTTAGGTCTTACAGGGTAGCTAAAGCAAACATCTCTCAGTTCTATATTGTTGTTGATATCTTCCAACACAATTCCACTTGTGTCGCGTGAGTTGATCTCTGATTTCCGTTTGATGGTCTCAAACATCTTGTATGCTGTTGCTTTCCCTGCTGCAAATGTATTCACAGATGGGGAAGCTTGGCCTAGAGACCTGGTTCAAAAAAAAGAGAGCAAGATTTCTCTGATCCATTTATATATATATATATATATATATATATATATATATATATATATATATATATATATATATATTGTGTGTGTGTGTGTGTGTGCAGCAAAAAGGAAGATTAACATACCTGGAAGTCTCTTATAATTATTTTAGAATTGATGGGGTGTTTTATAGTCTTGTAATTGCAGATTCTTAATTGTCCATAGCACAAAGATCACACGAATTGGAATATCCTGTCCGTCCAAAATTTGGACTTAAGTTTATAGCCATCCAAATTCCTATTGCGCAGCACGCCAACAACGCAGTGGGCCGAGATCCAGTCTCAGGCCTCACCCACAAACGATAAACGGATGAAAAATATAAACAAGAAACAGATCAAAGCAATCCAAACAAACCGCGAGACAAGATATACGTGGAAAAACCCCAAACTAGGGTAAAAAACCACGGATGCAAACTTCCACTATGAAGAAACAAAGATTACAAGGCAAAATACTAACCTCTCGCTTGGAAGAACAGAGAAATCCTTTAGCCCACACCTTTGGAATTACTTCCCAATATTCCTCATCTCCATAGAAAAGCCCTAGGAACCCCTATTTATAGTTTAGGTGACTTCCCTTCCGCACCCTTGTGAAAGGCGACACCAAAATCCGCAATCCGTATCAGTTTCGGAAACAATCTGCGTAACCTACGACCGGTCCTAGCTCCCCTATGACCGGTCCTAACCCTCCTACGACCGGTCCTTGGGCCCAAAACAGCAAAAACAGCATCGCTGGACTTTGAGTCGAGCCGGTCCACGACCGGTCGAACAGGCCCCTACGACTGGTTGAAGGCGGCCCAATGTGGCTCCACATTCTCAACAATTCCAACCACTGAATGGGAAGGTTAGAATGGTCTGATCAAAGTGCTTCCCTACAATGGTAGGTAATACATCATTGTCTTTACGAAATAGATGGTCGAAATTGTTGATTGATAGATGGTTGAAATTGTTGATTGAAATATATTTCAAAAACAGTCCTTACTATTCCTTTCATAGGCGTTTGATCCAATGGTCAGAACCGCCTGACCATTGTGATCTTAACATGTGTGCAGAAGGAAACAGGAAGTGGAAACTACAAGCTTTTCTGCAATTGACAAGCACCATGCAAAGTTTAGGTATCAATTTTGATAGACTAGAAAAGTCACAGTTACAAAGACATGAAAAAGAAACCCAAAATAGTAGGAATTAGACGGCTACGGCCAAAGAAATTAGAAATAAAAACTGATATTCTGAAAAAACGGCATCAACTTGATGGAGCAAACTTAAAAAACCATTTCCATGCTAAAATAAGTAAACATAGATTGTGACAGATAATTTTACTGATTTTGTTAACAACATATTCGGTGATTTCAAAATCATAGACAACTTATCTCTAACAAATCTAGAACTCATGAAATGTGTATACCTTTGCCAACCTTGCTCTCAAGAACTTTCAATGTCTTAAGAGATGTTGTGAGATCATTAGTCCAAATGTTACAACCGTCAACAACTCCAGCAAACAGCCATTAAAAAAACTTGGTATTTCCCAACTTGCAGAATCATTCATCAAAATTGTGGGGCATGTTTTGACCAAAATTGATTGTGTAAGTTAAGGATATCTATAATGCTTGAGTACCTGTCATATAGAGGAGAAGAAAAGATTTTGTGCGCCTGGCGTGCATGAAGATTTAGTGGGCACATATTTGCCACCATCCAACAATCATGGGTGGGAATCTTAACATGATTTTATAAATTGTGTTTTTTAAATTCAAATTTTGAATTGATTATAGATTCCCACCAAAAACCATTAAATGGTGGGAGATGATGTGCTGCCGGATATCAACGCTCCCAGTCCACACTGAAATTCTGCTCTCAGCCATTCTTCTTTACTTTTAGAGAGACCTGCATCAATTTTCCTTACTCCATCTACTGCTGATAGAATGCATCAATTTGAACAAGTTTAAAATTGATAAAAATTAATTGCAAAATAATAATTGAAAGGCAATTGTATAATTAATCTAGAAAAAAAAAAAAACAGAATTACATAACATTAATCCCTTAATTTTACATGATTCCTTCATAAATTTTCCTTAAAACAGGTCCATTGAAGGGCTATAATTTTCATTTTTGGATCATCCACTATGTTGGTGGGACCCAATTGCTTCAACAACAGAGAGACCAATTTGTTTAGTAGTCTTGTGGACTGACATCCACATACTAATGGAAAAGGCACAGCTCATGGCAACCAAATCAAGTAGGATGCCACACAAAGAAGACATAACTTAGCAAAAGGGCTTCTTTCCATAGCCTCTTTAATCCACTCAGCTCTCTTCAAATGCTTTTAAATATATATATATATATATATATATATATATATATATATATATATTCATGTTTCTTCAGTTAAAAACCAACAAATACCTAGGCCAGCCCAGAGCATTAGTACAAATCATAGGTAGTGGGTACCATGAGTTCAGCCCTTCTTGATCAGATCCTTCCATAACCCTAAGAATTCAACAGTAGCAATAATTCTTATATCTTCAGGGGCAAGGTCCACTTTAGCTTTGAATATGCATTGTTTTTGGGTTTGTATCCTGGAATGATATGAAAAAATTGGATATTGGACTGTATAAAGGAAAACATCATGTGAGGCCTATGTAAATTTCCCTCTCCAACAAATTCCGGTACTTGTTGCATGCTGCAAGGGATCGGATTAGGTGAGACCGAACTCACCCAGACATGCAGACCTTATGGGTCCGACCTTGATTTGTGTATTCTATATCCACTCAGTCCATCCATTTATATATAAAAAAAAAATCAATATAAAGCATGATATCAAAATTTAGGAAGATCCAATTGTTCTACCTTACTTCCATCTGTCTGGTCGAAAGCCCAACAGAAAAGATCCAATTGCCAATCTAACAGGTATTAATAGCTGGTACAATGTAGGAATGATCACTCTTAATCAATCCATTTATTTGGTGAGACCCAAAGAGCCAGTGAGAAAACCGTATGGATTGGACAATACCTTGAAACATTACTAAGAAATTTTTATTTTTTATTTTAAAAAAAACCTTGCATGATGCACCTGACCTGCACCAACAAGGAAAAAAGAAGAAGAAAGTTTTTGCAGTGTCCATATGCTTACACTATATAAGGTTTCTGTTAAACAAGAAAAGGCCAATATAGAAATAAATATGCTAGCTCTACATACACCCGCTGCACATGCAATTTCTATGGCGCACGTATCAACCATGGGATAATTGATGATTTATTCAAACTGTGTTGTTTGTAGTCAAACAAGGGCCAGTTTGGATGTTCTTCAAAATCAGTACAGCAGAATTTAAATGAAATTATCTGGCAGAAGCTAATATCCTGATTAAATTAATAACGAGTTCCACATGTAGCAGAATTTATAGTGTCACTGTTTCTGAAAATAAGTTATCTCAAGAAAGAAACTTCACCAAATTTTATGCAGGGCAAACACACCTTATCAAGGTGAATGTGGCCAACAAGGCCTGCATCTGCTTCTGAATTTTCAGGTATTTGTCGATGCCTTTGGTATCTAAAAATGGCCATAGTCCATGTGTAAGATGTAAAGAATATTTAAGTCATTATGCAAAATACAAAGGAGACCCAAACACGCCTTTTAGATGAATAGAAAGGAGGGCACCACGACCTCTAGTTTCTGCACCAACTCTTTGGCGTTTGGTGTGGACACAATTATGTGGCGCTGATTGGGCTTGATGAATCCATTGTCCACTACTTTTTGATGAAAGTAAGAAGGGAGCTGTAGTAACCGTCCACATTAAGAAGACCCACCTACACATACATACAAATATCCCATCTTTATGACACAAGAACTTCTATGTTGTGTGTATGTGATTTTCTGTTAGTAGAGATTGCTTACAGTTTGAGTCTAAATACATTGAGCATGACGAAATGAAAAACAAATCTCAGCAGGATAAATGGTGCTAATTCAAGGTAATTATGAACGATCAACTAAAAGATGATTTTTTAGAAATTGAAACGGGAACTGAAAAAATGACAAAATGACAAAGAAAGTAAAAAAAGAATTCACATTTAGATACAAATGGAAAAACAGAATACCTTTGACCAAAAACATTATAACATGGATTAATTGATGACAGATTAAACCACATACATGTTATTCCTCAAAAAGAAAGTGACAGTATAAACGGGCTTCTTCCAAGTTCAACCTCGCGGCAGATGATGAAATCTTAGCCCTGTCAAGATAGGATTAGGTGCAGTAACTGACCTTGAAATGTGGAGGGAAACAGCGCATCAGCTTAACTCGCAGACACAGTCCAATAACTGTTGCCATGCTATAATGTTGGATGGTTGAAGTGAAGTTAATCCTAACCGTTCAAGTAGGGAATTAGTACTGTAGTTTTGAAAAATACAATAATCATTACTGGAAACTGTCAATAAATCCATATTAAGTAAATATAAAACATGGAGTAAAAACAATTCAATGACAAAGAGAACTGCAAAGCAGCACATATCCAAATTTTTTGGTGGCACATATTAGAAAACAATGTTACTGATCTTGTGAAGGCATGCACGCTGCATTTGGATGCCCAAGTGAGTCGAATTGTGAACAATCAGTTTAATCAAGAGGATATGACTGATGGGATTTGTTGTTTTTTTGAATCTGTTGCACCTGATAGTCATCTTATCCAAATTCAAAAAAAAAATAAAAATAATAATAAATAAATAAATCTTTCAACGCCATATATAACCATCAGATTGTAAAAAACATAGAATTCATGTTCATGACACCAGTTTGATGCCTAGTACTAATGTGTATATTTCCATATCAAAAATTCTAATTAAAAAGTAGCCATGCTTCAGTCATTTGAAAAACACAAAATGACACTGATATTGCTAACCACCACCACCACGACAACAATAGTAAAAGCCTAATTCTGTACATACGAAAGAAAATGCCATAGATCTTGCCTGATTCTGAAGTCAGCTCAGTTCCTCATTAAGTTCAGAAATCTCTACCTGTCAATTAATATAATTATCAATAAACAATTTAGCACCTTCAATCTCCATAACTAAATATGCATAAGTCACTAGTGAATGTGGAACATCATTTCCTCTCTGCGAAATCAGAATCTGGTACAAATTGACTAAGAGAGTGAAGGATTTAAAAGGATACAGACAAGAAAAGACCATCAAAATATCGACTATTTAAAAATATCCACTAAAAGCTACATACAAGGAAACCTTAATATTCAAATCATTTCATGAGCAATAGATTCATGTTTCAATACAAGAATTTGAAAAAAGGTAAAAGCAGAGAAAGCAAAAGATCTTTATCCTTTTTCTTTCTTGCCTTTTGGTACTAGGGGTTTTGGTCAACACATGCATGTACAAGGCAGTTCATGTACATGCCGGACATCTGCCAGCGTGGCAAATTGGTTACTTATGGAGAGCAGCACATGCCTTCTCCACACCTCCAAATCTAGATGTAGGCTGACTTTAACAAATACTTTGAGCCAGTTGTGTAATCAAAAGGATTCAACAAGTATCTCTGCTACCAAAAAGAACAAAATAAATGAATAAACTTATATTGGAGTAGTAGGAACATTGTATCAAAGAAATTGAATGGTCAAGAAAAAAAATGATACAATGATTTGGGACATGAAATCTGTTTCCATTGGTTCGGGTGCCTCTTAAGTGGCACAACCACATCACACTGTCACATAATCATATCACATCCTAAAGTGCAACATCATCACATAGTCCATTAACTATTTTACATTCTCAAGTGCAACCTCATCGCACTATCACACTACCATATCACATTATTAAGTGCAACCTCATCACATAGTCTATCAACCATATCACATTCTCAAGTGGAACTACTTCACACTATCATACAACCAATCATATCCTCAAGTGTAGCTTTATCATATGGTCTATCAGTTGTATCACATTCTCAAGTATACCATCATCACACTGTCACACTCATATCATATTCTCAAATGTAATCTCATCATACAGTCTATCAATTGTTTCACATTCTCAAGTGTAATCTCATCACACTGTCACACTACCATATCACATGCTCAAGTATAATCTCATCATGTAGCACTAGAGGAAAAATGACCTTCACCGGTGGTAAAAAATGCTGGTAAAAGTGTAATTAAAAAAAAAAAAAAAAAACACCGGTGAAAGTTATTGTGGTGGCTAGACAAAAGCCCAAAAATGGGCATCGCTAAATCTTTTGCTGGCGGCCAACGGCCTTTTCCAGTGCTTCTACTGGTCCCCGGTAAATCTTGAAAAGCATTAACAAATCCTTAAAAAGCACATATAAATTTAAAAAAGAGCCGGTATATCCCTAGAAAAAATGATCTGCCGTGCACTCAAGAAAGTCATTAGGCCAAGTCTTAAATTTATATAAGTATTAGGCAATTGCACATTCACACTGCCCCCGTGGTCAGCACAACCGAGGCACCTCTTTGAATTCTAAGGCAAACCGCTGAAAGCTGTTTCCACACCCCAAACCAGTTGGAGCATGGACCATGGAAGCCCAAGAGGTAGCATTGACCAACTATCAACGGGATGGTAGTGCACCAACGCTTGACATATTCACCCAGGGCCATTTTTCGATCATGGACAACTATGTGCAAAATAAGGTTTGGAGGTTTATAAGTATCCCCGACCCCTTTTTATCTAAGAGGACTTCCATTCCTTCTAGACACCAAAATCTGCCTCTTCTCCAAGAGACTGACATTAAACCCTTGGCCTCACATTAAATGGAGTCTTGCTCCTATGTTGTGATCTTGCCCCTGTGTTGCGATCTGTGTATTGAACAAAGTCTTGCTCGATAATGAACCAAATTGTTAATCTGGTGGGGCCCCTTATTTTCACTTTACATATAAAGAATTGTCCGTATCCATTACTCAGGTGGGACATACTTTAGGGATCCATGTAAAATCACGCCAAAAACATAGATATTCACTCTTTTTCTTGTCCAAGATTAGGAATGGTTTGAGTTTCACTGTTTCCATTCAACCTGATGAGATGAACCTGATGAATGGGTTGGATGACATATCAACTGACTAGTGTAATTTTCAGGCAATGTTTCATCTAATGTTCCTAGCATTGCTGAGATTATAGATAATGTCGACCAATATTATTTTTATTTTCTCACATGAACTGTCTTTTGGTCCATGAGGTTTGATATCGATTTGATTCTTAACTCCATTGCAAGAATACACACCAACATGCCTTGTTGAGTGGTACAATAGCTAAAATACAAATAGCTACGGTTTTAATCCGTAGTATTATACCGTAGCTATACGTCTGAAAAATTGTGCTAAAAGTTGGACTAGATCCGTAGTATAAGCAAGTAATCATTTGCTACGGTTTCTTAACTAACAGCTACGGTTTATATCCGCAGCTAATTTCTATCTGAAAGAACTATTGGTCCCTCTTACCATTGCTAGTACGTGCCTTGATATATCAATTCATCTAAAAATGATAGATTCGATAATAGCCTTCAATGATTCAACAATAAAAGAAACCAATGAATAAATGATGGTAAAAGATCTAGCAACACATGCTAAGATCAACCCCAGCGCAACTGGAATATGAGAAAAAATGCCCTTAAACACTATCACCTATCCCGGTCTAGGCAATCAAAACCCTCAATCCTCACGGCAGCAAGTTTGAGCCATGAAAATTCGCAGAAAATGTTGCTATATTTTCAAAATACCGAGGCCAGCTATTGACTATGAAGGAACTAGATTCTTGAACTATGGTTTGATCCAAGCGCACATTACTCTAAATAAAGCCAACAGTAGCAGTCATGGAATAACTGCCAAACAATAAGCAATGTCACTAGCATGACAATAGGTGGAAAACTACAGATGTCTGCATAAAATCCAATAGCGATGAGTAACAAGGAATGAGGTAGACAAGTTTAACGAATACGGAGAGCCATTAAACAAGTAAAATTGTGCCAGATGAAAAGTGATTGTGGACTACAAAGGCAAACTAAAGATATACACAAACTACATTAGTTTAGCAAAACAAAACACACAGAGAGAGAGAGAGAGAGAGAGAGAGAGAGAGAGAGAGAGAGAGAGAGAGAGAGAGAGAGAGAGAGAGAGAGAGAGAGAGAGAGAGAGATGTGCAACAGTAACGGAAGTTATAAGTTTACAGGATTGACAATATACATACTACATCAGACATCACAATGCAGTTTCATCATTGAATCACCTCTCCCAAGCTCCTTGTAGGATCCGTATACAATGTATGTTTTGGGTCATAGGTCAGGCTTCGAGCGACCCTTAGGAAGCTTTGTAGCAAGATTAAGAATACCATATTTTGGATGGGTATAATCATAAAATGAGGACGCTGCAATGAATTCAGCACCATGCCTTGGCAAACACTCTTCAAATGAACAATTTTAGGCAACGAAGAAAAAACGCATGTTGCATGCTGCATATCTTGGCAATTATGTCCATAATTAGATTTAGACAATGCAAATACATAAATTTTCACCATATTAGCAAGCAAGATAAAGTGTACGGAAATAATCCAAGCACTTTCAAGAGACAGAATGAGAACCTTTTGAAAATTTCTATCCAAGTCTTGCAAGGGTACTGTCCGCATGAAAAAAGATATTAGATACTCCAACAAATGCGTGAAATAGTCCCTGTACTACCTACAAACACAAAACATGCAATAAGCTGAAAAACATTAATGTAATAGTGATTATTATAAAAGGATGCAGTGGACATGCAAAAAGTCCCTAAACACATTCAATTGTTATTACGAAAGTAAAAGCCAGAAGGTTACTTAGTCATCTTCAGATTCCTAGGAATCTTATGTGTTTGTGTAAACACAACCAAGTAAGCAGAGTGTTCAATGCTCTCCAAATTTAGAGTTGATGTACCCAGTTAAACAATTCATGCATATGCAAAAATTGACTAAAAGCTTCCTGATGAAATGAATCCAGATTCGTGTCAGTGCAATATTATCTGATATAAAAACTGCAACTAATTGGTGGAATGCTTCAAACATCTAAACAAGATGGCTTCTTCTTTTCCATTGCCAAATCAAAGAGGGTCATTTCACAATCAGAAGTTGAAACCCAGACACTATACACTGCAAATGGGGCCAACTCTATAAAATGGGACTAGAGATCCTAGAGAAAACATAAGCAAACCCCAATAAGATTTTGAGGTCTATGAAAAGCATGCATTTTGTGACAATTCTCATCTTCTTCTTCTTTTTTTTTAACAACAATTCTTTATCTTATTTTCTTGTTAGATCTCAAAAATTGAACAGTTCTCATTTTAGCGTTAGATCTGACTGGCCCATAATGTACGGCCATCCTGTAGGGCCTGTTGAATCAAGGCCAAGCCAAGATCAATCAGTTATCAGCCCTGTAGGCTCAAACCCAAATCAGGACAAAAGCAAACTTGCATCCCCAGCAGTAGTATTGAGAATACTAATGAGAAATTCTAGGATGATTCACTAGCCATTTGTAAGGTGGGTCCCATTGCAAAAATGCCCACAACAAAATATCAGGCCCATTCAATTATCAGATGGGCCACGCAAGTATAAGAAGCTCAACATTCTACATTTACATGCGGGCCGGACCACCTGATGAATGGATCTTATTGATCTCCACACCAGTGCATATGCACCGTGGCCCACACCTGATGAGTGGGACGGATCCTTCCGACATTTACCAAATTAGTGTGCAAACGACCCCTTCAATAACTCCACCCCAAAACGACCTATCATTTCACAAACGAAGAATCATATTTCTGAGATTTCCATTTCATTATCATAATCAGGACTGGTGTGGAGAATAAAAACTTATTTTCTTTAATACTAAAATCCCAAATTCCTAAAATCCCCAATTCTCCAATTTGTAAAATCAGAATATCCCCAATTTCAAAAGTCTTCAAATCCCCAAAATCCTAAAATCCCTAAATCCACAATTTGTAAAACCCAATTCGGGGTCCACATTCAAATCTGTAAGCCCTAAAATCTCTTAATCCTGAAATAAGGGTCCACATTCAAATCGGGAATCTACAAACAAATAACTCCCAAATTCCAAAATCGGCATTAATGAGAGAGAGAGAGAGAGAGAGAGAGAGAGAGAAATACTTCACCTGTGTGAATCTGAGAGAGATGTGAAGAAGTATGGAGAGGAGGGACGCAGAAGCAACGAGTGGAGTCCGGATCTTGGCTTTTTTCTTCCCGTTTTCTTTTTCCTTTGGTTTTAATGGCTTGTTGTCTGTAGTTATCTTTTAGTTTAGTTTTTTTTTTTTTTTTTAAGTGGTGACGTGGACCGATGAGCATTAGGCAACCAGGGAATCCCTGTTTACAAGATAACAGAGCATCCGGACTCCTCCCAGAGTCATGTGCGGGGGATACGTGTGCGTAAAAAACGCGTGTCAGAGATCCGGATACTGTATCTGGCCGTTCTTCTGGTGGGGTACACCGTGCACATGGCCAGGATTGTAATTTTGGTACGCTAAGCCAATTGCAACAAAAAAGGAGGTTCACCGGTAAAAGAAAAAAAAATGTTTAGCATTGGTTGTTTAGCTCAAGGGCTTTTGTTAAGGGTTAAGAGAGTATTATGTTTGATTGAAGTCACCCTTAGCCAATTATTATAATTCTACGGTTAGTTAGATTCTATAAAAATGTTTTAAATTGAGGATATGAATATCCTTTAATCACTAAATGACTCATAAGTTTATGTTCCAGATATTCGGAATAATGGATCACAATTATAAAGACAAAATGTGTTAGGCACCCACTCTATCCATATAATGCACAGTCTTTACTTTACAATATGTCACGCCCCAAACTCGGAAACCGGGTTCACAAAATTTTCGATCACCGAATCCGGCGCCGACAGCCTCCGTAGAATTCCATTCTCGGCTCCTAGCTCCCATTCGCCAGGTTCCGATCCTGGGATGCTACGAGGAGGATTTTAAATACCAGTTTGTTTCGTAATAAACATAACCAAAGGCATAACCCACAAACAACAACCAAGAACTCCATTACATTTCCACTATGATCAAAAACTTTACAGGTACAATGAGCATAAAGGAAATATAAAGGTAAGGTACAAAAACTCCAAAATGCTCAGCAACGTGCTCCTGCCTCAACGCTGCTGCGATCCAACGTCACCTGCACGCAACGGTCGTGCATAAGCTTACAGAAAGTTTAGAGGGTGGTGAAAGTGTGTGCACAAGGTATAATATGAACATGCAATGTCAGAGTAATGCGGAATATGCGGATGGAACCATAACATCATGAGCCATACCAAGGCTATGCAATGCAAGACATGAATGGTATCGGCCATCCCAAGGCCATGCGATATGCAATGCAGCTCAAGCATACAGATCCTCGTCTATGTCCATAGATCAATACAGCTCAAAACATGGAGTATCACCGGGGTCTAGTACACTCTAAACCAGATTGCCGCCACATCGCGCGCAATAAGGCAAGTGAAAGAGACCTCACTATCCGTCTGCCAATATCGGGCGCGACTCGTCGATAGCGGACCCATTCCTCGAGCTGGTCAAACTCGGCCTAGCATTGCCCCCTACACTCAGGCGGGTAAGGCCGTACCCCCTTCCAACCGACCACGACACAGTGGAGAGCGTAACCGTCTGGTAATCGGCACTCAACGCTCATCTACCCACTCGGTCTAGACGTTGGAGCAACCTCTTGGTACCATAAGGGTTTAATGACTTTCACCCAGGGATATCTATAGTACCCCATGTAGAACAAGATTTCCGGTATCCAATCCTGCCAACCACGATACGTTTGTGGAGGCTACGGCCCTGATGTCGCTAGGGCGTACAATAACCATATCACACAAATGCGGAATGCATGAATCACGCTCTCCAGTCATGCAACCAATCCTGCGCATACCGTGCGCTCATGTAGGGCAACACCGCCTAACCGGAAGCCCATAAACAACCTGCCCGAAGGCAAATGCTATGATCAGTCAATCCTCATATCAAGCATACATATGATGCGTATGATCATGGGTCATGAAACTATACTAAACATGTTATAACAAAATGAATTATCTTACGATGCAGATGGGCCGGGACGGTCTATACACGATAAGTACGGCCCAGTAATGGACCCTAAGGAGAGTCGTAATGTGCACATCCAACCAACATTACACTCGCAATGTGGACGTCAAACCAATATTATTTCCCAGGTACGATCTCCTTAAAACACCGCTACATAATCGGTATTGGGTTTACACATTGCAATGGACTTTATGTTCCTCCCATTGGGCCTTGCATATATATCAAATGGGCCATAGCTTATGGGCCTTTTATTCGTCAGATGGGCCACGTAAATGAGCCACACCAATGGGTCTTATGTGCATTGCAGTGGGTCAAAACCCGTGGGCCTTGGATTGCACCAATTGGACCTAGTCACATAAGTCTAATATGTATCAAATGGGCCACACCAATTGGACCCCCAAATGTGTATCCAATGGGCCTCAACCCAGAGGCCTTATATGAGTCGAATGGGCCTAAATTCCTAGGCCTTAAACAATACAAATGGACCTAATCCACGAGCTTGCATGCATGTCAGAGTGGGCCTAATCCCATAGATCTTTACAAATCAAATGGTTTTAATCTCATGGGCCTTACAATATATCAAATGTCCTACTTCCATGGGCTTTAAAATTTCAACAAAAAGGGTCCAATTACATGGGCCTAGAAGTACATCAAATGGGCCTAGTCCCATGGACTTGCAACACATCAAATGGGCCTAAGCTCTTAGGCCTAGAATGGAACCAATGGGCCTAGCCCATAAGCATTACATAACCCAAATGGGCCTAGCCCACAGTCTTTTTGAAATTCGAATGGGCCTAGCCCATAGGCGTTCTATGAACCAGATGGGCCTAAACCATAGGCCTTAAAATCATCTGTACAAGTAGATGGACGGTCTGGGTACATCACATGCACCATGGCGGGCCCCACTGTCCCTTAGACAGTGCAGATTGAATGCATATATCACAAGGGGGAGGGGCTCCACCGTCCGCTGGACGGTGGAGTATAACACATGACTCACGGTGGGAGTCCACCGTCCATGCATTAAAACACCAACATAAATGGTGGGATCCACGTGTGTGGCCCACCATCAGATTTTTCAACCATCCAGACGGTTGATAAGGTCACGTAGACCTGGATGGGGAGAAAACAAAATTTCCAGGCTGATTCCAAAACTTATGTGGGCCCAAAGAAACTTCAAGGGCAGCCACCCAATCACCACTATTTCCGGTTTTGTGGGCCACCTGAGCTTTGGATCGGGCTGAGCTTTGGAAGACAGACTTCAGCCCTCAGGGTCCACGCAATGGACGGTGCCGATGAAAGGATGGTGCATCAAGGTGGGGCCCACAGCCGAGCCGTGGGGCTGGCGTCCGTCCGCCCACGGCGCTGCAGCGCTGACAGCTGCAGCACTCCCTCTCTTTCATCTCTTTTTTTTTTTTTTGAAAAATCTAGTTTTCTGTTGTTTCTCACAGGTGGGACCCAAGTTTGGAAGATCCATCCCGTCCACGGGACTCTACAACTCGAGACAAACAAAATGAGTCCAAAGTTCAGAAATTTTGGACGCATAGGATCATCAGGAAGTGTTTTTAAGGATAATCACCCAAATTTCTAATATTATGGCCCACTGGATGACCATGTCAGCCTCATTCTTTGGCCCAATGGTTAAACTGTTCCAGGAAAAGTGGTGGATGGCGTGGATTGAACATAAACATCAGGGTGGGGCCTATACGAGGGACCACCCCCAAACACTTCTTTTCTTTTTTCTTTTTTTTTTCTTTTTTTTTTTTCTACTTCCCTTTTCAACGTCCAGCGTCCCAGACGCTGGACGGTTCCTTTTACATTTTTTTTTTTTATAGGTGGGCCCTGATGAAGTGGGCCACCACATGATGGGCGGCATGGGAATGGCGTGAAAGGTGAGCCCCACTTGGATAAAATAACTACATCAAAATGGGATCTATTCAAGTGGGCCACACCATCCTATTGCAATAAAATAAAATAAAATAAAATAAAATAAAAGAGAGAGATATGGAGAGTGGGACACGGCTTGTGATGGAGGGTCCCCGTCATTATGGGCCCTCCCATACATGAAATCATACATCAATGGGTCATTTGCACATATGACCATCAAAACTAAAGATCAACGGTGGGAATCCTTTCCCCACCGATATGGATGGTCTAGATGACCCTTCTCAAATGAAAATAAAGATCATGATGGGGTCCATGGAGAATGGCCCCATCATGGAATGATCATGGCGATCCAAGTGGTCCATCGGCCACAAATAAGGGTCCCAAGTGAGATCCACACCATTGATCGGTGGGCCTCACTTGGTCCACCATAAAAATAAGAAAATCTACCCTATAGAAGCACCCACCGTCCGATCTTCTCGCTCCTAGGGGTTCCTTGGCACCTTGTCTTCAACTTCAATGGCTAAGATGAAGAATGGAGGGTTGAGATGGGAGATTTTGGGGTAGGAAGGTGGGCCACTTAGAGCTTAGGGACTTTGGAGAAATTCCATACGTATGGAGCCCTTTGGAATTGTTGTTGCTTGGAAATTTTGAAATGAGAAAGAGAGAAAGAGAGAGAGTGATGTAAAGGGAGAGAGAGAGAGTGATGAATGGATGAGTGAGTGATGGTGGTGTAAGAGAAATTTGACTTTTGTGGCTTTTGTGTAAGAGAAGTATGGGAAATGAAGACTTTTGTGGCTTTTTGTGTAAGAGAGGTATGGGTTTGGGAGACTTTTGTGGTTGCTTGGAAAAATGGATGGAAGTGATGTGTACTTGACATGTGATGGATTGATGGGTGATTGATTGATGGGATTGATGTGATTGATGTGACACATCGTTGAGATTCCCTTGATTTTCGCAACGCGCGACGTTTTCTCGCACCGAACGTTGGCCCATATCTCTTGATCAGGGTATCGCCTTGGCGCGCGAGTCGCTGTATCGGAACCGCGGCGACGGTGCGGTCGCTATGGTATTGGTCTCGGGTTGAGTCGACTCGGGTTGTCGGCACATGAATTCGGGTCGCGCGTCGATATCGGTTAAGGGTCGAAAGCTGCCGGAATTCGACCGGTAAGACCGCGGAAGTGTACGGAAAGGTACGGACCAAGATACGGGTCTTACACAATATCTGACTAATTTCTGATGAATAAGATTGGTTCTCGCGTACAAAAAAATGTAATACAATACAATAACAATAGTGATTGATCGATCCGAATTTTTGATAGATAGGATCTAATTATATGGGCAAGCCGTAGACCATACGTCCGAAACGATCAAGCGTAGGGTGGAAAGTATGTATAAAATGTTTGGTGTTATATGGATGCTTATGATAAAATGATAGTCAATCTAATAATGTTTTTGGTTGACCGGCTGCGATTGTATCCACAGGTCTCAGAGCATATGCTTGCTAATCAGATATGAAAAAAAATGATGGAATGCAACGTGTATGTTAAACGATAGCTAAACTGACTAAGGTTTCTGATGGGCAATATTCGATTATACCACAAGACTCTGAGCATATGTCTGCCAGACAAATGTGTGGAAATAATAAAAATGTAATATGATGTTGAAGTATATGAGAAGAAGAGGGTTGAGAAAGGGTATGAATGTTACACGATACTAATGTACTGATTTGATGGAACTAATAGAAGATTGAATGGTAGGATGAAAGGTAGTGTCACAAGGCTAGATTGAATAACTCGGATTTAAACTTGGGTAGCTCGGGAGGCTTGGACTCTAGCTAGACTAGGCTAGACCAAGGTTAGGCTCTCACTTTCACTCACACTATCCTTCGTAAAGGAATGGCTAAGGCTATAGTTAAAGGATTTATGGAAATGGGAGTGAGTTAAAATTAGAGTGGATTCTTGAAATGAGAATGAGAGTGGGCTATTTATAGTCTCTCAACCTGATTTTTTTCTGGTAATTCATAGTGATCCTAGGGGCAAAAAGTGTTTGAAGGGCTGAGATTGGAGATTGCCATATGGCATCGTCGCATGGGTTGGATGAGAAGATGAAAGGGTAATTTTGGGTAAGGAGACGAGCATCGGAGTAAATGCACCTCAACCACACACTTAAGGTTTGAAAAAAGAGAGTTCTACATGCTTGAGGGACGCTGCCCCAAAGAGGAGGAGTTCCACGTGGTCATCGATAACTTGGCTACCCCGATCCTCACTTGGACTCCTTGCTTTGGCAGGCAACATCTTCTAAGCACGTGGAGGCTCCAATGTAAGGGTTGATGTAACGCCCTAAAAATCGGGGGTCGAGCAGGAGCCTAACTCCCGAGTTTCAACACATATCACTTATGCAATATAGATAATGATGATTAATGTTGTCTATATTAATGCCTTAAACATGAGTGATATTATACCAAACAACGTGTCATACTTCAGAGACAGTTAATTATGTAAACGGAAACATGTGATAAGTATATATAAGACATGAAAGCAATTTGACGTCTCCTGAGTATGATCGCGTTACCAGGTCAAATAGTTCCATATAACGTTCCAAAATATACAAAATGTGTAATGTTATCTAGTTTGAAATATGATGATCCCCGTCGACCAAGGCGGTCTATATAAACCCGCCAGAATACTGCATATATGAGAATGCCTCCTCATCATTCTCGAAGTCTGGCTCCGCCTCATAGGCTGCGCCATCATTTGAAACTATGACAGAGTCTGGTTGGTGCTTAAAACATCGTCCCAGAATGTGGGAGTGAGTGATCAACTCAATTAAGCTATAAAACAAAGGTTAACATGTTATCAATTCAGTCAAGCAGTAATGATAAAACAGTACAGTAATCATATCCTAAATACTCTTATTAATGCAAGAATGATATACAATAATGATGCATGCCCTCGCCTACACTCCCTCAGCGTCTTCATCTCACAGCGAGCATGACATCCTCCCAAAAGTACTCTTCCTTGCCAAAGCACATGCAGTGCGGTGCATGCACATGATTAGTCAGGTTCTTACTTAGGTTTATTCATACAGCAGGATTGGGAAGCTACAGTCATGACTTGAGACGAGAGGTTCTCAAAGCAGCCCACAGTTCGAAGCTTGTTGTAACGCCTCGGATTTCGTAATCCGAGTTTTGTACTCGATTTCTGAAATCCCATGAGTTAACCTACAAGGATAGTCCACATTTCACAGTAAATTTTTTTTTCTTTTGTAAGTATAAGTGAGCAATCGCAATGGAAACAAAATAAACCACACATGAAGGAAATGTCCAATATATATTCCAACTTATACAATTGGTTGCCCATAGGGCTTATACAAACTCATGACACAAAATAATCAAATGAAATATCTAAACAAAATTAGGAAATGTAGAATCAAGAATCGCAAAATTATTCAGCTCTTCATGCTCTGCATTGATGTTAACCCGCACGACATTTATATACCTGCACCAACTGAATACGATTCGATAGCATCAATGACTATCCCAGTGAGGTATACCCTCCAAGATTACCAAGCATCACAATAGTCAAGAGTGGAATTCAAATAACTCAGGAGAGTACAATATCCAATGTAATGTTCATAAATAAAATATGAAAATATACAATTTATGTTTCCTAAGTGACATATAGGATGATATTACAAGTACATAAGAAGAAAATACAATTTTACAGTACAATCCAAGGAATTATAGAATCTAAGTTACATTTCACAATTCACAAGGATAACACCAACTATATATCCACACGAAGTTCAAAGTATAATATGTAGAGATACAGTCCATTCCCCACAAACATAACAGAAACAGTTATAACATCTAAACTTATACAATTCAATGTATGATATAAGAAGATATAATTCATTTCACAAACAAATTCAGTCGCTGACTTAATCTTGATTAATGAATGAATGCATGAATGCAATAAACCTGGGGATGCACATCCAGCTGAACAAATGCATGGACCTTTCAAACAGTCGGCCCATTCATACAGGACATTGGGTCTTTCAAATAGTCGACCCATTCAAAATGCAAAAAGGGTCGTTCGAATAGTACACTGGTTTTTCAAACAGTTGACCAGGTTCCCGATAACGCCCACGTGCCATGTATGCATGATTAACCCAACCGTTATTAGTCCAATTTACATACAAAATATCAGAGAAGCTCAAAAGTCACTATGGGGGGCGCGCGCAACCCAGCATAGGCCGACAGCTCGAGCATAGTGTCTCATTCCACCATTCCTGGCTCACGAGACTTAAACAAATAAAATTCTAAAAATTCAAATGATTAAAAACAGTATTGGTAAAAATAAAGAATTCAAGGTATTCTATTTATAAGAACCTCTACAACTAGTGGACATTCATGATTCGACACGTAGACATTACCATCACAAGTTCAGATACACTTCTAGCAACAAGAGTCCTCCCAAATAGTCACATTGGCACCAAGTCCTCAAGGACACAACAAAATAATACAATTCACAACTACATCAGCACAAATAATCCACAAGATGGCAAGTCTAGCTACGACCATGTAACATTTATTTTATTCACAACTGGCTACTAGTTAGAGGAATCCCTAATATAATATCCATCAACATATAATATTAGATTTTCAATACAATCTATTAACATAAGCAAATGACAAAGTAAATCACAATTAACTCAATCTTCTAACTACAAGCAATTATCATTTACATCAACTTACAAATGTATCAATAGTATGCAAATAAGATTGTGCTTAATTAGACTAGAGAGTCAATTTCTACTCTAAGAAGTATCTTGATTCTACCATGTAGACAATAATTCAAATCTCATTCTAAAACATTCGTAGAATTAAATGAATCTAAATCATTCATATAAACTAAGCATGAATAACAGTTTAAGCATAAAAGATACATGAAAGTAAACTAATCTAACCATTGAAATGGAGGAAAGCTTAAAGGGTGAATCCTCACCTCTATTTGAGTTCTGAAGGGTGAATTGAGTCGCATTGCCCTAATGTGCACTTGATCAGGATGGATCTAGGCGTTTGACTCGAATCCAACTCAACTTGAACTCGAATGAGGCGAATCGCAATGTGGTGATCATTTGGGGGAAAACTAATTCCCTACATTCAATTCAAAATTTTAAGATCCATTAAATTTAAATCTAACTTTAATTAGAACCTAATAGGAGGCTTGAGAGATCAACTCACCTCATCACTTGAGTCCACTTGACACAACTCCAAACTTGTCCAAACCCGAACTTCACACAATAGGTCTAACATCAAATCTCACAAATAGACTTTAAAGTCAATTAAATAAACTCATGTTGATTAAAAATCTAAACCAAAAATTATAAAATCAACTTACTTGAAACGTAGTCTCAATTCAGCTCAACTCGGTGATGAACTGAGTCACTCCCTTCAAACTCGATCTCCATGTTTGATTTTCTAACATAGCTAAGATGAAATGTATCCAAATCAGATTGGAATCGGAGTTGATCGAACTTGACCCGACTCGCTACAGCACAACGGACTAGTGAGTTGACTTAGTGAGTCAACCTAGAGAACGAATCATCTCTTTCTTCTTCTCTCCTTTTCCTTTTTATCATTCTTCTCTCACAACCAACAATGTTTGGACTCAAACTAGACCTTAACTCAACCATGGTTTGAACCCGAGTTTATAGAGAGTCACGAACTCGGTTTCTCCCATCTTCCTCACTCTCAAATCTTTTTCTTCCTTTTCCACTTTTCTCTTTTCTCTCTTCTTTCTTCTTCTATTTCCAAAATTCATTCTAGCATGCGATGCTTGCCATACTTGACTGAGTCGACTCAGATCGAGTCAACATGGTCAAAAAACACCCTGCCTCTTTATCCTCTTCATCTTCTTCTTCTCTTTTCTCTTCCTGCTTCTCTCTTTGCTTCTGACTTCGCTCACCCTCTGTCTTCCACAGAGAATGACTTGAAATGAAACGGAGCAAAGCTACTTGAACTGAGTCAGACTCAGTGACCTGAACTCGGAATGGAACTCAGATAGCTCGGTTCGGCACCGATCTTCAAATCTGTCTCGAAGTTCTTCTTCAAACAAATCTCAACAACACTTTAAGGATGGATTGTTGATTATCTAGGCTTCATGATGAGCAGATTGGATGCAAGCTTAATGACCAAATTAAGATCAGCGGCTAGTGGAGCTTGGCATGGAAGAAGACGCTCTCTCATGGCAGACTTCAGGCGATGGTGATTTTCTTTGAGCTGATGCTTCCATACGCTTCAAATCTAACATAGGAAGCTTGTAGATGAAGGGTTTTAAAGCTTCGGGCCCGTTTAGGTGGTGGGTTTGATCGTTGAATCGTTTTAGGTGATTTCTCTTGTGTAGATGTGAAGAAGACGGAAACCCTAACCTCGCAATGTATTTATATGCCTCTATGTGAGTGCAAGGGATGGTCGAGATTGACCTAATGGACAGTTATGATTGGTAGAGAGTTATCTTCGATTCTAGATGTGTAAGACAGGAATTGTTTCTATTTTCAAGGGATCCACGTGGAGGGCTTCTAATAGCTGAGATATCCTCGAATGGACGGCCTGTATACATTGGATGTTGCTTACACAGATTGCCAGCTTGGCAAACAGAAAGAATTAACAGAGTTTTAGATTTTCGAACATGTGTCACAGGCAACCAATTTGCGCCAAGGATCGCGTGAATGCACATGTATTCTAACATGTGTGAATGTCTAGGGTTTGGTCAAAATGGTCCTGCCTACATGATGGACGGTCTGGATCTTCCAGAAGGTTGGTGGTGATGGTCCACCAATCAACACAGCGGACAGTTGTCCGTCGTTGGTGAAAACAAAGGAAGGAGAGGGAAATCCCTCATTTTCAAATTGTATTAGGACAATGCCCAGTTTGACCCAAACTTTGGTCCGGTGCATCGCAGGTGCACACACCATGTGTACACTCACAATTTAAAAGTGGGGTCCACATTGATGCTTTATGGAATCCACTCCGACCATTAGATTCTAAAAGTCCACCTGGGACATCTGTCCAAAGATAAGATGGATCTTTAAAGCTTAGGTGAGCCATACACATGAATGTTCTCTTATTTATAGCTCTAGATCAATCCCACGGTCAAATTAACTCCAATCCAACCATCAACAGTTAGTAACACCTTATGATAAAGGTTTTGGGTGTTACACTTGCGATGCATCCTGGTAGCACGAAGATGTATCGAGACATGAAGAGATTGTACCCTATGATAAAAGTTTAGGGTGTTACACTTGCGATGCATCCTGACAGCACGAAGATGTATTAAGACATGAAGAGATCGTACTGGTAGGACAACATGAAGGCCCACATAGCAGACTATGTGTCCCGTTGCCTCACGTGTCAGCAGGTCAAGGCTGAAAATTATTCATCTCCTGGACTGATTCAGCCCATGCCCATAGCTGAATGAGAGTGGGATTTCATCTCTATGGATTTCATATCAGGGCTGCCGAAGACAAGAAAGGGACATGACTCCATTTGGGTGATCGTGGACCGGTTGACGAAATCGGCTCATTTTCTCCCTATTGGAGTTTCGAACTCTGCAGATGAGTTAGCCAGGCTATACATCAAGGAGATTGTACGTCTGCATGGAGTTCCCCTGGAGATCATGTCGGACCAAGACACGCGATTCACATCTATCTTCTGGACTCGTATTCAGGAGGCGATGGGTGTGAAGTTGAAGTTCAATATCACGTTCCACCCACAGACTGACGGGCAAATGGAACAGGTGAATCAGGTGTTGGAGGATATGCTGCAAGCTTGTGTGCTGGATTTCAAGGATAGTTGGGATGACTGTCTCCCTTACACAGAGTTTGCTTACAATAACAGTTTTCAGGCGAGCATTGACATGTCTCCATATGAGGCCTTGTATGGGCGTCTCTGTCGAGCACCACATTACTGGGCAGAGGTTGGTGAGAAGAGTCTGATTGGCCTAGAGTTAGTTCAGACGACTTCAGAGAAGATCGACATTATCAGGAGTCGACTTCTGGTAGCACAGAGCAAACAGAAGAGCTACGCCGATACGAGGCGACGACCGCTAGAGTTCGAGGTCGGGGACCATATATTCCTTTGGATTTTGCCTATGAAGGGAGTCCTTCAGTTTTGTAAGAAGGGAAAGCTCACGCCGAGATTCATTGGCCCATTCCAGATACTGGATCGAGTGGGGACAGTAGCATACTGCCTTACTTTTCCCACACCACTTGTAGGCATGCACAACGTATTTCATATATTTATGCTGAAGAAATACGTTCCTGATCCTTCCCACATTATCAGATGGGAGCATGTACAATTGAGCATGCGACATATGTACTGCGTCCAACATAAATCCTAAATAGGAAGCAGCAGGTGTTACGCAGTAAAGTGATTCCGCTTATGAAGGTACTGTGGACACATCATGCGGAGGAGGAGGCTACTTGGGAGACGGAAGCTGATGTCCGAAAGAACTACCCACAGATTCTCGAGGAGTACAAAAAGGTACTAATTTTGAGGATGGAAATTTTCTGTAAGGGGGGTAGATTGTAACATCTTGAAAAAATTCGTACAGAGACCCGAGTACCACCTCAGGTAGAAAACACTAAGGACCAAATCCTTTAGAAATTAAACGAGAATTAACTAGTGCTAAACTAGATTACATGTGAAATTAGCACTAATCACTTTAAATATGATTTGTAAGATCTAAAACTTGTAGAATCGTTAAAGCTACATTACCCTAAAACCTAGGATCAATCTCTAAACCCAGTTGCTCTCGAGTGCATCTTGAAACTCCATATCGGACCTGGACCGTGCGTCGAAAGTCCAATAACTATGAAACTATACGATTATGACTGCCTTGCTAGATTGACAACCACCTCAGAAATCAAGTCCTAATAGCACCCGAAAATGCATAACTTGAGCCTAGAGCAAAGTGCATGAGAAACGTGAATTTTTTTAGAAAATGAACTAAAACTTAAGTGAATTGAGTTGGTTCGCTTGCAGGAAAAATCTAAGGATTCAGACCATCAGAATCTGACCCAATTACACCCTCAGGTCAGGAAAATTTTTTAACACATTTCAGTGCACTTGTGGCCCCGATCGAGTACCGGTGACCGTTGAACTGAAACTGGTCCACCACGGGCAATCTGTAAATCCGATCGGACTGAAAACTTAGTTTGACCTAGATCCAATGTCAGGGAGCTTAAGTTTGACCGCATTCAGCAAAGGGATCTCCAGAAGTACTTTGTTGGATCGAAACAGACCCTATTTGGCTATAACCTAAGTATACCTTGGCCCCGGGGCCATTTTCATCAGTCCCGGGCCTATATAAAGGCCTAAACCTATCCTATTTCTATTCCATACGAATTCTCTAAAACCCTATGAGAGAGAAGAGAAGAAAGAGAGAGAAAGTGTGAGAGAGAGTTGTAGTTTATTCCTGAGATTCTTCCTTGCTGCTCAACGTGCCAAATCAGTCCATTTGTATCGCTATACAGGCGATTCCGATTCCGTACTTGGGTAAGAAATCCTAACCTTAACCTGTTTTAGAGTCTCAAATAGAACAAAATGGTGGAATAGCTAACCTATTCCCTATTATAGGTGGTCATTGTGCCGTAGACAAAGGCTTGATCTACAAACTGAGTTTGATACTTGTCTATTGGCATAAGGTGCGGACTATGAACGTTTAAGTTATGGTTTTCAAGGCTTTCAATGTCAGTAATGATTTATGACTGAATTTATTGCTTTAACATGTGCCTAGATACGAGATTTACCATATATTAAGCATATATGTAAACTATATTGATTTTACATATATTCCATGTGTTTGTTGAAATGTTTGAATGAGTATGGAATTATGATTTATGCTTGCTATGTTTATTGACTGTAAATGCATGATTGTTGTACGTATGATGAACCCCTTGTAAAGGGATTTGCTATAATACCTATTATAACTACTTTATTACATATACATGATATGTGTAGCGTAAGTGTTTGATAAAATGCTTGAATGTGAAAATGCTTGCCTAAATGCATGTATGGTGAGAGTTGAGATAGGATTGTCAATTCTCTTAACTATGATTTATATTATCCTTCATACAGCTTATCTTATTATTATGTGATGTATGGATGGAATGCGTATGTTTGATAATATGTGTATTATGTATTCTTATGAAATGATCAAATGGTTGTTGTATATAAATCATTTATTTATTACTATTTTGACTATCTCTTGTGATTACTTATTAAAATTGAATGTGATTGGGGGTACGATGTAGTCCAGGAAATCGGTAAATGTCTATGAACAGTGGTTGAACTGCTTGACCACGACGGAGCCCGATGAATCCAAGTTGTATACTGCTTGTCGGCAGTGGTTAGGCCACGCAGAGTTGCTTACGCTCTCCATGTCAATCGGCTCGACGTATGCTTGTACCAGTCGAGCTTGTCAAGTAACCTGATTGGCCCGATGTATGTTCATCATGTATGGACGTTACTGCTTGAATCTAAGGTACCAAACTCACCAGTAAAAGCCCATTTAACCTTGGTACCTTGATTTGCTAAGACTCATGAGTCGGACATGGTGGTATGGGACACTGTGGTCGAGCTGTCGGCCTATGCCGGGGTGATGAGCTCACTTTTAGTGACCAGTGAGCAACCCAGACTCGTGAGCCAAATACGGTGGTATGAGACACTATATTCGAGCTGTTAGCCTACACTGATCAGGTGACGAGCCCTTTGTAATGACCTCGAGCATACACTGAGACTGCGTTGAGGCGATGAGCCTTTTCGTAGCCACTAGAGTATAAACTAGGCTTACACTGATTAGGTGATGAGCCCTTTGTAGTGACCTAGAACCACAATTTCGTATTAGATTTATTAGGACTGACGATCCTAGAATGGATCATTGTTTGAGAATTGATATAAGGGAGGTACCTTAGCTTTCCAATCCTGCTGTATGAATAAACCTAAGTAAGAACCTGACTAATCATGTGCATGCAACGCACTGCATGTGCTTTGACAAGGAAGAGCACTTTCGGGTGGATGCCATGCGCGCCGTGAGATGAAGACGCTGAGGGAGTGTAGGCGAGAGTATGTATCATTATCGCATATCATTCTTGCATTAATAAGAGTATTTAGGATATGATTGTTGTACTGTTTTATCATTACTGCTTGACTGAATTAATAACATGTTAACCTTTGCTTTATAGCTCCACTGAGTTGATCACTCACTCCCACATTTTGGGACAGTGTTTTAAACACCAACCAGACTCTATCATAGTTTCAGATGATAGCGCAGCCTGCGAGGCAGAACCAGACTTCGAGGATGATGAGGAGGCATTCTCATGTATGTAGTATTCTGGCGGGTTTATATAGACCACCTTGGTCGATGAGGATGATCGGATTTTAAACTAGATAAAATTACACATTTTGTATATTTTGGAGTTTTATATGGAACTATTTGACCTGGTAACGCGATCATACTCGGGAGACGTCAAATTGCTTTCATGTCTTACATATACTTGTCACAGGCTTTCGCTTGCATAGTTAACTGTCTCTGGAGTATGACATGCTGTTTGGTATAATCTCACTCATGTTTAAGGAATTAATACAGACAACATTTGTAACATCCCGAAAATCGGGGGGTCGAGCAAAAACCCAACTCCCGAGTTCCAAAATGTTATTTATGCAACATGGATATGTATGATTGAATGTTGTCTGTGATAATGTATTAAACATGAGTGAGATTAAGCCAGAACAGCATATCATACTCCAGAGACAGTGAAATTTGCAAGCGGAAGACTGTAATAGTATGTATAACGTACATAAACTGTTATATGTCTCCAGAGTGTGAATATATTACTAGGTTATGCACATACATGTATACTTCAAAAGTAAACAAAATGAATATACATGAGGGCGCTAAAAATTTAAAATGACAAATGTCAAAGTATCTAATCAACCTCCCTGCAATCCCGTCAATCAGAACACGCATAAAGGAGGAATCCTCCTTCTCATCATCAAGTCCAGCTCCGCCTCACAGGCCGCGCCATCATCTGCAATCACAAAAGGGACTGGTGGGTGTCCGGAAACACCATCCCGTAACGTGGGAGTGAGTGATCAACTCAGTGGGATAAGAGAGCAGGGATTAGCATGTTCACAATTCAATCACGCGATAATAGTAAAGCAGTAAATCAGACAATCCTAATACTGTTGTTAATGCAAGATGATATGACGTGATGTATGCCCTCACCGACGATCACCCTCATGCGGCAACATCTTACGACCGCGGCATGCCACACTCCCTAGAGTGCTCCACATCTTCCAGGCACATGCAATGCTATGGTGATATGATTACCAAGTTGTTATTAGTCCATTTAAACAGCAGGATTAGGAAACTAAGGTACTTCCCTTGTATCAATCCCAACACGGATCCTGTCTAGGGTCGTCACTCCTAGTAATCTCATACGATGTATATTTCGTAGGTCACTGCAAGGGCTGCCAGGGCTGTTGCTCGCACTCGTTGCACCGCTCCCCCATCACCTTATCAATACAGGCCTACTGTACTCTACTGCACGGAAGGGTCGTCGCCTCCCGTGGACTCAGAATACGCTCGCGGTCACTACAAAGGGCTCGTCGCCTGATCAGTGTAGGCCGACAGCTAGAATATAGTGTCCCATACCACCATAATCTGCTCACGAGTCAAGGTGCTCACTGGTCACTACGGGGAGGTTTGTGGCCCCAGCGTAGGCCGACAGCTCGACCACGGTGTCCCATACCACCATGCCCGGCTCATGAGTCTTCGTGGATCAAGGTACCACGGTTAATAGGGTTTACAATGGTAAGTTCAGTACCCCAGGTTCAAGCAGTTATGATGCATACAAGGTGAACACACATCGGCCAGTCGGGTTACTTGACGGGCTCGACTAGCGCGATCGCATCTCAAGTTGAACGACATGAAGTGCGTAAAACACTTCGCGTGGCCTAACCACTGCCGCCAACTCTCAACACGAATCACGTTCATCGACGCGTCGTTCGTGGCTATGACCAGTCAGCCACGAATTCGTTCGGTTACCGACTGCCTGGACTAAGTCAAGTCCCACACATCTATGGAATTTCATTAACACTATATACAAGGTATTGGAATTGGAATACATCATGTGAGCATGTTAGCACATGTTATAACATTCAACTTAAGCAAATCTTCAAGGCATACTTTCCATGCATATTCAACTTAAGCAAATCTTCAAGGCATACTTCCTATGCATGTAATACAATCATGCATAAGGTCAACATGTAGGAAATTATTTAGGTCAGCATTTTAAATCATGAAATCAATCTCAAACTACTACATAACATCATTCAATACAATACATACTAAGACAAACATTTATACAAACACATACACTACACACTTAAGTCCACATATAGTATGTCGACCCAAAGTGCGCAACTTGGCGAATCTCTTCGCCAAACTGATTATGCAAGCATTCCTAACTCACTAATACGGCGACAAACCATGTCAATCACGTCAGCAAAATATGCATGTAGACCGTACTTCCTACAAATGACTAAAATGCCCTAAATCTCATATTCTTCGTTAATTTACGAAACAGAAAACGGAGAGCATGTTGTACATGTCAAACGGCGATGCCGTCGATAATCTACTATTAAACGACATTGAAAGCGTTGTAAACCGTCAATCAAAGCGTCTAAAATCCTCACCTTGTCTCTTACGGTCGCGGGATTTTGAACGGAGCGTGTACGCTTCGTCTACGGCTGTAAGAGAACCTGATTTATGGATTACGTTAGCTAACATGTTGTGCATCGACGTAAACCCTAAATCAGCAAGTTTTTGGGATTATTCTATACCTGAAAAGGTGGAGAAATCACCAGCCAGGTGATTGGAAGGAAGTGCTGATGCAGCAACCGTTGATGGCTCGGAAGCGGAAAAAATCTCCTCTTCCCTTTCTCTCAAACTCTCTCTCTCTTTTCTAGGGTTTAGTGAAATTCGGATGTGAAGGAGAAATGAGGGTTTCAACCCCTTTTATAAGCTTGAAAACGCCGAAAATAGGCTCCGGGACGAAGTTTACTTAATGCCTATCCATTTCGGGGCTGTTTCGGTCCAAAAATTGCTTTCTGGTGGTCCCCTGGTCGATTGCGATCAGACTTAAGCTCATGGGTACCAGATGTACCTCGTATTAAGTTTTCAGTCTGGCAGGGTTCGCAGATCGCACGTAGCGGACCAGTTTCAGTTCAGCGGTCACCGCACATAGATCAGGGCTGAAAGTCTCATGATAATAAATAGAAATTTTTCCTGATCCGAGGGTGTAATCTGGATGAATTCTGACGGTCAGAACGCTTAATACTGACGCGTCAAGTCGTATGCCAGATTTGAATTTGAAATTCCAAATTCGTCCCTATTCGCGGTCGCTTCAGTCCGGGTTCAACGAAATACTCTGTGATTATCGGTTTGACTTGATTTTCGAAATGATTGTCAAGTCCAGCGGGGCGGTTCTAACGGTCTAAGATAGGAAGTATCGGACCTTCGACGCGCGGTCTAAATCCAATATAAAAATTCAATGTGGTCCAGAGAACAAACCTGCTCAGAGTTTGGTCCGAGGTTATAGAGTATTCTAGAGTCATCGGTTCTACTCGATTTGGGTCTTGTAGAACGTATTTAAAGTGATCAGGGACTGTTTCCCAGCCACTCCAACGTTGCGCTAGCTAACTTATGCTTAGTTTCTAAAGAAATTTATCCTAAGTGGTTTCTTTGGCTATGGAATTGGGTTCTGAACGATTTTTCAGGTGTTTTAATTGACCCACTGCCTAAGGACGTCAAATCCCAGGTTAGCCAAAATCCGGGGTGTTACAATCTACCCCCCTTAAAACACAATGTCGTCCCCGACATTGGCGAAGGGCAAGGAGTACTTTCTCTAAGGAAGGTTCAAATCCTATTTAATAACCTAATCGTACATATAACCTAAATCAAATGTTTCGATCCTGGGCCAGTGGGAAAGAGGCCAACCACTCTTCCGCTGCGCCACACTGATCGAACGGCAGTGTTGACTAATCCTAACTGGATTGGACTTAATACGTTCTACCCCCCTTAAAACTTGGTTCTACTTAAAGTCTAAGAATCGTTGCATCGATCCGTATATCGGAACGGGGCGTAACTTAGGGGCTATCCTTAACCTTTCTCTACATGGTTTTAAGTCCTTGCCATTTCCCAAAGACAATGTGATCCTATTTAGTTGTAGATGGTTGGGCCATCACAGAAGAAAGGTTGTGTAGTGGGTCTAAGCCGGATACGTTGAACCTTCTGTCTAATCAGGACAGAAAATGTGTTGTATCAGTTCTTAATCCAAGTCGATGCCGATCCTCTGCTTGATCAGAGCATTGGATTCATTGGTAACCACTAGGAGTAAGAAATCGACTCAAACTGCGAATACATCGCTTACATGTAGTTCCTTTACTCTGCGTTCCCGAATGCAATAAGTCCTTGGGAAAGGCAATTCTAAGGGGCGTGCTAGTTCATTCTAAGTTCAATCTGAGGGGGTTATAAATGTTCCCTGAGAGTGTATGGTTCCTTCCTATGGGCAACAACAGGAGTCTATAAGTCATAAGGGGATCTATCCAAGGAAGGAAGTCTCATTCCAATCAAAACTAATCTATCATTCCTTAACATATACAGGCTTTACCCTACTCTAGGTAACTAGTAGGCTAGTCTGTAACTCAGTAGCTATAATCTAAAGCTTAAGATTATACGGTAAATGGCTTTCCATACCATTTCTACTACAGAGAGTTGTTCTATCGCTTAGGGTCAAGATTGTCTAAATGGAATTGGATTTCTTATGTCGTCAGACTCTTCAAATCTAGGAGTGCTAACTCTAGGACCAAAACACCAAGGGCCTATGTGGCCAGTAGCATTCAGTTGTATTAAATAGAACCGCATTCTTAGTCCCATAGCGGGATAGGGAGTGGCATGCTTGGTTGGACGGTGGGGTGGGATAAAAATCTAATTTGTAGGCTGAATCCCAGGAGTTATAATACTCCCAATCTAGGGACAATACCTCAGAACAAAATGAATCGGCATGCATTTCATTCAACAAAATTCGGCTATGATAAGGCCAAACCACAACACAAACACAGTTTCTACCTGTAACTTCACTAAACCTAACAACAACAAAACACAGAAACCCTTAAAACAAAAATCAAACAATCTACAGGGTAAAGGCATAGATGCCTAACTCTACCAAAGGACTTTACCACAGTCCTGACTTACCTTCTTTATCCCTGTCGAGTCTAATACTGTCTGTTGCTCACTAGAGCTCTCTCGGCCATATATTTTCAGTATCCCTTAAGCAAAGAAAATGGAGAAATAGGATTGAGAGGGAGGATGGTGAAAAGAGAGAAAAAGGCTAAAATAGCTTAACAATAGCCATGGAAAATGGGGAAAATGCAAGGAAATGGCTAACCAAACTAGAAAAGGGAGATCTAGGCGTTGTAGAGGGATGCTTCAAGCTCCCCTAGGATGTATTTTCAGAAAGAAAAGAGAATGAAAAAGGGGAATGGAGCACCTCACGATTTCAGCTCGATTTGAGCGTTGTAAGAGCTCCAAACGATGAAACCTTCAAGAGGAAGGGCTGCAAACCGAAATAGAATGGTGGAGAGTGATCTTTTTCAACCAAGGATGGATTTGGGAGTGATTTAAAGTCACAATTTTTGGAATAGGGCAGCAAAAATGAAAATGGAGCTTGAAATGGGGGCCGTTTGTGAAGGAAGTACATCTTTTAGGGGGTTTCAAGGTACGGAACGCATACCAGGGGGCTACCCTAGCCCCCAAACTCCTCCAGCCCAAAGTTCAAACCCATCCGACAAGTTTGACCGGCGATGCATCGCCGAACCGGCGATGGCATCGCCGATGAAGTTGCAAACTGGCCATTGAGGCCATATGGGATGGATTCCCCTTGCCCTAGGGATTCCAAAAAGGTATGGTGCACACTCTGGTTCATTGTAGATTGCCCTAGGGAGGCCAATACATTTTTAACATCCATTCGAGGCTTTTCGGGTCCAATATTCAATCCCGAATACAAAACCCTATCATGCAGAATATGATTTTGGGGTAGAAGGATCTATTACATCCATATAGCCCATTAGTTGCTAAAGAAAGTGAAGTTAGAATGGCCTTATGGCCATTTTTCATGAAATTTTACTATTCACTATAAAATTTTGTGAAAGTAGGATTTTATGTTATTTTCATATTAGGATTGATGCCTAACATGAAATGGATAAGAAATAATTGAAGATTGGAGTGGTGGGAGGAAGAATTTCGAAGATTTTTGGTGAAACGGGGTTTTTAAGCCCTGGCGATTGAACACAGGGGTCGTGGTTGTCCCACGGCCCAAGGATTCACATTAACGGTTTAGAATTGTTCAAAGAACATCTCAACCCACTTACCTACAACCTAGGAGCTATTCGGGTTGCTCTACGCGACCCTATATGCGTTACAGACTCGATCTTGCGATCGATCCTAATAGACTTCGCCTATCGGCGAATCTGCGATCCTAGAAGTGTTTCTAGACCCTTCTCGCACCTACCTAAGTCAAAGGAAGCGACAGCATACGTCGCGTGACCATAACCCAGGCCCGGTTTAATCCAAATCATGCTCTGATACCATCTGTAACATCCCGAAAATCGGGGGGTCGAGCAAAAACCCAACTCCCGAGTTCCAAAATGTTATTTATGCAACATGGATATGTATGATTGAATGTTGTCTGTGATAATGTATTAAACATGAGTGAGATTAAGCCAGAACAGCATATCATACTCCAGAGACAGTGAAATTTGCAAGCGGAAGACTGTAATAGTATGTATAACGTACATAAACTGTTATATGTCTCCAGAGTGTGAATATATTACTAGGTTATGCACATACATGTATACTTCAAAAGTAAACAAAATGAATATACATGAGGGCGCTAAAAATTTAAAATGACAAATGTCAAAGTATCTAATCAACCTCCCTGCAATCCCGTCAATCAGAACACGCATAAAGGAGGAATCCTCCTTCTCATCATCAAGTCCAGCTCCGCCTCACAGGCCGCGCCATCATCTGCAATCACAAAAGGGACTGGTGGGTGTCCGGAAACACCATCCCGTAATGTGGGAGTGAGTGATCAACTCAGTGGGATAAGAGAGCAGGGATTAGCATGTTCACAATTCAATCACGCGATAATAGTAAAGCAGTAAATCAGACAATCCTAATACTGTTGTTAATGCAAGATGATATGACGTGATGTATGCCCTCACCGACGATCACCCTCATGCGGCAACATCTTACGACCGCGGCATGCCACACTCCCTAGAGTGCTCCACATCTTCCAGGCACATGCAATGCTATGGTGATATGATTACCAAGTTGTTATTAGTCCATTTAAACAGCAGGATTAGGAAACTAAGGTACTTCCCTTGTATCAATCCCAACACGGATCCTGTCTAGGGTCGTCACTCCTAGTAATCTCATACGATGTATATTTCGTAGGTCACTGCAAGGGCTGCCAGGGCTGTTGCTCGCACTCGTTGCACCGCTCCCCCATCACCTTATCAATACAGGCCTACTGTACTCTACTGCACGGAAGGGTCGTCGCCTCCCGTGGACTCAGAATACGCTCGCGGTCACTACAAAGGGCTCGTCGCCTGATCAGTGTAGGCCGACAGCTAGAATATAGTGTCCCATACCACCATAATCTGCTCACGAGTCAAGGTGCTCACTGGTCACTACGGGGAGGTTTGTGGCCCCAGCGTAGGCCGACAGCTCGACCACGGTGTCCCATACCACCATGCCCGGCTCATGAGTCTTCGTGGATCAAGGTACCACGGTTAATAGGGTTTACAATGGTAAGTTCAGTACCCCAGGTTCAAGCAGTTATGATGCATACAAGGTGAACACACATCGGCCAGTCGGGTTACTTGACGGGCTCGACTAGCGCGATCGCATCTCAAGTTGAACGACATGAAGTGCGTAAAACACTTCGCGTGGCCTAACCACTGCCGCCAACTCTCAACACGAATCACGTTCATCGACGCGTCGTTCGTGGCTATGACCAGTCAGCCACGAATTCGTTCGGTTACCGACTGCCTGGACTAAGTCAAGTCCCACACATCTATGGAATTTCATTAACACTATATACAAGGTATTGGAATTGGAATACATCATGTGAGCATGTTAGCACATGTTATAACATTCAACTTAAGCAAATCTTCAAGGCATACTTTCCATGCATATTCAACTTAAGCAAATCTTCAAGGCATACTTCCTATGCATGTAATACAATCATGCATAAGGTCAACATGTAGGAAATTATTTAGGTCAGCATTTTAAATCATGAAATCAATCTCAAACTACTACATAACATCATTCAATACAATACATACTAAGACAAACATTTATACAAACACATACACTACACACTTAAGTCCACATATAGTATGTCGACCCAAAGTGCGCAACTTGGCGAATCTCTTCGCCAAACTGATTATGCAAGCATTCCTAACTCACTAATACGGCGACAAACCATGTCAATCACGTCAGCAAAATATGCATGTAGACCGTACTTCCTACAAATGACTAAAATGCCCTAAATCTCATATTCTTCGTTAATTTACGAAACAGAAAACGGAGAGCATGTTGTACATGTCAAACGGCGATGCCGTCGATAATCTACTATTAAACGACATTGAAAGCGTTGTAAACCGTCAATCAAAGCGTCTAAAATCCTCACCTTGTCTCTTACGGTCGCGGGATTTTGAACGGAGCGTGTACGCTTCGTCTACGGCTGTAAGAGAACCTGATTTATGGATTACGTTAGCTAACATGTTGTGCATCGACGTAAACCCTAAATCAGCAAGTTTTTGGGATTATTCTATACCTGAAAAGGTGGAGAAATCACCAGCCAGGTGATTGGAAGGAAGTGCTGATGCAGCAACCGTTGATGGCTCGGAAGCGGAAAAAATCTCCTCTTCCCTTTCTCTCAAACTCTCTCTCTCTTTTCTAGGGTTTAGTGAAATTCGGATGTGAAGGAGAAATGAGGGTTTCAACCCCTTTTATAAGCTTGAAAACGCCGAAAATAGGCTCCGGGACGAAGTTTACTTAATGCCTATCCATTTCGGGGCTGTTTCGGTCCAAAAACTGCTTTCTGGTGGTCCCCTGGTCGATTGCGATCAGACTTAAGCTCATGGGTACCAGATGTACCTCGTATTAAGTTTTCAGTCTGGCAGGGTTCGCAGATCGCACGTAGCGGACCAGTTTCAGTTCAGCGGTCACCGCACATAGATCAGGGCTGAAAGTCTCATGATAATAAATAGAAATTTTTCCTGATCCGAGGGTGTAATCTGGATGAATTCTGACGGTCAGAACGCTTAATACTGACGCGTCAAGTCGTGTGCCAGATTTGAATTTGAAATTCCAAATTCGTCCCTATTCGCGGTCGCTTCAGTCCGGGTTCAACGAAATACTCTGTGATTATCGGTTTGACTTGATTTTCGAAATGATTGTCAAGTCCAGCGGGGCGGTTCTAACGGTCTAAGATAGGAAGTATCGGACCTTCGACGCGCGGTCTAAATCCAATATAAAAATTCAATGTGGTCCAGAGAACAAACCTGCTCAGAGTTTGGTCCGAGGTTATAGAGTATTCTAGAGTCATCGGTTCTACTCGATTTGGGTCTTGTAGAACGTATTTAAAGTGATCAGGGACTGTTTCCCAGCCACTCCAACGTTGCGCTAGCTAACTTATGCTTAGTTTCTAAAGAAATTTATCCTAAGTGGTTTCTTTGGCTATGGAATTGGGTTCTGAACGATTTTTCAGGTGTTTTAATTGACCCACTGCCTAAGGACGTCAAATCCCAGGTTAGCCAAAATCCGGGGTGTTACAACATTAATCATCATTATCTATGTTGCATAAGTGATGTGTTGAAACTTGGGAGTTGGGCTCCTACTCGACCCCCGATTTTCAGGGCGTTACAAGTTGGTATCAAAGCATGATTTGGATTAAACTGGACCTGGGTTATGGTAACATGATGCACACTGACGCACTCTGACTTAGGAAGGGAGCAATGAAATTTAGAGACGACATTAGGATCCCAATGTTACGCTGACAGGCGGGACCGAATACTATAATTTAGTCCACAACATATCTTCGATCACGTGGATTGACCTAGGTCACCTCTAGGTCGTCAATCGACAGTTTGAGTCTTTAGTTGGTGAATTCCAAACCAGAAATGGATCCAAATGGCGCGAATATGGGCGCGTACTCAATCCTAAAGTCAAACATTCCTCGTTAACCCCTTTCCTTCAAAATCTCACATTTCACCACCTTATTTTTTTATTTTTTTCTAAGTACGTTCATATTAGATACAAATCCTAAAAGTTAAATGATGAAGAACAATACTTAAACTAAAATTTCTATAACTAGTAAATAGATAAATAAAATGGGTTTTTGACCCTTAATATTATGGAATCTCATGAAATTAATAAGTTATTTGGATATCTCAACTTCTCCTACCCTAAAATCATATATTGTACATCGAATAACTCATTCTAGTTTACAAAATATACCCGTTTTAAATATCGGGCAGCGAAACCACATCAAACGACCTCGGGGGCCTGAACGACCCAAATTAGAGGGATCCGAGGTGGGTCCCATGCGTATCTGGGGTCCCCGTGGGGGAGGGGGGGGGGATAGCATCCCCGGAATGGGGAGGCATCCCCAAAGTGTCCAGCGAGTAGGGATGACATCCTTGCATCGGGGATGCATCCCCGATGTTGACAGCAGGCCGGTCAGACGAGGTTGGGTTGCTGTGAGGCCCATGAAATCTAGTGGGACATCTTCTATACCCTTTTTAGGGTTCGTTTCTCTCTCCCACACCACTCCAAGTTGTCCAATTTCCCCAAAAGCTTGCCTTTCTCTCTTAAATCCCCCTCTATTCAACCATTTTCTTCATTTTCTACACCATCTATACTCTTTCCATCAACCTCTTCAAAGAAAAACGAAGACTCATCCTCTACAACCCTCATTCCTTCTATTCCTTCCACGTTTGGGCACAAAGTTTGTAGCTTTGTGTCTCGTCTTTCAAAAAGTCTCCAAATCCAACTTTATTTCTAGGCTATTTAGTTTTCATGACTTTTCTTGCGCTTGTGTCTGCCATTTTCTCTCTCTCCACCTTAGTTTTCCTCATGGGAAAAAAGAGAGCTCCTACGGATGAAGATAGGCCTACTACCCAACCCGCCCAAGGAAGAGATCGGGCGTAGGGCCAAGTATGAGTACCGCACAAGAGTTGAGGATGAAGCGGAAGCTCGATCCCCAGGCTCTTCTCGATAAAGCTCTACTAACGAGCATGACACATGGAAGATTTGAAGGCCGTAGGGTTCTCTTTGAAGCACATGTAGATGAGAGGATGTTCGGGCTTTATCTGCTGATGGACCACCTGTCGGACGAGGGATGGGGGCCTGTTTTCGAAGGCAAGTCACGTGCGACAGTGGACACTGTCCGAGCCTTCTACACCCATATACGGGACCCATCGCTAGAGCCTTTGCAGTTCAAGATTCTCGTGGCAAAGCGGGAAGCCATGGTGGATGTCAGTTTGATAGCTCGGGTCATGGGGATACAACATGGTGAGGTGCATGTTGATGACAAGTATTTCAAGAGTGCGCGTAAAAGAGATCGCCGTACGCGTTACCTCTGCGGCCGCCTGGTCCACTGGAGCAACAGAGGCACTTGCCTCCCAGTGACCAGAATGACTCCTGATTTCTGACTACTCCATCATATCTTCACATACAACGTGTATCCCAGGTGGAGCAACTGCACTGACTGCACGAGCTTGATGGTAGACTTCTTGTACCATATTGGACAGGGAGATAACTTGTGCTTACCTACCTTCGTCCTACGTGAGATAGTCATGGCCGCCTATTCTCCTAGGATAACTACTTCGCTTCCCTTTGGCCGGCTCATATGCAAGCTTGCACGTGAGTTTTGCTATCGACTTTGCCCTGATGAGGTGGTGTCGATTCACTTTATAAATGACACCACACTCGCCAACATGAAGATTGGGCCGCTACAACGACGTGATGGGTCCGAGGGCGAGGAAGATAACGATGCGTATGAGAAAAGTGTGGAGGATGAGTAAGAGGAAGAAAATGATATAGAGGAAGAAGGAGAACAAGAAGAGGAAGAGGAGGCCCAGGGCACTAATGGGGGCTCTCCTCCTGCTACTCAGGTGCATGACAGTGATTGGGCTACCAAGGAAGCCCGCTTGGCTCAACTGGAAGAGGGCCAAGCTGCCCTTTGACAGGAGATTACGTAGGTCCGAACCAAGGTGGAGGAGACTGAGGCCTTCATAAAATAGAAATTTAAGAAGGTATCTCATACATTGAGGGTTATCCTGTGTTATGTACATGAAAAGAGTGCACCTCCACCATCACCGGACTCTGACGACTAGTCGTACTTATAGTCGTCTTCTGGTTATTTTGTTGTTTGCTTCCTTGTGTTGCTATGTATAGCCTTGTTAGGCTCGTTATGTGGTAGATTGGTTTGTAGGTTGTAGTGTTTGAAATCCTGCTTGTGTTAGCTCTCATGCATCTTCTGTCATGATTCATGTAATACTGCGTCTCATGTATTGTGATAATTTTGGTAAATGAAATATACGAAGTTCCTTTAAGCTGTGTGTTAATGTTGTGATTGAGTTTGTGATTATGCTGGATTTGACCTGGGTTGCACCCTATGTTGAATATAGGGCATACCGCCTAAGGCCGCATGGAGTACGACACGTTTCACTCCTAGTGATCGGACTGATGGGGCACCTCCCCTAAGCGATAGCCATATGGACCCCAGTTCGGGCCTGTCTCACACTGATAGTATGTTAGATTCTCAGCCGGCTACTGGCCCCACTAATGGGCCTGCACCAATTGCACCATCGGTTCTAGAGCAGAACCGTGCATCTACTTCAGCGCCGTGCATGCCCCAGTCTGCTCCTCCTACTGATCGATTGGAGCAGTTGATGCTCTTGATGCAGTAGCAGCAGCAGTATCAGCAGCAGCAGCAGTTCTTGACCTCCATTGTTGGTATCTTTACCCAGAGTATGGGCATGACTCCATCTACATCACCTATGCACCCTACTGGGAATACGAGTGCCAACGGTACATTTGAGCAATTCCAGCGCTTGCGGCCTCCTACTTTCACGGGTACTCATAGACCAGAGGAGGCTAAATATTAGCTTGAACACATCTCTAAGATGTTGAAGCCGCTGCACTGTACTGAGGCAGAGCAGGTTGAGCTAGTCACCTTCATGTTTGAGAAGGAGGCTAGCCTTTGGTGGGACAATGTCCTACGGACTGTTACGGTCGGATATGTTTGGACATGGGCAACTTTTGAGACCCATTTTCACGAGAAGTACTATATCCTCACATACCGTCACGAGAAGGAGAGTGAGTTCCTCTGCCTCCGAAAGGGAGGGATGACAGTGGTTGAGTATGAGAACAGATTCACGAAGCTAGGCAGGTACGCTCCGTTGATATTGGTCGATAAGCCAATGCGTATACGATACTTTTCTGAGGGTCTACGACTCGACATTCGCTCGAAGATGTGTTGCACTAGCATACCTAGTTATGCTGAGCTAGTGAGCATGTCTATGCGAGCTGAGCAGGATGGGGACATATAGTCCCATATGTGAGCACCTATGGCCCCTAGGCTCCGACCTGATTTCCCAGCCAGGCCATTTCTCTGCAAGAAGCCACAGGCAGACTCTCCTCCCAAGCTTGCAGCGCCACCGGCTCAGCTAGGATGGACAAACTTGCGATGCACATACTATGGGAAGGCAGGTCATACAGATAGGTATTGTTTCACCAGGATGAGAGACAGTGATTTCTCGCCACCCCAGAGGATCAACCGCCAGCTTCCTCAGGCGATTACAGCTCCACCCCTACGGACAACACCAACACACCCCTCCTTTCGGCCGCTTGTGCCTCACTTTAGGCCTCCTTAATGGCTTATAGTACCGCAGTCAAACTGTCAGTAGCAGGCTTGGGTGCATTCATTGACAACGGGGGCATCCAAGACAACACATGCAACACCGATGGCTTTTGAGATCACTGCTCATGTCCAAGGTACTCCAGTCTTTTTATTAGTGGACACCGGGTCCACTACCTCCATCATATCATGCACGACAGTCAAGCGAATGGGGTTAGACACTGCTCCTACGAAGGGAGTGAGGGTCCTTACCGCCACAGAGACTTTTTCTGACGTTACCCAGATTTGTGAGGGTTTCTCGGTAGACTTAGGGAGCAAGACGGTACCAATTGACCTGATTGTTGCTCCCTTGTATCATTACGACATTATTCTCGGTATGGATTGGCTCATCGAGATACGAGCAGAGATTGATTATGAGGCTAGGGTAGTGACAGCCCATAGACTTGAGGGCATGACTTTTACTTTCCCTGTTCAAGTTAGTCACCCTTCCCGTTTAAGTTGTTACGCTTCTCTATTAGAGAGTATTGATGGTCCAATATTGGGAGATATGCCTGTGGTTCAGGACTTCACAGACTTATTCGAGAAGATCATGGGACTACCTCCTCGGCTTGAGATCGACTTTACTATCGATATTGTGCCTGGTGCGACACCTATTTCATTGCCGACATATTGCATACCTCCATGTGAGATGAAGCAACTGAAGAGATAGATTGATGGTTTGTTGGAGTCAGGTTTCATACGACTGAGTGTCTCCTTGGGGAGTGCTCGTGTTGTTCATGAAGAAGAAGGACGAATCACTGCGATTATGTATTGATTATCGCAGGTTGAACCAGGTAACGGTAAAGAACAAGTATCCTTTACCTAGGATAGATGATCTGTTCGATCAGTTGAAGGGGGCATGATATTTCTCGAAGATTGACTTACTGTCAGGGTATCACCAGTTGCATATCAAGGAGGAGGAGGTGCAGAAGACGGCTTTCAGGACCAGTTTTGGGCACTACGAATTTCTCGTTATGTCGTTCGGCCTCACGAATGCATTGGCCGTGTTCATAGACCTGATGAATAGGGTGTTTAGATATTTCTATTCCGATTCGTCATCGTGTTTATAGATATCATCCTGATATATTCCAAGATTCAGGAAGAGCACAAGGAACACCTATGAACAGTCTTATATACTTTGAAGAAGAACCAGTTGTTCGCACAGTATAAGAAGTGCGACTTCTGGAAGAAGGAAGTTAAGTTCCTGTGATATGTGGTGTCCAAGGAAGGGATAGCAGTTGACCTCGCTAAGGTAGCCGTGGTTCAGGATTAGGAGCAGCCCGATTCGGTTACTGAGATGAGGAATTTTCTTGGTCTGGCAGGGTACTATCGTCGGTTTATTAGGGACTTCTTCAAGCTTGCCAGACCGCTATCTCAGTTGACACGGAAGGATCTGAAGTTCGCCTGTAATGAGAAGGTGGAAGCAGCTTTTCAGGAGCTGAAGGATAAGCTAACGTCCACCCCTGTGCTAGTATTGCCAGAGCAAGAGGTTAAGTATACTATTTATATCGATGCATCTTGCATTGGTCTGGGTTGTGTCCTTATGCAGAAGGACAGGGTGATTGCTTATGCCTCGAGACAGTTGAGAAAACACGAGGAGAATTACCCTACAAACGACCTAGAGTTGGCAGCCGTCATCTTTGCACTGAAGCTCTGGAGACATTACCTCTATGGAGAGGAGTTCAAGCTCTTTTGTGACCACAAGAGCCTTAGATACATATTCACTTAGTGGGACCTGAATATAAGGCAATGACGATGGATGGAGACCTTGAAGGACTTCACGTTTGAGATTTTCTACCATCCGGGCAAGGCTAACCTTGTGGCTGACACGTTGAGCTACAAGAAGACCATAGAGTTTGTGGCTCTGCTGATGATGGTAGAATGGGGTATGATAGCGTTCATGCTAGACTTCGAGCAGAAGCTCACCATGGAGGAGCTGCTCGAGATCGTCACGCACGTTCGTGTGCGGCCACTTATTGATGATAAGATCATTGAGGCCTAGAAGGATGACGGACGATTGTCTGATCTTCGAGAGCAGGCTAGTGACGATGAGGACGCAGAGTGGAGAGTTGGTATGGATGGGGGCTTACGTTACCATAGCTGCTTATGCGTCCCAGACACTCATGACTTAAGACGGGAGGTTCTCGAGGTAGCCCACAGTTCGAAGCTTGCGATACATCCTAGTAGCACGAAGATGTATTGAAACATGAAGAGATCGTACCGGTGGACAACATGAAGACCCACATAGCAGACTATGTGCCCCGCTGCCTCACGTACCTGCAGGTCAAGGCTGAACATCGCTGACCTCCTGGACTGCTTCAGTCCATGCCCATAGCTGAATGGAAGTGGAATTTCATCTCTAAGGATTTCATATCAGGGCTGCCGAAGATATATGTGAATCATGTGTCGCGGTCCGACATGCGAACATCGCCGACCTCCTGGACTCGTGAACTGTATTTGGCTCACGAGTCTGGGTTGCTCACTGGTCACTACGGGTAGGCTCTTCACCTCGGCGTATGCCGACAGCTCGACCACGGTGTCCCATACCACCATGTCCAGCTCATGAGTCTTAGCGGATCGAGGTACCAAGGTTAAACGAGCTTTCACTGGTGAGTTTGTTACTTTAGATTCAAGCAGTAGCGTCTATACATGGTGAACATACATCGGGCCAATTGGGTTACTTGATAAGCTCAATTGGTATGAGCAAACGTTGAGCCGATCAATATGGAGCGTGTAAGCAACTTCGCGTGGCCTAACCACTGCTGACAAGCAGCGTACGACTCAGATTCATTGGGCGTGTTCGTTGTGGTCAAGCAGTTCAACCACCATTCACAGACATTTACCGATTGCTTGGACTACATCGTAGCCCCAATCACATTCAATTTCAACAAGTAATTACAAGAGATAGTCAAAACAGTAATAAATAAATGATTTAAATACAACAACCATTTGAGCATTTCATAAGAATACATAATACACATATTATCAAACATAGGCATTCCATCCATACATCACATAGTAATAAGATATGCTATATGAAGGATAATATAAATCTTAGTTAAGGGAATTGAGAATCCTATCTCAACTCCCACCATACATACATTTAGGCAAACATTTTCACATTCAGACATTTTATCAAACACTTAGGTTGTAATATCATGTATATGCAATAAAGTAGTTATAATAGGTATTATAGCAAATCCGTTTACAAGGGGTTCACCACACGTACAACAATCATTTATTCACAGTCAATAAATATAGCAAGCATAAATCATAATTTCATACTCATTCAAACATTTCAACAAACATATGAAATGCATGTAAAATCAACATAGTTTACATATATGCATAATATACGGTAAACCTCGTCTCTAGGCACATATGAAAATAATCAAGTCAGTCATAAATTATTACTGATATTGAAAGCCTTGAAAACCATAACCTAAACATTCATAGTCCACACCTTACGCCGATAGACAGGTATCGAACTTAGTTTGTAGATTAAGCCTTTGTTTATGGCACGACAACCACCTATAACAAGGAATAAGTTAGCTATTCCACCATTTATTCTATTTGAGACTCTAAAACAAGTTAGGGTTAGGATTTCTTACCCAAGTATGGAATTGGAATCGCCTGTATAGCGATACACATGGACTGATTTGGCACGTGAAGTAGCAGGGAAGAATCCCATAAATAAATTCCAACTTTCTCTCACACTCTCTCTCTTTCCTTCTCTTTCTTCTCTTCTCTCTCATAGGATTTTAGAGAATTCGTATGGAATAGAAATGAGGTGGGTTTAGGCCTTTATATAGGCCCAAGACTGATGGAAATGGTCCCAGGGCTAAGGTATACTTAGGTTATAGCCAAATAGGATCTGTTCCGATCCAACAGAGCACTTCTAAAGGTCCCTTTGCTGAATGCAGTCAGACTTAAGATCTCTGACATTGGATCCAGGTCAAGCTAAGTTTTCAGTTCAATCGGATTTATAGATTGCCCGTGGCGGACCAGTTTCAGTTCGACGGTCACCGGTGCTCGATCAGGGCCACAAGTGCACTGACATGTGTTAAAATTTTTCCCTAACCCGAGGGTGTAATTGGGTCAGATTCTGATGGTCTGAATCCTTAGATTTTTCTGCAAGTGAATCGATTCATTCACTTAAGTTTCAGTTCATTTTGTAAAAATATTCACATTTCTCACACACTTCACTCCGGGTTCAAGTTATGCATTTCTGGGTGCTATTAGGACTTGATTTCTGAGGTGGTTGTCAAGTCCAGCAAGGCGGTCATAATCATATAGTTTCGTAGATATTGGACTTTCGACGTGTAGTCCAGGTCTGATACGGAGTTTCAAGATGCTCCCGAGAGCAATTGGGTTTAGAGATTGATCCTAGGTTTTAGGATAATGTAGCGTTAATGATTCTACAAGTTTTGGATCTTGCAGATCGTATTTAAAGTGATTAGTGCTAATTTCACATGTAATCTAGTTTAGCACTAGTTAATTCTTATTTAATTTTTAAAGGATTTGGTCTTTAGTGTTTTCTGCTTGAGGTGGTACTCGTGTCTCTTTACAGATTTTTTTGAGACGTTATAGTTGATGCTTTAAGGTTTCAATAATTTCTTCACTTGGGCTTGCTTTTGGACTTGGGTTCGGGATTGGTTTTGGGCTTAATTAAGTGAGTTGACTGGGTTGTTGGATTGGGTAAGTTGATTAGGTGAGTTGATCGAGTGAGTTGACTCAAGGCTCTAAGGTTTTAGGTTCCTAGGGTTCGAGGTAGGATGGCTGGATTGAATGGGCTGAGTTTAGGGTTTAGGAATGGGGTTCCTATAGTTTAGGCTTCTAGGGTTAGGGTTTAGGATTGGGGTTTGGTTGTTCATCCATCCATTCAAACTCAATTAACTTATTAACTTGTGGTAGAGTGTCAGTAGATGTCCCTCTTTGGTAGAGATTTTGTACAAACGAATGTCAAAGTAAGTGGATACCCCACCTTTGCTAGTCAGTCATGAATTTCAATCTGAATTTGTTACTCACCTTTGTGTCGGTGTCAGCTAGTTGCCTACAAATAGATAACTCACATATATCGTGAGGGTTTGAGGAAAATGTTGCGATTGTTCCTACACGGGCTACCAATCGCAACATTTTAACTCCTAATCAATACTAACATTAAAAAGGTACAGTAGAGCCCTTGCGCTTTCTATGGCCTTACGAGGATACTAACCCGGTATTGGATTGTATGTTGCTTCCCTTATCACCCTAGGAGTACTTGTTTTGTTTGATTGTCAAAGTGGTTAGCTGTCTTATGCTTTCTACGACCTTACCGAGAACTCACTATGCCAACTTGGACTCGAACAACTTTCGCAAGCATCCTCACCTAGGTATATGAGGATGACCTTTTTCCATGCAATCTTCTAGTTTTGACACTTAGGTTACAATTTTGTCTTTTTTGACGTTTGGAAGATTCCTTCTGACCAGCCTTGGCCTATGGTCTGTTCAGAGCATTAGCATTTGATGCAATGGAGCTGACACTGGAGTTCAGTCTAATCGTAGTTTGATGTGCATTTGGATCTGATAGTCTACGGGGAAACTGATATCGGATCTTATTTAATTTTGCACTGACTCCCACTTAGAGATATGGAAGATCTCTTAATGCCTTAGAAGTCTAACACTTTTATTTTAGAAAATATTTTTTCGTGATTTTGAAAGTCGCTCCACTCTGGGGAGTGATACTCTGTGGGGGTTTTGATTGTAATATGATTTTGAAATGTGTCTAGCTATTAGTTGTCTTTACTAGGGAAGCCTATGGGACTTCAAGTAGTTGGTTTTTATTGAAAATATGCGAAGGGTTAGTACACATGCTGGTTGTGATGAGGATTGACCTAGCTCGGGATTTTATGAATTTTGAAGATGTATTTTATTACTTGGATTTTGGTTGTCGCAATTAAGACTGAGATTTGTTGGGGATGGTTCATTTGATGCAAGTCCAATTAGTGGTTGTGATTAAGAATCCAACTAGAGATGGTTGATCGATTTTATCCTCTCATAGGGTAATCAAACTGGTTTTTTTTTTTGCTAATATGGTTCGTTGGTTGTGCTTTTGTTATGAATGAAACAAATCTGTCCATGGATGATAGTCGGGATCTCAATTTGTGACCAATCGATTCCTTCGTCGCACAGGTTTGTGGTCAAGATCAATTCATGATTAATTGGATATGTCGTCCCATAGATTTTATGGTTAAGATTTTGATTTATGATCGATCAAATTCGTTGTCCCACTAATTTTTGGTCAAGATTTTGATCTATGATCGATCGGATCCGTCATCCAACTGAATTGTTGTCAAGATTACGATTTATGATCGATCGGATCTGCCGTTCTACTGATTTGTGGTTAATATTCTTATCTATGATCAAACGGATTCGTCATTTCACTGATTTGTAATCAAGATTCCAATCTATGATTGATCGGATCTGTCGTCCCACTGATTTGTGGTTAAGATTCCGATTTATAATCGATTGGATTCATCGTCACATTGATTTGTGGTCAAGATTCTGATTTATGATCGATCAGATCTGTCATACCACTATTTGTGGTCAAGATTCCGAACTATGATCAATCAGATCTATCATCCCACTCTTTTTATAGTCAAGATTCTGATTTATGATCGATCAGATTTGTCATTCCATGAGTTTTGTGATTCTTTGGGGAAATATTTTTGTGTTTTTGAAATATGATTCAGTCTATTGGATCGTGAGTTGACAATTGTATCCAATGCTAATTTTTTTTGGAAGATCTAGTCCATCGAATTGTAAGTTGATGGTCACGATCGATGCTGGTATTTTTGGATTTTGAAAAGGATCAAGTCCATCGGACCGCAATCGATGGTCACAATCGATGGTGGTTTTTATTGGAAGAATCCAATCCATCATATAGCAAGTTGACGATTACGATTGGTGTTGTTATTTTCGGGATTTTTAAAAAAGATCTAGTCCATCGGATCACGAATCGACGGTTAATGCTATTTTTTTGGATTAAAAGGGATCAAGTCCATCGGATCGAGGATCGATGGTCACGATCGATGATGCTATTTTTTAGAATTGACGAACATGATCAATTCTGGTTTTTAATGGGAGAATCCAGTCCATCAGATCACGAGTTGACGGTTGCAATTGGTGCTAGTTTTTATTAGAAGATCCAGTCCACCAGATCGCGAGTTGACGGTCGCAATTGGTGCTAGTATTTTTGAGATTTTAAAAAAGTATCCAGTCATCGGATCGTGATCGATGCTAATTTTTATTAGGATTTTAAAATGAGATCCAATTCATCGGATTGCTATTGACAGTTGCGATCGATGTTAATTTTTTAGATTAAAAGGGATCTAGCCCATCGGATCGTGGATCGACAATCCTGATCGATGCTTGTATTTTTGAGATTTTTGAAAAATATCCAGTCCATCATATTGTGAATTGACGATCATGATCGATGCTAGTTTTTATTGAGATAATCCAGTCCATCAGATCGCGAGTTGACAGTCGCGATTGATATTGGTATTTTGGTTTTTGAAAAAGGATCCAGTCCATCGGATCACAAATCGATGTTGGTTTTTATTGAAAGAATCCATTCCATTGGATCGCGAGTTGACGATTGTGATCGATGTTGGTGTTTTGATTTTTAAGAAAAGGATTTAGCCCATCAGATCATGAATTGAGGGTTGCAATCGATGCTGGTTTTTATTAGAAGAATCCAGTCCATCAAGTTAACGCACGTGATTGATGCTGGTGTTTTGCTATTTAAAAAAAGGATCTAATCTATTGGATCACGAATCGACGGTTGCGACTGATGCTAGTTTTTATTGGAAGAATCCAGTCCAGCAGATTGTGAGTTGATGGTCGTGATTAATGTTGGTATTTATTAGAAATTTTGCTTTTGAAAATGCATGGGACTTTTTCTCTCCTCCACATCATCCTTCCAAATTTTCATGAGTTATTAGATTTTGGGATTAAAATTTGAATTTTTCTCACAATTTTCATCATTTACTCTCTTTTTTCTCTTACATCACCTCATAATGGACAATTTGTGTAAGATTCATTGCAAGAAGGTTTTCTTAAGGTCCATCTCTTCCCAAGGGAGGGGGCTAGGCCAAGTCTCATAAGCAAAATCCTCCCTTTACCCGTTGGTTTCTTCTAGGCTCTGGGTAATGGGGGGGGGGGGGGGGGGGGGGGGGGGGGGGGGGGGGGGGGGGGTGCTCTTCCTCTATATATTTCTAGTTTGAGATCGACCTTCCAGCATGTTAAGTCTTCAAGTTTTCGCTTCTTTCTTTCTTTCCTTTCTCCCTTTCAAGCTTCCTTTCTCTCATTTTTTTTTCTCTCCATCTTTTGGCTTTAAGTTGGGGCTTTATCTGGAGTTTGGACAACAAGGGTGGTGCCCTCTTGGTGTGAGGAGGTAAGGGTAAAGGTATGGTTCATTTATGCTTTTCCTTCCTCACATTCATCCCCTCTCTCTTCATGTGTTCTCATGCCTCCTTTTTTTTTTTTTTTTCTCTTATGGTGCTCTTTTGAAGTTTTAAGTGCAGTGTCAAGTGTTGGACAACAATAGCATTTCCAAGCTCATGTGGTGTATGGAGTTGCACTTTCAAGATTTTCTATTCATCCAATTTTTACTCTCTTTGGCTTCCATCTTCCACTATAAAATGATGTTTTCGTTCATGTACATTATGCTACATGTGAGGAGCAATGTTTTCTTTAGGGGCTTATGTGTTATGTAAATAATGGATCCAAAGCAATTACTTGGACCCCATGTGCATTTGAGTGGGCCCAAACTTCATTTTGTTTCCCCCTTTTCATGCTCTCCTTGCTTCTGCCTCCATGCTTTATCTCTTTTCATTTTCAAAGTGATTGGGCCCATTGAGATGGAATGGCCCACGTCAGATTTTTAGCCTTTAAAATTCTCCACGGTGGCCCAAGTGTCTTTTGGGAAACCTATGGATAAGAGAAAATGACCCGCACTATATTTGCATTTTCAAAAGAGATTGGAATTTCATATTAGGCCCAAGTGAGACAAGTAACCCATCCCTCTTTAGGGCTTCTTGGGTTGGCTTGCTCATTTTGTGTTTATGGGTTTAAGCTCCTTGGGTTAAGATAGCTACATCCTCTTGCATCCTTTGGTGGGCTTTGGACAACTTTTGTGGCCCGCGTCAATGCCAGGCTTAACTTATTAATGCGAGGTCCAAGTGGGCTCACTCTGGGGAGATTGTTTGCTTTGGTGTGAGCCTCTTTCGGGCCTTGACTTAGAAATCCCGATCTCATTTGTACATATAACCATGTGATTTTGCTGCTTATGTCTATAGGTGGGTTATAACCTAATTAAAGGAAGCCATTTATAAGTGTGGGAAATGGGGCATCCTTGATTTGGATTTTCTAGTGCTTGGATGGGCTTGCACTCTTGCTCTTCTCAAGTGTCCCACTAGTAGACCTTTAGTCCTCTTAGAATTATTCGTGTGTGTGTGTGTGTGTGTGTGTGTGTGTGTATTTCTTTTGAAAGGATTGGTCTTACGGTGTGGTACTTGACAAAGTGGTACTTGACAAAGTTCACCCTTTAGGGTGCCTCATTTTCCACCTTAAGATCATTTGTATATTCATATTTGTGGCCTGTATCCTTAATGGGCTTTCCTCTTTCTCAATGGGTGCAATCTTGTCCACATTTACTATCTTGAAGTGGGTCATGGGACAAGCTCGTGTGAAGCATTTTTGGACTTGTTTTGTCTTGTGGAGCCTTTCCCATGTCTCAGTTCAAGTTAGTCATCCAAAGATTAAAAAGAAGATGGGATAAAATACTTACATCGACTTGCTCTTATATAGATATGCTGCGTTGTTCTCGTAATTCAGCTAGCCCTTCGTCATCATCCGATGTCAATCCTTCCCACATCTCTCACGAGAATAACCATCTTTCTTTGAGAGCTCGTCTGGGCATTTCCTTGCCTTCTATTGGAGGACGGGGAGCTCAAGAGAATTGGGGAGGATTGGTTCCCCGACCCTTAACCTTGCCTTAATGCCATCCTGGAGGCCTCCCCATTCACGGGCTTCTTGAGTCTTTGATTCCCCCAAGCAGTAGGATGTTGGTAGTGGTCTTATGTGAGCGTTGGTAGGCCAACACGCACACATTTTAGCTCCCCTTTGGTGAGTGAGGGATTACCCCACCGAACGTTTTTATGCACGTGGACCTTCCAGCCTATGGTGCGTGCGTGCCGAATGTTGAGACTCTACTAGCTGTTACTAATGGCATTTGGATGAATCTTCTTGGCGATATTCCCTCTAGCTTGGAGTTCTATTACAATTAATTGAAACTCCGATGGTTGACGGCCACCTTCACACACATTATCCCGGAGGATGACCAAATGACCATTTTCAAGGCTAGAGTCATAGTGATGTTCCTCTTGGGTTCCCTCATATTTTGCCATCTTAATGAGAGGATGAACCCCGGGTTAATATTTTTGTTGGAAGGCATCTCATTCCCTTACAACTTGTAACGTCTCGAAAAAATCCGTACAAAGACCTGAGTACCACCTCAGGTAGAAATCACTAAGGACCAAATCCTTTATAAATTAGACAAAAATTAATTGAGTACTAAACTGATTTAGTCGGCGAATTAGCTTGAACAACTTTCTATATGAACTGCAAGACCCAAAACCAGTAGAATCGCTGACGCTACATCGCCTAAAAACCTAAGTTCAATCTCAAAACCCAGTTACTCTCGGAAGCACATTGAAACTCCGTATTGGACTTGGACCGCGCGTTGAAAGTTCGATTACCGCGAAACTATACGGTTATGACCGCCTTACTGGGCTTGACAAATATCTCGAAAATCAAGTCCAAATAGTATCCAGAAACACATAACTTGAGTCCGGAGCGAAGTGTGTGAGAAATGCGAATATCTTTAGAAAATGAACTCAGATTTAAGTGATTTGGGTCGTTCGCTTGCAGGCCAAATTTAAGGTTTCAGACTGTTAGATTCTGACCCAACTACACCCTTGGATCAGGAAAAATATCTAACGTATGTCAGTGTACTTGTGACTCTGATCGAGTAATGGTGACCGTTGAACTGAAACTGGTCTTCCGCGGTTGATTCGTAAATCCGATTGGACCAAAAACTTAAATTGACCTAAATCCAATGTCAGAAAACTTTTTTCAGACCATTTGCAGAAAAGGGGCCTCCATATCAGCTCCGTTGGATCGAAACAGTCGCTCCTTGGCTATAATCTAAGTATACCATGGCCTCGGGCTATTTTCATCAGTTCTGGGCCAATATAAGGGCCTAAACCCACCCCTCTCTCATTCCATACGAATTTCTAAACCCTAAGAGAAAGAAGAGAGAAAAAGAGAAGGAAAGAATGAGGAGAAGAGAGTCAAAGTGGGAGATAGTTCCTGGGATTCAATCCTGCCACTCTACTTGCTGAATCGCCACTTCTGTGTCGCTATACTAGCAATTTCCAACTCCGTTATTGGGTAATAAATCCTAACCCTAATTTATTTTAAGGATCCAAATAGAGAAAGTGATGAAATAACTAACCTATTTCATGATTATAGGTTGCCGTTGTGCCATAGACAAAGACGTAGTGTTCGAACTGTGTTCGATACGAGTCTACCGGCGAAAGGTGCGGACTATAAATGTTTAGGTTATAGTTTTCAAGGCTTTCAATGTCAGTAATGATTTATGACTGACTTGATTGCTGTCATATATGCTTAGATACTATGTTTTTCATATATTACATATATATATACAAACTATGTTGAATATAATGCATTCTATGTGTTTGTTGAAATATCTGAATGACTATGGAATTATGATTTGTGCTTGCCATGCTTGTTACTTGAGAATACACGACCGCTGTGTGTGTGACAACTCCTTTGTAAAAGGGACTCGCCATAATATATGTTATAACTAACATATTACATGTGTGTTGAAATGTGTAGCCTAAGTGTTTGGTAAAATGTCTGAATGGGTAAGTGTTTGATAAATTATACTTTATGAAGGCGTCGAGATAAGATTCTCAACTACCTTAACTACATGTATAAATTCTTTTATGTATCTTAAATCCAACTATGTGATTTATGTATGAAATGCAAGTGTAAGATGTCATGTTTACTATGTGTCTTGTAGATTGCTCAAATGAATTGTTTGCTCAATGCTATTATATCTACCATATGTGAATACTACTGCATTGAAGTGTGATTGGGACTACGACATAGTCCAGGAAATCAGTAACAGGTTCTGACCGAGTGGCTGACTTAGCTTCGCCACATGGACACGTCTGATTAATTTGAGTCGTACGATGACTATCGATAGTGGTTAGGCCACACGGAGTGCGTATGCACTCCATGTCAATAAGATTAGCATGCGCTCATACTAATCGAGCTTGTCAAGTAACCTGATTGACCTAAATATGTGTTTACCATGTATGGACGTAACTGCTTGAACCTAAGGTACCACTTACCAATGAAAACCTGCTTAACCTCGGTACCGCAATCCGCTAAGACTCATGAGTTGGGTATGGTGGTATGGGACACCGTGGTCGAGCTGTCGGCCTACGCTGGGGTGATGAGCCTCCCCGTAATGACCAGTGAGCAATCCAGACTCGTGAGCCGAATATGGTGGTATGGGATACTGTATTTGTGTTGTCGGCCTACGATTAGGTGACGAGCCTCTCGTAGTGACCTCGAGTATATCCTAGGCCTGCGCTGAGTTGACAAGCATTTTCGTAGTAAACTAAAGTATAAATTAGGCCTACACTGAGGTGACGAGCCTCTTTGTGGTGCCCTGAAACTGACTATCGTATGAGACTAACTAGGATTGAAGACCCTAGATGGATCATTGTTTGGGTAAGTGATATAAAGGGAGGTACCTTAGCTTTCCGAATATGCTGTTTGAATAAACCTAATTAAGAATTGGGCTAACATGATCATACATGCATTGCATGTGCTTTGGTGAGGAAGAACACGTGTCCGGAGTGGTGCATGCCGCGATCATGAGATGATGTCACTGAGGGAGTGTAGGTGAGGGCATACATCATTATCACATATCATTCTTGCATTAACAAGAGTACTTATAATATGATTGTTGTACTGCTTTATCATTATTTCTTGATCGAATTGATAACATGTTAACCTTTGCCTTATAGCCCCACTGAGTTGATCACTCACTCCCACTCTGGGACAGTGTTTTAAAACACCAACCAGACCCTGTTGTAGTTGCAGATGATGACGAGGCTTACATGATGGAACCTGACTTCTATGATGACGAGGAGGAGTTTTCCTATATGTAGCTATCAGGCGGGTCTATGTAGACCATGTTCTGATCGACGGGGTTATAGGGATGCTAACTAGATGCTATTACACTTGTCATTCTGTATTTGGGACACACATGTATATTCGTTTTGTCCATTTTGGGGGTATACATGTATATATTTAACCTGGCAACATGTTCACACTCTGGAGACCTACAACAGTTTATATGTTTTATATATCTATCACAGTCTTCCGCTTGCTTAAATTTAATCATCTCTAGAGTATGATTTGCTGATTTGGCATAATCTCATTCATGTTTAATGCACTAATACAGACAACATTTAATCATCATTATCTATGTTGCATAAGTGATGTGTCGGAACTCGGGAGTTGAGCTTTACTCGACCCCTGATTTTCAAGTCGTTACACGATTAAAACACAGTTCTTCTGGCTCGATTGTACCATGGCCTGGATAAAGTTAGTCGTGATAGCCTCTCTCTGACCAGGTTTTGATCCATTATCGAGGTGACTACCACTTCCTTAGCACTGATTTCTTGATCCTTTGAATGATCACCATGCTCATTTATCTTTTCGTTTGATCATCAGATATGTTTTTATGACCATTTTCCCCATCTTGCCCCACCCTTGAATGATTAGGGCCCTCCTCTTTGCTGCTTTATGTTGTGGCGGCTGGAGAATCGCTAACCTGTTCCACATATATCAGAAGATAATTAGAGGGTCAATCTTGATGGCCTCACCTAGAATGATGTAAGCATTGATCTTTGATCTCTGACTGTTGTCTTATGTTTGCTCTTTGATCGACTAATGACTTCCCTTGCGCAGTTTCGAATGACGCCATACGCTCGCCTTTGTATGTTCTTAACCTTGTCGACTGGGATGGTGTTTAAGGCATCTCATCTACGCCGCTTGCTCTCTAACCTTGATACCTACATATCGTATCTAGGTGAGGGACTATTTGGTCAACTTACTAGGGTTTCGCATGTGCTTTTGTCACCACCCCCGGAGCCGATCAGTTCTAGTCTCGTCATTGCAGGTAGCTTCATTGGGATGTTGGCATGAAACTTCATTATTCCTGACAGAGATTACGTTTCGTGGAATTGTCAGTTTGGTATGGGGTTGATCTTCCCTTCTCTCTTTGCTCCCTAACGGGCTCACCAATATGTTGGTGGTTCGGTGATAGCGCCTTTAGCAGATGAGTTTTATGCAGAGGGAAGAAGAGAGCTAATGATGATGATTACATGGGTCATTTGTAGGGGCTTCAATGGGCATTCGATCCTTCTTTTAGCAGCTTTTGTATATAATTTTTCTTGTATTCCACTTTGAAGGATCACATACTTGTACTTGTACGGCCTAGATGGTCTTGATAAATGAAATGTACCATACTGTTTTAGATGTTGGTCACTTGATGCATGTTCTCGATATCTTTGGTCTTGAGGAAGTTGATTGATGGCATGAATCGTGTCTTGGTGATGCTTTGATGGTCTGGATCATCCGGGTCCACCTTGATAATCATTTGAGCACTTTTAGGGTCTGACTAGCCTGTTTTGGGTCCACATCTTTATGATTGGTCACATAAGGAAGGTTTTGGACATTGCTGATCACATTTCGGCAAAAGTAGAGGTCCATTTGAAGTATAGGCGGCAATCAGGGTGCCTTCGGGTGACGTCACCTGTCATTTTCACTTAATGCGGACCTCAGAGCCAATCCTGCAGAAGTGAGGTTAGAATGTACAAGCCGATCACAACCTGGTTGCCGCTAGCCTGCCCTCTATTGAGATTTGTTGGCCCGTTCTGCTTCAGACAATGCAGACATTCTCCTGCTTTCTATCTACATCATCTCATGCGCTCCAAACGTTCGATTCCACCGTGAATCTCTCCCTTGTCTTCTGCTTCAAATTTGTCTCTTCCTCATCTTAGCCATTTCTTTCATGGGACACCTAAAGATGGGTTGGTGTATGATGTTATTGTTAGAGTTAGTGGGTCCTCATCATTGGATGAGTTAATGGCCTTAGATGATGGAGATGCTTTTCTCATTGATGACTTAGATGATGCATTGGTGGAAAATATTAATGGTTGGGCTAATGAAGGATTGGAGATGGTGGTTGGGGCCGAATTAAGTACCTTAATTAATAGAAGATTTGTTAAAATTTCCACCATTATTGAGGAGGTCCTTGATGAAGGCTTTGATGATGGAGATAGGCTTGAGAGAGAGGTTATGGGTCCCATTGAAGTAGGCCATGTAAATGGCATAATTGATGTAAAGGGGCTAATATACCATTTGGATAGTTTAGATAGCATGGGGACCACTTTGGACGGCTTGGATCGTGGTATGGATGGATGTGTGATATTTTTGCTTGAGTGGCCTTGATGCGATCCTAACCATGGTAGATGGAGATGTAGCTCTTCTTAAGACATCGGACGGTGTGGATGACTTGATACCTCTTTTAATGGGTCAGGATGATAGTTGGATGCTACCTTTTTCTAGGATGGGCCGATCGGTGGAGGTTTTGGCATTAATGCTTCGACAGTCCAGATGGTCAGTTTTGACGGTGGTGATCGCCCATTGTTTCTGGCTCCTCTTTTATTTATTTATTTATTTTATCGTTTGCAGTAGCTGATGCATTTGTGCGGACCACCCATGAGATAAGAGAATCTTCCCGGGTTTCTGAGGATACGGCGGCTGGGTAGGGCGCTGAGATGTCAGTTGATACTAAGATTCGCCCTGGACAAGTCCAGCTTTGGAGACCGCATTAGCCTACTCCCTTTGGTTTGATGTCGTCGTTGATCTTCAAGATGAGGGGATGCCGCACTTTGATGAGCTATCATTTCCTTCCGAGATGATGGTCATTAAGGGTGTTCCCATGCACACTTGCTGACTTCATCGGCGTTCAGTCTGCCCTGATCAACTATGATCTTGAGTTAGAAGCTTGTTAGACTTCAAGGTCCAGGAGATGGAGTATTATAGTTTCAACAGTCCTTCAGTAGCTGATTCAAATAGATGTTGACTGGAGGATGCTCAGGGCAACTTTGGACGATTGGGTAGACAATGATTAATCCTTACTAGTATTATATCTATTTATTAGCCCTTTGTGATGCTTTTTAGGATAATCTTGATTTTTGGAAGGGATCAAAATGAAAAGTCAGGACTATTTTATCAAAGATGATTTTTCAGTGGGATGGGAATTAATGACCCATATAATAGATAGTCCAAATCAACAGCTGAACCTCTGTTATAATCAATATGGACTGTCCATCTTCCCAACCATTGGTCTGTTGGTTATGAAAGATAGAAATTAATGATCAGAAGTTTTTTAAAATTATATAATTGATATGGATTGTCCATTTCCTTAGTCATCAATAAATGGTAATAATTATCCAATCAAAGTGGCTTTTAAGAGGGATGAGCAATAGATGGTGGGTTTCCATTTGGAGGATCTTAATCATGTGGGCCCGGCCATTGTTAATCATAACCACCAGTACTATACATATAGCTCACCATGATAAGATCTTACCCGGTGGTGCCCACAATGAATCATAAACATTTGTACTGCCACATCCAGCCATAGTTGGTGATCTTAACAATATGGGCCATGTTAAGTCTTAACCATGTGTAAACCATTGCAAATCGATCCCACTCATATGTATTTCCACGTTGAGACCATCCTGAGATGATCTTAAACATGTGGAAACCCATTCTTACTTGATTTTGTCCGTGTGTATTTTCATGTGAGGCCCATTGTTAGTAGATTCTAAGCATGTGGAGTCATCACTAGTCAATCACAACCATGTGTAGTGCATGTCCAAGCGGACCTAATGTAAGATAATATTAATTATGTGGGACCATTGGTGGTTGATCCTTTCCAAATTTACACACGTGATGGTGAGAGATGGGCCATTGATCATAGATTTTTATTGTCATGTATGCCCAAAGTCCAAAAAATTGCTTGGGAATGAAGTGGGCTGCAGAACAACAAAAATGAAAAGTCATACCAATTTTCTTGGAAAATTTAGTGAGACAACAAACACTGAAAATAGTGTCTCATTTCCACCAATTTTTCTAGAAACGCTATTTCCAAGGAAATCATTTTTTCTCTTAAAATTGGCAATACTTATTTTTACCTTTTCATAAGTTGGTAGACATTTCAATACTGAGATCTCAGCTTTAAGCCCTGTAGCTTATGTGACAAAAATAAAAAATAAAAAAATCAAAAATCAAACTTTAAAATTCTTGAATTGACTAATTTCATGCACCAAATAGGCCTTTGACAAAATACAACAATTGATTAACACAAATGGAAGTTAGCCAGCTGCAAATACACCCGCTCCAGATGCACCATTACTCTTGCCAACCTGCCATGTTTGACAGACATCTAATCCGTGGATAGGGTAGGTCCCAGCACAGAAATGACCATGCACAAAAGTAGGCTATTCCCTAATTAGGTGCACCACACCTTCTTCAAAAACAATGGATGGTCTTCAAAAATGGTGACGGTCAGATTCAACATGCATATGTGGCCTGTGAAGCTCTGCCTGATCTTTTGATCAGGTCATCTGCAGGGCAGGGCCCACCTTATGCAGGGCAAAGTTGTTCCATACATACTAAGTAGGCATGTGTGCTGGGTGTACACAAGGCTGGATGACATGAAAACAGTATGATGTCGATTCATATGGTGGTCATTGAAGACCATAAAAGCTGCAATTAATTTCTGCGGCTCAAACTCTGGAGGTGTCTATTTTGCTTTATAGAATATCTGCTCCTAATTAGGGATTTTAAATCCCAAATCCATTCACTGGGTATGTAAATGTTAATCTGATTAAGAAAATGGGAAAAAGAAAAAGGCAAAAAAAAGAAAGAATTACATGCTTCCGTTTGATGCATCCCAAGACAAGCATATCCTCTGTCCAGCCCTTCTCCAATATAAACTATAAACCAATATAAGAAGAAAACATGGATCACATCCATCAAAAGTATTATTTCCCTATCGAAGGGATGATAATGCCGCACGTAAGAGAAACAAGAAAAACTCTTGAAATCAGAACCTTCTTTGGCCCGGATGGTCACCTGGTTTGCAGTTAGTCAGTCGACATCTTTAACCACATTCTTCATTCTCTTTCTGGGCAAGAGGGACATTGTGGATAATTTAGTTAGGTCAAAAATCAAATCCAAATCCACCACCAGGGAATCCTCCACCGCCACCTTGAAAATGGAATGTGAATTGCTGCCCTCCTCCAAAAGGGTTGAAACCGCCACTGCCCGTTCCCATGCCCATGTCTTCAATATCTTCTCCTCTGTCATATCTAACACGTTTGTCTTCGTCCCCTAGTACCTGAAATGTGAGACTGCAAGAGTCAGCAAAACTGTATCTTATATAAGAAAAAGTCGTACAGAAAAAAAGGAGAGTGAAAGATCGGTTGTGAAAGAGTGAGCAAAGATCACGGGTGTGAAATGCATCTGCTTTCTTCTAGTCAACAGTGAGAAGTTTCTTTTGAAATATGGATTTTTAATGGTAGGATTTGGCACCTCAAAATATTATTCATTTCAGATTTTAGATACTTTTACAGATGTTTGATAATCTCATGCGTGTGTACAGCTCAGACATCCATAAGCTGGTACACATGCCAGTTTTTGCAGGTCTTGGAGATCCAAGCTGTCTATCAAGTGTGCACCACCATGTCGGTTCCATGGCCCAGGCTACACTGAACAAAACAAATTGACGGCTAAAACAAGCCCTTCTTTTGTACATTTATTCATACATTGTGGGCCCCACCTAATGAGTGGACTGGTCTATTGTTTGGGCTAGAGCCTCTACAAAGTTGGGCCACATGAAGACACATTAGATGTTTGCCAAAACAGTCGTATCAGCACACGGTGCTGGTGTGTCAATCAACTAGGCCGCACATGCTACTGGGAATAGTAAACCTTGATTTTAATGAAATGGGGTGAACATGTTAGAGACTCCAATGTGTGGAACAGTATTCTATTTTGTTTGACACAAGCTTGCAATTGGTAAACAAAATAAGGAAAAAAAAAAAAAAAAAAAAACAACAAACATAGAAAAAAGGCAAAGGATGCAGCACATAACAATAATAATAATAAAAAAGATCCTAGCAACTCACCCAACTGATAAGAATAATAGGGGCTTGAGGAGCCTCTCATGGTGCACAGATATAAATTGCAACAAATGAAATCATCACATTGCTAGTATGAAATAGTTAAAACGTAAACATAGTAAGTCCAAAATACGTCACAAACCCCGAAGTTCAATTAAAAAAGAAGTGCGAACCATTTTATCTATGCAACTGACAAATTTCTTACGAGAGTAAAGACTAATTAAACTAAGTACCAACTTATCAAGCTATATGCAGAATCCTCAAGAAAAAGAATTAACATCAATTTAATCAGAGGAAAACAAAAATCCAACACAAATACTCCCAAACGCTATGTACAAAATCAGGAGGGAAAAAAAAAAATCCAATAAAAATACTCTCAAGCACAATGTACAAATTACCTACAAAATACAAAGCTAATAAAGAAAAGGCAATGTAAACAGTACATAGGTAGTGTAACCAACTAAACTAAGCTACTCATTCCCTACAAGCAAAATTCTCAGGGCTGTGTAAGAAACAATAAATACCACATTTTTCACATACAGGAGATGTGAACTGGATAATGCACATTACAGATGAAGATTCACAAGCCATGCTTTGGGCAAAGTAGAAGGCATCATTTCTATAGAATATGACTGAGCTACAGTACAAAAGCAAGTTCCCCATAGCATAAACTCAACACCGAGTAACTCATATCTTCCATAAATTCAACAACAAAATCATTCCACTTACAATTGGCAAGCAAGTTGGATTACAATAAGCATCATCTCATAGACAATAATGGCAATGAACATGTTTAAAGGACTACCTTGAAAGGTGATACCAAAGGGGGGGAAAAAAATCTAACTGTTTACTGTCATTCAATCACCTCATATGCAGCAGCTATTTCTTGAAATTTGGCTTCTGCTTCCTCTCTGTTATCAACATTCTTATCAGGGTGCCATTGTAAAGCAAGTTTCTTGTAAGCGCGTTTGATCTCTGCAATGGATGAAGTTCTTGAGATCCCCAGAATTTTGTACCAGTCCTTGCGCTTGCTCAATTTCAATGATTTCTCAGCCCTCATTAGTGCTTCTCGAATATTCATATCCTGCAATTTTGTAAATATCATGACCTTGCAACGAACCTCCAGATAGTTTGGAAGCTTTGAAATGAACAGAAAAGAACAGAAGAAGCATGCTGGAACATTATGATATAAGCTCCAAGAAAATACACCTAACTAGAAAGAAGAACATTTACAGAATTACAGTTATGGCCTGTTTGGATTGGAGAAATCCAAAAAATAGGTCTGGAAAGGAAAACACAACATCTGAGGAAAACCGTGGAAAAGAATCCTAAAAGAGGTTGTTTCTTTTTGCTTAGATGATTTCCAGGGCAAAGTACAATGGTCAATGGTCAAAAAGTGAAATCTGTTTCTAAAAAAAGTGTGGCAATGAGGATAAACCAGTAAATAAACCAATCCAAACAGGCCCTTAGGATCATTCTTTAATTGAAAAGGTAAAGTATTACTGAAGATGGCAAAGCACTGGGATTCAATCTAGCAAATAAACTAATCCTATAATTTTGTTGCATCAAAAACACCAAACAAACAATGAAATTTTCAACCAAGAAAAAATATTTTGCACATTCTTTTGACAGTAACTAACATTACATATTTAAGATACCCAAGTAAATAACAGAACTCCCCTTCCTACCCGATGACTTCATAATTGATAATGCAAAACCGAGAAAATCATAAATCACAAATTACCATATTATCTCCAAACAGAACTCCTGAATGTAACACCAACAAAATCAACATTTGCACTCAAGCTCGCATGTTCCAATTGAGCAATCCCAGCCACCAATAGGAAGCTAAACTGTTTTCTCTTTTCTGTATTGATTTGGCCAAGATACCAACAGCTTGGTCTTCATTGTGATGGATGGGACTGTATAAACTGGTTACTGAAGGAAGTGCATGTATTAGAGATCTAAAATAATTGAATTTTTCTCCAATAGGTAAATGGTTTTTTGAGGTAGAAGAAAGTGGTTAATGGAAAGAGGTCATTGCCTGCAAATATGGAGTTAGGGAGAAAGGTTGGTTTACAAAGGAAGTCTTCATTGTACAAAGCTTCAGCTATTTGGAAAGCGATTCTGAGGGTGGCCACTAACCTCAAGAAATTAGTTTCCATAGGGAGATAGCATGCAGATTTATTTTGGGAGGATGCTTGGTATGGTGATAGCTCTTGGCTAGGTTGGAACTGGAGCCGGAAGTTCCTGTTTTCTATTGTTTTGGCACAGTTCAGAATCCATGTAGGAATTTAACGGATGGGGAATTGGAAGATATGTGCTTGCCATCTCTTCTTCAGAGCCACCATCCTCCCAACTCTGAGAGGGATTCTTGGCTATGGAAATGAGAATGGTCAGGAAGGCTTTCGATCAGCTCTTCTGGGGTGATACTGCATTCTTGGGCCAAGGATGCTGAAAACCAAGGTTCATTTGTCATATGTGAGGCTTCCCAAGGTTGTTGTGTTTGCCTGGCTGGCATGGAGTGTCGTTCTCACAATGGACAAGTGCAGAAAAGACGTGATTAACCACAATGTCTGAAGATATCATGCGCAAGCAGGATGGAGAGTCCGTTGATCACTTGATGATGATTTTGGGAATGCTTCTTTGGTCGCTTTCAATGTTCTTGGATGATGCCTGATTCAATTGTTGAAAGGTAAAATCAATGATTGGAAAAAAGAGGCTTTAAAGGGTCGAGAAGAGGAAACGGAGGAAATCTTGAGGGAAATCCAAGATCTTGATTTTAAAGAAGATATTGAAGATCTTTCCGAAGAGAAGATAGTGAGGCAGGAACTTTTGCGAGCCAACTATGAAGCTAGAAAGGGAGGAGGAAATTAAATGGAGACAACGATCAAGGGCACTATGGTTGAAAGAAGGGGATAAAAATACTCAGTATTTCCATGCTATGGCTAGTGCAAGGGTAAGAACTAATAGGATTAAGACAATGGTTGTTGATGGGAATAGTTTTGAAGGCAAACTAAGGTTTGCGAAGCAATTGTGAAGTTCTATAAGACTCTTCTTTCAAGCGATGGTTGGAAGCGACCTCTGCTAGACAATCTCGATTTTCTTTCCATTTCTTCAGAAGCAGCAGAGTCGTTGGAATGTCCTTTTGCAGAGTCTGAGATGGTGTCAACAATTCAAGAGTTGGGTAGTGAGAAAGCACTTGGTCCGGATGGCTTCCCTATAGCATTCTTTCAGAGAATTTGGGAGTTGGTGAAGACAGATGTAATTGGTTTTGTTATTGAATTTTTTTGCAATGGTAAGATTGTGCCAGAGCTTGGAGCTACTTTCATTTCCTTTATTCCTAAAATAGAAGGAGCAGAATCGCTTCGGGATTTTAGGCCAATTAGTCTCTTGGGAGGTCCTTATAAATTATTGGCTAAGATCTTGGTTACTGGATTTAGGGGGGTGATTGGGGATGTTATATCTTTAGCACAAGTTGCATTTGTGGAAGTAAGACAAATAGTGGACTTGGCTTTGGTGGCGAATGAATGCATTAATTCTTATAGTAAACGAGGGTTGAGTGGGGTGGTTTGCAAATTAGACATTGAAAAAGCTTATGATCATGTCAATTGGGATTTTTTGGATTATGTGCTGGTTGCAGGCAGAAATGGAGGTTGTGGATCAAGGAATGTGTATCTTTCGCCAAATTTTCAGTTTTGGTCAATGGATCAGCGAATGGTTTCTTCTCAACATCTAGAGGTTTAAGGCAAGGGGACGCTATTTCTCCCCACCTGTTTGTAATGGTCATGGAGGCTCTTAGTCGAATGATTAAAAAAGGAGTAGATGCAAGGTTGATTAAGGGAATTGGGGTGGACAACTCCGATTTTCAGGTGACGCACCTTCAGTTTGCTGATGATACATTATTATTTTATGAAGCCGATTCTTATAAAGTAACCATTCTCTGCGCTGTCATTATTAGCTTTGAAGCGGTCTCAAGCTTGAAGGTGAATATTAGTAAAAGTGAATTACTGGGGGTGGGGATTTCAAAAGAAGAAGTCAAACTTCTTACCGGTTGGTTTGTTTGGGTGTAGGGAAGGATCGTTCCCACAACATACCTTAATCTTCCTGTTTATGACTGATATTTGATATATCTTTACTGATATTCATGGGGCAATTCATGTACCCATACTTGCTTCGGCACAAACCTATCAAGACTCATTGATATGATCATCAATCTACCTATCAACCCTTTTTTTGTCAATCTAGTCGTCAATATCTCTGTCAATTTGTCTTCTTTGTCATTGTGAACTTTCCTACCCTTCAAGAATATGTATTCTTCTTTGCATCATGGACTGCACTTGTTCTTGTATCCATGGTCTTCTTGGAAGAATATGGCAAGGGTCTATGGGATTGACCATGCACCACCTATCTTCTGAGCAGTATTCTCAGAGGAATACGTCAAAAAGTAATAGCAGGTTGGATGTTATTCAAACTACAGAAGACCAAATTTTAATAATCTTATCATCGCCTCCTCGGAGGTGATTTTAAGCATCCTTCGATGTACCTCATACATGTTCTAAATAAGTCATCTTGTAAATCCACTATGTTAGCAGAAATCAAATCTATCCAAGGAATTGAACTTGCTCATGATGTCAAAATTGCCCTACTTGGTGACCACTGGATGGACATGATCATCCCACAATCTCAAGCTCAATCGCCATTTGTCTAATGTATCACAAACAATGCCTTCTAATGGGTTTTGTCAGATGTCTATGGGCTGAACTAGTAGCATAGAAGATATCTTTTGTCAAATTAAATACAGTTCCATCTAATTGGACTCTTCCATTGATCCTTTACACTCTGTTTGGCACCTTGGATTTGGTGGTAAATGGGTGTATTTCAAATCCGAATAGCTGCTTTTTGCATTTGGTAGCCTTGGATTTGAAGGTAAATGGAAACGGAGGTATTTCAAATATACCTTTTTGGTGTGTTTTGAAATCTCAGCAAAAGTGTAATCCAAAGGAAATACCTTTTTGCCTCCTCTTTAAGGGTAGGAGAGTCGCACATGTAACAAAGGTGTCTCTAGGCTACTAATCCACTGGACACATGGCATGCTAATAACAGCCCGACACAATCCAATTATCAGCTGCAATACTAAAATCACATCAATAAAATGATCTGAATCATCCATACATTGGACATCTAAATGGACAATTAAAAAATGCTGGCGAGTCGCTTGTTTGTGATCCTTGCATTTGTGGCCCACCCAAGGCTCAAAATTTCCTCTTTTTGGCAAAAGTATATGTTTTAATGGGTTTCTTACATTTTATCAAATATCACATATATATACTAATTTGGGATATGAAAGTTGATTTAGTTAATCAAATCTAAGTCCTTTGAAGAATTCAAATGCCCTTCAAATACAAACTCCAAATTGAAGATTTGGATTCCAGTGCATTTCAACCAAACACAAATCAGAATTCGGAATCACTTTGATTCCAATGTAATTGTGATTTGGATTCCAATGAATTCGAAATCCAAGCTCCCAAACAGACAATTAGGGAGGTTTCAACAAAATCAAATTCTCCTACATGTGTGTGCGCGCACACATGAATTGTGGAGGATTTATACGAGCATGATAAGATTCTCAGATTTTATTGACCATATGAACTAATTGATTTTCCGTCTCGGAGTGATTCATTAACTTGGCCTGACGAGAAAGGCTGGTTAAATTGTAGATTGGACCATTTTTAGTTGTCAGGATCAAGGGAAGACCAGTTTCAGTCCACTATAAAGACCAATTTCTTATCACCATTCTGTTGGTATCATCCCCGCTGTTGTCGGGGTCATTGCCAATTTCAAACTGTGGCCCAAGAAGAGAGAGCAACATCTAGGTAGAAGCTCCTGCAAGCACGGAAAACAACGTAATGTACTTGGTTGGGTTGGTTTCAAATTGACGATGGAATTGCGAACACAGGATACAGGAATGAGTTCAAGATGTTTTTAGCAATTTAAAAGATTGGAAGGGTGTTTGTTATTGGATATTCATGGCATCTAATCTAAGTCAAGAAGGCAGAACTCAAGAATGAATACTTTAACAAACTAGAGATAAAAATCAAGGGACAAATGGTTCAAGGAGATCAGAATTCCTCGTTCTTTCATAAATGGCTAATGCAAGAAGGAAAAATTGGCTGGCCCCCTTCTAACAAAGGGGTTTGGGGGTCCAGAAAACAACAAACCTAAACAACCTCTTTCTACAGCTGAAAATGTCTTGGATTTGGGTTTCATCAGGGTAGACATGGATCCCACCTGATTATTAATTGAATACCAAGACCCAACCTACATCTGACCTGACAGACCCCAAATGTCAATCCAAACCTGACAATGAGTTGGACCAGATCACTGGTTTATCGAAGCTACCTGAATACTAACAGCCATCCTCTTTCTAGGGCTGTGGACAGAGTTGGAACTTGGCCGAATCAGGGTGGACTTCATCAATGATCTGACCCGACAGATTCCACATGTGGCCCAAAGTCCGACTCAGAGTCAGACTAAGTCCACCAGGTCATCGGGTTAATCGACCCAATGACAGCCCTAGTCTTTATAAATTATTTTACCAAATTTAAGCAAGAACATGGAAAAGTACATACAGTCCAGATGTGACATAGGTTCAAGACTAAGTAGAGCTTCATCCTCTATCAAGTGTTCCATACCTCCTGTTACTCTACAAATCCTATCCATTCAAGTGATTGAAAAGATGCAAAAACCCAACTATAGGGATATCAACTACCAGAAACAGTATCATAGATAAAGTGACAAGAAATGCGAAGAATAACACCTAAGGTATATTTTCCGGTCAAAATGACTTCCCTCGATTACCTCACTAGTTGAGGTTAACACTAATTCATTCACCAAGTAAAGTTCTTCCAAAGAGAAAATCATGCCTTCCTCCAAATCTTGCATTTCTGCTCCAATTTGCAGGAAAATGGTTATGAATTATCATGAAACTGGAAACCAGAATGTTTTTTTTTTTTTTTTAAATTTTTTTATTCTGAATTTGAAAATTTTTAATGCAGCAAGTACCAATTAGTCAACTAATGGAAAGTGAAAAATACAAGCAACAGAAGACATTAATGTGACTGGTAATTATAAAATCTGGACAACAGTAAGAAAAAATTTCAAATTATATGACAAACCTGTGGAGACATTTGAGCTGCTGTTTTAAGATCATCCACAGCTCCCTCCCAATCTTCTATCAAAAGTTTGGCTTCACCTCTCTGTAAATAAATAATAGATAATTTCAGTTCCACAATATTCATCTCATCAAACAGTATAGAAGAGCTAAGCTGTCCATATTACAGTATGAAGAGTTAACTTCATGTATTTAGGTTCTTATTTGCTCCATAGTATTCTCTAAATGTAAAGCATTTGTGACATGGAGAATTTTCAATCCATTTGAGGATAGAGAACTAGCTAAAGTCTAACGTCTATTGAGTTTGATAGTAACCAAAGGAAAAACTGCAACCCTTGCCCATTTTATTATCGATGTTTAGTTCCGTGAAAGCGCAAAATGCCTTCCACAACCCAAAAAAGAAAACAAACATTAATGTATTGAAATTCCATGGAAAAGTAAGATCTAAAATTTGTAATCACTAGAAACCTATTCAGAAGTCTGTTACTTTCCAAGCAATAGTGAAATTGTGACAATGCAGTGTACATCTGAAAATAAGAAGTGGTTTCTCTGCCAAAAAATTCAGCAAATGAATAGATTACATGTTATGGACTGAAACTCTGGATAAGTACAAAACCGTTCAATGTCTTCCTTGAAATTAAAATAAATAACAAAGAACTAGAAGAAATAAGATTATAAAAAGGTTAGCAGGACAAATAGTGAGGTTTGTATTCTGTTCTTCTTATAGTAAGAGTAATCTTGTCATTTTCATATTCTTTATTGAGATAGTTTTGTCCTTTTGTAGCCTAGAAACTTAAGTTCACTGACCTTTGTCATCTGAGATGTTATTGTACAACCAATGCAAATGTGTGTGTGACTTGAGTTCACTGACCTTTGTCATCTGAGATGTTATTGTATAACCAATGCAAATGTGTGTGTGAATTTCTCTTCTCCAGTTTTCTCCGATTGTGACATATGGTACCAAAGCCACGATATGATCATCAATGATATTTTCTCCATCAGAAATATCGATAAAGCTAATCACCTCCTTCTGGACTGGATCTCCAGATTCATCTACATTGTATTTTGGAGAGCTGCTATTTTCAGCACGAGTTCATGATCTTGTGTGGGTTAAAAGCTTGATCAGCACAGGAAAGAAATAGCATTCCATCTTGTGAAAATTCTGAAGGTGATCTCAGTCCACCATTCCTAATCGACCACCGTCTCGTGATTTTTGGTCGAATATGTTAGTTTCTTCAAAGCCTTTTTATTGGAATCAAATGAGTGTGGTTATTCATTGAATAGATATCATTTGATCTTTGTCATTTTTATTTTCATATGTAACAAATAATTATTCAAGAGCAAATTAAAATAATCCATCAAGATAATAGGTTCTTAAGGGTGAAAATGGGCTGGGTCTAGGCTCTTGGGTTCAGCCTGAGCCTAACGCATTTACTAAATGGGCCCAAAATCCAGACCCAAGCCTGAACCTTGACTGGAAATGTGATGACGAGGCATGACCCATCACCAGACTCTTAAGCCCATGCCTGGCTCAAGTCATGGACCATAGAAATGGTTCCAATACAACTGCAGCAGCTGATAAGGAACTGTATATCAGCCCATACGGGCATGCCATACAGGACCTTGTGTCGGAGTTGGGGTGAGTAAGCACCTGTATCCGCTGATGTGAGCCGTATTGACACCAATAAGCCTTAGTGACATGGTCAAGATGCCAATAAGAGCCCATTTGATCTTTTTTCACTATTTCTCATACTTCGGCCTCTTTCTTTCATTCTAAGCATAGAGGAAGGGTTTTTTTTTTTTTAAATTTTATTTTTTATTTTAATTTTTATACCAGAGCTAGGCCTACGTTGAACATCAAGGCCTGAGCATGATTCAATCAAAGTGGAATGGACCATTTTCTAGAAATTAGGAAATAAGTACAAACCATTACTTGTTTCTTTTTTCTTCTTTTTTCATTTTTCAACGTCATGTGCCCTAAATCATTCTTGGCTTGTGTTCGACTAGGGTCTATTTGGTTTATTTTCCCAACACATTTTAAACCATTTTTGCCAATTTTTGACCGATTTCTTCTTTCTTTTTGCTCTTTTCTTTTCTCTTTTTCTTTTTGCAAATGATGCATGAATTAGTTGTTTGTACAATGGATCATACATTAAACCAAAAAAAGTTGCTTTGGGCAATTTTTAGCATTTGGGCCACTTATGTTTTGTATTTTCTTAAAACTTCTTTGGGTGACTGTTTATCTCTTTATGTGTGCGCACACACTTGCATGTTATTTCATGGAGATTGGAGAAAGGGATTTTTTAACCATTTTCGACCAAGATCTATGCATGTGTTGGAGTCTTGAGTGCATTAACATGTGTTGGCCAATGCGGACTGCATCAATCGACACCAATACACTTTCTGTGACACGACCAAGATGCCTATGAGAGACTATTCTGATTTTTTTTCCACCTTTTCTCATATTTTTGCCTATTTTCTCCATATTAAGTAGAGGAAGACTAGAATGAAGTTTTTGACCAGATAGACCTATTTTGAAAAGAGCATGATTCGGTAAATCAAACTGGTGCGGACCATTATTGGAAAGATAAAAAATGGGCAGGATAACCATTACTTTTTTCTTTTATTTTTATTTTTAACATCATGTACCCTAAATCATGCTTGATTTATGTTCAACTAGGGCCTACTTGGTTGATTTTCCTACCATGTTTTAACCAGTTTTATTTACTATTATTTGCTTTTTTCTTTCATTCTTTATTCTTTTCTTTTTCTCTGCCTACCACCCCCCCCCCCCCCCCCCCCCAAAACAAAAAAAAAAAAGTGCATGAATTAGTTCTGTACTCCAGATTTATAGGTTGTACCAAAACAATAAAAAGCTATTTTGGGCATTTTGGACCATTTTGTTTTGATTTTCTATATATAAAAAATTGTTGCAGTTTACTAGACAACAAAATTTTTTCCTTTATTTTCCCGAATTTCCATTGGGGAAAGGGATCTTTTACCATTTTGGACCTAGATCTATGCATGCAATCCTACAAAATTTTGAAATTTCTTTTTTACATTTTAACCTCTTTTTTTTCCTCAGATTCTATTGCCTACTATAATTTAATTCAATTAAATACTTATGTATATACTTATGTTTGTGGTTTTGTAACAAAGAGTCTGTTTTGTATTAAAGAAAGTATTCAGCAATTATTTTTTGCCACTTCCTTCCCTTTAAAAAAAAAAAAAAAAATTACAAAATTATTGTATGGTTTTTTGTATGATAGAAAATATACAATCCGTTCGCGTATTCAAGCATGTATTTATTAATATCTGTAACTTGGTTTGCTTCCTTCTGTGTTTCTTCACTATAAAGCTATTATATAATTTATATGTCCATTATGAAATTATGTTATAATTATTAACTCATGTATGTATTGATTGTGTTTCGCATTTTGGTAGATTTGTGGAGTTGTAGAGTGCAAACGTGTAGTGGCCAGTCAGTGAGTGATATTGTCTGTGAGAAAGCCAGTTACAAATTGTCTGTCGGTGACAGTGAGTGATAAGTAGCAAGAAATGGGAGATGATCATGAAGAAATGGGGTACAACATGGAGGCAGAGTTGGTTGGAGCATCCCACCCACATAAGGGAGAACGTATGAGTAAGATGTTGGAAGAGATGCCTTCAAGAAAAATAAAAAGAAAAACAGAGAGAAGCTGTAAGAGTTCAAAGGAAAAAAGAAAAGAGAAGGAAACCACTGCTTCGGAATCTTTTATGTTTGGTTTTAATAAAATTATTGCAGCCATTAAGAAAGTGATTAGCGTCAGAGTCATTTATGTTTATGACTGTGTGGACATTGATGATTATGTGTAGTCTGCTTTCATTGGTGGACAAAGATTAGATGATGATGAGTTGATAAATGTGCTCCTCTTTAGTCTTTACACTTTTATATGATGTCATGTTACTGATGTTGGTTGTGATACAACACCTTCATTTTATATGCTCACTTAAGTGTAAGGGCATATTTGTAATTTCAAATGTTATTGGTATAGCCATACTATAATAAAGAGACAAGGAGGGGATGTGAGCTCCTTATGCTCTCTCCGTCTTTCTTCCCTCCATTCTTCCTTTCTTCTTTCTACCCCATGAACAAATATTAGAGAGGTAAGTTCCTCCTTGCCATTGTTCTTTCCCGGTTCCCCCTCCCTCATTCTCCTCTCCATCTTTTCTTTCTTTTCTTCTACAAGGTGAAACCTTGATCTATTTCAAGGCTGATTTAAGCAATTTCTTGTGCAACTACCATATGTTGGGTTGTGTATTTGTTCCTTGTGAATGTGTAGAGCCCAGTGAGATGGTTCAAAGTATGCCATGGTACATTTATGGCCAAATTCAAAAATTAAGTTTTTGCATGGAGATCACGTGTGAAGAGTTCGCCGTGTCCAACATCGATCGGTGGATTGGAGTGCGAGTGTGGTGAAATCAAGAATTTACAATCTCTTTGAAGCAATCGTCCCAACATCGAATTCTACTTATCTCCCCACATTTGCAAGTTCATTACTTTCTTCTTCTTCTTCTTTTCAAATGGATGGGAACTAGTCTTGAGTTCATCTAAGTTGCCTACGAATTTCCAAATCACCACAACCACGCTTAATGGTACGTACAGGGGGGCCGCATCTATGGAAAGTTTTATACAAGAAGATGGAAGTTGAAGTACTTGAAATCACAAAAAGCAGATGAAAATTCTGTTGACTATGAAGTTTGGGAGGTAGAGGATGAGTAAATAAGATCTTTGCTATGGAATAATATGGAACTAACCATAAGCGCCAACATTATGTTCTTTAAAACAGCCAAAGAGGTTTGGGATACTTTAAAGGAAATGTATTCAGGTGAGAAAAACTTGACCTGAATATATGATGTCTTAGAAGATCTTCGCTCAACAACAAGCCAATAAGAGTGTAGGAGTATTATTCTACCTTATGTGGTTTGTGGGAAGAAATGAACACGTATCAGCCCTTATCAAATGATTTTGAGGTTATGAACTGGCACTGGGAGGAATTTCATACCATCGGATTTCTTTTTGGTTTACGCCTAGAGTTTGAACTGGTGCATGCTCAAATCCTTGGAGCCAGTGAGGTACCAATGGTTACTGAAGCATCTACACGCAGACAACGTGCATCTAGCATTGGCGCCACGAGTTTGATTATATCTACACTTATTTCTTCCTCTTGTAAAGGGGATGAACGCGGTGGTCATAGTTGTGAAGCTTCGTTTAGCAGTAGAGATTTAGGGGGCTCAATCAGGTGGCAATGATACTTGGGAAGGTCATAGTAACGAATCTATTGGGGATCAAGGAAATTGATAATGGACTCATTGTGGGTTCCCTAGTCACATCATTGATGCATGTTAAGATCTCATTATAAAACCGGCTTGTGCGAATCAGGCTTGCATATTTGACAATAGTTTCGAGGGATATGCATGTCAACGTAGCTCTTCTTATTCCGAGCCTTATACAATAGGAGATATAATTACATTATCCAAGAATGAGTATGCCAAGTTGCTAAAGGATCCTTTAGCCCCAGGATCCTCCATTGCTACTCTTGCTCAATCAGGTATGACCAGTGTTTTCAATATCTTACGATATCACCAACATATCTCACGATATATCTGTTATCCTAGCAGAGCGATACGAAACCTAGCTTTAATATCCATTTTCATGAGATCGCAATATCGTGTGATATATCCACACTCCCCCTTTACAAATTCTTAATGTATCGTTCGATATATCGATATCGAGTGCAATATTGAAAGGGATAAAAGGAAATCGGTGCTATTTTGTCTAGAAAATCCTCAAAATGAAAAAAAATAAATAAATAAAAAATTCGTAGTACATCATGAGGTGATTTTAACCAGTCTACTCTAGTTTGTTAGAAGAAAATCTTTGAAATTTCTCCAAAATCGCAATCGGAAGCTTCCTGGGGCCAGATTATAAAAGATACGTATTTTTTAGTTTTGATTCGTTTTTTTATTTTTATTTTTTGTCATTTTTATTTATTGTAAATAGTGTCAAATGATAAGAAATACATGATTCTTCATGTTTTGCATAAAAATTTAGGGATTTGGAGTTTCAATTACGAGATTTGAGAGAGATGTGTCAAGTAGGGAAAAATTGGAAGAAAAAAATTTGAAATTTCCTCAAAATTTCCCAAATTGGTTGCAATCTTAGTGTCCAATTACAAAATCAAACATGTATATAATGTGATCCACAAGTTCTTGGTAATTTGAGATTTTTCAAAAGAAAATTTATTTTTAATTAAAAAAAATATATATTTTTTGAATCCTCAGGTACATTTCTTGTTTTCTATTTCTTCTTTCGCTTTCAAATATAATGCTTGCTTACATTTATAAGTTTTATGAATTGACTTTGAATATAGTCCATTAGTTCAGTCAAACAGTGCATAGATTAGGTCCCTATACAAAGGAAACCTATTATGTGCACTTGTTTTTTTTTTTGGTTAAGTATGTATTGGTGTCTTTTTTAACAATCCCTGAAGTTTCATTGAAAATTCAACCAATTTCCGAATGTTTCCCCATGTTTCCCAACGATAGTAATAAATTACGTGATACAATTGATATATCCCATGTGATAACTGATATGCATCCATATCCCAATGGTGCAATACATTACGCAATAATGAAACGAAAAACATTAGGTATGGCATGTTTTTCTTCCTTCAAACCTATCCCTTACCCTTAGGTTATCAACTTTGGCGCATCAAACAATATGGTTGGTGAGTCTGGTATATTGTCTAATTAAATTGCATCAATCTCCATTTCATTTATCACTTTAGCTGATGGTACTTCGACTCGTGTTTTCTGGTTTAGGTAAAACACATTCGACTTCTTTCTTATTGTCTTATATTTTATATATTTCAAAATTTCCTTAGAGGTTGTTGTCTTTTGGTAAATTGACTAGGTCCTTTAATTGTTCTGTTAAATTTTATCATTTTTATTGTAAATTCCAATATGTAAAGATAGGAGGACAATTGGTGGAGAAAATGAAGCTAGCGGTCTTTATTATCTCAACAATGGAGTGGTTGAAGCTGTTGGAACTGTGCTGCAAACAGACATTTCCCCTCATCAATGGCATTGCAGGCGTAGTCACCAATCATTAAATAATCTCAAGTGTCTTATTCCATCATTGTCATCAGTCTCTAAGTTAGCGTGTGAAGCTTTGCAAGTTGGGAAAGCATCACAGGGTCTCATTTCCACCTCATGTGTAAAAATGTAGAGTTAGTCCATTTTCTTTAATCCATTATGATTGGTTTGGAATCCCTTACATGTCGCTAGTGTATCTGATTTGGGGTCCCTTACGTGTCTCTAGTGTATCTATTCAATTAACCGGATGGGCAATGCTTATTATATTTGCGGATACATTCACGTACATGGTTATATTTGATGAAGGATGGTGATGAAGGGTTTTTATTTATTTTGCTTTAAATTGTTTTATATGGAAGTCAAAAATTAGTTTTGATATTAAAGTTGTGTTTTATGCTTAGATAATGCTGAAGAATATATGTCGCATGAATTTGATTCACACTATCCACTTATGGCATCATTTATCAAATTTCTTGATTTATACACCAGAAAAGAATGGTATTACCGAAAAGTAGCAATCAACATTTGATTGAAGTTGCTCGAGCCTTGTTATTCAATATGAAGGTTACCAAAATCTTTTAGTTTGTTGTAGTATTAACTGCTTGTCACTCAGGTTCTAGTCCTTACCTCAGTGGTAGATTCTGAGGAGTTCCAACACGAGGTCTTGGGTTTGATACCCATTGGTGGTGAAATCCCACCACGACGTGTGGGTGTGTGTCGGGTGCATGTGTAGAAAAAATAAAAATAAAAATAAAAATTTGCTTGTCACTCAATAAACCGAATGCCTTCTTCGAACATCCAATCCATTCATCAAAACATCACCACTATATTGATGCCCTAGCTCAAGAATAAGGTTGATCCATTGGTCAGGTGGGCCACAATTTGCAAAACAAATGTATGGCGCTAAAAACTAGGCTTAAGTTTTCTAACCCATCTACCCGTTTCCAAATATTGGGGCCCAAATGTTAATTGGATTAGATAGTATCTAGGAAAACATGTAAGAGGTGGGACCAACCTGATGGGTGGATTAGATCTCACACGTATGTGACAGGCTGACACATGATGTGTACGCAAGTTTTATTGTACACACGCATGCACATTAAAGGTGTGCCCCGCATGATGGACAATCCATATCCAACGTCCAATAAGATGGATGGCCCACATCCAAGGTGGGCCTAGAATGATGGATAGCTCACATCAAAGGTGGGCTTCACAAGGTGGATGGTCGACATTGAAGGTATGCCCCACACGATGGACACTTCACATTGAAGATAAGGCCAAGGTGGGCCCAACATAATGAACAATTTACATCAAAGGCTGGTCCCACATATGGACGGTGGACATTAAAGGTGGACCCCACACCAAAAGTGGGTCCAGATGATGGATGACTCTTAAGACTCAAATATTGTATAATTTTCCCCATTTATCTCTTGGTTTTATGAACATAAATCATCTTAATATTCTATTTTATTTATGCATGTGTTGCAAGGTGAATTCAAGTGCTTGGATTGAAAAAGGGTGCTAAAAAGCATGGATTTGATGCTCAAGATTTACCAAGGAAAAGGATGGATCTTAAGAGACTAAGATTGAAGCATTCACGTACTAAAGATCCAAGAAAACCAAGTGATGAATGAAGACAATCGACGATTTGAAGTGAAGAATCTTGAAATCGTTTTGAAAAAGTGTATTTTGAAGCTGTGAAGTTTATTTTGGAAAACTGCAGAGCAGGAAGTCTGTTTTAAACGAACTATGCAGCGAGAAGTCTATTTTGGAAAAATACGTACATTTGAAGCGATTTCTAGGGTTTTCAACTTTGTATGAAAATTGGAGTTCCCTACTTATAAATAGGGTCTCCTAGGGCATTCCAAAAGATCATTCAAGGCATCCCAAAGCAAAATTTAGGGTTTTTAAAGAGTTTTTAGTTTTATTAAAGCTTTATAAGTTGTTCTTTTTATTTTAGATCTTTTCTATTTGCATTTTTTCTTTCTTGTTGCTTTTTATTTCTGCAATTTAATTATGTTTTTCTAAGTTCCTTCTAGCCCAAGCTAGAAGGGAAGCACATGGGTTTAATAGTTTTTTAAGATTATGATGATTGATTGTTTTAATGATGAGAAGAATGGTGTATGCATGTTGTCTATTATTTAGGATTTTTTTTTTTAATCCTCTTGTGAGATCCATATGAGATCCACATTGATGGATAGGCTTAGCCTAGATCAATCAGATTTCCTAGATAGGAGAGGTTCTCAACCTGTTATATTTCTTTGATATTCATTATCCTATAGATATTGAATACTTAAAATCACTGGCGCTTGAGAATATATGTCAATAGTGCAAATCCATTATTTTCTAATTTTTCATATCATTTATTATATTTAAACTGTTTTATTTTCCGACTAGGCTGACCATAGTGCTCAGATCCTAGTTGTATTATCCAAGTCATCATGATTTTGGAACATTAACCTATGTGTGGAACTTTGAAGCTTGGTTGTTATTTTATTCAATTGAATTACATTCATTCAAAAATTCCAAAATCAAATCATCAGTTTAGTTTTTATTACTTAGTTTGTTTTGCATTTGATTTTTTTTTTTCCTTCTCACAATTCATCTCCCTGTGGGAATGACTCTGTATTCACGAGATACTACTTACGAACCTCTGCACTTGGAGGGAAGCAATCAACAACCCACATCGAAAGTGATGTTGCAAAAGTAATTTATGTATGCTCTAATTTATGAACTCTTTTCAAGACCAAGTATGTTTTTACTAAACACACTCATGCAAATCCGAGATCAGATACTTTAGGCAAAAGAAGATGAATAAAAACGACTTATGATCCAAATGCGCTCTTATAGACTTTTTCTATAGATCAACAACATAGCAAGCATCAATGCATGGCACATACTTCTTTTTTTAATCAATAAAGCTACTTGTCATCAGTTGGGTGTCTTTAAAAGGAAATTTTTGGAAAAGAACCATAACAAACCTGAGCTAAAGCTTCAACAAGCTCACCATCGATGTTGAGTGCTTCGGTGCAACTGCTCAAGGCATCCTTTCCCCTTCCAAGCTTGACCAAGACCTTACATAAGCCAAGATGAAGATGTACATTATGTGCGGTATGAGTTGGGTCCAATGCAAGAGCTCCTTTGAAGTCCTCTACTGCCACTCGCAGCTTACCCTTATCTACATTATCTTCCGCCTGCAAACATAATGCATATGGTAAAAAAATGACATGAAATTAACTCAAATACTGATTTTTTTTTTAAAAAAAGACAAAAAAGAAAAAAAGGACAACAGCCCAATACTCACTAAAAGCTTATCGGACTTACACTCTTAGTCTTCTTTAGTAGATTTTTCAATCCAAAGTATGTTTTCTTCAGTTCACTATGCTCTGGATCTAAACGAAGACCTTTTTGAAAGTGCCTGAAAAAGGAGTTGCATGAGCCATTATAACAATTTTTTGGTATTATAGACACAGATAATAAGAATAACTAGTAAAAAACACAAAAGCTTTAACTTCATGATTGCTTTCACTGTCTTCTGCAGATAGTGGTCTGCTAGCCTGATACATGTGAGAACTAATGTGGTAACTGGTACGTATTATATGAGACATGACCAGTTTGTGTAAATTGGTAAAGAACAGTAAAATAAAAGGGGAAATAAATATAACGAGAAAATATGAGAAAGGAAGAGAGAGGAGAGAAAAGGAGAGGGATGACTGGCTGTTCTAGCCTCCACACATCCTCTACTAATGTTTTATTAGGGCTGGACTAAAAACACGATGATGAAATTACAAATATGCACATCTTGCTTATGCAAAGACTTAAAGCATAGCATATGAGCCCAAAAACACTACCAAAACCCATATATTAAGCCCAATTAACATTCCAAACACCATCAGTAAACTTTTGACAGATTTAACACTTCCCACAAGCCAAAGCATAGATATCTTACATGTCCAGCTTGGAGATAAGCTCTTTGAACTGAGACTTTCCAAGTGCTTTGGTAAATAAATCTACAATCTGATCATGGGATCAAACATAAGGAGTGTGGATCTCTTTCTGAGATATCTTGTCTCGGATGAAATGGCAATCGACCTCTATATGCTTCTTTCTCTCATGGAACACCGGATTATTGGCAATATGTATAGTAGTCTGATTGTCGCAATGTAAAAGTATTGGAACTTCAACCACCTCCCCCAATTCTTCAAGAGAGATTTCAACCAAATAAGTTCACAAATGTGCACCATTAACTTATATTCAGCTTCAGCAGTTGACCTGGCAACCATATTCAGCTTCTTATTTTTCCATGTAACCACATTACCACCCAAAAAGGTGCAATAACCCATAGTCAACCTCCTATCATGTCTTGACCCTGCATATTTGCATCTAAATAACCATCTACCTGGAGATGACCATGAGATCTATATAAGACACCTTTCCCAGGTGTACAATTTAAGTAGGTAAGGATCCTAGATAACTATTGCTAAATGTAGTGCCATGGGACTATGCATAAATTGACTTAAAACACTAACTGAAAAGGTAAGGTCAGGCCAGGTGATAGTCAAATACATGAGTTTGCCGACAAGTCTCATGTACATACCAAGATCTGCCAACAACACTCCTTTAGGTTCAAGTTCGAAGTATGGGGTCCATTAGTGTATCTACACGTTTGTCATCTAACATACATGTCTCTTCTAACTAGTCACAAACATATTTCCTCCGGCATAGATCTTGCCACTTTAATGTCAAAAAACTATCAAAGAACAAGGTCTTTGATTTCAAACTAAGTTTGAAGATACGTCTTCAACTTCTCAATAGCCTGCAAGTCATCACATGTCACTATAATATCATCCACACACAATAAGTACTATGTAGCAAGAGTTAGTATGCTTCGAGAGAATCAAATGATCTACTTTACTCCTCTTCAGCCCATACAACACTAACTGTTGAACTTCTCAAAAGAAGCTCATGGTGATTACTTTAACTCACATATAGACTTGTTTAGCTTGCAAACTTTAGAAGACTCCCCCTAAGCAACAAACCCAGGAGGTTGCTCCATGTAGACCTCTTTGTATAAGTCTCCATACATGAAGCGTTCTTCACATCTAGCTGAAAGAAACGGCAATCATGATTTACAGCTATTGTATAACAACTTGAACCAAATTAAGCTTAACCACCAGTGAAAAAGTATCTAGATAATCTACTACATAGACTTGAGTATACCCCTTGGAAACTAACCTAGCTTTCTAACGATCAATTGATCCATCAAGTAGAAACTTTACAGTAAAACCCATTTACACTTAAGTGATGTCTTACGCAATGGAAGATCAATTAGTTTCCAAGTACATCACTGGAATAGATGGCTTCAATCATCTCATCCATTGCATTTTTCCAATTTTCATCTAACAATGCCTCATGTACTGACTTGTGAATGGAGACAGTGGACAAGGCAAGAGCAAATTTCAGATAATTTGTGGACAAGTGGCTAAAGGTAACAAAATTGGGAATTAGGTGAGTAACACGGGAAAGTTTACCTCGACGAATTGTAATAAGTAGGTCATTGACAACCTCAGGTGGCTTAGAAAGAGTAAGAACCTTAGTTGGTGCAGTAGTTGATTGTCTAGACTGCGACGGAATAGTCTATAATACCCGGTCTATTCTCCTTTTCTTGCAATATGTCCACGTGAAAGTCTGCGTGAAATCCTTCTAAGATGGTAGTACTCTAATGTCAAAATCTTAAGGAAATAAATTCCACAAAAGAGTGCTTCCACAAATGTCACTTTCGATAGCACTTTTAACATAAAATGGGACATTTTCAAAAGAGGTAACATCACTTGTCACAAATGTTTTTTAAGTTAGGAGAATAACATTGATAACCTTTTTAAGTACAAGATTGTTAAAAAAAAAAAAAAAAAACATTTAACAAAACGAGAAGCAAGTTTATATTGACCAAACCCAAACAAAAGAACAAAGAAAGTACAACAAAAAAAAAACTTTGGGAAGAATGGAGAAAATTGGTCGATCAAGAAACAACAATGAGAACGGCGTTTTCCCATCTAAAACCAATGAGGGTATTCTGTTGATCCAGTGGCATGAAGCATAGACTGCATCACCAAAGGATAGCTTTATGACATTCATTTCTAGTAACAAAGCACAGGCAACTTCAATTAGATGTCTATTCTTGAGTTAAGGTGTATCAACATAAGAGGTATGACGAATAATACCTGACTTTGTAAATAGGTTTGAAAATCCCGTGAAATTAATTCCAAGGTATTATATTATCTAAACATAAACAACTTGGCACCAAATTAAGTTTTTATTTCATTATGAAAATTTTAAAATACATGAAAGACTTTTGACGATGTTTCATTAGATATAATCACATCATTCTAGAATAATCATCAATAAAGAGAATAAAGTACTTGAAGCCTAACAAACTAGCGACTCGAGCTGGTCCCCATACATCACAATGAATTAATTTAAATGGAGCATCACTTCTTGAATTAATTCTAGACGGGAAATGAACTTTATAATGTTTACTTAGTTGGCACGCTTCACACTCTAAATTCGATACCTTTGGAAGGGGTGGAAAGAAAGTTTGTAGTTACAAAAGAGATGAATGACCTAGATGATTATACTATTGAATTGCAAAACCCTCAGGAAAGATTATCGCACCTACCGATTCTCTCTCTTAGTACAGACCATTCCTCTTACGACCTTCACCGATCATTCTGTGCATCTTAAGGTCCTTTAAGATAAAATGAGAGAGAGGGGAAAGAGCATTTTAAAGATTTTGTTAGTTTACTTATAGATAGAAGACTAAATTTGGGGGCATATGGAATAGGAGACTAACGCAATAGGTTGAGTAGTACCAAGTCCAACAACGATGAATGAGGTATCATCAGCAAATGAAATAGACATATTTGATGAAACACATCAAAAGGGAGAGAGAGAGAGAGAGAGAGAGAGAGAGAGAGAGAGAGAGAGAGAGAGAGAGAAAACTGTAGTAATTGGATATAAGATCTGACACCCAAAATCAATGATCCAGGAAGAGTGATGCGATGGAGGAACCAGGCATATTCTTCCTTTGCTAGTGTAATAGTAATATGATCACCATAGGTATTCGACGAAATAAAAGTAGTGGGTCTACCATCCGTGGAAACATCCTCAATCATAACGATTTGATTAGCCCTTCAAAATTTTTCATAAAGATCCCAACAAAAATCCACAATGTGATTCGTCAGGCCACAATGAGTGCATGTATGGTCTCTTCTACCACCATGACCACCTCTATTGTGCCTTGAAAATATATTGCCTCTGCCACCATGGGAAGCACCATGCCCAATACATCCACCACGGCCTCCACACAAACTAGTATAGCTAGATAAGTGGCTAATGCAGTCTTATCAGAGGTATTAGCATGAGTATTGTCAGATTCATTTGCAAGAGAAACTCTTCGAAGCCAAGCATAGACTTTCGAAACCAAAGGAATGAATACACCTCTGAAAATCTAATCTTTAGTCGACTGATATTCTTTTAGTAATCCAGATAGGAATTCACAAAGTTCACATCTTCCCACTAAATTTTCATAAGAGTGACATTTGAGGTAATACGATAATATATGTATAACTCTTCCCACATTTCAGTTTGTTTTGCAATGTATTCACCAAGGATCTTATCCCCATTTTGAAAGGGAAAAAATCCCCTTGTAGCCAATACACTCGAGAGACATTTTGTTTTGAATCGTATACCAAATATCCTTTGTCGTATCCAAGATCATCAAATTGGAACTCACCTCAGGTTCCATGCTATTCCACAACCAGGATCAAATCCAAGCATCATCACACATCTATTGTCTATACTTAAGATCGGATTCTTCTAATATAGATTCTGCGAGGAATTGATTCTTTTCTTGGGGAATTGATTCTTTCCTCGGGCTAAGAGAAACACCTCAACAGACTTGGCCCATGAAAGATAATTCTTCCATTCAACCTTGCTGAAGTCATAGACACATTAAACGAAGGTCCAAACATTTCTCCAAGAGATGAGGAACCAACAACCACACTCTCCATAGTTACCTTACTACAAATTTACTTAAATTAATATGAAAATTGTTGACATTATAATGAGATCCACATAAATCTACCCTTCCACAATAACATCACACAGAAATTTCTGGCCTGTCATCACTTGACATCTCACAAATGTTACAGATAGAAATACTCTACCAAAACCACAAAGCATAACGAACAAAAAACCAACTTTAATCGTCACCTTATTAAAAAACCAGCAAGCCATCATCTTCCATCAAGGCTCTTATGTTCCCTTTATGAGCAATTCCATCTACTCGATGGAAAAATACAGAAAACATGTTGTTTTCTGCACACACAAAAACAATCCCTTAAGGTCCAATTAGCACCACAGGATTTTGGGAGGCCTCCAGTACTTGATCCAGGAACTAGTTGAATGGAGAAGACTCTGGAACCCAAATCACTTCCAGAAGTGTTTTGATACCATGTAAACTGGCATAGAACAGTAAAATAAAAGGGAAAATAAAGAAAAGAATATAAAATAAGGGAAAGGAATAGTGGAGAGAAAAGGAGAGATAGTTGGCTGTTCTAGCCTCCACACATTCTCCACTCACGTTTTATTAGGGCTGGACTAAAAAGACAATAAGAAATTACAATGCCCATCTTACTGAAGCAAAGGCTTAAAACATGACCTATGGGTCCCAAAACACTACTAAAACTCATATGTTAAGCCCAATTAACATTCCAAACACCATCAGTCATCTTTTGACAGATTTAACAACGCATAAGGTGGATCCCACTGCGAAGGTGACCTGGAATGGAAAAATGTGGGTCCAGTCATCAGCCAAGTCCTGTAGGAAAACAATATATTTTTCAAAAGAACCTGCCAAAGGTCCACACTCAAAGCACATAAGTGGCCCACCGGATGAGTGGATCGCTTGATTTTTGTGACAGGTCTCTCAGATGTCATGCATACATGCGAAGTTCACATGTGCCACATGCAAGAGTGTGTATTGAGAGGAGGGCTAGCAAACCTCTGTGCCCAAATTATGCTGGTGATTAGAGGTGAGCAATCAGCATGACAAGTAGGCAGCCAATTTTCTGGGGGAAGATTAGCAAAATTCAAAAGAGAACTAGATTGGTGAATGGAACACCGCATTCTGCAGAACTTTCTGATATATATTGTCCAAAGGACAAGCAACTCCAGGAAAGCCTTGAATATTCCATGGACAGGTGTCAACGAACAAACCTGAAAGCAACATCATGATCAGCCAAATAATAATAGGCACGTCCACGCAGCAGTAATGCCTCCAAATCATTCTCATCTTCTTTAAGTAAATAGCCAGATTCTGTGATAGCACTTGAATAATCTTTAACTCCTATCAGAAGCCTTATTTTAAGAGACTTCGCCTGTGGACGCAAAATGCTGAGAGTTAAGATTAAAGCATATAAAACAGAACTGATTCAACAAACAAAGAATTATTTTGATAGCGGATACCTTCATGCACCCAGGTGAAAAAACAAGGACAACTTTATCAATATAATCCAAAGCTTTTGCAAAATCACCCGAGTCAAAAAGACTGAGTGCTGTTTCCATTGCACTTTTAGCCTGCAACAACTGAGAAAGTTCCTTTTCTGCTGCAGAAGTTCCAGGTTTTAGCTGCAGAAACTTCTTGTAGTCTTCCTCGGATTCCTCAAATCTACATCAGCCAAAAATTGCCTGAATCATATAATCTTTCAATTAGATACATAAAAATTGAAAGCAGTTATCTAAATTTACTATGATCTAAAGACATTCACTTAAGATAATTCTGTTTTCCAACTTATCACCTTTAAATTTTTCCCAAATTGTCAACCCTAAGAGGAGAAAAAAAAAAATGGAACATATGTGTGATGCAGTCTGGTAGGAAGCAACTAAAAAATGTTTCATTGCCTTGATGGGAATAACAATGTTATAAAGAAAAGAACCAGCCATAAAACTGGTACAACACGCGGTCCAGTCTGATCCATCCAGTCCAAACACTGTTACGACTCAGTCCAACCATGGTATCAGCATGAAAGCAATGCTGTAACATGTAACTCTCACCAAAACCCACCCACTTTCCCTTTTCACTCTATTGAATGGCAATAGCAATTAGCATGATGCAGGCCAAAGGGCAGAACGATTGGTGTTTTGAAATTTTGCAGAGTTCTAGTCGTGTTAGAGTTGTAGACTACTTGTTTTTCTGTTTCTGTACATAATTTGCAGATACCATATGGCTAAAATTAAAAATGTATTTTCTAATTTGATGAATATGAGATTTAATAAGGAAGAAAGAGACGGGAAATACAACCACGACATAGAACTATCGGCAGACTGGAATCAAACACAAAGCAAAACAGAAAAAACTCTGCTGAAAGGACAGACACCGGAACCAAAGGAGAACACTATCTCCAATCCGCAATTAACATCTGACCATTATTAATGCCCTCCTTGGCTAATCTATCCGCCTCTGGACTTGCAGAATGGGGTACATTGACATGAGACACCAATATGGATAAGCATAAGTCTGAAGCTGCCGATTTTTTATTTTTTATTTTTCGTTCTTTCTTTAAGGGTCTGAAGCTTCGAAGATGCTGTTACAAAAGCCTTAACCGCACTATCCAGATTTGATCCACCAATTCACCTTACTTCCCTTCAATGATTAGAGGACAGACTGATTAACAGCTAATCTGACCCCTTGGGGAAAAGTGGCCACTTCGGCATAATTTGAGTCGTGAATACCTAGAGGACCTGAGAATTCCAGCACGACAACTCCCAAGCCCTTCTGCTTTGAACTTGCGAGGCTGGAAGTGGACGGTTTTGCAGGTACTGTTCGAAAATGGTGGCAGTCCTTCATTGTTTCAGGAACAGCTGGGTTTTTTCTGTCTCAAAAACTCAAGCTCCTCAAAGGAAAATTAAATGCTTGGAAGGAGTTTCCATCCAAAAGATTGGTAATGGTAGACACCATTATTTCTGAATTAAACGAGATAGATATTAAGGAGGAAGGGGTTGTCTTATCTGTAGAAGATCGAAATAGGCATTTGTTCTTATCAACGTAGTATTCTAAGTCCCTCAAAGAAGAAGAGATTATGTGGAAGCCAAGGTTGAGGGCTATATGGCTAAAAGAAGGCGATAAGAATACTAGTTTTGCGATAAGAATACCAGTTTTTCTTCTTCTTTTTTTTTGAAGACATAGGGTGTCCCACCTCTTTTTTTGAACTGAGACTAATCCCTGCGGATACACGCAATCACCCACAACCACGTGTATCGGGTAAAGCCAAGGAGGGGAATCAAACCCTCACCTATAGGGAGCAAACCTATGGTGAAAACCATTCGCCCAAACCTCGTTGGGTAATGCTAGTTTTTTCTTTTCCATGGTATTGCTAGTGCAAGGGCAAGGAATAACCAGATAAGCAATATAGTGGTTGATGGACAATGAATAGAAGAAAAGGGTCAAATTTACTCAGCTATCATGCAATTCTATTCCAAGCTATTATCTAGTGACGGCCCTAATTCACCAAATCATGCTTGATTTATGTTCAATTAGGGGCCATGCCCATTTACTGTCAACTAGCCAAGCTGACAGACAACATTCTTATCGAAGAATCATCCGACACACCATTGTGTGTATAAAACTTAATTGCAGGGTCCTTCTAACTAGGTACCACTCATGCTCCCACTTCCTGCTATACTTGTTTACATTTTGAAGGAGTCTCTTCCCCACTCACGCATCTAAATTTGATGTTGCTTTGCTTCACGCTTCGACTATAGTAGTGTGGGGGGTGATTCTTTGGATTCCAAAAATCTCGACTGATATTGGAATACGTGACCACCCATATCATACCATTTTTTCGGCCAGGCTGATATGCCTCCCAATACCTAGATTCAAAACCATGAACTGGTCATGTTTTCTACTTACCAATGTGAATCCATTTGATGAATCTATTTGATAGGATAGTTATGATCAGCTTATCAAAGCAATTTTTTAGTAGGAACAATGAGAAGTGGACCCACATGTGGATGACCCAAAGCAAATATCGGACCTTTTCTAGTATAATCAATGTGGATCCTCCATTTTTGTAGCCTGATCAGATGATTAGGATCATCTAATCAAAGTGACTTTTACGAGGGATGGACAATCACAAGGTGGGCCAAACATGATTATAGTCCGCATCAATGGAACACCTTTCAAAAAAATCAAGGATAGGAACTTTTCTATTATAATCAATATGAATGTTCATTTTCCAATTGATTAATAGGATTGTTGAAATATATAATCAGTATGATTTTTGAGAGGGACGGACAATTAAAAGTGGACCCACAAGATGGACAGTTGATAACAATGATCATACTTTTTCTAGTATAAATTTATAATCAATAACAACTATCCATTTTATAAACAATTGATAGTGGTTATTATCTCTTATGAAAGTGATTTTTGAGAGGGATGGGCAAATCATAGGTGCGCTCCACATGATCGACCGTCCATATCAATGATCAAACCTTCTCTCTCACAAGTAATTCGGATCATGCATTTCCCCAACCATTACTTGGATGATTAGGGCATCCAATCGCTAGGGTTTTTGAGAGTGATGAGCAATCAAAGGTCTCCACCCCACATGGACAGTCCATATGAATGACGGGACCTTTTCTACCATAAACCAAATGGATCACAGTTTCCCTCGCCATTGATTGGATGTTTAGTATCACCCAATTTGATTGATTTTTTAAAGGGACCACAATCAAAAGTGGGCAACACACTTCAATTAGAAGATCCTAACCCTCATATCAATCCCTTAGAAATTTCATGGTCCATATTGATTACACTAGAAAAGGTTTGATCACTTACATGGACCGTCAATCATGTGGGGACCCACCTTTGGTGTTGTGTTTAGAAGAGAGAAATGGGCCATCCATTAAAGGGCACTCAAAAAATGTGTAGAGGTAGCAGGTAATGGGAGGAAGATTCATGCTAGACCATCTTACATGCGAGATTGAGATTTTTTTTTCCAATGGAAGCCGTCAAGGTGTGCCTTAATAGTTGTTACGTAAAGGTAATGGTGACAACCATTAAACGTTACAGGGTCGTAATAGACATTACATATAAAAAATTTTTTTTAAAAAAAAAAGAAAAAGAAAAGAAAAGAAAGGACTCGTAATGGCTTGTTGGCCTATATGGCTACCATTACCGTTACAGAATACCTTAGTCATCACATCTTTTGGTGAAACACCAACTTCCTCATATTTGCAAAAGTCAAGTTCACCCATAAGTTTCATTACCATCTCCTCATATCCAAAGTTTCATGATTATTCCCATATCATCTTAATGCCTCAGAACTCTGTCGGGCCAACGAGAGATGAAAGCTAGGGGATGGATTAGCAATTTAGCAGGAAACCTAGCCAAGTATACATCTTTTCTTCTTCTTCTTTTTTCCTGAGAAGTAAGATAAATTTTTTAAACGAAGAAAAAAGAGAAAATTACAACAAAGACGCCCAACACATTGGAGAGATTACATCTTTCAAAGGATTCTAGACATGAGGCCCACCACATGACATCTGCCTTGGCCCTCCTAACCACATCTGAAACTTATCCACTATGATTCCAGAAACGTCTATTATTTCTTTCCCCCAATATTTCCCAAAGATCCGGCAACAAAGCTAGACCCCAAAGTACCTTGCCTTCTTTCCCCATCTCTATGACAATATTTTCTAGCGATCACAACTCTTTGGAGTTTGTCTTCCTCGTACTAAACCCCCACAACCACTTACCTAGTAGCACCCATAGATCAGAATATCAGTATCATGTCAGCCGATATGGCGTATTGTATCCGTATTGGCTGGATACAATACGTGATACGAGTTCGTATCGACTTGTTATGAAAAAACGGTGTCGTATTGGTTGTATCAGGCCGTATTGGCACCGATATTTTATAGCCATATCAGTTTCAACATATACAGCTACAAAGGACTTTTTTTCCATTTTCTTTGTGTTTTTTTTTTTTCATTTTTCTCCTCCTGTTAATTTCTTTGCAGAGAGGGATTGTTTCAAAGGTATTTCCGACCAAATCTAAATTAGATTCGAAGATCGAAACTTTTATTTTTTTTGGCATCAAATCAAAGAATTGAAGCTCCCGAGACCGATTTTACAAGAATCGGAAAAAAAAAAGGTAAAATTTTTTTTTTTTTTCCTGTTTTGATAAGGAATTCCATTGAAACAACAATATAATTTATTTCAATCAGATCTTGGTTGATTTGATCTAGATTTGGGGTGTTTTCCTTTATTTTATTTTATTTTTTTCGCGATTATTTTCTGAAGATTTTAGAAAAAAGTTTTTAAATTAATTTTTTTACTAATTTTTGTTATGATGCTTGAGGAGTATTATAAGAGTATGGATCTACTAGTTTGTTGAAGATTTGTGGGTTTTTATTTTCTTCTTCTTCTTTTTTTTTTTTACATAGGTATTTTCAGAAGATTTAAGGAGTATTAGAAGACTATGGATCTACTAATGTTAAAGATTTGGGTTGTATGGTGTAGATTGATTGAGATTTGGGTAAGATTATGACAGGCAGTTTAGGGTATGCCCCTTCGCATGGCTAAGATTTTGGTTAGGTATGGGACTAACCTGAGATCAAGAGTTTACCATATTGAGATTTGCTATCCAAATCATGTATGAGAATGATCTAGATAGAAGTTCCCCAGGTTGGATTGCACACTACCTTCTTGACCTTACATGTGCTAACTTTATCCTTTACTTGGTATAATGTCCGTAGTTGATTGAATGCCTTCATTGACACCGTTATCCATCCAGCATTTTACCTTGGTTACTCTATGCAATGCTTACTCATGAGAATGTGTCGTATGATAAAACATGTAAAGCTTAACTATTATATGATGGCTTGCTGCTCTCATGACTCATGGTCACATGTTTTATGTCATCCTTAATAATCTATTGAACCATGATTATTTGCTCATTTATGGCAACATGTCTACTCATGGTAACCTGCTCGTCTATAATGACATGTTTAGTTCTGTCAATACATCCATCTGAGACAATATGCTTAGTTGTGATAACATGTTTATCCTTGATAACATGCCTATCCGTAATAACATGCTCATATGAGATAACGTACTTATTTGTGATTACATGCTTGTTTATGATAATATGTTGATGGTTGTTTTGCATGTTTTCACGGGAGCACCCTGACAAGCCGTGTTTTACTCCCGACAAGCCATAGACTCATTGAGCTGGGTTTTGTTGATACCGAAATATCTAAAAAAAATTCAGGTTGCATTCAACCGCAGGTTGCAAGCAAGAGCCGTTGGAGTTTTGCTAGTCTTGTTCGTTGATATTGAGCCGAATGTACTATTTTGTGTATGATGATGGAATGGTCTATGTAATTATATTAGGCGACCATTCCTTGGAAGGAACAAATTTGCCTCTTGGATGTATTCGTTAATTTCATGTATGTGATGATGTTCCTTTTTAGATTCTTAGTTTCAGTAGTTTTAACTTGCTTAATTAGAAAAAGAAAAAAAATTTGCCATGAATTGGATTTGTTGTTTGGGAAGTTCGTTAACCTGTCGTCAAGTTTGATATGTGGTGAGGTAGCTGCCGCGACTCGAGTTCAGGACTTGGGAAGTAGTAGGGCCTAGGTTTCAGATTTGAGGCGTGATAGAAGGTAATATCAGAGCAATAATCTTAGGGAAACATGTACATTAATTGCTGGTTTAGAACTTAGAAATGCTTAGGAGTCTCGATTTGAAGAACTTAGGAATCTACAACATAGGACTCCCTTTTTTTTTTTTTGTTCTTAATAGTTTGCTTTTGTTGCCATGTTTGAGTGAGGTAGAAGATTTGTGGTAACCACCCTATTAGCTAAGATTAACTTGCCTAGACAGTTGCGCAGGCGAAGCTGGTCATTTCAATTTTGAAATAGAGTTTCTAGACTTGTGTTTAAGACTTTTAGGGGAGTTCGTCACACAGGTTGCGCAGGCGAAGCTCGTCATAGACGTTTGATCTACCACCTTTTTCTAGTATCTCCAATGTTTTATTAATGTTGAATGGATAAGAGGGGGGAAGATGAGACTCGTGAGTGTGACCCCATTTGTTTGATGCATGATTGATGGGTGATTAGTCATTGTGTTATGTTTTGATGTTATGGTTGACCTTTTGATATAAATTCTTTTTTTTTAAAAAATTCTATAGGACTCTTAGGGATTTTGTTGTTCAAATGTTTGTCGTAATTGTATGTGATTTCAGTCAGAAATTTTGAGGACAATTTTTTTAAGGACGGTAAGATGAGAGACCCTGATCCTTTGGAACATAGCCAAAGCACACGCGTCTCGATCAGCCCTTACGCAACACCCTTGAGCACTTAGCACTGGACCCCAGTGAGTTGTTCATGGTGACCTTGAAACCTTTGTCATGTTGACCACATCATCGCTGTGGTCGCAATGGCAAAAACCGTGCGTCAATCCGATACCCAAGCGCAAAGATATGGGCAGTTGATCAAAGCCTTTTAAAAAAATTATGCATCAGTGTGGGGCCCACCTAAGCAAGACATGCCCAGAACGTTCTCCCAGGCAACAGTTTCCCTATCTTTTGTAATTATTACACTTATTTATTATAATTGAAAAATACACTCCACATTTATTATAATTTAAAATAATAATACTAATAATAATATATTGTAATGATAACTAGCCATTATGGTAGCCATGCCATTATGGTAGCCATGCCCCTCCCCTCTTCCCCACGTCACCCCTTCCTCTCCTCCATTTCTCCATTAAATAAGACCAAAAAAAAAAAAAAAAAAAGATGAAAAAGAGAGATGTGAGAGAGAGAGGCACCTCCTCTTCTTCCACTCCCCCTTCTTCCTTTCCTTGTGCACGCCCACCCAATCTCAATGAGATAGAGAGAGAGAAAGCTAAGACAGAGGGAGAGACGTGGAGAGGAACTTGACAAGAAGAGGCCAGCCCATCCAACCTTCCAACGGGCCTAAGTGAGTCCACGCCCCTTATTCCCTTCTTCCTTCTCCTCCATTCTTTCTTTATTTTCCTTTGATTTGATGTGAGTAAGGCCTACTATGTGGGGACCCTGTTTATTTGCATGGCTGGCCAATAAGGCCAGCTAGGCGGCCTACCAAGGGTGGAAACCGTCGTTGTTGAATGGGCCTAAATTAGACAGGTTTTTGGTTCATGCATGAGAAACCCGTTTTTGAGGGTTGATGTGGGTCCTAATTAGATGCGGGACCCATTCAAGGCGTATGTGGGGTGTGGGGCTGCTCATGGGCAGGTTTTTGAGGGGCCCACCGACCGTGGACACCACTTGATGGGTGTGTTTGTATGTGGACAGCAAGGTGGGCTGGCATGCGCGCATAGCCACACCATGATGATCTTCTCCTATCTTTCTTTTTTTTTTAACAGAGTAGGGCCCATTGGCATGGGGCCCCTATATAGGTGGCACGCTAGCCAAGGTGGCCCGCATATAGTCGGGTCCATCATGATGTATGCTATACCCACACTGTCTGTCCTAGGGTTGTGGGGTGGTCATGGACCACCCTGCCACTGGTGCACATCCACGTCGTCCATTCCCTTCATTGTGAGCCCACCTGGACTGGGGCCCACTCGTGATGCATGTGTATTACCAGGCTGTCCAGACAGCCATGAGACCCGCCATGTATGAGTTTCTAGCGCCCAAATGGGGCAGCCGGTTGGCCCTTCTTGATGTTTTGTTGTATTTTGGACTAAATGCTGTTGTTGGTGTGGCCCAACTGGATGGGGCCCCAGCTGGGCACACCTTGATCTATGCATTGTGCACATTTTCATTTATGCTTGCTGTCCATTGTGGTTACTAAGTTGGGATAGTTTCCACTTCAGAACTCTGCGTGTCTGATTTGGTAAGTATTTTGCCAACTTTGGGCATGTGTGGTGGGTCCCATGTGCAACATATATGGGGGCCACCATCTGGACTTCCAAGCCTATACCTATGTCTGGAGGAATTATGTTCCACTTAGGCCCAAATAGATAACACTTGATCAGGAACTAGATCCCAAAATGGGACCGGGCAGAGTTGCGCTGGATATTTCGGTGCTGAAATTCCAAGCACCCATGTTCTTCCTTGTGCCAAAAATTGTCTATATGCATTTAGTAAACCATACCATATGAGTTTTGAAGGCCATACATAGATCTACCAAGGACACCTGATGGTATGCAGGAAGGTGACCCCATGTGATCGTGGGATGCATCTAAAAATGGCCAAAACCCATTTCTGAACTGTTTTCTGCACAACTCTTCCAAGCACCCAAGTTTGAGTCTTCACCAAAAATTGTACATGTATGATTAAGGAGGGCTACCTTGTGACATTTGAAGCCCATATATAAGGCTACCAAATTCCCTTCTTCCTTCGATAGGAGCAAGCCCCATGTGATCAGAAAACAAAAACAAAAAAAGAAAGAAAACAAAAGAAAGATAGGAGAAAATCATCATGGTGTGGCTGTGCGTGCATACCAGCCCAGCCTGCTATCCACATACAAGCACACCCATCAAGTGGGGTCCACGGTCGGTGGGCCCCTCAAAAACCTGCCCATAAGCAGCCCTACACCCCACATACGCCTTGAGTGGGTCTCACGTCTAATTAAGACCAACATCAGCCCTATAAAATGGGTTTCTCATTCATGCACTAGAAACATTTGGATTTAGGCCCATTTCAACAACGAAGGTTTCAACCCTTGGTGGGCCACCTAACTGGCCTCATTGGCCAGTCATGCACATAAACAGGGGCCCCACACAGTAGGCCTTACTCACATCAAATCAAAGAAAAATAAAGAAAGAATGGAGGAGAAGGAAGAAGGGAACAAGAGGCGTGGACTCACTTAGGCCGGTTGGAAGGTTGGATGGGCTGGCCTCTTCTCCTCAAGCTCCTCTCCACGTCTCTCCCACTATCTTAGCTCTCTCTCTCATGGAGATGGGGTGGGCGTGCACAAGGAAGAAAGGGGAGTGGAAGAAGAGGAGGTGCCTCTCTCTCTCTCTCTTTCACGTCTCTCTTTTTCATCAATTTTTTTTTTTTTTTTTTTTTTTGTCTCATTTAATGGAGAAATGGGGGAGAGGGAGGGGTGACATGGGGAAGGGGGGAGGGGCATGGCTACCATAATGGCTATTCATCGTTACAATCTTTTATTTTTATTTTTATTATTTTAAATTGTAATAAACCTGGAGTGTATTTTCCAATTATAATAAATAAGTGTAATAATTACAAAAGAGAATGAAATTGTTGCTTGGGAGAACGCTCTGGGCATGTCCCACTTAGGTGCGCCCCACGCCGATGCATAATTTTTTTTTAAAGGCTTTGATCAACTGCCCATATCTTTGCGCTCAGGTATCGGATTGATGCACGATTTTTGCCATTGCGATTGCAGCGACGCCGTGGTTGACATGACAGAGGTTTCAAGGTCATCAGGAACAACTCACTAGGGTCCAGTGCTAAGTGCTCAAGGGTGTTGCGTAAGGGCTGATTGAGACGTGTGTGTACTTTGGTTATGTTACAAAGGACCAGGGTCTCACAATATACCAATTGCAATATGTGGATCATACAAAATCTTATTTTGTGATGCAGAAACTGACAAGGTAGATAATTTGAGGAAAATAATAGTGCTATGAGAAGGTATCTGGGCTTAAGGTGAACATTAGCAAAAGTAAGATTCTATGCATCAACACATCCAAGGAGGAAATATCAGGTCTTGCAACAACCTTTGGATGCAGCGTTGGGTCCTTTCACTCCTCTTATTTGGGCCTTTTGCCAAGTGTGGGGAAACCCAAGAAGCATTTGTGGAGCAACTGGCAAGGTGATACAAAGATTCCATAGGAAATTATCCAGATGGAAAAGCTGCCACTTAACATTATGCGGGTGCATTACGCTCATCAAAGCAATGATGTCTTATCTCCCTCCCTACTTTATGTCATTAATCAAATGTCCTAAGTTTGTATTGGATAAGTTGAAAAAGTTGCGACGCTACTTTTAATGGGGAGGGGCGGGCGAAGGGCATCATAAGTTCAACCTTCTTAGGTGGGAGGAGGTATGCAAGCAGCTTTCCGAGGGTGTAGCGGGAATAAGAGTTTTGGAATCCATGAATGAGGCACTGCTAGGGAAGTGGCTTTGGAGATTCTACTCAGAAGGGGGAAGGTTATGGAGGGAGGCATTGGTGTCTAAATAGGACTGAAGGAGGGGGTTGGGAAACCAAGAAATAATCGCTCTATTAGGCTTCAAACATTTGAAAGGCAATTGCACCAGTTGGCTCATCGTTCAAGCAAGGATTGGCCTTCTCTCTTGGGGATAGTAACCGTATTCATTTTTTGGAGGATATGTGATGTGGGGAGAAGCCGTTGGAAGTCGAATTTCCCTCTTGGGCAAGACTAGCTCCATCAAAGAATATGTTTGTAGCGGATTGTTTCTCCCTTACTGGTGGTACCGGAGTATGGTGTCCCCCTTGTGGAAGGGGGATATCAAGTGAGGAGGCATCTGATTATGCCATCTTATTACGGTAGTTGCAAAATATACATCCCTCCCCAGACTCTAGCAATTCCCCGATTTGGTTAGCTGCACCAACGGGAAGGTTTACAGTTAAATCCTTTCACCAAATGATTTGAAAATCGTCTTCTTTCCCGGGTCAAGAGTTTTTCCATGGATTTTGGTTTTATGGAGCTCCAACCAAGGTGACAACATTCACCTGGTTGGTAGCTAGGAAGAAAGTCTTAACCATAGATAATCTCCAGAAAAGACCTATGATCCTTCCCAACATCTGCCTTATGTGGAGTGTAGTCTTGGATACACTCGAAGTATATTGGGTTATGCCTTCCTCAGTAGAAGCACTCTTTTGAGAGTGGCATGGAAAGAATCTACTAAAGGAAGACTCAATTATATGGCGTATGATGCTGCTTGCAACTCTATGGAATATTTGGAGGAGAGAAATAGGAGGTGTTTTCTAGATTAAAACTTAAGAGTCTCATTAATAAAGTTCTATTATCCTTCATAACAAAATAAGGTTAGGAGAAATTGGGTTTCTTTTTTTCTTTTCCTTTTTTGTTTAAGCTTAAAGCCATCTTAGTTTATTAAAAGCTGGCAGACAACAGTCAAACCATCAAAAAATACAGCCTAAGCATCAGCCCTCAAAAAAATGAAGATCGACCCTTTACAACCCAAACGAACGTGTTACTTCTTCGACATTTACTTGCTCAAATCCAGATATCCATTCAACAACCTCCCTTATGGAATTCCATACAACATGCTTCCATGATTTATCCTGGTTAAGGAAGCAACAGCGATTACATTCCAGCCAAGTATTCCAAAAGACTGCTAGCAATATGAGCCTCCACGCCGGCAACAGATTCTTGGGGGAAGGGACCATTGTGCCACGCGCCCAAAACAAATCCTCCACTGACTGAGGCATCACCCAAGCCACTTTGAAGGAAGCAAAGAAGGAGGACCAAATATGACGCACATATGGGCAGTGGAGAAAGGTATGATCGACTGACACCCCATTCTCCACACATAAGAGGCAGATATTTGGAAGAATCATGGCTTGTTTCTGCAGATTATCCATTGTCAATATTCGATTTCACCCCACCAGCCAAAGAAATGAAGCAACTTTGGGAGGCGCACCATAGAACCAAAAAGCATGAGAAAGTTCCTGCCCCTTGGTGATATTGGATTATGAAAATTGGAGAAAGTTGGAATTGGGGGTTTAGGATATGGGGGATTTAGAGAAAATAGGGGATTTTGTAAAAATAGGGTTTGGGGGTTTAAGGAAATTGAGAACTTTGGGAAATTGGAGTTTTGGGTTGGGGAATTAGGATTTTGCCTAAATAAGGGTTTTCAGGTTTTGGAAATTGGGGAGCTTGAAAATCTAGGGTTTGGGAGGTTGGGATTTTTTGGACATTTAAGGGTTAGCTTTTTTGGATGGGGCAAACTGAGGTAAGAATAAAGATGTTACAAAAGACAAGCAAATCTTAGGATTTTATTTTATGGACATAATCAAGGTCCGATTGAACTTGTGGGCTCCACAGTCCAATTGGACTGCTGATATGGTCAAGAAAAACCACTAGGAGAACTGATATGGTCCTTATCTTCGGTCAGATCAATGTGGACCCTCAAACTGGTTAATATCTCAATATGGGTGGTTGGATGGTCCATATCTTCGCTCAGATCAATGTGGACCCTAAAACTGGTTAATATCTCAAAATGGGTGGTTGGATGGTCCATATCTTCAATCTGGATGACTCGATTTGTCAGATATGACCCTTCAACAGGGGTTGATCAACAAAACAATCACCTGATAATCAGACAACCAGTAATAGGACCACTTTGAGGTCTCCCACTGAATGATCGGACTATCCTGCATCAGAGTCTCCTAGTAAATTACTTGTTTTTATGGTCTCCTATTTAAGAATAACTTGAAGTTGTAATGAAGTTTCAACAAATCTGTATCAACTCAGTTTTATATTGCAAACAAAGAAAATTATTTCCCACTATTTCTTGAATGTTCCGCATTGTCCTGATGAAATTAAATATCACATTGATAAAGAAGAACCTGCATAGTTGACGAAGGGCAGACGCACGATGCCAATACGCTTCTGAAAGTGTTGGATCTGCCTCCAGAGCAGCATTGAGATCTTCAAGAGCCTCATTATAGTGCTTTGACTTTAAACTTGAAGAAACTCTCTTCAATAAGTTAGTAGCATCAATAGGTTTGCTACCTGCATTCAATAGACTGCAATAAGAGATTTTATACTTTGAATGTGGGCACATGAAAGTTTTTTAACTACAAACACCAATAGAAAAATATTCTCCCATTGAAAAGGCAAGTCCAAAGTGATAAGCTACACCAACATTTTACAGCACAACTTAAAGAAATGGCAGTAAAATCAACAGACCACTTCGGAAAGTGGACTCAAACTGGGACAGTATCTTTAACTGCTTGCACTTTGAAGGAAATGCCCAAACATGCTTAATAATAAATATACAAAAGGACAGACAATATTTCTTTCTGTATATACAATCCCTATGAGGTCAATGTTTCTATTTCATACAATAAAAAAAGCACATAAGATAAACCTATAATACTTAATAATAGAACGCAAAGCAATAATGTCATGCCCATAAAACAATTAGACGGAATACGATAAAATCAAGGATAACTAGGTAGAATCACGCTTCCAATCTGATGTCAAAGCACCAACAGTTCTAATGCATCTCACCAAAAGACAAAAAATTCCCATCACAGGAAAAGAAGAAAAAACACTCGATTCACTATTCAAAATATTCATCAACTACCTTCTCACATATAGCTCTCAAAGTCTTTATACAGGCCAAAATAGAAAAGTTAAAGATATAAGAGATCTTACACAAATCTAGACTTTACTATTTTAAGGCTACCTATAACCAGTGTTCGAAATATCGGTATCACGTTACATATTGCACCCTTGGGATATGGATATGTATCAGTTATCGCATGGGATATAATCTAGACTTTACTATTTTAAGGCTACCTATAAGAAAAAACACTCGATTCACAATTCAAAATATTCATCAACTACCTTCTCACATATAGCTCTCAAAGTCTTTATACAGGCCAAAATAGAAAAGTTAAAGATATAAGAGATCTTACACAAATCTAGACTTTACTATTTTAAGGCTACCTATAACCAGTGTTCGAAATATCGGTATCACGTTACATATTGCACCCTTAGGATATGGATATGTATCAGTTATCGCATGGGATATATCGGCTGTATCGTGTAATGTATCACTGTTGTTGGAAAGATGGGGAAACATTGGAAAATTGGTTGAATTTTTCAATGAAACTTAAGTGATAGTTAAAAAAGAAGTCAATCGGACCATTGAATCGGGTCCACATATCAGCTGACGCTTCATCTGGTCCAAATCTGTGATCTAATCAATTTGAACATTTGGCATGGTCCAAATTAGTTAAATGGTCCGGATCCTTAACCTGGACAATTAGATCAGTCCAATACGTGATCAAACTCATTAGATTGACTTGATCAGGGGGGGGACCTGTTCTGATGGCTTGATCATTGATTGAATAGCTCATGGCTTAGATGCATCCTTTTATTACTCGTGTGTGGTCTTGGATGCATCATTTCTCCCGTCTTCGAAAGAACTCGTCCTTGAGTTGGAAACGATTGTCGACAATTGAACTTATACTAACTCTATAGACAAATCTTCTTTCCACCACTATTCAAAACATCGTTGATAATATCAAATATTATCGGTACCACCAGACTAGTGATACTGAAACCCCCGAAAGTATCTTCTTCTTTTTTTTCCAAATATTACTGATAAATCGGAGAAATAAAATATTACTAATAAATAGGAGAAATATCTCTCATGTATCACTAGGCGATAATATTACCAAAATAACATTGTTCACCCTTTATAAGTCCTCCATGCATTGCCTATATCAATGATATCATCGTCGATATAGGTCAACATGAGGGGCAACGTGTGTAAATACCCCAATATATATATATATATATATATATATATATGTAGAAAAATCTTGTCCTACAACATTGCATAGGAACGGGCTCCTAAAAAAAAAAAAATAATAACTGAAAATTTTCCAAAAAGAAACCACAAATCTTCATCCAAAATGAAAAGGAACTCATTAAGAGATATTAAGGGGCAAGGACATACTTCTATCAAGCTCGAGAAGATAGTCAATCAATCAAAAAACTGAATTTTTGGGCTTCATAGCCATACAGACGTGAAAGGGGGAAATCCGATTTTTGTTCCCTTCATTTGAGCTCCAATGGTCTTGAAGATACAACAAAGGGACCTTCTTGTAGGGACAATTGATTGGCCAAAATCTCCTCTGCAACAGTTTTGTGGATTTCTAGAATTAGGATGTGGTTTTGGGGGTTGTGGTACAACTTGGGGCTTGAAGTCGAAGAGGCAAGGCTTAGAGCTTAGGGCTTTGGGCTTGAAGTCGAAGAGGTAGGGCCTAGGGCTTTGGGCTTGAAGTCGAAGACGCAAGGCCTAGGGCTTTGGGCTTAAAGTTGAAGAGGCAAGACCTAGGGCTTAAGGCTTTGGGCTTTGGGCTTAAAGTCAAAGAAGCAAGGCTCTCTCCTCTCAAGAGAGCTTAAGGATTGAAGTTGAAGGGGTAGAGCTCTCTCTCCTCTCAAGGGAGCTTAGGACCTGAAGTCAGAGAGGTGGGGCTCTCTCTCCTCTCGAGAGAGCTTAGTGCTTGAAGTCGAAGGGGCAGAGATTTTAATGCAGAGGCATTTTCACACCAGGCTCGAGTGGGGTGGCCTGTGGGATGCGAGGGCACACTCAAGGTGGGGGGCTTGTGCGAGGTGGAACCCATGTGATTTAAGGCCCACAAGGAGGGTTCAGCCGAGGACCTAACCCAAGGATGTGGGGCCTGGGCTATGAGATAAATGGATTAATTCGTCATGTTCTATCAATTCGAGCTTTTAGAGCAAGTGGTTAATTGTCCTGCATCAAATTGGTATCAGAGAAGGAGGTCTTGTGTTCGATACTCCTCACTGGGGGTGATTAATGCAGGAGAATTTTCACAACGGGCTCGAGTGAGGTGACATGTGAGATGCGGGGGCACACTCAGAGTGAGCAGCTCGTGTGAGGCGGGTAGCCCGTGTGAGGCAGAACCCATGTAATTTGGCGCCCACGAGGAGGAACCCATGGATGTGGAGCCTGGGTTATGAGATAAAGGGATTAATTCGCCATGCTCTATCAATTCAAGCTTTTAGAGCAAGTGGTTAATTGTCCAACATCAGCTTTAAATTCGGATGTGTTTTCACTTTGTTTTTTGTTTTATATCATTTAATTATGCTTGTAACTCTTTAGTTATATACTTGTCACACTTGTAGGGGTAGTTACAATTGCCTAAAAAGTGTGATTCTAGACATAAACTGCATCCACAATGAGACTCATAGTTTGAATGGTCTGGATAGCTATACTTTGGTGCTACGTGTGAGGAGTTGCCATCATCTTCCAATTGGTGCTCAATTGACACAGACGTATAGAGCCAAAATCTTAAAGTTTTGGAACTTTAAATTGTTGTGTATTAATGTATGCATGGGATTTATGGATGGATGGAGGACATATGCACATATGCATAGATGGACAGATGGATGGCCATATGCATATATGCACATATGGATGGATGTATTAGTGTATGTTTTGTATGCATGGATGGATGGATATATTAAATGTATGTATGTATGGATATATGGATGTATGGAGAGACATGTATGGTTGTATGCATAGATGAATGAGTATATTAGTGTAAGTATGTATGCATGCATGGATGGATGGATGGATGGATGTATTAAATGTATGTATGGATGTATGGATGGATGAATAGACGTGTGTGGATGTATGAATGGATGGATGGATGTTTGTATAGATGTATGAATGGATGGATATGTTAGTGGATGTTTTGTATGCATGGATGTATGGATATATTAAATGTATGTATGTATGGATATATGGATGGATGTACACACATAGATGGATGGATATATTCGTGTATATATGTATGCATGGATGGATGTATTAATGTACGAAGGAATGGATGCATATATGCATGGATGGATGGATGGATGGATCATGGATATTAAATGTATGTGTGTATGGATGGATGGATAGACATGTCTGGATATGTGTGTGCATATATGCATGGATGGATGGATGGATGTATTAGTGTATGTATGCATGGATGGATGGATGGATGTATTAGTGTATGTATGCATGGATGGATGGATTTAATAAATGTATGTATGGATAGATGGTGGATCTATAGATATGTATGGTTGGATGTATTAGTGCATGTATGCGTGCATGGTTGGATGGATAGGCACGGATGGATGCATGCATGGATAGATGGATATATTTGTGTATTTATGCATGCATGGATCGATGGATGTATAGATTGTTGGATAGATGGATGGATGCATGCATGTATGCATGGATGGATGGATATATTTGTGTATGTATGGATGGATGTATGAAATGTATGGATGGATAGACATTTGTACGATATGAACTCATTTTGATTACTAATGCACTGATATTTTTCGACGGCACATGCTTTAAGCCCCTATTAAACAGAAACTTATTATGTATGGTTCTTTTTTTTCTTTTTCTTTTTTGCATCTCCTGAAGTTTCGCTTAAAAATTCCACATTTTAACCCAAGTTTCCCTCAGTTAGAGATACATTTCCTGGGATCAACGATATGGATACATGTTTCCGTATCCCCAGTCAGCGATACATTTAACAATACCAATATGATGAAAATTGTTTCCTACTTGCTAGAAGCTAGCGGTGTAATCCTACGTATCAGCTCATCACAACCTTTGTTGGAGTCCACAGTAGACAATATCTCTTTTATTTGCACTTGCATGGGTGCAACTCTTCTGTTGTAAATTTAAAGTTCTTCATGGATCCTGAAACATTTGCCCTGCCTTTTATGCCACATCATCATTTGCAAAGGTGTTTCAATTTGGATGTTGAGACCTATCAACATGTCTATCAATGTAACCGCCTCTATGAATGGATAATTGATCCACTAGTGAATTCAAGTATCAATCCAATGTTAATGCATTGATCAATTCAAATGTCAACTTTTCCTTTGATTCCCTAGTAGCCCCTCGTTAGATAGACTGTCCGATCACCATTTGTTGTGAGGCACATGAGAGAAAGACACTCTAATGAGATCACAGTGATCCAGAGATTCATCAATCAGATTGCCAATCTTCCATAGGCAGCAACCAGACTTGGCCATCCTATCGCATTCTTAGAGTCACCTTAAATGATAATCAGAGAGCAATTAAAATTTACAGCCACTTCGATCCCGTGAAGCAAGGTTGCAGCTTTGACATAATTTGTATCATGCACCCCAATCGGACCAAAAACCTCATTCAACGGGGCACCCTGTTCTTTTTGAAAAGGCCACCAACACAGTTTGTCCAAGACTCTCAAATGAGCATCCATCAGAGTTGAGCTTCAAAGTCCACATAGGAGGCAAGCTCCACCTTCCTTAACCTTTGAAACTCCATAACCACTAAATATAAAATCAGCCCAGCTCTATAAAACCTTGTTGGGAAAGCCTTTCATCTTTAGTATCTGTTTTGCCCCACTCAAAAATTGGCCTAAAGATCCTCAGGATTATGGTAGTCAGGCTAGCCTTCCCACTGCAAATCATATTGTTTCTTACCAACTAGAGACGTCATAGTGTTTCCTGGAAGAGAGATCTTTCCAGAAACGACCAACAGGACCCCAAGCATCTGACCACCAACTCTCAGTTAAATCTTTCACCATACTTGAGAGCACCCAAATACTGCTGTATTTAGTTAAGACCATACAAACCAGGCATATGGGTAGGGAAGCAACAAATGATTAACAGTCTCCAAGGGTACGCAAAAAAATACATCAGTGCAAGTTCAATTGGGAAACGATATAGCAATCCTTCTTAGATGGTCCAGCGTCAAAATCTTATATAAACCATGTTGTCCAACAATGGCATTTACCTCCAAGGGTACGCAAAAAAACAGATGTCCACAACCACTTCTGTCGCATTTCTAAACCTAACCACAATAGCCAAAGCAAATGTACCAACTGACACAATTCCTACACACTTCTTCCATGCTACTAGATGATACTTGTGAGCATCTTCCCTGTCATTCCAGAGGAAAATTTTCAAATAGACTCCTGCCTAGCTGCAACTTTAGAGGGAAATTTCAGAATAGACACGAGATAAAGAGGCATATATGTGAGAACAACCTTGATAAACTTTATCTTACCACCAAACAATAGGAATTTTGACTTCCAAAATGCTAGCATTCTGCTGAGTCCCTAACTTCAGATAGTAATCCCCAGATGAGGAACAGTGCAACACAGCAGCCCATCTCTTGAGTAATAGTACCAAGGTATTACGAAATGGAATTGGTCAGCGTATCAGACAGCTTGCTGGCCAATTAAATACAAGCCACAACGGGCCAATACGGGGCCCATATCAGCCAATATAGCCTTAAAAACAGCTAATTTTTTTTTACTTTTGGGGAAAATTTTCAAATATTATTGGTAAAAGCAATGTTCGAAATATTGGTATCACATTACATATCGCATCCTTGGGATATAGATATGTATTGGTTATCGCACGGGATATATCGTTTGTGTCGAGTAATTTATCGCGCTTTTTGGAAACATAGGGAAACATTGGGAAAATAGTTGAATTTTTCAATGAAACTTCAAGGATTGTTACAAAAATAAAAATTTAAAATTTAAAAAAAACTTTAACACGCACTTTTAAATCATAACATCTCAAAAAAGAAGTGCACATAATAGGTTTCCCTTGTATAGGGTCCTAAGCTATGCACTATCTAACTGAACTAATGCAAGTATATTCAAATTGAATGCATAATATTTAGAGTGTATGTGATGATCATTTCATCAAACACTTCTAAATACTTTGAAATTAGTCTCAATTGATAGTTGGTTGAAGGAAATTTTTGAAAAATAAATAAATAATATTTTAATAAATTTTTACCAATTTTTAATTAAAAATGATTCTTATTTTTCAAAAATTGACAAGGACTTAACAAATCAATAGTGCAGCCCTCACACATGCTTGAGTGCAACATTGCGAGCAATTTGGAAGAAATTGGGAAATTTTCAAATTTTCTCCAAAATTTCACAAATCGGACCACCTATACTCAAATTTCGAAAGTACAGTGTATGTGATGATCATTTCATCAAATACTCTTAAATACTTCAAAATTAATCTCAATTGACAGCTGGTTGAATGAAAATTTCAATAAAAAACATGGAGAACATATAGAACCAATGTGAAATCAAAGCTCCAACTCCCTGATTTTTCATGCAAAACATGAAGAACCAATGGATTTATAACCATTTGACATTGATTTAACATAATTTCAAAAAAAAAAAAAAAAAGATCGGAAATTGAAAATGCTAACCAGATCGAACATGTGGGATATATTGGCACTACCTGTGCATTTCGTATCGCACAGGTGGGATACAAGATATATCGTGGGATATATCGGCCGATATTGTCAAAATTTAAAACATTGGGTAGAAGTCAAAAAACATGCGGATCCTCAATATTTCCTGTTTTGTTTCGGACATGTATTTGATGGTGTAAAGGGACATTCTTTGGTAAGAATATTGTCCGCTGGGCAGTTTCAGCTTGACACACTGAAAGTCCACCAAATAGGCCCTACTAGAACACAAATCAAACATTATTTGGTCGACTAGAGCCTGTTACATATAAATACAACAAAATGAAGATGGAAAATTGAAAAAATAAAAAAATAATAAAAAACAAAGGCAAGGGGGAGAGTGGAATGGTTTACCCTTCTTTTGGTATTTCCCAAAATGGTCCAATCCACTTTGGTTCATTGAATCCCCACTCAAATTTCGTGTTTTGATCCTCAAAATAGGCCTAAATCTAGTTTAAAATCAATTTCTAAGCTTTCATCATAGTTGAAATGAATAAAGTGGAAAAATGACAGAAATTTTGAAAAGAAAAAATCCAAAATGGGCCATTTATGGATGTATTGGCCTGTAACAACATATCAGCCTGTAATGGTGCCAATACGAGGGCGTATTCACCGATACGGCCCTCTTTTCATAACGGGCCAATTCAGCTCCATATCGCATAATGCAGGTGACCGTTTCTAACTGTTTATTTAATACCAAGAATAGCACATATTAAATTGTTATTTAATTTGATATCAATGATATTGTTTTCAATAAATTTACACTCAGCCCAGATATTACTTCAGGTGATCCTACGTTAATATTTTATTCAAGCATAATGACCAACAAACCATGCTAACCTCCAGGGGGCTAATCCGGACCAAACTGTAGGGTGGCACTTTGAATATGAGCAAAGCTCAACCAATGAGATATGATAGGATGACCGAAATGAAAGTCTACCATCAGCTTTGAGGTCCCGAATCTTCCTGTCACACAACCAGCATGCTAAATGTAAACTTCTGAGAAGGTTAAAATTTGAGACAAGCTAGCAATCTCTTCATTTGAGAGAGATATATTGAAATGTTCCCTAGGACAACTTCAATCAAGGTGGTCCTCCATCCCAAAGAGAGGAATTTGCCTCTCTAGGAAGCAAGCTTGTGCCACACCTTTCTAACACAACATCCCATGCTTCAAGTGTTGGTCTATCCACTCCTGGTGGCATTCCCAAGAGTTTGAGAAGAAGAGGCATAACCCCACAACCAACAGTTGGAGCAGGATAACTGACCTCAGAGCTATCTAAATTCAACCCTCTTTTGCTAATCTTAGATAGATTTAACCTCAGCCCAGAAACCACCCCATAACAAGGGATATCGTTTAGGCTTCAGGCCTTTGAAATAGAACCACCACCAAATAACAAGGTTTCATAGGCATACCAGGTGTGAGTGACCAAAACAAAGCCATTGCCGATCGACATACCCCGGATTAGACCAACTGCTATAGATTTCTCCAGAAATTTACTCAAAGCTTCAGTTGTTATAGTGAAAAGAAATGGCAACACCGGGTCCCCTCAGCAAATGCCCTAATAACTCTTTAGTCCTCTTTGGATTGGTGGAATCCAAAGAGTTAAGTGTGGAAAAGAAAACGTTTTCATCAAATACCCACTCCATTGTTTGTGATAATAAAGTAACATGTGGAAAATTGTTCCTGTTCCACTATTTTTCTTCCAAATCAAAGACCATCCAAATCATCTTTTTCTTCAACTTTCCATCATCCAACTTCAACCCTAACCAAATCAACCATTGAAGACCCCAAAACCCTAACCAACGACCTACACGTGCGAGTCCCTAAGTTGACCGTATGGGCAACCGCTCAATCCTTTAATTTCCCCTTGCTTCCCCCATCAAAACCCCTTGATTTCTCATCCATAACCCTACCCTAAACCCTAAATCCCCAATTTCTAAATCTCTAATTCCAAAATCTCAAATTCCCATGAACCCTAATTTTTCAAATTTCATATTTTTTCATTCCTAACCATAATCATAAAACCTACAAGTGATTTCCTTGAGTGTGGAACATGCCTATGCTAAATTGAAAGTTTTATCCTTCCATCAAGCCTAGTTTTAATTGATTTATGTGATTTCTTAGCATGTGGGCATGTGATTTAGGTTAAATCAAATTTTGTTTCCTATTGTTTACTCCTAATTACTTGGTGGATTGGCATATTTTGTTAATTGAATTATTTTATGGACTCTTTCATAATCTTCACGTTGCATACTAGCATTAAATCATGTGTCCTGCATCATCGGGGGTGATTAATGCACAGGCATTTTCACACCAAGCTCAAGTGGAGTAGCCTATGGGATGCGAGGACACACTCAGGGTGGGTGGCCCATGTGAAGTGGGGCCCACGAGGAGGTTCGGCTGAAGCCCTAACCCATGCGATGTGGGGCCTACACTATGAGATAAAGGGATTGATTCACCACTCTCTATCAGTTTGAGCTTTTAGAACAAGTGGTTAATTGTCCTGCTTCAAAGTGGTATCAGAGCCAGGTTGGTGTTGTGTTTGCAGGTTCGTCCTGTGTTCGAGACTCCTCACCGAGGGGGATTAATGCAAGGGCATTTTCACATTGAGCTTGAGTGAGGTAGCCTGTGGGATGCGAGGGCACACTTGGGTGGGTAGCCCGTGTGAAGAGGAACCCATGTGAAGCGGGGCCCACGAGGAGGTTCGGTCGAGGTCTTAACACATGCGATATGGAGCCTGGGCTATAAGATAAAGGGATTGATTCGCCACTCTCTATCAATTCGGGCTTTTAAAGCAAGTGGCTAATTGTCCTGCATCATAGCATCTTAGATAAAGTCGCATAAAAAGTGATTAAGAACAAACCCATCTAGTCTGAAGCGTGGTCTCCTTTTAAATCAAACACATCTTGCTTTACTTCTTTCATGAAATGTTCTTCCAACAAAACAGCCATCTCCTGTGGAAAGGAGTTAAAATGCAGCCCATACAATAAAAATGTAACTGAGAACTCTGTGAAGAGTTGCTAGAAATGGTAGACAACGAATTAATAAATAACTTCTTTCTCTGTTAAGAGATTCACAACTCGAATAGAGGCTACATTTGTGAGCACTAGCAATTTTATGGAAGCAAGAGGCGTTTTTATTCTCCTTTGATGCATTTGCATGAGACTTTTGATTGTAATTGATTTCATCCTACTTCAGAATATCCTACGCCGCACAACCCAGCTTTGCTTTCTTTACACTTTCTTCAAGAGACAGCAGCCAATCCTCTGGTCTATTGAGCTCAGTAATTTCTTCTTGTGTAATATTCCAATTTTTTCTTTAATAAAATGATTCTATTCATAAAACATAAGTTGTTGATTTTTAAAATTTTTACAGTACCAAAGCACATATTTGTTATGACTTATGATAACAATGAAAGAAATTCTCTATGTTTCAAAAATAATGGACCTAATACACAAGGATATCACTAAAACTTTTGCTACAAGAATGCTAGAGTATCCAATACCAGTATCTGTATTGACTCAAGTCCAAGATGATCTTTTGAGCATATTACAAGCATATGGGCATCATAGTGGACAATATGTGAGGATGGAGTTTAGTTTAAGGATGATGATATAGAGTAATAACCCTTAAGTCTTTCAACTAGACTCCACTCAAGAGTAGGAAAATAAAAATAAAAATCTGATCTTCCTCCCTCTATGTATGTTTTGTGCATGCTCTAAGTGGAGCAATCCTTAGTTGCACGAACCATCTAACCAACCTACATGGCTGCATCAAATCGCACTTCGGAGTTGTGCCCCTACTCCCGTTTCCCAGCTGCTTATACTTGCTAACATTTCAAAATAAATGTTTTTCCAACTCCTACAACTGAATATTTTGCCACTCCACTCCATGCCTCATGCAACTATATTCCAATCTACTAGGGAGTCCAAGGATGACCTCTGCTCAGTGTAATTACACTAAAAATGCGTTTGTATGTTACAACTACAAATATTAACGCTATTGTCTAGCTAACTGATGAGGACATCGTGCACACGCACGCCCGCACACCACCACCCCTACGCACGTACGTACGCAGAAGGAGGACCCCACCATCGATCTGGCTCGATGACGACGTCCATGGAGGGTCTCCTAGGTAGAAGACAAGTTTTGGTTCAAAAAAAGTGGGCCGATAGTCAAAAAAAGCCATCATGGGATCTCATAATTGTGGCCCACTCGTCGGATTGATTTCATATTTTAGATTTTGCTTATTGTTATTATTTAGAACATTGTGAACGCTTTAGATTTCTCTGTTTGGTTTTTATTTTAGTTTACTTCGTCGCCAAGTAATAGGTTGCGCACATGGTGCAAGTTTTGGGGTATAGGATTTTTCCTATAAATAGGCACCCCTTATAGTTCTTTTGATTGATTAAAGATTAATAAAAATTCTGCGTTTTCCTACTCTCTGAGTTGTGAAGCATAAGTGGGTGCGAAGCCCTCCCTTTTTAAAGGGCTAACTACCGTGGTGCGAAGCCACATTGACCCCGATTCATCCCCATCCTCCATCATCTTCTTTTCCATCGTCCACCACCATCCATACTTAGAATTCGTCCCTTTTGTTGCATCAAATTTCTTCATTACAGCAGATTTTTAGATTTCGACCCGCCAGCGAGCTGAAACTTTGGCGGAGCACCACGCACAAACCGTCCATCCCTGGCCGACCAGGACCAAGGTGGCCTTTTTCTGAATAGTGGGCCCCACACATGTGCGGCCGTGATCACACGCACGTGCATCTGGGCCATTGTTGCTGTCCACACGCAGGATTGTCTTTTAGTTCAGGTTTTTATCTTCTTTTATCTTCTCATAGCTGTTTTTTCATGAATCCTAGCCCTAGATTATGTTTTTCCTAAGCTATTTGCCAATTTTCTTACCCTAGGGTTCCCCGAATTGGAATTTCTGAATCCCTTGGATTAGGAGCTGATTACTATGCATGTATGGGTGATTATTTCTTATTTTTGAGTATCGTTTGGTTCATAATTCTTATTGATCCAGCCTTATCATGTGTAGGCCTGGACCCGCATAAATTCCCCTTAATTGAATGTTTGGACTTTCGTGTGAGATATGGAATTTGTGTAATTGTTTATGAACTAACGTGATCTTAAGCCTGAAATCTTGCATATCACATTTAATTTTCATGTCTTGCATCAAATTTGGTATCAAAGCCTAGGGTTCTTGTAGGGGAATTCACCACATATTTAGGGTTTAGTTTGTTTGAGTCCTTCATGCATTCAGTCCATCATATATAGCTGAATTTTAATAAGAGTGTAGTCTCCTTCATATAGAGTCTCGTAGGGTCATTTAGTTTTTAGACGCATATAGTTGTCGTAGCAGGTCCTTAGGTTGAGCAATTCAGTGTATGCCCACACGTACGGGTCGCGGCTTTGGTTTGCACCCCACACTAAACATGGAGCAACTACAAGAAACACTGGCCAAGTTAGCTCAGCAAGTTGAGTCCTTGAATAAGCATTTGGAACAACGCATAGATAGACGCCTCGAAGAAATAGAGGCCTCCTTCAGGGCAAACCCTACCACTGGGGAGGATGCCCAATCTCAGGCAGTTGGTCAGGAGGTTCGACCAAGGAATGGAGGCGGCCAAGGAGTTGGTCATGGGCGCATACCTGTGCACCCACCCCGTAAGGGACATCATGATCAATATGACCCAGATGCACAACTACTCAAGGGAGTTAAGGTAAATGCCCCTACATTTGATGGCCACTTGGACCCTAAAGCCTTCCTAGATTGGCTGGCGGATATGGACCACTATTTTGAGTGGTATGACATGTCAGATGCTCGACGAGTCCGATTCGCTAAGATGAAGCTTGTGGGTCAAGCAAAGAGGTTTTGGGCGACAGTTGAGCGAAAAAAAGAAAGAGCAAGGGAACTCCCAATAGTCCATTGGGGAGAAATGAAAGAAACGTTGAAAGAGAAGTACCTCCCTTTCTCTTATCGACTGCGGTTGATTGAGGAGTGGCAGTCTCTTCGACAGGGTTCCATGAGTGTTGCTGACTATATTGAGAAATTCGAAGAGTACTTGACCCGTTGTGAGGTTGATGAGGACCCCGTACTCACCCTTGCTCGTTTTAAAACGGGTCTCCGTCCTGACATTAGGAGAGAATTGCTTGCCAAAGACATAGACACTATCGAACAGTTGTATCAAGTAGTGTTGGACGTCGAGCAGTATCTCAAAGCGTCTGTGGGAAGGTGGTTTGATTTTCGCGATTCTAGTGTTAAGGCCAATCCCTCTGGGGCTAGACCTAATATGGGAGTCCAAAACAGACCTTCCCCTAATGTTCAACCCAGACCTAGAGATGATAAGGGTAAAGAGATTGTCGGGTCTAGTTCACGTGGAAGTGGGGCCACTAGGTGTTTTACGTGTCAGGGGTTTGGTCATTTTGCTCACCAGTGCGGCACGAGAGAGGGCACCAAAGTACTCCTTATTGATGGGCAAGTAGAAGTAGTGCCCCTAGAGGGTGATAATGAGGAGAAATATGAGCCAGTCGAAATCCATAGTGATGAGGAAGAGGGAGCACAAGAGTCTATGACTCTCGCAATTGTGCGTTGCGCCCTGGCTCAAGCCAAGAACACTAATGATTGGCGTCGCAACACGATCTTCTACACTTATGCAAAATGGGGAGAGAAGAGCTGTAAGATGATCGTGGATAGTGGTAGTTGTGCCAACGTGGCTTCGACTAGCACTGTGAGTCGCTTGGGCTTGAAGTTGGAAGCCCATCCTCAGCCCTATAGAGTCTCCTAGGTTGATGAAACATCCATTCCAGTTTCGCACCGCTGTCTTGTCCCTATTCAGTTCGGATCATATAAAGACACAATTTGGTGTGATGTTGTTCCTATGGATGTGGGCCATATCATTCTAGGTAGGCCATGGCTCTATGACAGGGATGTTACCATATTTGGTCGCTCAAATGTGTGTACATTCTGGTTCGAGGGCAAGAAAGTCAAGCTAAATCCTCTGCCACCCAAGAATACAACTGAACAAGAGCTTACCACACAGAGTGGTGTGAGCGGCCCAAAAAAAACGAAGGAATCGAAGTCCAAGACCAAACCGCTCCATATTTTGAATGCCAAAGACTTTGAGCGAGAGACGGAGGCAGACTAGATGATATACGCCCTTGTGGCTATGGAGAGTGTACCAGAGAATAGCGTAGAGTTACCCACTGAGGCCATTCAGGTAGTACATGAGTTTCGTGATGTCTTTCCTGATGATTTACCGAATGAGCTTCCCCCTATGAGGGATATACAGCATGCCATTGATTTAATCCATGGGGCAACTCTACCAAACCTCCCGCATTACAGAATGAACCCAAAGGAGCACGCTGAGTTGAAGATGCAAATTGATGAACTCCTAGAGAAGGGTTTCATTCGAGAGAGCATGAGTCCGTGTGCCGTGCCCGCCCTTCTTACACCTAAGAAGGATGGCACATGGAGGATGTGTGTTGATAGTAGGGCCATCAATAAAATCACGATCAAGTATCGGTTTCCCATACCGCGTCTTGATGACATGTTAGATATGATGGCCAATGCTACTGTCTTTTCAAAAATTGACCTCAAAAGTGGGTATCACCAAATCCGTATACGCCCTGGTGATGAGTGGAAGACGGCCTTCAAGACGAACGATGGGCTATATGAGTGGCTAGTTATGCCTTTTGGGCTAACTAATGCCCCAAGCACTTTCATGCGTGTGATGACTCAAGTATTGAGACCCTTCATGGAGAAGTTCCTGGTCGTATACTTTGATGATATCTTAATTTATAGCATGACTAAGGAGCAACACCTCAACCATTTGAGGCAAGTTTGTGGGATCCTTAGGGTCGAGAAGTTGTACGCCAACTTAAAGAAGTGTGCGTTCTTGTCTAGTAGTGTGATCTTCTTAGGTTTTATTGTGTCAGCTGAGGGCGTATCGGCGGATCCCGAGAAGGTCAAGGCCATCGTTAATTGGCCTGAACCCCGCAATATTCATGAGGTGCGCAGCTTTCATGGCTTAGCCACTTTTTATAGGCGGTTCATTCAAGGCTTCAGTTCTATTGTGGCTCCCATCACGGACAGCATAAAAAAGGGAGAGTTTCAATGGACAAAGGCCGCCTCGAAAGCCTTCAAGGAAATAAAGGTCAAGATGACCGAAGCTCCAGTCACGCGACTTCCAGATTTTTCAAAAGCTTTTGAAGTCGCATGTGACGCGTCAGGAGTCGGCATAGGAGGAGTACTTAGCCAGGAAGGGCACCCTGTCGCCTTTTTCAGTGAGAAACTAAATGAAGCGAAGCAAAGATATTCCACCTACGACAAAGAATTCTACACGGTAGTGCAATCACTACGCCATTGGCGACATTACTTGTTACCGCAAGAATTCATCTTGTTCTCAGATCACGAGGCCTTGAGATACTTAAACTCTCAAAAGAAATTAAGCCCCAGGCACGCTAAGTGGGTTCAATTTCTTCAAGAGTACACTTTTGTACTTAGGCACAAGGCCGGTGTAGATAATAAACCTGCCGACGCGTTGAGTCATCGAGTCGCATTACTCAACTCCATGAGCGTTGAAGTTACGGGCCTTGAGCGCATCAAAGAAGAGTATTCTGAGTGCCCAGATTTTGGGGTTGTGTATACGTCTTTATTAGAGGGTCCGTCAGGAGCTAATAGTGAGTATTTGATTTTGGACGGATATTTGTTTAGGAGTGACCGCTTGTGCATACCAAGCACCTCCCTTCGCGATTTTCTTGTCTGGGAGTTACATTCAGGGAGGGTCGCGAGTCATTTCGGTCGTGATAAGACCATCGCCCTAGTGGAGGATAGATTTCATTGGCCAAGCCTCAAGCGGGACGTGGCCAAAATTATAGGGCAATGCCATACTTGTCAACTGGCAAAGCAGAGGAAACAGAATACAAGATTATATACACCTTTGTCAGTCCCATTCATTCCTTGGCAGGAAATCAGTATGGACTTCGTGCTTGGACTTCCCAAGACTATTCGAAAGCATGACTCCATATTTGTTGTCGTGGACCGTTTCTCTAAAATGGCCCACTTCATTCCTTGTTCTAAGACCTCCGACGCCTCTCGTGTTGCCAAGCTGTTCTTTAGTGAAGTCGTCAAATTGCATGGGTTACCAAAAACCAGTGTCTGACCGTGATGTGAGATTCATGAGTTACTTTTGGAAGACACTATGGCACATGATGAATATTAGGCTCCAATTTTCTTCTGCCTACCACCCTCAGACCGATGGCCAGACTGAGGTGGTTAATAGGAGCCTATGAAGTTTACTTCGATGTTTAGTGAGGGAGCATACCAGGACATGGGACGCCGTACTACCTATAACCGAGTTTGCATACAATAGTTCTGTCAATAGGTCCACAGGTCTAAGTCCTTTTGAAGTCGTTACTGATTACAAGCCTAGGAAGCCTATTGATCTTATCCCCATGTCATTGTCTCGTAGGCCATCGGAGTCTGCAGAGTCTTTTGCGCATCACATACATTCATTGCATCAAGAAATCAGGCGAAAGATCACTACTAGCAATGAACATTACAAATATTCTGCAGACCAACATAGACGTTTCAAAGAATTCAATATTGGGGACTCTGTGATGGTCCGCATCAGGCCCGACTGGTACCCTCCAGGGGCTGTTCGTAAGTTACAGGCGCGTAGCGCTGGGCCCTTCAAAATTATAAAGCGAAACGGTCTCAATGCATATGAGGTAGATCTTCCACCTTCCATGGTAATTAGTTCCACATTCAATGTGGAGGATCTAGTTGCTTTTCAGGGACCCATTGATACATTGTCCGGCCCTTCGGCAACCCATCCTGATTCCCCAGACTTACCCTTTGATCCATGGCCTCTTCCTGACCTTTCATCTCAACCTTTGCCTCCCATACCTAGCCTTCACACACCCAGAGAGGAAATCGAGGATATCCTGAACCATGAGATAATTTCCACGTCGGATGGTGGGTTTCAGAAATACCTAGTTAAATGGAAGTCACGCCCAGCTTCAGACAGCACGTGGCTCACTGAGGAGGAGCTTCAGAGACTTGATCCCGACATCCTAGAGCGGTTTAGGAGTTTTATTTCGCCAGTGGCGAAATCTTCGCAGCCGGGGAGAGTTGATGAGGACATCGCGCACACGCACGCCCGCACACCACCACCCCTACTCACGTACGTACGCAGAAGGACCCCACCATGGATCTGGCTCGATGACGACGTCCATGGAGGGTCTCCTAGGTAGAAGATAAGTTTTAGTTCAAAAAAAGTGAGCCCAATAGTCAAAAAAAGCCATCATGGGATCTCATGATCGTGGCCCACTCGTCGGATTGATTTCATATTTTAGATTTTGCTTATTGTTATTATTTAAAACATTGTAAACGCTTTAGATTTCTCTGTTTGGTTTTTATTTTAGTTTACTTCGTCGCCAAGTAATAGGTTGCGCACATGGTGCGAGTTTTGGAGTATACGATTTTTCCTATAAATAGGCACCCCTTGTAGTTTTTTTGATTGATTGAAGATTAATAAAAATTCTGCGTTTTCCTACTCTCTGAGTTGTGAAGCCTAAGTGGGTGCGAAGCCCTTCCTTTTCAAAGGGCTAACTACCATGGTGCGAAGCCACATCGACCCCGATTCATCCTCATCCTCCATCATCTTCTTTTCCATCGTCCACCACCATCCATACTTCGAATTCGTCCCTTTTGTTGCATCAAATTTCTTCATTACAGCAGATTTTCATATTTCGACCCGCCGACGAGCTGAAACTTCGGCGGAGCACCACGCACAAACCGTACATCGGATTGAGCTGATATTTGGGGATTTTGGAGTCCATCCCTGGCCGACTAGGACCAAGGTGGCCTTTTTCTGAATAGTGGGCCCCACACATGTGCGGTCGTGATCACACGCACATGCATCTGGGCCATTGTTGCTGTCCACACGCAGGATCGTCTTTTGGTTCAGGTTTTTATCTTCTTTTATCATCTCATAGCTGTTTTTTCATAAATCCTAGCCCTAGATTACGTTTTCCCTAAGCTATTTGCCAATTTTCTTACCCTAGGGTTCCTCGAATTGGAATTTCTGAATCTCTTGGATTAGGAGCTGATTACTATGCATGTGTGGGTGATTATTTCTTATTTTTTAGTATCGTTTGGTTCATAATTCTTATTGATCCAGCCTTATCATGTGTAGGCCTGGACCCGCATAGATTCCCCTTAATTGAATGTTTGGACTTTCGTGTGGGATATGAAATTTGTGTAATTGTTTATGAACTAAGCCTGAAATCTTGCATATCACATTTAATTTTCATGTCCTGCATCACTAACCTTGGGTGAAGCGTGATTGTCACCCCCAACGAGGTTTGGGCGAATGGCCTTCACCGTAGGTTTGCTCCCTATAGGTGAGGGTTCGATTCCCCTCCTTGGCTTTACCCAATACACATGGTTGTGGGTGATTACGTGTATCTGCAGGGGTTAGTCTCACTTCAAAAAGAGATGGGGACACCCTATGTCTTCAAAAAAAAAAAAAAAAACCTTGGGTGAAGCATGATTGTCACACCCATGGACAATTGTCTAAGGTTTCCTGAAATTGGTGCAGTCAGTTTTTTATAGGGTTCATTTACTACAGCTATTCACAAAGATAGGGACCTATCACTGAAGCCAATGAGTTGACCAATCTTTGTCATGGCATATGGAGTGGTAGTCGTCTCTCAATGAGGACCCTTTCTCTTTGGTTTCTTTCCGTCCCATGCCCTTCTAGGTTGAGACTCCGACTAAAATCCCAATTCATTTTCGGTGAGAAACAATTCACAGATGTGTTCATCAAATCCATCTCCAAGGATTGCTATCAAGATATTGTGTTAGAACCCATCAATGAGAAGAATCCATTCATATATGAGAGAGGCTCTTATAGATACCAAATAGACATTTCATAACAATTTCAACAAGAATGTCAATAAAATGAAAGCCTGTCATTTGAAACATCAAAAAGAAAACATAGCACCAGGAGCATTCAATTACCATAGACAGCTTATTCTTAGGAACTTCATACAAGTTTTTCTAATCCACTTGTAAGTTGTAGCTCCACATGCAGCCACATGTGCCACAAGCATTAGATATATGAGTGATGCATCAGGTATCCCCACTGTGCTGGTCCAGTCATAAGGTGGCAAGAGAAGTGATCAATGTTCAAAGTATCGGTATCACTATAAGTTTTGCTAGCCAGGGATACAGAAACAATATTGATATTGCCGATAATATCACCGATAACTGGAAATGTGTGAAAACATTGGAGAAACATAGGGGAAATAGTGGAATTTTTCAGTAAAACTTCAGGAGATACAAAAATACACATTTTCATATTTAGGAATAAAAAAATTACAAAAAGAATGCGTACATAATAAGTTTCCATTTAATGGGAGCTTAAAAGCATGTGTTGTCGTAAGAAACCAGTCCAACCATCCCATCCATCCCATCTAAACATCCATCGACATTTCAGAATATAGACAACACATGATATTTCTCCCAAAAATTGTCAAAAATTGAAAAGAAAAATAAAGATTGTGGTCTCGATATTGCCCATGTCCCAATAATGATAATATCCCGATATTATCGATATTATCGATATTATCATCGACAAGTTGAACACTACATACAACCATGCACCCATTTTAAAAAATGAAATGATTTTTTTTTATATATAAATAGATTTTTGGCAATATCGATACACTGGCGATATTATCGAAATATTGCCGATACACTAGCAATACAAGTGATACCTAGAATTTACACTGTCGAAAATGTTGGTGATATCAAAACATTGGCGATACAAGCGACATCTGGAATTCACACAATCGAAAATATTGGCAATATCAATACATTGGCGTGGTGATACTTAGCGACACATCACCGATACAGCGATACCTGAAATTAGTAAAACTGCCAGTGTCATCAATATCGCTACCAGTGTTATCGTTATCACCAAGCTGGAGATACGGATAATATCAATGACACTCCGAACAACATGCCTGATAACAACAGTCCCTGTTAAATTCACGCGTGACCAACAAAATGACACCGACTGGTCTGATTTTTGGGACAGGCCATCACATAGGTAGGCCCATCTGTTCACTGCAACACTGCTTTGATATCAACTTATAGATTACTTGTAGGGACCTTAAGCACTTTTTTCCTGCTCTTCGACCCAATGTAGAGTTGTAAGAATTACCAAATCTGAGGTTAAATCAATTAACCAAATAAACCCCGCTATGTTGCATTTATACTGCTTTCAAGAATATGCACAATATTCATGGGTTTTCAGTTTATACAAGTGGGACCCTGTGGTCCAGTTAATCCAGACCATTGATCTCATGCACCCCAACCTGGACAGAACATGTCCCAAATTCTCCCAAATTGGAAGACCATGGCCACCCATCACAGGATTGGATACTCTTCATCAACCATGTACATGCCTGCCGCAGATTGAAATGTTAGGATTGTCCCATCAAGAAGAATTTCGGGGAATGGCTGATCTATGGCAAGGCTCACAGGCCATTCGACTAGGATCGTGGGACCCAATTGTAAAAACTGAAAAGCAGGATACAATGTGTCTATAACCCCCTTTAAATAATCAGATGGTTGAATTGAAAAATGGAGAAATCATACAAGAGATAGAAAAAAGAAAAGTGCAAGTCAGCCATATCTACCATAAAGAAGGAAAAGATCCAATAGAACTGGTAGTAGCAACGGGAAAAAGGGAGAGAGAGAGAGAGAGAGAGAGAGAGAGAGAGAGGGCGGGGAGGGAGGACATTCCAAATACCTTGGGCGGAAAGAAATGGATGGAGAAGGAGAAGTTGGAAAGCCAAGAAAAGGAACTGCGGCAACCGAGGGGCGAGACGCATCTTCTTCTTCTGCTTCCTTTTACTCTTCGATGCTGCTTATATCAACTAGAACGCATGAGAGAGATGAAAGGAAAGAAAGAAAACAACAGCTAGCCGTCGTGATCGGAGAGGAATATATCATATAAGCCTTCTGCCCTCGTTTGGATTTTCCGCAACCCGACCAAAATTTTCAGTTTTCAGCTCCACGTAACAACAGCCAATGCGCGTCCTCCACGTGGCAAATAAAACCGCAGATAATTGCTGCGGTTGGAGGCTAGGTGGGGCCACCACGATCTTTGTGAGAAACCCATCCCATCCATTCGTTTTGCAAGCTTATGTGAGGTCGTGAGTCAAAAAATGAGGTGGATGTGAAACTGAAGAGGGCCGCACGACCGGAAAGCGTGAGGAGGGAAACGCCAACCAATGAAACATTCGTGGGCCACAGAAGTTTCGTATCAGGCTAATGTTTTGGTATTTTCAGTTCAACATGTGGAATAACTTTATGAACGGTTTGGATGGGACATAAACATTAAGGTGGACCCAGGAACTTTTCAACGGCAGGCATTTCCCTCCCCACTTTTTCGTTTCGTGCGGCCCACTTGAGTTTTGGATCAGATCATTTTTTAGCTCATGTCCTAACATCAGAGGGCAAAGAGGATGGATGGGTTGGATGCCTAACATGAGCGGGCAAAATGGATGGACAGGGCAGTTTTCTTGTAGATCATGGACAGGGCAGCTTCCCATCCACGGCGCGGATTGCACGCTGAGTAACTCAATACATCTTTTAGTAAACCCTGTGGGACACGACGTGATGTATGTGTCTTATCCGTGCCGTCCATCCATTTTATCAGCTCATTTTAGGGGCATGAACGAATAATTGAAGTGGACGGCCAATTGCATACTTGAGTGTGCTGGCATACTGAGTAAACTCCAGAGGCCTACTTTGATGTACGCATCTTATCCTTTCTGTCCATCTTTTTTCACATCATTTTAGAGCATGAGCTCAAACTTGAAGCTTATACAAAGCTCGAATAGGCCACATCACCTTAAACAATTGGACTTGAGTGCCTTATTGTTGTAAACTTTTGGGGGATCAAATAAGTTCTGAACCAAACTGATACTTTTGTTCTCGGCTATGTTTATGTGATTTTATAAACTTGTCGAACAACAAATCAGAATCATGGTGGCCCCTAGAAAGGTTACAATGGTGAATGCCATTAACCCTACTATTCCCTATGGTGCAGTCTACTTGAACGTTGGATATGCTTCAATTTTGAGTTTATGTGGTAACCTAATGTAGAAAAATGGATAGATAGCATGGATAAGACATATACATAATGTGTAAGCCCCACAAAGATTACTCAATACGTTAATAGTATTCTGAGTAACCCAGCATGCAATCTAACTTCAATAGAAGCATATCCAAGTGGACAGCATCACATGAAATAGTGAGAATTAAACAACTACCACGGAAAGCTTCAGAGGGGCATAGAGGTTTTGGACCGAAGCTCATAATTATGTTTTCCCTTCATGTTCCGTGTGACCCTATGAGCAAGTTGGATGATAAATAAACATCACTGTTGGCCCTAGGAAGGTTTCAATGGTGGACATTATTATCCCCAATTATCCCCACTGTTTCCTATGGTGTGGTCCACTTGAGCCTTGAATATGCATCGATTTTGGTTCAATGCCCTAAAATGAGCTGATAAAATGGGATGGATGGTGTGGATAAGATATGGTACAACATGTCAGGCCCCAAAAAGTTTAGTCATTACACTACACAATCCAGGCTCCCACCTAAAGTCAATTATATCCATAAAAGGGGATGCACATTGGATACCACCCTTGCCAATACCAACATTCGTATAAGTAGGATATGTCTGAAATTGATTAGATGGCAAGCCACTATCAAACATAGGGCCATACAGAGCATGTCTAAAAGTTGTTGATAGAGTACATCCCCATTGGGGTCTAATCTTTGACAAGACATGTTGTCCAATCAAATCCCGCCATGCTGTGGAAGAGCATGTATTCAATCCGCATCTAAGAAAAAACAAGAGTGGCAATGAGCCCAGCTCAAGCAGCCTAGCCATATAGGGCCAAGGGGTTAACACACTAAACTTTGCCCTAAGGCTAGGTAGGCTTGAAGTCTAAGCATGGTGTTAAGGCCTAGTTGGGCTAGGGCCAATGGTGAATGGCTGAGCATAATGGCTAGATAAATCATTAAGGGCTTTTGTGATAATGTTGTAAAGACATTTGTTAATGGTTCTCCATCAATATACATATATGGTTTGAATATTATCATTAGATTCATGATCACATTTCAATGATCCAAACCATATATATGTAGCATTTATTGAAAACATTTTGAAAGTATGCCTATTATAAACATCTATCACTTTTAACTCTTTTACGCACTGGGCCAACTAGGCCCATTAAGGCTAGGTCTAGGGCCACCAAGTTATTTTCAGCCACTGAGGCCTAGACAAACTAGGGCTAAGAGCCAAGGAACCCAATTCATTGCCACCATTGAAAAAGTTTCAAATTCTTACTCATTAGGACTAATGATGAGTAGGCATATAGATGTTGTGTCGGCATTGCCTTATTCAAATTAAACTAATAAAGTAGCAAGCTCCACTTTAAATGGTTAATTTATATCTATATCTATATCTATGTGGCTACTATATAATGGGAGCAATGTTTGGCCAATTTTACCCTTAAGGTTAATTAGGGTTATGGATATAGATATGATGGCCAATTTTAGCTCAAAAATGTTTAATATTCTTACTCATTAGGACTAACGATGTATAGGAACTTACAAGTTTAGTTAGCATTGCTTTACTCAAATTAAAATAAAAAGGTAGCAAGCTCCACTTTAAATGGTTAATCTATATCTATATCTATATCATATATAATGGGAGCAGCATTTGGCCAATTCTACCCTTGTAATTAGTGATGGGAAAAAAGAAACCTTTGGTTTTCCACCCATATAGTCCTTCAACCTGAGAGTATTTTTGTGCTTTTAAATCATCTTTGGAAGTAGCCAACTCCCACTTCTCTTATTTGTGTGTAGCTTACATGGTAAACATGGTGTTAAAGAACCCATAAGAAAAAGGTCTGTGTGGCTACCATGATGAATCATAACAGCCACAAAGTAAATCTTTTGTCTTGGATCATGCTAGGTTGTCGGTTGGAAAACAAGGCAAATCTAAAGCTCGAGTGGGTCAAAGCACTGGGAGAAACAAAGTGGGCATGAATCACCCATCGGCAACCCCCCTGTGCGTGTAGCCGTACCCTCCCTCATTCTTTCTCTATTTTCTGTCCACCTACCCTCTCCACATTCATTGCATATACCATCCCCTAGTCTCGTATCTACATTCATACTATCTTGTTTATAAATTTTCTCTTATTCATATTATAATTTTGATTTAGTTAAATTTATATATCAATAAGATAACATTTGCACCTAAAAATGGCTTGTAAAAAAAATTTCATTAATTTTGGAAACAATATATTCCAGGGCATGATCTGGCACAAGTCCTAAATTACAATCTCCCATAAAAAAAAAAAGAAAAAAAAAAAAAGAGGTAAAAACCACGAAAGCTAGCCTATACATGATACAAAAGCAATACGTACGCAAGCTAGTATGCATGGATCCTGGTCCAACGTCCTTCATCTTAGAGTGTTCAAATCATGAATCAAGCTAAAACATGTTAGTGCTTCAAGGGATTTGATAGCCTTTGGCATTTAGTAATCTCGTACAGCCAATTGAGCATCAGCATACAAGCATGGACCGCATATCATGTATCGAGAGGGGTATGAGGCTATGAGCTTTAATAGCCATGTAGCTTTGTGGCTTACACGTTCTATTTACAACATATTGATATTATCCGGTCAAACAATTTCTTATGATGCTGATGTAGTTGGGATGACATTGTCATGAGTCTAACACATCAATTGGAGTGAATTTGACTTAGTGTTAATATAATTCATGTTTAAGAAGAAGGGTGCGAGACGTCATTTCTAGGGATTTGACCTTCAAAATGTTAACATGAAGCCATGTCTTGGGTTTTGAAGTAATATGGGCGCAACTTAACATTTGCCTTACCATAAACCCTTAATGCTTTGGTACTGGGTAGGCAAGTATGATTAGCGTGAATCCAAACTTCATGTTAAAGGAGACCAACATGGGCATGTTAACAGACATCTATAGTAATTTGTACAACATGGATGTTGGCACATTAAACCTGAATCATGTGAGAAATGCAAGTTAAAGACAGAGATGGAGGTCATGCCAGACAATTCAACGTTAATGGCCCCACGTGAGGAGCCCTTAGATGTAGAGGGAAAATAAGTGTGTTCGACAATTATTTGCAATGGCCATCTTACTTCGGTTGCTTTAGTTTTGAAATGGATTGTACAAACTGTTGATGGAGTATTTTTAATCTGTTGCAAGAGGGATTTTTCGGCTCGATCGGAGCTTGTCTCCACTCAACTGAAAACTCTTGAATTAGACCATTTGCTCGCTATGATGTTTTGCCCATTTTCAGTTCGGCCAAAAAAATTGTGAGTCGGTTCGACTTGGTCCGATCAAAGGTCCATTCAATTTGACCAGATATAACATGTAAGTGCGGGTTTTGTTTCTAATCTCATTCGGAAGTGTGTGTGTGTTTGTACTCTTGTAATTACACGATTATGGTTAAACAAGACAAATAAAGTTTGAGAGACTCGAGGGTTTTGAATGGGATAAACTAAGTTGTTCCATCTCTTATAACTTTCTGCATATAGTGGATTGATCATCACTCTTATGTTATGATTTTTTCTGCAAATGTTTTTCACATAAAAAATGTATGCGTTATTCGTATTTCCTTGTTTCATTCTTTATTACAAGTTTTATTCGTTCTGAAGTTGCTTCCATGCCCATTAAGAGTTATTAGTGCCCATCAAGTGGTATTAGATATAGGTTGGGGCATCATAGTAAATCTAGGAACATAACATTGAGATGATCGAATGTGAAGTTTAAGATAAAAAAATTCACAGGAAAAAATAATTTTGAACTATGGAAGGTTGAAGATGAAAGCCCTCCTAGTTCATGAAGGGCTGCAACATGCACTCATTGGGAAAGCGAAACGTCTAGAATCTATGAAGGAATGAGATTGTGATGAACTTGATCAGAGGACGATTAACACAATTTAATTATTCTTGGCTGATGAAGTCAATTATAGTTTCATTGATGAAACGATTATCATGGACTTCTGGGTGAAGACGGAGTGCATCTACATGACGAAATCGCTCACTAATCATCTATATATAAAGAGACAGTTTTATACGTTGAAGATGGTGGAAGAGTCAGATCTCTCTAAGTGCATTAATGTCTTCAATAAACTGGTTTGCAAGTTGACAAGCGGGGAGGTGAAGATTGATAAAGAATACAAAGGCCTAATTTTGTTGACATCTCTTCTAGAATCCTAGGAGTATCTGGTTAATACTTTATGCTATTGTAGGGATACCTTGGACATGTATATTGTTTTCTCAACCCTTCAGATGAAGCAGTTGAGAAGGAATAGCAAAGGCGAATGTACTTTTATGGATGTATTATTAGCTTGGGGAAGACCGTCTGAGTGAGAGAAGGTGAAATCATGATCTAGATCCAAGTCGAAAGGCAAAGGCAAGTTGGAGTATTAAAATTAACAAAGGGTGGGACATATGAAAAAGGATTGTAAAAATCTCAAAATCCGAAAGGAGAAGAAATCATATGATTCACTGAAGGAAGCCAATTCAATGAAATCAAGTGCAAAAATGAGTGATTGTGACGTGTTGTCAGTGTCCAAGGTCGGTCACTTATATCATGAGTATATTTTGAATATGGGGGCATCGTACCATATGTATCCTCATTAAAGTTGGTTCACCACATATAAAAAGTATGATGGTGGCCTTGTTCTTATGAGAAATGATCATACTTGTAAGATAGTTAAAATTAGTTCGGTTTGTATCAGAATATTTGATTGGATAGAGTGTACTCTAACCAATGTGACGCACATTCTGGATTTAAAAGAGAATCCGATCTTTCTAGAGCTCTAGATGCACTTGGGTGCAAGTTCACCAGCTATAAAGGTATCATCAATATTTCAAAATGGGCACTCACAATTATGAAAATACAAAGGAGCGAAAATCTTTACAAGTTGATCAAGAATAGTATATTGGGTGAATCTACAACATCTATTGCGGAGTCCACGTAGGCATATTTGTGGCATGTGCACCTAGGCCACATGAGTGAGTGTGGTATAAAGGTACTACTCAATCATCGTTTAATTCATAGTTTTAAAAGTTTTGATTTATATATATGTGAGCATTGCATATATAGGAAATAATCAATGTTAAGTTTTAAAATCGGGAAGCATGTTAGTAAAGGTCATCCTCACTATGTGCATTCGAATGTGTGAGGGTCATCACTCATTATTTTTGGAGGAGAGTTGTCATTTTTTATTACATTCATTGACAATTCTCCAGAAAGGTTTGGATTTATTTTATTAAAAATAAATCTAATGTGTTTGCCTATGAAACATAAATATGATATATTTTTCACTTTCAAGATATGGAAAACGGTGGTTGAAAAACAGATTTAACCAATATTGTAAAAAAGATGGGCTAGTGAGGCACAACACAATGAGGCATACACCAAAGTATAATGTTGTGGTTAAATGTATGAACCAGACTCTTTTAGAAAGAGTCTGGAGTATATTGAGTAATACTGGGTTGGGTAATAAGCTATGGGCTGAGGTCATCTTTATAACTTGCTATTTAGTGGATCAATCTCCCTCTATAACTATTGATTCCAAATTACATAAGGAGTATGGAGTGGTCAGGTAGTTGATTACTCAGGGCTTGTAATGCTTACTCTTGTATATCATCAATGGAGAGAGATAAGCTAGACCAAATGGCTAAGAAGTGTACTTTTATTAGCTATGGTGATGGGGTGAAAGGATACATATTATATGACCGAGTTTCATATAAAATCATATTTAGCTGGGACGTCAAGTTTGATGAAGGTTCCTTGTTCCGGAAGGATGAGCATAAGGAAATAAAAAAAATAGTTATTATGTTGAAAGAGATAAAGGTAAAACACTTGAAAAAGCTAAGTTGTAGATAAAGGTACAATAATACGTGGAGCTACCACCTGTCAGGGGAAATCAACTAAGGAATTGCAGGTTACTTCAGAGATATAGAGATGACTCAAATGTTACACTCTCATTAGAGATTAGGGGGATCTGTCTACTTTTTAGGAAGCTTTAGAAGACAGATACAAAGAAGTTGATGGCAGCAGTGCATAATGAGATGGACTCTCTGTACAAAATGAAAGGTAGAATTTGGTAGAGCTTCTCATTGAGCATAAAGCGATTGGGCGCAAGTGGATTTACTAGAAGAAACTGGATATGTACAAGGCTAAATTGATAGCAAAGGGTTATTCTCAAAGGGAGGGTGTGAACTTCGGTGAGATTTTTGGGTCAGTGGTCAAGCAAGTATCTATCAAATTTGTATTGGTACTAGCTGGCTAATACAATCTGGAACTAGAATAGTTAGATGTGAAGACTGCTTTTCTACATGGTGAACTAGAAGAGTAGTTCTACATGAAGCAACCTGAAGGGTTCAAGGTATGGAAAAATGAGAATAAAGTTTACATATTAAAGATGTTATCGTATGACCTAAAATAGTCACCTAGGCAGTGATACAAGAAATTTAATTATTTCTTATTGAGTTAGTGGTTTATCAGAAGTGAATTTGATCGTTGTGTCTATTTTAAAGCACTAAGTGACAGGAAATCCATTATTATGGTGTTATATGTTGATGATATACTTATCATGCAACTATAGTATGTCTGAAATCAACATATTGAAAGCTTAGTTATCTAGGACATTTTAAATGAAATATCTTAGGGTTGCAAAGAAGATTCTCAGCATTGATATATACAAAGACAAGGAACATGCTATGGTTGTCTCAGGAGGAATATTTTGAGGTCTCGATCAAATTTAGACTAAAAAAATGCTAAACTGGTTAGCATACCTCACACTGATCACTTTTGACTTTCTTTAGAGCAATGTCACGCGTTAGATGAAGAAAAGTTATATATGTCTTGTGTGCCCTACTCGAGTATAGTCAACAGTCTTATATATGACATGGTTTGTACTACATCAGATATTTCACATGTGGTTGGTGTTGTGAGCAGATACATGTCAAACCTCGGCAAACAACATTGGGAAGCAATGAAATGGTTACTTCAGTACATACGAGGTACGATAGACTATGTCTAGATATTAAAAAATTCTGAGGAAAAACTTACAAGTTACATGGATGTGGATTATGCAGGGTATGTGGATAATGGAAGGTCGACTTCCGATTATTCATTTGTGTTAGTAGGTGGAGCTATTGATTGGATGTCAAAACATTAGTCAGTGGTTTTACTTTTCACAACTGAAGCAGTATATATGGCAGTGACGGAAGCATTCGAGAAAGTTGTTTGGATGAAAATGATGATGAATGAGTTGGGGCTTCAACAAGAAGCTGTGCCTATGCATTTTAATAGTGAAAGTGCTATCAATTTGGCACAAAACTCGGTATATCATTTCAAAATTAAATACATTGATGTTTGCCATCATTTTATCCATCAGATGCTAGAGGAAGGTGATGTTACTCTTGAGAAGATTTACACCTGTAAGAATCCAATGAACATGCTTATGAAGGTAGTTCCTACATAGAAGTTAAAGTTTTATTTGACTTCTCTGGGCTTGACAAAAAAGAAATGAAGATGGAGTGTACACAAGAAGCGATGATGGTGGTTTTACTATTGAAGATGATTAGAGATGGTGATAGTAGCTTGGAACAGTGGAGCTGGAAGATTAAAGCCATAGAAGAGATTGTTGATAGAGTGTCTTTAATGTGTTACAGAGAGGGGTTTTTCATCTCAACCAGAGATTATCTCATTTAGATAGAAAACTCCTGAATTAGACCCTTTGCTTGCTGTGACATTTTTCCTATTTTTTGTTCGATTGAAAATTTGTGAGTCAGTTCGACTCGGTCCATTTGGTTTGACCGCATATAACGTGTAAGTGAGGGTTTTATTTCTGATCTCATATGAAAGTGTATATATACTCTTGTAATTACACGATTAGGATTAAGCAAGACAAATAGAACTTAAGAGACTCGAGGATTTTAAAGGAGAGAAACTAGGGCTTCATCTATAAGTTGTTCCATCTCTCGTAACTTTCTAAATATAGTAGAATGATCATCACTTTGGGCCATGGTTTTTTCCTCAAGGGGTTTTCACGTAAAAAATATGTGTTATCTGTGTTTTCTTGTTCTTTTTCGTTCTCTATTAAGTGTTTAATTTGTTCTGAGGTTACTTCCACACCCATTAAGGGGTATCAATGACCAACACAAACTTTAATATTTCAATAATAAATTATGATAACATTTAGAGTGATATTTTTTCATATTTAACTGCTTATTTGCTTACTTTTACCTGTTGATGCATATTTACCTAATATAAATGATTTGCACATTTATGTTACAACTATCATGCTTGATCATGTAAGTTGTCATTCGTGATGACATAAGATAGATGCTTAATCTCTTCTACAATGCCTAGCTATTTTATGTGACACTTAGTCACTTTGAGATACTTGGTCACAACCATGCAACACTTGTTTGCATGGCATAATACTTAATTATATCGAACTAGCAATCCAAAACTTATTTTTTTATGGTGATGATGCAACACTTTATAGCATCAAATTAAAATGACACTTGACCACATAATAAATATATGGGCACTTAATCGCATGAAGTAACCTAACATTGACAAATAAATTTCACAAAAAGCAAAACCAAAAGTTTATTTGTTCCTTGAAATAAAAGTATATAGGACCCATATTATATCATCATCTAATAGATTTTTGCATTAATCCTCATGTGACCCTTTGCTTTCAACAACTGTGTGCTTGACAATTGTCAGTGACGATATGTGATGACTCTAATGGAATTAGGATAAACGTTAAATTGGAAGTGTCTTGGCATTGCAATTTATCCATGTGCTGGGAGATTGGAGATATGACTCTCTCCATCCCATGGCATTACAAAGTTGCAGACAAAATAATAATTAAGGTTGTTGCTGTAATTTAGGCTTGTATGTAGCTTTAAAACATATAGTTGCTTTTAGAGCTTATAGACGTAAGTGGCTTTAAATGAGGGCCAAATGATTATTGGATGGATAACTAAAGGATGACTAAGTGTTGTTACAGTTTCGTACACAATTTTAAAGACACATTCATAGTTTAGGCTCATAAGAAGTGTTTAAAGTGTGAACTTATAGATAATAATGATTAAGGAAGTTTCCATTGATAGGGAAGCCAATATTAATAGTCTTAATTTGTAAGTAAACCTCTTAAACCACATATAGTCCAACCCATTTGGCTTCGACTTTCCCACTCATCTTATGAGTGATGATGATTGACCACTTGAGCGCTAACACCAAGTCACCTTCTTGAAGGAGAGGTGTCATACCATTGATTTTTTTTTAATGCTCACACCTTCACACCCACATACACTACAATGGGTACTCAAACCCATAACCTTAATGTTGAAACAGTCTACCACTAAGCCATGAGTAAGGACTCAAGCATATACATAAGCCTACTAGAGTTCAAAGGCATTGTGGGCCTCAAGTCATTTCTTATTAAGTGCATCAAGCTTATCAAGATAAATCCTTGCATTATGTACATTCATCAATGATTCCTGCACTATAATTCTTAGAGAGGATAATCGCACTTCCAAGGGAAGTAACCAAAGAGTAAGGTGTGACCTTAGTGGGCATTTTGTACATGATATGGTAAGCCTAAAGCGCTTATGAGATACACTTATGTTAGTAATTTGTTCTTTGAGATGATTTTCTTTAGTAACTTGATGTTTGTTTTGTTAGAGGCTTTAGTCAGTCTACTAGTAGTTATGTGATATGGCGTGGGCAAGTAATGCTTGATCTTGAAATTTTAGCATAATTTTCAGGTAGACTACTCGGGGTTGCAGTATTTTGTTGTTATGCTTACTCTCATGTGCTGTCAGTTGAGAGAGACAAGATAGACTAAAGGGCTAAAAAGTACATCTTTGTTGGCTATGATAATGATGTGAAAGGATACAGACTATATGACTCGGTCACATGAAAAATCATCCTTAGTCGTGACGTCAAATTTGATGAAGGATCTTTATTCTATAAGGATAAACACAATACAGGCTGATATTGATACACAGACGGAGGTACAAAAGCAGGTGGATCAGCCACCTATGAGAAGAAATTACCAATGGATTGTACGTTGCCAGCGAGATACATGAATGACTCGAATGTTACATTTGCCCTTACTATGGATGAGGGAGATTTATGTACTTTTCAGGAGGCTCTTGATGATGTAGATGACGAAAGGGAAGAGCAGCGATGTATAACGAGATAGACTCCTTATACAAGAATGAGACGTGAGAGTTGGTGGAGCTTCCCGTTGTTTGTAAAGTGATCGGGTGCAAGTGGATCTTTAAGAAGAAAGATGATAGGTATAAGAAAATATTAGTATGAAAGGATATGCTTAGAGAGAAGGTGTTAATTTCACTGAGATATCCATGCATGTGGTAAAATAAGTATTTATCAGATTCATATTAGCACTGGTTGTTCAATACAATCTTAAATTGGAATAAATGAATGTTAAGACTGCTTTCTTACATGGAGAATTAGAAGAACATATTTACATAAAGCAATTGAAATTTTTTGAAATAAAATGGGCATAAAACAAGGTTTGCAGGTTGAAGAAGTTGTTATACAACCTGGAATAGCTACCTGGGAAGTGATATAAGAAATTTAATTCTTTCATGATGAGTCAGAAGTTTACAAAGAGTGAGTATAATCATTATGTCTATTACAAGACGCTGAGTGATGAAAAGTTCATTATCTTGGTATTGTATGTTGCTTATCACCAGTCATAACATGTTTGAGATCGACATACTAAAGACTCATCTATCGTGGACATTTGAGATGAAAGATTTGAGAGATATAAATGGGATTATCGGCATTGACATACACATAGACAGGAAGGGGATCATGCTATAGTTATCTCAGGTAGAATACCTTAAGAATGTATTAATGAAGTATAAGATGTACAAAACAAAGCTGGTTAACGTTCCCCATGTGACTCTTTTTTTACTTTTCTTCTGAATAATGTCTTAAAATAGATGAAAAAAATAGGTTATATCTCATGTACCTTATTCAAGTGTAGTTGACAGCTTGGTGTGTGCCTTGGTTTATATAGTACCAAATATTTCACATGCGGTGGGTGTTGTTAATAGATATATGTTTAATCCCAACAAAGAACACAGGAGGCAATGAAATGACTATTTTGATATATTCGAGGTACGAAAGGCTATGTCTTGACATTTGAAAAATCAGAGGACAAGTTAGTAAGCTTTATTGAGTCAAATTATGCAGGTAGTGTTGATAATAGAAGGTTGACTTTTGGTTACTCGATTGTATTAGTGGGTGAAGTGATCAGTTGGATGTCAAAACTTCAGTCTTTAGTAACTCTTTCCACAATCGAAGCTGAGTATATGACAGTGACAAGCGTTTAAGGAAGCAGTTTGGTTGAGGGGGATGATAAATTAGTTGAGGCTTCAGCAGGAGGCCGTGCCAGTTAATTGTGACAGCGAAAACAAGATTAATTTGGTGAAGAATTCAATTTATCACTCACGTAATAAACATATTGATGTGCATCATCATTTTATCCAACATGTGCTTTATGAAGGATGTGTGACTCTTGAGAAGATACACACAAGCATGATAATGATTCTCATAGAGAAGTTCAAGTTTTATGTAACTTCTTTGGGCTTGGCGAAGGCTTAATGAGGACGGAATGTGCACAAGAGTGACGATGAAGCTATGATGGAAGGCAATTAGAAATGGTGGCAGCAAATGAGCAATGGAGAATGAACATTGAAGACATGATGGAGATTGTTATCTAATATCTTAAATTTATCTGTAACAAGGTCTTCTGATGCCATTGACAGACTGCTCGATCCCATCGAGAAAATTTAAAAAAATCATAGTTGAGTGCTAAACATTTTTGGAGGTTGCTACTTGATGGCATCGAATGATCTTTGATGTCATCGAATGGTCTTCGATGTTTGACAATGCCATCGAAGGACCCATTGAAGGCACATGCAAAATTGTGTAAGTGTGCGATTTGTTTCCTATTCCAGTTGGGTAGTATATATATTTCGGGTATAATTAGGATTATGGAGAGGATTAGAGTTTTCTAAGGTATTCTAAAGGATTCAAGGGCATAACTAATGTTTTAAAGGAGAGTCGAGGGTTGTTCAAATTGATAATATCTACCATCTCATGTAATAATGCAATTTCATAGTACATTACTCAATGCTTGGTGCCATGGTTTTTTCCCACAAGGATTTTTCCACGTAAAATTCGGATTGACTTTTTGTTGGATTTGTTTGTGCGATTGTAATTACTTTGCTTAATTCTGCTCTACGTGCTTTCGTGAGTCCCAACACTAACCACACTCTCATTTGAATGGCACACACTTATTGAGATGAGTATCATATTGCGTTTTAAATGACTTGATGAGGCACACTTCTTCAGTAAAACTTTTACATGGCATTAGTGGTGAACACTGTGATTTATGAATGGAAAGCATGGATAATCCTATGTGTATAATGTGAATTACATTCAAAGGCTTGTAAACACAAAAGGTACACTAGTCATGCACTTGCTCTAATACATAAGATAGGATATTACAGTTTCCTTAAATGATGTACGACACACATTTAATTATGGTTTAAATGCTTTATGATATGAATAGATTGACACACTATGAGGTGCATGGTTATAATGAAATACGTTGTGTGTGATTACTGACACTACCACTTGATCCACATATGGCTTGATCTAGTTACCTTGGACTAATTCTTATAACGGGCGTTAGTGAGTTATGTAGAGAATGCATGATTTGATAGGCTTTATGTCTATGTGCCTAAATGTATGCTTTAACACAACAAAAAGGAAGTGGATCACCTGCTACCTTACTTATACGAACTTGATTTAAGTAGGAGCTCCGTGTAGCCCATCGTGATGCATGGGTTTTATCCACGCTGTCCATCCATTTTTATAAGTCATTTAATGGTATGAGCCAAAAAATGAGATAAAACCATAGCTTAACTAGACCATACCATGGGAAGCAATAGTGATAATTAACACCCACTGTTGAAACCTTCATAGGGCCTATCGTGATGTTTATTTGTCATGCAACCTGTTCATAAGGTAAGATAAGACTTGGATGAATAGAAAATACAAATATTAGCTTGATCAAAATGCAACACTCAATGAGTTTTTAACTATGGGCATTCAATCCTCATTATGTGGTCCACTTAGGGGTGTACATCGAGTCGAACCGAGTCGAGCTAGCCTCAGCTCGAACTCGGCTCAGCTCGATCTTCGAGCCTACCTGGCCAGCTTAGCTCGATTCAGCCAGCAGCTCGGGCTAGCTCGGGCCGAGTTCGAGCTAAGATTGAGCCAAGTTTGCCATTGAGGTTTTTCCACAAACACCTAAATTACAACTTCAAAATCCCATTATTTTACAATCAGAGGGAATGGTTTTACATTTATTTTATCAAACACTTCTAAGTAACATAAAAACCCAAAAAAAAGATGAGAAAAAAGGTATTTATTTCATGTACAAACCTTACTTGCCACTGTTTTGACAAGAAACGAATGCGTTTGATTTGGGGAAATTATTCAATGATAACAAAGAAAGCATGGTAGAACAATGATCACAAGATATCTATTTATTCTGAGTTCATTTACATCCTCGCATTCCCTTGATTCTGAAAATAGAGTACAATCAATCAACGTAATGAATGAAAGAGAAGACAGTTTAATGACAATTTTGGCAGCATTTCGACGTTTTTGATGTTCATCACAAAGGCAGATGGGTTGTGCGGACTTGAAACCCTTGATCTGGCTGTATGATAGGTTTTGATCATCCTTCCAGTCGTACAAACAAAATTTCTTTCTCCCGGAACTCTTTCTCTATGCTTCACATTTCCATTACTTTATCTTTCTTGCTTCTCTCTCTTACTACCCTCTCCAAATGGAGGTAGGAAAGAGGTATTTATAGACATCAAGCAGGTGTGGAGGTCATTTGTCCGAAGTTGGAACTGCACAAGCCTAGACAAGGAATGTGGAGTGCACAAGGCTTGCATTAGAATAAAAGTCATGCATTAGGACACGCTTCTGTGGAGAATGGCGGATGAGGCAGGCTTCAGGACAACTTTCCATTCAAAATGGCACAAAAAGAAATCTTTAGGACACTTTCATCAAGACAAGAAAAGCCTTGCATTAGGACAAGACTCCTCTCCAAGTGGCGCACCAAGACATCCATTAGGACATGAAAAGCTTGTCTTCAGGACAAGGTTTCGATACAAAGTGGCGCATGAAGATTTCTTTTGGACATGCCTCCACATAAAGTGGCGCATGGGGCTTCTTTGCAAAAATGGTTGTGTGGCTCGCGCAAAGGGTTTCTTTGCAAAAGTGGTTGTGCAGGCTCGCACAAAGGGTTCTTTGTAGGAATGGTTGCGCGGGCTCGTGCAAAGATGCTTGTCTTAGGACAATGTTTCACAAGAAGTGGTGCATGGGTTGTCTGTCTGGACACATTTCCACAAGAAGTGACACACCAAATCTTATCTTCAGATAATGTTCCATATCAAGAGGCACAAGAGGCAGGCCTTAGGACAAAGTCCCTTAGGAAGTGGCGCATGGAAACATCCCTTTCAAAGTGGTATTGCGCGGATGGCGCAAAGGAACTTCCCCAAAAGGGGGTTTGCGCGAATGGGGTGCGGATTGGATACTGACAAGGTCAGTAGCCAAATCGCTACTGAAGTGACGTCACCAAGCTCTGTGGACCCCACCATGATTTATGTGTTGTATCCATATCGTCCAACCATTTGTAGAGATCATTTTATGGCATTACAAAGAGAATGAGACAAATCTAAATTTCAAGTGGACCCACCACGAAAACCATTGGAGCCATCACACTCGTCGTTTAAACATTTGTAGGGCCCATAGTGATGTATTTTTGAGATCCATCCTATTCATAAGTTAACATAGAGATAGATGAAGTGAAAATAAAAATATCAGTTTCATCGGAAACTACTGTGGCCCTTAAGAAGTTTTGAACGATGGATGTCACTATCCCCACTATTTTCTATGGTGGGGTCCACTTGAACTTTAGATCTATCTCATTCTCTTTGTAATCCCATAAAGCGATTCTAAAAATGGTTGGACGGTATGGATACAACACATGCATCATGGTGGGGTCCACAAAGCTTAGTGATGTCACTTCAGTAGTGATTTGGCTACTGACCTTGTCAGTATCCAATCTGCACCCGCGCGGATGGCGTAAAGGACTTCCCTAAAAAAGGGGTTTGTGCGGATGGTGAAAAGGAACTTTCTTTCTTCTCTTCACTTCTTGTCCTCCTCGCTTCTTGTCTTCCAACCTTCTTGTCTTCCGACCCTCTCAAATGAGGCATGGGAAGGGGTATTTATAGGCATCCCAGGCCCCTCACTCTTTAAATAGTGGTGATCACCACCACTTCTCTCTTAATACAACATCCATCCTTCTTCCTTAAATAGTGGTGTTCACTAACCTCTCCCTTAAATAGTAGTGCACAACTACTTCTTCCTTAAGGTAACATCCCTCCTCCATTAAAATGATACCCATGTACTCCTTTTTACCAAAATAACTTCATTTGCTCCTTTTTACCAAAATAACCCCATTCACTCATTTTTATCAAAATAACCCCATTCACTTCTTTTTACCAAAACATGGAGCGTATAACCTCTTATAACAAGGAGCAGCACTTCAGAAAGCTTCTATACCACTATATATTTTTTTTGTGCCTCAACAGGTACCAGCCAAACCTTCCTTGCCACCAGCCCCATTTCGTTAAGTCATTTGATGAAACAGTTGGTGAGTAACATCAATGGCAAAGTAACCGAGTCACCTAATTGGTTCGATCTGAGTTCGATTCGAGCTAGATTCGATTTGAGTCGAGTCAACTTGGGGCCTGCTCGAACTCAGCTCGAACTCATTTTTGAGCTCAAAAAATCAACTCGACTCGGCTCAAACTCAGCTTCGAACTGAGTCAAATCAAGCTTTTTTGAGTTGAATCGAGCGAGCTAACCGAGCTAGCTCGGTTCGTGTACACCCCTAGGTCCACTTGAGCCTTGGATCGGCCTCATTTTTGGGCCATACCCTAAGATGATTTGGCATAACACAATCTGCTTATCAAGAAAAAAGGGATACCCACATTAATTAACTTAACACATTAATTTGGTCATGTATTTAAAAATGTCAAAGCCATTATCATGGTTTCACTTTATTAATCGTTGAGATTACAAAATGATGGGTCACTTATATATGCTAAAGCCCGATGATATTTAGAATTATAGGATTTCTATTTAGAGTAATAAAACAACATGTTGTTTGTCTTTTCTTAATCAATGATAACATGTTATCTTGCTATTTTTATATTTTTAAAAACAAAATATAAAATTTTCAGTTTTTGTCTCTACTATAAAATCTAATTTCCGAGGTAATTGTATGACTTTTCTTTTCTTTTCTTTTCTTTTCATTGAAAATCACATACATGTACCATGGTGGACATTTCATCTCATTAAGAATTATAAAGTCATGCTCATTAGTGGTCGGACTCAAATTGCCTACTCACTACTCACGTTGCCTATATCAATATATGTGTTCTATCCATGATGTCCGCCTAATACTTTTTCAGATCATTTTAGAACATGAGCCTAAAAATGAAATAGATCCAAATATCAAGTATATGTGTTTTATCCATGCTGTCCACCTATTTTTCATATCATTTTAGGGCATAAGCCCAAAAATGAAATAGATCCAAATATAAGTAGACCATGCTACAAGAAAACAGTGGCAGTTAAACACATACCATTAAAAACTATAAGTGCCTGTTTGGCTGGACCAATCCCATCATGGGATTAGGAGGGATGGAATTATTTTTAAGGTAATGATGGTGGGGCCAGTGGATGTCTGGTAAGTCATTCCAAGATGGAATCCAGGCGTGTTTGGGATGGCGGTGGGATTTGGTGTAATCTTACGATTTCAGTAGGCATGTATTTGGGTATGGCATGGACTTGTGCTAATCCCACGCCTTTTCAAACCTGTTCATTGGTCCACGCTACTTTCTTAGTGGCTGCTAGTCAGTGCTCTATAGGCCCCACCATGATGTATGTGTTTCATCCATGCTGTCCATCCAATTTTACAGATGATTTTAAGGTATAGGGCCATGAATGAAGTATTTCCTGATCTCAAGTGGACCACATTGCAGGAAATAGGGATGAATGATGGTCGACCATTACACATTTCCAAAAGGGGCCATAAAAGTGTTTGTATAAGCTGAGACGGTAATTTTTTCCCTTCATCTGGGCCTGTATGATATAAGCAAGTGGAAAATGAAATAAACATTACAGTGAGCCTTAAGAGGATTTTAATGCTCAAAATCCAATCACTATTGTTCTCATGCGGTGTAGTCCACCTTAGATTTAAATCCCATCCTTTCCTTTTTTGGATCAAGCGCTAAAAATATCAAATGGTTGAAAATAGAAGAATGGAATGGATGAAACACATACATCATGGTGGGGCCCACAACGCAATGACCAAACGCCATACATGGATGGTGTTAGTGGCAGTAGCCAATCCATTGCTGACTTAATCAGTGCTCTTAGCCACGCGGAGAGGGGTGACTTTCTATCCTGTGCCATGTTGGGTGAACATGAACAAGATCCACATCGTCCATTGGGTGCTAGCAGCCATTTCATATTCATATGGTGTGGCCAAGCGTGAGAGAAAGGTATAAGCAGATGAACAAAATCTTAAAATTTATATACATATGGTGTGGCCCACATGCGTTATTGAATGGACTGATTTTTTGTGTGTCCTTGTATCTATGTGGGGAGAGTTAGATGAATGGATAAGGTGGCATATGGTACCTATAGTGGACTCCAGAAATAATCTTGAAGTCATCATTGGTGGGTATCCACATTATAGCTTCCAATGTGGTGTGGCAACAATTACTTGGATCAAACTAAAGTAAAAAAGAAGTATCACATGAAGCATCATATAATGAAGATCTTGAAATAAGTGTTAGTGGAGTTTGTAATGATAACTACATTGTCCTTAAGAAGATACACTACAGTCTAATAATAATATATAGGATGAGGAACATAATCACGATGCCCGTAATAAACGCAGCTACTCTCTCACCAAAGGACATCTCGATCTCATTCATTGAAGTAGCCTGAGATACCATGGCCCGTAATGTCTGTTGGGTTGATGACCAAGATGTCCTCCTTGTGTCGTGATGGTCAGAAAACTTGATACACATCCATCATATGTGTTTCGTCTTACAGCTGGTTAGGCAATTGAATTGCCATAATGACTTTCCTAAAAGGCAGAAGCTTCTTTCACATTTTTGAAGGCTCGATGTATACTCTCATTGTAGCCTTCTACCTCTAATCTGGCCTCCTCCCAAGATAGATATATGCTTAGTCGGCGACCAACGAGTACAACGTAATATTTCTCTTTCCCCATCTGTAAATACAAGTATAATAAACTCAGATAAGCATGAAGATATGAAATTCATAGAACTTAAAAGCGTTGAAGTGTTTCTGGTAAATTAGAAAGTAAAACAAATTCAAACAGATGGGAGCTGAGAGGTGCGATTAATGTGTATTTGCTAAGTTGTTGAACAGTTAGGATTACGTACCGTTACAAATCTAGATAGTAGCAGAACATCAAATTTATCAACTAACTATGATGTCCTTCGGTGATATTTGAATTAATCATCTGATATGGGCATACGATTATAACCAAGCTACAAATCTATAATAACAGAGGTAAAATTCCACAACATATCTAACTTAAACAGTTGAATACATAGTGTCTATCAAACGTAACATGTCCAAAATACCAAAAAATTTTATTACAAGTTCATAATTAGAAATCCATATTAAAAAGATCCCCATCAAACAGAACCACCACCAATAGGTACAAACTTATTAGATAGTGTTTTCTTTAGCCAATCGACAACGCTCAAGTCGTAGACTCATAAAGCAAGAAGCTAGTTGCTTGTCCCGACTTAAGAGCTGACCAACCTCAATAAACTCACTGTTAGTCAGCCCTTGCACCTCCTCTAGTAAATCCAAGACTTTGCTTATTCAATTGACCTCTTTTCCAAGGCTAAAATCACGCATTGCATCTGATACAGTATTAAGAGATATGCCACGTACATCACAAGGACAAGGAGGTCAATGTCATTTCTTAATGTTACTCCCATTATGATTACTATTAGAATTAGATGTGCAGATAGGAGTACCACGAAACACGCGATTTCCCCCACTCGATGGGTCGAAGGAAAATGGAGTGTTCCTCGTCAATTCGCCTAATGTATCATCAGAGAGGTCAACCGTATCATTGACATCGCCATCAATACCCGTCTATACCTCATTCAGATCTCTTTGGACCCGAGAGGATGATGCACTCATACTCTAACTCCCTTGCACATAACGTCCTGTTGCTTGATCGGAGCCAACGATAACTGTTAAGTCATCCATTCTCTCTATTCTTTTACCTTGTAACCTTTTAATACGTGGGTGTGACTACAAATTTGAAATAAGAATTTGTAAGTATGAATAAATATAATAAAAATATATAACGTCATCCTAACAGTATGTTTCCATATTGAGAAACTTAACAAAGTTAAGAAGATCATACTCGAAGATACTCTTTCCTCACATCATCAGGTGTCATAACCACCATGTGCTCACTATCCTAGCCAAATCCACTAGCTGCCAGCATGTCCTTTACGTCATTATACTCTCTCTTGTGATAGCACACCTAATTCTACACATTTTGCCAATTGACAGTCACCTGTGTATGTTTAGTCACTTCCTTAGCCGCTGCTTGATACGCTTCTCTCTTGAAATCATTGTCTGCCTTCCATCTCAGTGCAATCTGTTCCATTAAAGTGTCAAATAATACTTCATCTATTAGTTTAGTCCATTTGACCTTCGTTACCCAGGATAGTGGTTTTGCAAGTGATTTCATTGGCTTCTTCCGTGGTGAACTTTGAGTTGGTGTCACTACAAACCTAACCGATGACTGTATCAGTGTCGATGCACCAATAGGCGAAGAGCTCAACATTCTACCTATGCATATGACGCACAGTTACATGTTGCATCGATACATCTCTTAAATTAACATAATTTAGGGTTAAAATGTAAATGACTACAACATGGTAATCTAAATAGAAGATGTGCATATTTTTAGTCATATTCAAGACACTTAAAAATATTTCCACTATTGATGCATACTTTGTGGTAGATTAATCAAAACATTCGAATACTGATGCAAAGTAAGTGGAAATAAAGAGTTCATATATCAACAGATATAGTACGCTATCTAGTCCTACTGTTATGTTGCGAATCTGCCCACATCCTTCATGCAATATTATCTCGTGCTCTAACCCACACTTCTTTCTCTCTTTAAGCAGTTTGAAGTACCCATTGCCTTTCATCTTTTGTTGAGACCTCATGTGGTGTAAGGTTATTATCCACATTATTTACTAGTATACCTAAATCTTGTAGATCTTGATGGTTCTGACAATCTAATCGTATGAAATTATGTAAGACACAACAAGCTATCACAATTTTCACTTGTGTATAAAATGGATACTGCATCACCATTTTTAAAATAAAAAATCTGGCCTTCATTACGCTGAAACAACGTTCTATGACATTGTGTAGCTGTGCATGTCGATAGTTAAATGACTCTTTCATGTTTGCTAGTGCTCTCCTAGTTCGATACTCTTATAAGCGGTATCTAACCCCATGGTAAGGTGCCATAAATCCCGATGAATAAGCATATCCAGCATCGACGACGTAGTACTTGCCCACACATTTAAGTGATGGATTTATTAAGGGTCCATTCGAAGCATGACTTTGTAAAGACAATGGTTAAGATCACCAAGGACTACCAGTAGGGATAATCAAAGGATCATCAGTGCGACTCAGAGCATTGTGTAACACCCTCACGTTTGAGGCAAAACCTTCCCACCCGGCCAATACATACAAAATCTTCATTTCAAATGAACACGTCGTAAGTATATTTTAAGACAAGACACCTTTCCTGTTGTAAAAACTGGCATGGTTGACTGTTTGTACATAAGCAAGAATGTGTGTCATATTAATTGCGCCAACACAATCCTAATTACATTTCATGACATTTCAGAAAGCAGAAGTATGACTTTGAATAGTTGTGTGTGAATAACGATTTATAAAAAATAAACCTTAAAAGGTAATATGATACCTAAAAGTATGCCACCTAATTTAAGTTTGTTTGAATCTCAACCTGTGTCTCTTGTCTGGCTTGATTAATGTAATGAGGATATAGTGATACCAATGTATCTAGTACATGGTTAAAATGACAGCTTACAGTTTCACTTGATCGAATGAATCTGTCCTATCACACGATTTCGAACGTTTTGACCAACTGTGTGTAGGAAAATAACTAGTTGTTCTTCTAGACTAACGTAACGAGTATCTGTAAGATGTGTATTTTCATGTATTGTTGGGAATTTTGACCTGCAGAGTCACACAGATCTAGGTCTAGGATAGCAATTCAATGGCACCAAGCACACAAGAGAACACAGAGAACACCCAGATTTAACGTGAAAAATCCTTTCGGAAAAAACCACGGCACAAAGCGACAGATCTCCACTATGAAAATAGAAATTACAAAGAGAAAGGACTTATCCGATTCGAAAAACTTTGAATCTCACTCTTGCTATACCCTTTAATTTCTCTAGAACCCCTTTAGAAAGTCTTAAAATTATTTCACATACAATAGAAAAGCCCTAGGAACACCTATTTATAGTTTAGAAAGCTTTCCTTTCGCATCCCAGTTGCGAAAGGACCCTTTCGCATCTCGGTTGTGAAAGGACTCAGATTTAAGACATCTCACAACAATCTCCACTATGTCTTCAATCTTCAACCATATAGCTTCTTAATCTCTTCTCTTATTTCTACATCACATCATAGCTTCTCTTGCACACTCCGTCTTCCTTTTACGCCATCGTTAAGCCCAGAGAAGTTGTAAAGAACTTAAACTTCTCTGCAGGAACATTCTTTTTGATCATGTCTGTCGGATCTAAATCCATATGCCCAGCCACCTTTGCTCCTGTCTTTCTAAAAGAAAAGACGTAGTCTTCTTACTATCTCACCACTACCCAATATTGCTTGTCGGGGTACTTATTCACAACACTGATAGCCTGTGAAATAACCGGTCTAATCCAGACCATAGCATACACTGCCAACCGCATTTGAATAAGGCTTATAAGATATCCTGCTTTTCCTCATCTGTTTTGAGACATATCCTGAGGAAAACTTGAGGAAAGACGCGTAGGGAACGCTTTCCAACTTTACCTGGTCCATCATATCCTGGATCAATAACTACACATAAGGTATTCCTCCTGTGATTACCAAAGCCTACTCCTCCTTCAGTCTCAACGTCGAGAACCATCTTTGCAACCTCCCGATTCTTCATCCTGGATGTCCCGAGTCTTCAGTACATTGATTTCAGACATGTCACAATTGGCGATCCACACGTCATCAACATACAATACCTGACCCACCATGAAGGAATCAAACCACTACCTAGGCGACAGGCCGAATCACAACCTCCTGCAAAGTCTTTTCTCAGTCCCTTTAACTTCGAACCGCCCTGGTTGCTTCATGTAGATTTGCTCTTCACTTTCCCTTACAGAAGTGCAGACTCCACATCCTTCCTTCCAGCTCAAGATCACATTGGCCAACCAGCGCCAATCACTGATCTAATAGACACCTGCTATACCGTCAGCGCGAATATCTCTGAGAAGCTGATCCCTTCTCCCTGAGCATAACCTATCACCACCAACCTCACTTTATAACTATAATGTATCCTCCTGAAGATCCACCTGCATCTAATCGCTTTTCGGCCCACTGAAAGCTCCACCCGCTCCCATATGTCTGTCTGGTACAATGAATCCATCACATCGCCTATAGTCACCTTTCACTTCTCAGCACTAGGCTCACCTAGAGCCATCTGAATAGAAGATGAATACTCCTGCGATATTGGAGTCGTCCATGTACCTCGCCGATATCCCGTGATCATGCCGTGTGTTTCTCCTCACAGGTAGCTATTCCACCTGCTTTGTATCCCTGTCCGTATGTCTCAGCCTTCTTACCCTACCCTCTCATGTGGCCATGCCCAACATGCCACGCATGTGCAGAGGTGAAATCCGCTACATCCACTGTAGCTCCACCTTTTGAAGTGTTCCCGATCAACTTATACAAGTTATCGAGTCGTTGCGCTTTTATGATTACCCGTGCCCCCTTGGATACTTTAAGAGCACCATCAATACCTGTGTATTTGCATCCTTTTACCTCAATCATACTAAGAGAAATCAGATTCCGCTTCAAATCAGGAACTTACCTCACATCTGTCAAGGTACGCTCCACCCCATCAAACATCCTGATGCGCACAGAACCAACAGCCACAACATTACAAGCAATGTCATTGACCATAAATACCTGTCCACCATCGTACTCCCTATAGGTGGTGAACCAACTCCGATGAGGAGTCATGTGAAAAGATGCCCCTGTGTCTAGCATCCACTCGTCCTTACGATCATCGTATGACCGTCTGAGCGAAAACACAGATAAAACATCACTATCACATCCACTCAATCCATCTGACGTAGCAACATTGGCCTCCCTGCATGAAGCCTCAGAATCTTCCCTCTTTGATTTAGGATTTTCATAATCCCTCTTCACATGTCCTTTATTCCCACAATTCCAGCACTTTACCTTTCCTTTGCCCTTGCCCCGGGATTTGGATCTAGAACCAGAAGAATCTGTACCTTGTCCAGAATTTCTACCCATAGTAAACTGTAAGACCCGTATCCTAGACCGATATCCTAGACCGTACCGTTTCATAAGTTCTCACGATCTTCCCGATCGAATTCCCGCAACCTTCGAAACCTTAACTGACATTTGCACTTGACCTTGATTCACACGTCGTCAACCCGAGTCGACTCAACCTGAGACTTGTACCCTAGCGACCATGCAGTGGCCGCAGTTTCGATGCCTCGTCTCGCGTACCGAGGTGATACCTAAGCCAAAAACTGTGGGCCCACGTTCAGTTCGAGGAAACACCGCGCATTTGCAAACCTAAGATAATCTTTCAAATCAATCACATCACATCTCATCAATCAAATACCACATCAAATCTCATGTCAAGTACACATCACCTTTCACCCATCCCCAAGCAACCCCAAAGTCAACACTCTCTTACAACCAAGTACACATCCATCACCTATCACCCATCTCTCACCCATCACTCTCCCATCTTTCTCTCTCTCTCTCTCTCTCTCTCTCATCTCTCTCCCTCATTCTCCAAGCAACCCTCATGTGAAGTGGACGTCCATGGCTCCTATGAGAGAAAATAGGTGTGACCCACTTCCCACCTCCTATCCCCACCCTCCAAAATCAATCTCAACCGTTGAAGTTGGTCCCTTGGAGCTTAAGGATGTATTGATGGAAAAAGAAGTCCAAGAAGATCTAAGGTGAGTGATTTTATTTATTTAATTTGTGATTTGAGGGCTCACATATGTAGGACCCATCTTGATGTATGTGTTGTGTCAAAGAGGGACCCATAGTGGCGAGGTCCCTCCACCACCCGATTTTCTCTCTCCCTCTCTATCCCTTTTGTGCTGATCATGTGGCCCACCTGATTTGTTTTTTTTGTGTTTCATCCAGCCGTCCAGCTGGGACGGTGGAGCCCACTTGATGGGTGGATGTGTGGGGTGGTCCACATGCATGGACCCCACCTTGGTGTATGTAATATATCCTCACCGTCCATCTTCACCTCATGTGAGACTGCTGGTTGGGCAGATCCAATGGCCAGGAAGACCACCTGCCATCAGGCCTGTTTAAATAGGGGTTTTAATACCCACTTAGTCCTTTGAGTGGGGTGGCCCACTCACGTGGACCGCACCTTGGTTATTTGCTGTATCTACACCGTTTATCAGAGGGTGCTGCTGGACATTAGTCCAACAGCTGTGGAACCTACATGATGTATGTGTTCGTACCCACGCTATCTAGCTGCATGTAGGGGCCATGTGATGTATGAGTGATATTAACACCACCTAGTAGCTGGACGCTGGGACCCACCTGATGTGTCTGCACATCCACATGGTCCAGTTTTCTGGACGGTGAAATTCCTCTGCGTATGTGCAGTCCACTGGACGTGGGACCACTTTGATGTATATGCCTTATTCACGTCGTCCAACATTTTGGACGGTGAAGTCCACCTGTACGTGTGATTCCACACCATCCATTGCCCAGATGTGGGGCCACACCTTGATGTTTGTGTTGCATATCTAAATCGTCCATCCATTTGGCAAGATCATCTTGAGGCTTGAGTAAAAAAAAAATGAAGTAAATCTAATGATCAGATGGACCACACCGCAGAAAAACAGTGTAGAGAGTGAACGTCCACCATTGAAGCCATGGGACCCACCTGCTATTGGGAGCACATTAGCTGGTGTACCGCAACAGCTATATAGCTGATGGTGGATGTCAGCAAGTTAGGTGGGTCCACCAGTATGATGTATATCAGGGCCATCCATCACGTGGGACCCACCTGTTTAGCACGTGTGGTGCATCCACACCATCCAAGAACGAAGCAGATCCAAATTCTGGTAGGCCACACTATAATGTATGTGTTGTATCCACCGTCTAGCTGCTGGACGATGGTGCACACAGTGATGTATTTGTCATCCAACTATTCGTCCATCTTTGGGCTGCCGTGGGACTCACTCCACAAGTACTGCACGTGTGGAGGTGGGGCCCATAGATGTATGCATTGTATGCCAATTGGATGAAGGATGTACTGTACATCCCAGCCATCCGTCTAGCACACCTGGACGTAGGAACTTGTAGTATTTAAATAATAATAATAATATTATATATATATATATATATATATGATATATACCTATATCTTGTATTTGGTGGGCCACGCACATGGGACCAACCAGAGGGATTGGCTGACGTACCTCACATCAGCCATATTGCTGATGTATTGACATCACCATGATCCGTGGGCCACACATGATAGATGTGTTTTATCCCTGCTACATTGCACCCGTGGGACCCACACACATGTGGACTCCACCATGCTGTATGTATCTTATCCACACCATCCAAATGGTGGACCACACCATGATGTATTTGTTTCGATCCACACTGTCCAGACAGTGCTGGACATGTTTGGGTGGTTCTGATTTACTTAGACAATGTTTGGATGGTCTGCCGCACACAACCATATAGTTCTCGTGTTGCAACACGTGGGGCCCATCTTGTATGATGTTTGGGTCTCATCCACACGACGTAGTGTTCTTGGACGGTGGGGACCCACCTTGGAGTATGTATTGTGTACCCACTCCGACCATCCGTCTAGGTGGCGTGGGCCCCACTTGTAATGTATGTTTTGTAATCACACCGTCCGTCCCTTGACGGTGAGCGTGGGACCACCTTAGTTGTATGTATTGTATATCCACCGCCCATCCATTTTGATGTGGCCACACCATGACGTATAGTTTCATCCACACCATCCAGATATTGCTGGGCAGTGCTGGATCATGTTTGGACAGTACTGATTTATCTGGATAATGTTTGGACAGTGCTGATTATCATAAGTTGCCCATGTGTGCACTGATACACATGTTACACCTATAACTATTGAAATGATTTTGGTGCGGCCCATATGATGAGGCTCGATGTGCTGTATAAGGCCCATGTGTAGGGCCCACATGTCATGTATTTGAGGCCCATGAGCAGAGCCCACCTATTGTGTATATGAGGCCATGGGCCCACCATACGTTTGACTCTATGAGGGATACTTCTTGGGAGCAATGTTGGTTAAATGACTACATTGTTGGGCAATGATGGTTTAATGTCCACGTTGTGACCTTCCCTTAGGCCTTGATTAGGCCCATTCTCATTAAGACCGATTTATCAAAGCCAACTGTATGGGCCAATTCTGATTGTCGAGGACGAGTGTATAGGTTGATCCCAATTGCTGATTATCAATCGAGACCGATTATCGATCGAGGCCGATTACTGATTTCGATTTGTCGTGGCTGATTGCCGATTATCGATCGAGGACGATTACCGATTCTGATGACCGATTACCGATTCTGTTTATCATGGCCGATTGACCGATTATCGATTGTCGAGGCCGATTCTCGTGACCGATTACCGATCGTGGTCGATTGTCTATTGATGTGGCCGATAACCGATTCTGTTTATCGTAGCCGATTGACCGATTACCGATTGTCGAGGCCGATTATCGTGATCGATTACCGATCGTGGCCGATTGTTGATTGACGTGGCCGATTGCCGATTCTGTTTGTCGTGGCTGATTAACTAATTACCGATTATCGAGGCCGATTATCGTGACCGATTATCAATCGTGGCTGATTGTCGATTGACGTGGCCGATTGTCGATTCTTTTTGTCGTGGCCGATTGACCGATTACCGATCAAGGCCGATTATCGTGACCAATTACCGATCGTGGCCGATTATCGATTGACGTGGCCGATTGTCGACTCTACTTATTATGGTTGATTGACCGATTACCGATTGTCGAGGCCGATTATCGTGACCGATTATCTATCGTGGCCGATTGTCGATTGACGTGGCCGATTGTCGATTCTGTTTGTCGTGGCCGATTCACCGATTACCAATCGAGGCCGATTATCGTGACCGATTACCGATCGTGGTCGATTATCGATTGACGTGGCCGATTACCGACTCTGCTTGTCGTGGCCGATTGACCGATTATCGATCGAGGCCGATTATCGTGACCGATTACCGATCGTGGCTGATTGTCGATTGACGTGGCCGATTGCCGATTGTGCTTGTCATGGCCGATTGACCGATTCTGATTATCAAGGCCGATTATTGATCGAGGCCAATTATCGTGGCCGATTGTCGATTTCGATTGTCGTGGCTGATCGCCAATTTCGATTGTTAAGGCCCAATGTGATGTATATGCGAGCCGTATTTGAGGCCCGTTGTGATATGTATCCAGCCCATGTTTAAGGCCCAACGTGATGTATATGAGGCTTATGTGATGAGGCCCACTGTGATGCATTTGAGGGCTAAGCAATGGAACCCATTGTAATGTATATTAGGCCCATGTGAAAGGCTCATCGTGATGTGTATTAAACTCTTAAGTGACGCCCATGGTGTTGTATATTTGACCCTTGTGTGAGGCTATGAGTCCACTATATGTTAGGCTTTATGTGGGCCGTTCCTTGGAGGACAATGTTGGTTAAATGTTCATGTTGTCGATGTCGATTGTCAATGCTTGTTATTGATATCGTATGTGACTGCATAGCATCATGATACATGCCCATACGCATCATCTGCATGTCTGTTATGAGATATGATTGACCATTACATATGTCATAGTGCTGGTTGTTATGAGACTCCCTGATAGGCGGAGATTCTCTCAAGAGCGTACAATATGCACAGGATTGATGCATGATTAGATTGTATGACTCGTACATCTTGTATTGTGTGTTGTGATTACTATATGCCCTAGAGACATCAGGGTCGTAGCCTCCACAGGCATATTGTGGATGGCCAGATGGAACACCAAAAATCTATTCTACATGGGGTGCTATAGATATCTCTGGGTGAAAATCTCTAAACCCTCTTGGTTCCAGAGGTTGCTCCAACATCTAGATCGAGTGGATGCATGAGCGTATGAGGGCCATACACCGTTAGGCCGCATCTCCCACTGTGTCATGGTCGGTTGGAAGGGGGTGCAGCCTTACTGCCCAAGAGGAGGGGGCAATGTTAGGCTGAGTCTGACCAGCTCGAGGAATGGGTCTGCTATTGACGAGTCGAGCCCGATATTAGCAGGCGGATAGTGAGGTCTCTTCCACTCACCTTGTTGTGCGCGATGGGGAGACAATCTGGTTTGGAGTGTAATAGACCCTGGTGATTTCTCAGAGAGGAACCGTATTGATATTTGAACTTATTGAGTAGGAGTTGCATGCTCATTCATTCATTCACTATCCACTCGGGCTGGTGGTGCGTAACTAATCGTTGTGTACCTTCGTTATGACAAGGATTTTGGTTAGGCGCGCGACTAACCTGAGATCAGGAGTTTACCACGTTGAGTCTGACTATCCAAATTTAGGTATGGGACTGGTTTGGATAGAAGTTCCTTGTGGTGGACCCCCTAGCCTGCAATACTACGTATTATCATCCTGACTTCACACTCCAGCATGGTCATTTCATTCGCATCGCATATTGTATTACATCCACAGGCATATGGCATTTTGGGTTGCTATATTTCTGCACTTATATAGCCTAGACAGACTTAGCAGGATTTGTATATTGCATTGCATCTTCGGCATTTGATATTTGACTCTTCATGACTCCTTGTTGCATAGCCGTTCTATATTGCATATTCTGCTATTGATTTACTTATGGACTTGTCAGTACTTCCGCTTACTCTGTTATTGTATGATTTATGATCTTGTTAGTATTTCTGCTTACTTTGATAATTCATGATCTTGTCCGTATTTCTGCTTATTCCGATATTGTATGATTTATGGATGACCAGTAATTTCGGTATTGTATGATGATGGCATTGTATTGAACATTTGATACTTACCTTGTGCACACACTTACACCACCCTATAAGCTTTCTATAAGCTTATGCACGATAGATGCGTGCAGGTGATGTTAGGTTGTAGCAGTGTTGAGCTTGGAGCGTGCAGTGGTCTTCTGGAGCTTGATTTTCTATTTATGTATTTCCCTTTCAGTATTGTACTCAAATGATTATATTAGTGGATATGTGATGATGATGTTACCTTTATGAATTGGGTAATCTTGTGGTTATGCTTATTACTAGTTAAATGTATAAAAAAATCCTCCTTGTAGGATCTCAGGATCGGAATCTGGTATATGAATGCTAGGAGCCGAGAATGGGGTACTACGGAGGCTGTCAGCACCAGATTCAGCAATCAGGATTCTTATGAATCCGATTTTTAGGTTTGGGGCGTGACAAAATAGTGCATCAGAAGACGTCCCCATATCGCTGTTTAGCTGTCTCATAGCCTTTCCTTGAAGGGTTGAGATAACTTTGTCGATACTCAGGGTTTTATTCATGCTGCACATAGTGTCCTTAAATGCCTCATAGAACGCCAGGAGAGAATTTAGCAACATACATGCTTGTTCTTCATCTTTCATTATTTCCTCCATATCTAGCAATTTGCAAACCAATTTATTAAAGTTGCTGATGTGAGCCTCCAGATCTCCACCCTCTACCATCTTGAAGTTATACCACTGCCGCTTCAAGTATAGGCGATTTTTCAAAGATTTTTTTGCATAAACATCCTCTAACTTCGCCCAGAAACCAACCGCAGTTTTCTCCCTCATAACGTTGTAGAGAACCTCATCTGTAAGACATAAACGGATCGATGATAAAGCTTTCTTATCAAGAGCATTCCAATCAGCATCATTCATAGTAGACTTCCGCTCCTCAAGAGCACCATCTTTGCCTTGCTGGGTTAACAAGCTAATCATCTTAACCTTCCATAACTCAAAATTATTTTTTCTTGAGTACTTCTCAATCTCATACTTAACGCTCGCCATTATTACTAATCCCTCAGATTCAGATCTGTGCCCCAACGATCGTTCTGATACCACTTGTTGGAGATTTTGACCTGCGGAATCACACAGATATAGATCTAGGATAACAATTCAATGGCACCAAGCACACAAGAGAACACAGAAAACACCCAAATTTAACGTGAAAAATCCTTTCGGGAAAAAACCACGACACAAAGCGATAGTTTTCCACTATGAAAATAGAAATTACAAAGAGAAAGGACTCATCGGATTCGAACAACCTCGAATATCACCCTTGCTACACCCTTTAATTTCCCTAGAACCCCTTTAGAAAGCCTTAGAATTATTTTCCATACAATAGAAAATCCCTAGGAACACCTATTTATAGTTTAGGAAACTTTCCTTTCGCATCCCAGTTGCGAAAGGACGCGAAAGGACCCTTTCGCATCTCGGTTGCGAAAGGACTCAGATTTAAGACATCTCGCAACACGTATTTGATTACATAGTATAAAAAATGCTTCCTGACTCATTCTTAGTTGAGTAACATAATCCCAGTCACTGAACTGAATGATTGAGTTTATAAACCACGCTTGTTCATCATATCCGTGACATGCCGGCTATTTGAACATGTATTCTCGAGAGTATTCGCCGACCGCGGACACGCAAGTTGTCACTGCCTGCATAATAATGGTTCTTTCCTTCTCTTCATCCTTTTCTCTATCCATATTGATGACTGGATCACCTATGCTTAAATTGTAGGAAATTGTGTTCAATTAAATAACTACTCTTTTTAATACACCAATATCAATATTCCTTAAATATTTCACCATCCATCAATCATTCGTTCAGACCATTTGGTACTGTCCTTAAACCATGTGCATCACATGTACAAGGACAATGCTTAAAGTCAAGAACAAGATCTACTTCAAAGAAATGCAAGATCAAGTACGTTGTTCACTCCTTTAAGCTTTAAAGTTTAATATTTTAAAGCGACATCGAAAGACAAGTGAACTGTTCATACTCAAGACTTAAGATGAAGTAAAACTTAAGTACTACAAAATCAAGCTTCAAAAGATCACAAGTTCAAGCTTCATTATGTGTCACGATATCAAGCTTCATGAACTTCAAAGATTGTTTATCATCTGAAGAAAAGAAGGTTCAATGTTCATACGTCATGTTCAAGGTATGAAAGACCATAAATTGACCTTAGGGTAGGTCATTTTGAATACATAATTTAAATTGAATCATTTTATAAGTGTTTGGTCTAATCTTAGACTTTTCTTGGACTCTGTTCGACTAGTCCTAGCACTGGCTCGACCAGTCTAAGAAATTCCAAGATCAGTTTTAAGTTTGTTGCAAAATTTTAAAATTTTTTGTTGAGCCATGACCAGTCTTGGAGACTGCTCGACCGGTCGTGTGAACAGTGCATGACTCGTCCTTGACTAGTCCTTCAGCCACGAATCGAACTCTAGCAACTATTTCAGACTCCGCACGACCAGTCGTAGAGGTCTCACGACCGGTCATGTAGTACCTACGACCAGTCATGGAACGGTTTTATCTGATTCAAATTTTTAAAAATCAATTGGTCCTACAACCATTCGTGGTGTCCATAGGACCAGTCATGAACGTGACTTCTGCACTTATAAATAGAGCACTATTTTTAGAGTTTGATATCCAATTCAAGTAAAATCAAGACATCGCACTGAGAGATAAGTTTGTAAACTTCTTAAGCTATATCGTGCATATTTAATATTCTCTTTTATTAGCTTTCTATATTTGATTTTGTATTATGTATTCCAATCTGATTTGAAAGAGGGATTGAAGAGTTCCCACTTCTTGGAATCAAAATCAAATAGAGCTAGCCCAACTTGATTTAATTTAAAATCAATTTAGAATCTAGAACCATTTCTTATGTGAGTGTAGACATTGAAATTCTATTTGAACTTCTACTCCGATTTGGTTCTTCCAGGCTGCAACAAAAGGAGAATATCCAGGTATTTTATATTTGTGTAAATCTTCTGTTTTTGGTTTCTTTGAGATTGAGCCAGAAAAATATCTCAGTTTTAGTTATCTGAGGTGATCCAAAAAACTCAGCGTGGGATTTTTTGAATTGTGTAAGCCCAATTGAAAGACACAATTGTGAGGGTTTTAGGTGGACCTAGAAAAACCTATTTTGATAGTGAATGCTAATATCCACTGTGTGAAGATATTAGGAGTGGAGTAACTGTGTGGCTATTGTTTAACAATTGGTGTATACACGGGTGAACCACTCTAATTCTTTGTGTTTTGTGGATGTGTGGTTTATTTTTTTATCTTTTATCATTTAATATTGTGGGATGTATTTGTGGATGTGAATGTTGTAATTTTTTTATATTTCAAGCATTGTGGTGAATGTTGTAATAGCTTATATTTCCTTTTTATTCTACTTCAGTTTGAGTTTTTGATACTCAAATCATTCTAGTAAGGTTGTCCTGCCATAAACCCTTGGTTTTTATGGTGTAAGGTTGTTCTTAGAACAACATTTGTACCAACTTCTCAATATTAGAATTTTGAGGTTGCTTGACTTTTCCGTATTGTGGATTGTTTAAAATGTTATCTTTCCTTTAATTGTTTAAATTCTGCTGTTATCATTTTAATTTGGTATAGTCTTATTCACCCCCCTCTCTCTAGGACATATAGCTCAGCCTTTTTAAGTGGTATCAGAGCCTAATAGCTCATTTTTAATTATTCTATTTAGATTTATTTCCTGAGTTAATTGATTTAAGCTATTTATACGATGTCAAATTTTGATAGCCTATCAGTCACCAGGCCTCTACCATTTGATGGCACCAATTATGCCTATTGGAAATCCAGGATGAGGATTTTTTTAAATCCATGGATGAGAGTGTGTGGCTAGCCACAATAACTGAATGGACCATTCCTAACATTGAAGTAACTGGAATCGATGGATCCAAACCTATGAGAATTACACCTTACTTCTCTTGGACCACACTTTAGAAAAGTGAGAGTAGTGCAAATGTAAAAGCACTAAATGCAATCACTTGCGCACTATCACCGGATGAATTCAAAAGAATTATATCCTATGATTTTGTAAAGCAAGCTTGGGATATTTTAGAAATGACACACGAGGGAACATCAATTGTCAAGAAATTTAAAATTCAAATCCTCACAACCAAATTTGAGGAAATACGTATGGAAGAAAATGAAATGTTCATGAAATTCTATACAAGATTAAATGACATTGTGAACTCTATGTGGGGTCATGGTGATAAAATCCTAGAAAGTAAAATTTGTGTAAAAATACTACGCCACTTCCTGAATGGTTCAATTCTAAGGTAACTGCGATTCAGGAACTTCGTGATACGGATAATATGTGGGTAGAAGAATTAGTTGGTTTTCTACAGACATATGAGTTAACTTTTAAAGCTCCTAAAGGTAAATCTATCGTCCTTAAATCTTTTAAAAGTATTTCTCAAGAAAATAATAGTAATTCTGATTTGAAAAACTTTGAAGATGATATGGCCCTTTTAGCTAAAAAGTTTTACAAAATTTTCAAAAGTAAAAAGAGGATTGATTTTTAAAAATCTAATGATAAAAAGAAATCTAAAACTAAAACTCAAAAATCTTTAAAAGACAGTCAGTGTTACAGCTGCCATGAATATAGGCATTTAGCAAACAAGTCCTAAAAAGGACAAACCTAAAAAGAAAGGAATGTTGGCTACTTGGAATGAATCCTCTGACTCTGAAGCCTCTTCTAAATCAAAAGATTCTGAAACTGAGTCGAGCAGTGAAGTTAAAGCCCTTATGACTCTAGCCAAATTTACTTTTTCAGATAATGACGATTTTACTAGTGAAGAAAATCTGAATAGTGATCCTAAAAATGAAGATGATCTTTAAGATTCTTATAATGCCCTTTATAAGGAGAGTTGTAAAATTACTGTTAAACTTAAACTTCAGAAAGAAAAGTTTTTAAAGCTTAAAGAAAATTTTGATTCTCTTATTTTAGAAAAATCTCACATTTCATATTGTTTTGAAAAATTGAAATGCGATTTAGATTTCAAAACCTCCCTTATTGAGAATCTTAAATTTGAAAATGAAAAACTTAAACTTGAAGTCTCTTCACTTTTGAGTTTAAAGGATACATGAAGGTATGCCCAAGGTGATCTAAAGTTAGAAAAGCTTTTGTTTGGATTAAGAAAATGTGATGACCGATCTGGTTTGGGCTACGATAAAAATATTCTTTCTAAACAGAAGAATATTCTTAAGTTTGTAAAAGGAGAGTCTTCAAACTCAAAAGGGGGAAGACTGAATCAAAACTATGTAACATGTCACGCCCTAAACCCGAAAATCGGATTCATGGGAATTTCGATCGTCAAATTTGGTGCTGACGACCTCCATAGTACCCAATTCTCAGCTCCCAACGCTCATTTACAAAGTTTCGATCCTGGGATCCTACAAGGAGGATTTTTCAACTTACATTTATCTCGTAAGAAGCATAACCACAAGTTTACCTAAATCACAAAGGAAACATTATCATCACATATCCACTAATATAAACATTTAAATAATCAAAACTCCAGAAGTTAGCTACATGCTCCAAGATCCACACTGCTGCAACCTAACATCACCTACGCGCATCTATCGTGCATAAGCTTATAAAAAGCTTAGTGGGTGGTGAAAGTGTATGCACAAGGTAAGTGCCAAGTAAGCAATATCAGAGTAATTAGAGTAACTGAAAAACACTGATAAGCCCATAAATCATATAATATCAGAAAGACTGATAAGATCATGAATCATATGATATTAGAATAATGCGAAAAACATGCTTATAAGGTCATTAGTCATATGATATCAAAGTAAGCAAGGCAGATCATAATGAGGTAAATATTGAGGAAGTAATGTAGATCAGCTATGCAATGCAGAGACATAGTAAGCCAAGTATTTAATACAATGCCATAAAGAGTCAAGTTTCAGATGCTGAGGATGCAATGTAATATGCAGTGCAAATGAAATGACCAAACTGGAGTGAAGTCGGGATGATAGTATGTAGTATCGTAAACTGTGGGGGTTCATCACAAGGGAATCCTATCCAAACCAGTCTCATACCTAAATTTGGATAGTCAGACTCAATGTGATAAACTCCTGATCTCAGGTTAGTCGCACGCCCAACCGAAATCCTGGCCATATGAAGGTACATGTAACAAATGGTTGTACACCACCAGCCCGAGTGGATAGTGAATGAATGAATGAGTATGCAACTCTTGCTTAATAAGTCCACATATCAGTACGATTCCTCTCTGGGATCATCACCGGGGTCAATACACTCTACATGCAAATCGCCGCCACTGACACGCGACCATGCAAGTGGAAGAGACCTTACTATCTGCCTAGCCAATAGTCAGTTAATATCTACCCGACACGTCGATAGCAGACTCATTCACGAGCTGGTCAAACTCATCCTAGGTATGCCCCTTATCCTCAGGCAGGTAAGACCACACCCCCTCCTAACCGACTACGACATAGTGAGAGACGTGACCTACTAGTATACGGCCCTCATGCACTCATATATCCACTCAATCTCGACGTTGGGGTATCTCTTAGCTCGGAGGTTTAGGAATTTTCACCCAGGGCCATCTATGGTAGCCCAATGTTAGAACGGATTTTCGGTGTCCCATATGGCCATCCATGATATGCCTGTGGAGGCCACGACCCTGATGCCGCTAGGGCATATAATAATCGCATCATACAATAGAAGATGCATGAGTCATACAATTCAGACATGCATCAATCCTGCGCATACCATGCGCTCATGTGAGATAATCTCCGCCTATCACAACCTACCCAATGGCATTTGCAATGGTCAACCACATCTCACAATAAACATGCAGATGATGCGTATGGGCATGTATCATGATGCTATGATATCACATACTCATAATTAGTATCAATAATTGGTATAAATGATCAGCCTCGATAAAGTGGACATTTAACCAACATTGCCCCTAAGGAATGACTCACATAGAGCCTAACATATAGTGCACCCATGGCCTCACATAAGGGCCAATTATACAACACCATGGGCCTCACTCAAGAGCTTAATACACATCACGATGGGCCTTTCACATGGGTCTAGCATATATCACAATGGGCTCCATCGCCTGGCCCTCAAATGTATCACAATGGGCCTTATCACATGGGTCTAGCATACATCACAATGGGCTCCATCACTTGGCCCTTAAATGCATCACAATGGGCCTCATATACATTATATTGGGCCTTAACAATCAGAATCGACGATTACCTGTGAAATTGTCCCTGATCGCTTTAAATACGTTCTGCATGACCCAAAACTTGTAGAATCAATGATGCTATGATACCCTGAAATTCAGGATCAAACTCTAAACCGGTTTGTTCTCAGGAACCCTTTGAAACTTTGTATTGGATCTAGACCACGTGTCGAAAGTCTGATACCTACAATCTTAGATCGTTATGATCGCTTAGCTGGACTTGACAATCGTTTCGAAAATCAAGGCTAACCGATGCTCTGAGGCTATTTCATTGAGCTTGGAGCAGGGAGTGTGAGAAACAGTGAAATTCATTTAAAATTAAATGGGATTTAAATAAATCTGGCACGTTTCGCTTGCGCGATTAGTATAAGCATTCAGACCGTCGAAATCTGACCCAAATACACCCTCGGATCAGGAAACATTTCTCACTCAGGTCAATGTACTCAGAATTCTCGATCGAGTCTCTGTGACCGCTGAACTAAAACTGGACCGCCACGTGCGATCTGGGAACTCTACCGGACTGAAAACTTGGTGTGAGCAACATCCAGTGACCATGAGCTTAAGTCCGATCGCGTTCGGCCGGGGGACCTCTCGAAACGCTCTTTTGGATCGAAACAGCCCCGATTTGGTTATAACCCAAGTATACTTTGTTCCTAAGTCTAAAAAGGTGAGGTTTTAGCCTATATAAGTGCCTTAAACCCTCACATATCTCTCCCATCCGAATTTGCTAGAAACCCTAGATTGAAAGAGAGAGAAAGTGAGAGATTGTGAGAGAGTGTGGGAGAGTTTTTCCTGCCACTTGCTACGGCTGTTACACGTGCTAAATCCCGGCATTCAAATCACTTTTCGGTGATTTTCAATGCACTTTTAGGTAAGAAAACCCTAACCACTTATTGATTTAGGGATTCCTTTGATTCAATAGCGAAGTAGCTTACGTATCTTGTGCATTAGGTCGCCGTAATGCCGTTGACGAAGCGTATACGTTCAAATCGAATCGATACACGTCTAGGGCAAAAGGTGCGAATTTTAGACGCTTTGATTGACTAATTTCAAAGCTTTCAATGTCGTTTAATAGTAGATTATCGACGAGCATGCCGTTTGACATGTAAAACATGCTGTCCGTTTTCCGTTTCGTAAACATACGGTAAATATGAGATTTAGGGTATTTTAGGCATTTATAGAAAATACTGTATATGTCTGTATTTTGCTGAAATGCTTGACATGTAAATTTATCGTGTTATGATATTATATATGCGTGTATAATCTGTTTGGTGAAGAGATTCACCCTAATGCGCACTTTGGGTCGACATACGCTATGTAGACTAAGTGTTTGTATTAGTATGTATTGAGTAAATGGTGTTATAAATTAGTTTTGGGAATGAATTCTCAATCCACCTGATGTTGTATAAGATTTCCTACATGTTTGCTATATGAATTGATTTCCTTATATGTATGGAATACATGTGATGGTTGATTTACTTACTTTGTATGCTATAACATGTGTTAACATGCTTGTATTGTTGAACTTCAATTCTATTACTCTCATATGATCACTGGTATGGATTACACATGTTTGGGGCTATGCTTTAGTCCAGACAGTCGGTAATGGATTGAATTAGTGGTGGGCTTCTATTTGCCACAGAGGACACGTCGATGAACGCGAGTCGTGTTTTAAGTTGGCAGCAGTGGTTAGGCCACACGAAGTGTTTTACGTACTTTATGTCGTTCATCTTGAGATGCGCCCGTACTAGTCGAGCCCGTCAAGTAACCCGACTGGCCACTGTATGTTCACCCTGTATGAGTCATAATTGCTTGAACCTAGGGTATTGAACTTACCATTGGAAACCCTGTTAACCATGGTACCTTGATCCATAAAGACTCATGAGCCGGGCATAGTGGTATGGGACACCGTGGTCGAGCTGTCGGCCTACACTGGGGCCACAAACCTCCCCGTAGTGACCAGTGAGCACCTTACTCTGAGCAGATTATGGTGGTATGGGACGCTATATTCTTTTTATCAGCCTACACTGATCAGGTGATGATCCCTTTGTAGTGACCTTGAGTTTATCCTGACACCGCATGGGGGCGACAAGTCCTGATGCAGTCTTAAGGATATAACTAGGCCTGTATTGATAAGGTGATGGAGGAGAGGTGCAACGAGTGCCAGCAACAGCCCTGACAGCCCTTGCAGCAACCTAGAAATATAACATCGTATGAGATTACTAGGAGTGACGACCCTAGACAGGATCTGTGTTGGGATTGATATAAGCAAGGTACCCTAGTTTCCCAATCTTCCTGTATGAAAAGGACTAATAACAACTCGGTAATCATTATCCATATCGCATTGCATGTGCCTGGAAGATGTGGAGCACTGAGGAATGCAAGCATGCCGCGGGCGTAAGATGGTGCCGTATGACGGAGTATGTCGGTGAGGACATCCATCATGTCATTTCATGCATGCATTAACAACAGTATATAGGAATGTTTGATTGTTTGCTTTACTATTAACGCGTGATTGATTTGATAACATGCTAATCTTTGCTCTCTTATCCCACTGAGTTGATCACTCACTCCCACGTTACGGGATGGTGTTTCGAACACCCACCAGTCCCTATTTTAGTTTCAGGTGATGACACTTCTTGTGAAGTGGAGCCAGACTTATATGATGATGAGGAGAACTTCTCCTCCGTATTTTGATCGATGGGATTATAAGGAGGTTGATTAGACGCCTTGACACTTGTCATTTTATATTTTTGGAGCACTCATGTATATTCTTTTCTTTCCATTTTTGGAGTATATATGTATTTAATTAACTTGGTAACATGTTCACACTCTGGAGACTTACAATCAATTATATATTTTATGTATTTATCACAGTCTTTCGCTTGTTAATTTAACTGTCTCTGGAGTATGATATGCTGTTTTGGCTTAGTCTCAATCTTGTTTAATGCCATTCTACAGACAACATGCATTTATCATTATCTATGTTGCATGTGACGTTCTGAAACTCAATTTTTGGGGTGTTACAGATGGTATCATAGCATGATTTGGATTAAACCGGACCTGGGTTATGGTAACACAAGGTACAATGACGCACTTTGACGTAGGAAGGGGGCGATAGAAACTTAGAAACTACATTAGAATTTCAAGTTTAGCCGACAGGTGAAACTATGCGGTAATCTAGGCTGTAATATATCCTTGATCACGTGAAGCGACCTAAGACTCCTCTAGGTCATCAGTCGACGAATTTGAGACGTTCCTTGAAGACTTCCAAACCTAAAAGTGAATGTCTTTGGGTTGTGGGGAAATCACAACACCTTACACTCAATCTCAAGGCCTAAAATCTCCTTTTATCCAATTCTTTCAAAATCTCCCTTTCCACCACCCCATTCTTCAATTTTTCTAAGTCCTTTCATAATAGACATAAATCCTAAGGTGTAAATGATGGAGAATCATTCTTAAATAAAAATTTACTATAAATAGTAAATATAGGTAAAAATTGGACTTTTGGTCATTCCAATTAGGGAATCTTGTGGAATAAATGAGTTAGTTGGATGGATTAGCCTCTCCTACCCCAAAATAATAGGCTACATGATGTATAAACTCATTCTGGTTTGGAAATTGGCCCTGAAACGCTTCAAATGGAGTCGTGGGCCTATCCACGCTATTCTAGAATGAACCAAGATGGGAACCATATATTTTTGGGGCTCCTAGGATAGGGGGACCCAGCCCATATGGTCGGCCTCCTTGGAAATGATTTTCATCGGTGATAGCATCGCCGGTCAAAATGCTCGGTTGGATCTGGGCTTCGGGTCGGAGGTGTTTGGGGGCTAGGGTCGCCCCCTGGTATCTGGCCCGTCCGTTAGAACCCCTCCGATCTAGTACTTTCTTCACAAACTACCCCGCAAGCTCTCCCTTTCTCACATTTTTGCTGATTTCTCTCTTAAATCCCAGTTCCAATCACTCCTACCATCCATTTCTATCTCAACCCACGCCACTCCACCATTTACAGCAATACACACTCCCCTTCCTCTCCACTTTCATCATTTGGAGCTCTCCCAACGTCCATAGAAGGCTGAAAATCGTGTGAGCCTCCATTCCATCTTATCTTGCTCTTTTCCTTTTGAAAATTCAGCCTTTGGGAGCTTGATTCACCCCTCCACAGGGCCTAGATTAGTTTCAGCCCATTAGGACAGCCATTTCTCCCCATTTCTTCTAATTTTCATGGCTTTTGTTGAGGCTATTTTAGCCTTTTTCTCCCTTTCCACCATCCTCCCTCTCATGTCCCTATTATTTAAGCCTTTACACTCTTTTTGGTCTCAAAATCGTGCAAACCTCAATCTCATTTCTCTATTTTTTTCACTTGAGGAGTAGTGAGAATACATGTCCGATAGAGCTCTAATGGGCAACAGACAGTATTAAACTAGACAGTATTAGAGAAGGTAAGTCGGGATCGTGGTAGAAGTCCTTTGGTAGAATTAGGTACCTATGCTGTTGTCCTGTAGATTGATTAATTACCGTTTTGAGGATTTCTGTGTTTTGTTGTAGTTGGGTCTAGTGATGTCATAGGTAGAAAATGTGTTTGTGTATTATTTTGGGCTTATCATAGCCGAATGTGTTCCTGTCATAATTCATGTGGAACTTTATTCCATGTATTGTGACAAATTTTGTTAAAAGAAGCACCTGCCATTTCGTTCGCTGTAAGGTACTGTCCCTAGATTGGGTGTATCTTATGGTTTCCACTACCATGTTGTAAATCCCGGGATTAAGCCCACAAAATTAATTTTTATCCCAACCCACCCTCCTACCAAGCAAGCCACTCCCAATCCCGACATGGGATTAGGAAAGCAGTCCCATTTAACACAACTTGAGACCACTGGCCACATAAGCCCTTAGAGTTTTGGACTTGGAGTTCATCCTCCTAGATTTTGAAAGATCTGACGATATAGGAGATCCAATTCCATTTAGAAAATCTTGACCCTAAGCGATAGAACAATTCCCTGTATTAGAAATGGTATGAAACCATATAGCGTATAAGCTTAGGCTTTGGATTACAGCTAGTGAGTTACAGACTAGTCTACTAGTTACCTTAAGTGGTGTAAAGCCTGTATATGCTAAGGAATAGTAGGTTAGATTTGGATGGAGTAGAACCTCATTCCTTTGATAGATCTACTTATTACTTATACACTTCTGTTGTAACCCATAGGAAAGTTGTTTTAACTTGGAACCATTCACTCTCAGGGAAAAAAAATAAAAATAAAAAATCCCTCAGATTGAACTTAGAATAAACTAGCACGCCCCTTAGAATTGCCTTCCCAAGGACTTATTGCATTCGTGAACACCGAGTAAAGGAACTGTATATATAAGCGATGTGTTTGCGGTTTGAATTGACTTCTTAATCCTAGTGGTTACCAATAAATCCAATGCTCTGATCAAGCAGAAGATCGGCATCTACTCGGATTAAGAATCGATACGGTAAATTTTCTGTCCTAGCTAGACAGAAAATCTATGTATCCGGCTCAGACCCACTACACAACCTTTCTTCCGTGTTGGCCCAACCACCTATAACCAAAAGTTGTCGCTTTGTTTTTGGAAAATGGCGAGGACTTATAGCCAGTAGAGAATGAAACATCTTGCCATCAACTCACATCCGTCCTTGAAATCAACCACAACACCCATCATTTCAGCTCCTTTCTACCACCATAGGTACCAATGCCATAGAACGCATCATTAGCAAAGGAAGACCAATGTAGTGAGAGGTTGTTTCCCATTTCGTGTCAAGGATAGGCCCTAAGTTACACCTCGTTCCAATATACGGATCGAGACATAGATTCTTGAGCCTTAAGTAGGACTATGTTTTAAGGGGGTTAGAACGTATTGAGCCCAATCTAGTTAGGATTAGCTAATGTAACCGTTGGATCAGAGTAGCACAACGGAAGCGTGGTTAGCCCTTCCCCACTGGCCCATGATCGAAAGAAGTTGATTTAAGTTGTACGTAAGGTTAGGTTATTAAATCGGATTTGAACCTTCATTTTATTTTAAGGGGGGTAGATTGTAACACCCCGAATTTTTTACCAACCTGGGTTAGACGTCCTTACGCAACGGGTCAACCATAGCACCTTGGTAAACTCTCAAAATTCGATTCTAAAGCCAAAGAAATCATTTAGAACCTAATTCTTTAGAATTTAACGTGAATTAGCCATCGCTACACTAGATTACCTGTGAAATTGTCCCTGATCACTTTAAATACGTTCTGCAAGACCCAAAACTTGTTGAATCAATGATGCTATGATACCCTGAAATCCAGGATCAAACTCTAAACCGGTTTGTTCTCAGGAACCCTTTGAAACTTTGTATTGGATCTAGACCGCGCGTCGAAAGTCCGATACCTACAATCTTAGACCGTTATGACTGCTTAGCTGGACTTGACAATCATTTCGAAAATTAAGCCCAACCGATGCTCTGAGGCTATTTCATTGAGCCTGGAGCCGGGAGTGTGAGAAAGAGTAAAATTTATTTAAAATTAAATGGGATTTAAATAAATCTGGCACGTTTCACTTGCGCGATCAGTATAAGCATTCAAACCGTCGGAATCTGACCCAAATACACCCTCGGATCAGGAAACATTTCTCACTCAGGTCAGTGTACTCGGAATTCTCGATCGAGTCTCCGTGACCGCTGAACTGAAACTGGACCGCCACGTGCGATCTCGGAACTCTACCGGACTGAAAACTTGGTGTGAGCAACATCTAGTGACCATGAGCTTAAGTCCGATCGCGTTCGACCGGGGGACCTCTCGAAACGCTCTTTTGGATCGAAACAGCCCCGATTTGGATATAACCCAAGTATACTTTGTTCCTAAGTCTAAAAAGGTGAGGTTTTAGCTTATATAAGGGCCTTAAACCCTCACATATCTCTCCCATCCGAATTTGCTAGAAACCCTAGATTGAAAGAGAGAGAAAGTGAGAGATTGTGAGAGAGTGTGGGAGAGTTTTTCCTGCCACTTGCTACGGCTGTTACACGTGCTAAATCCCGGCATTCAAATCACTTTTTGGTGATATCCAACGCACTTTTAGGTAAGAAAACCCTAACCACTTGCTGATTTAGGGATTCCTTTGATTCAATACCGAAGTAGCTTACGTATCTTGTGCATTAGGTCGCCGTAACGCCGTTGACGAAGCGTATACGTTCAAATCGAATCGATACACGTCTAGGGCAAAAGGTACGGATTTTAGACGCTTTGATTGACTAATTTCAAAGCTTTCAATGTCATTTAATAGTAGATTATCGACGAGCATGCCGTTTGACATGTAGAACATGTTGTCCGTTTTTCGTTTCGTAAACGTACGGTAAATATGAGATTTAGGGTATTTTAGGCATTTATAGAAAATACTGTATATGTCCGTCTTTTGTTGAAATGCTTGACATGTAAATTTATCGTGTTATGATATTATATATGCGTGTATAATCTGTTTGGCGAAGAGATTCGCCCTAATGCGCACTTTGGGTCGACATACGCTATGTAGACTAAAGTGTGTAGACTAAGTGTTTATATAAATGTTTGTATTAGTATGTATTAAGTAAATGGTGTTATAAATTAGTTTTGGGAATGAATTCTCAATCCACCTGATGTTGTTTACGATTTCGTACATGTTTTCTATATGAATTGATTTCCTTATATGTATGGAATACATGTGATGGTTGATTTACTTACTTTTTATGCTATAACATGTGTTAACATGCTTGTATTGTTGAACTTCAATTCTATTACTCTCATATGATCACTGGTATGAATTACACATGTTTGGGGCTATGCTTTAGTTCAGGCAGTCGGTAATGGATTGAATTAGTGGTGGGCTTCTATTTGCCACAGAGGATGCGTCGATGAACGCGAGTCGTGTTTTGAGTTGGCAGCAGTGGTTAGGCCACACGAAGTGTTTTATGCACTTCATGTCGTTCATCTTAAGATGCGCCCATACTAGTCGAGCCCGTCAAGTAACCCGACTGGCCACTGTATGTTCATCCTGTATGAGTCATAACCGCTTGAACCTAGGGTACTGAACTTACCATTGGAAACCCTGTTAACCATGGTACCTTGATCCATAAAGACTCATGAGCCGGACATGGTGGTATGGGACACTATATTCTAGTTGTCGGCCTACACTGATCAAGTGACGAGCCCTTTGTAGTGACCTTGAGTTTATCCTGACACCGCATGGGGGCGACGAGTCCTGATGCAGTCTTAAGGATATAACTAGGCCTGTATTGATAAGGTGATGGGGGAGATGTGCAACGAGTGCGAGCAACAGCCCTGACAGCCTTTGGAGCGACCTAGAAATATAACATCGTATGAGATTACTAGGAGTGAGGACCCTAGACAGGATCTGTGTTGAGATTGATATAAGCAAGGTACCCTAGTTTCTCAATCCTGCTGTATGAAAAGGACTAATAACAACTCGATAATCATTATCCATATCGCATTGCATGTGCCTGAAAGATGTGGAGCACTGAGGAACGCAAGCATGCCGCGGGCGTAAGATGGTGCCGTATGAGGGAGTATGTCGGTGAGGGCATCCATCATGTCATTTCATGCATGCATTAACAACAGTATCTAGGAATGTTTGATTGTTTGCTTTACTATTAACGCATGATTGATTTGATAACATGCTAATCTTTGTTTTCTTATCCCACTGAGTTGATCACTCACTCCCACGTTACGGGATGGTGTTACGAACACCCACCAGTCCCTATTTTAGTTTCAGGTGATGACACTTGTGAAGTGGAGCCAGACTTATATGATGATGAGGAGAACTTCTCCTCCGTGTTTTGATCGACAGGATTACAAGGAGGTTGATTAGACGCCTTGACACTTGTCATTTTATATTTTTGGAGCACTCATGTATATTCTTTTCTTTCCATTTTTGGAGTATACATGTATTTAATTAACTTGGTAACATGTTCACACTCTGGACTTACAATTAATTATATATTTTATGTATTTATCACAGTCTTTCGCTTGTTAATTTAATTGTCTCTGGAGTATGATATGCTGTTTTGGCTTAGTCTCAATCTTGTTTAATGTCATTCTACAAATAACATGCATTTATCATTATCTATGTTGCATAAGTGACGTTCTGAAACTCAGGAGTTGGGTTTCTACCCGACCCCTGATTTTCGGAGTGTTACAATCGGCCTCGACAAATCAGAATTGACCTCAATAGTCAGAATTGACGATCAGAATTAGCCTCGACAGTTGGAATCGATAGTCAGAATTGGCCGCGAGAATCGGAATCGTCCTTGACATGCGTAATCAGCCTCGACAATCGATCTTGGCCTCGATGAGGGATCAAGGAATATCAATGGGGCCTAAGCATTTGGGTTAACCCACTAGAGAACGATGAGAATGGGCCTTTCTAGGCCTAAGGGAAGGTCATAATGTGGACATTTAAACATCACTACCCATCAATGTGGCCTTTTAACCAACATTGCTCCCAAGGAGTGGTCCACATAGAGCCAAACGTATCATGGGTCTATGGCCTCACACAAGGACCTAATACATATCACTATGGGCCTCACTCATGGGCCTCTTATGCATCACATTGGGCCTCACTCATGGACCTCATGTTTATCATAATGGGCCGCAACACATGGGCCGAAAAATACATCTCATTGGGCCTTACTAAATGGTCTGGAAATACATCATAATGGGCCTCAAATACGTCGTAATGGGCCTCGGCACATGGGTCATGAATACATCACATTGGTCCTCATATATAGGCCTCAAATATACATTAAGCGGGCTGTATCCATGGGCTGCACCAATGGGCCTCATACATCAAGTGGGCCGCATCAATGGACCGCACCATGGGCCTCATATATGACAAGTGGGTCGCATCAATGGGCTGCACTAATGGGCCTCATATACATTAAGTGAGTTGCATCAATGGGTCGCACCATTGGGCCTCATATACATTAAGTGGGCTACATCAACAGGTCGCACAAGTGGGCCATATACACATCAAGTGGGCTACACCAATGGGCCATACAAGTGGGCCATATACACATCAAGTGGACTACACCAATGGGCCGCATCAATAGGCCTAATACCATGGGCTTCAAATACATAAAAAGTGGGCCTCATGGGTGGGTCACAAATACATTAAGGTGAGCCTCATGGATGTGCCATAAATACATCAAAGGTGGGCCTCATGGATGGGCCATAAACACATCAAAGGTGGGCCACATATATGGACCGCACCAATGGGTCACACCAACTACAAGTGGGCCGTATCAATGGGTCACAAATACATCTGGGTGGGTCCCATGGATGGGCCATAAATACATCAAGGTAGGGCCCACTATAACATATATTCTCCATCCAATTTGATCATAAGGTCACAAAGACCTAGATTAAGAGGGAAAACAAATATCATATTGATCTAAACTTCGCTGCACCCAAAAAGGGTTTCAATGGTAGACGTTCTCCACTGTTTTTTGCAGTGGCCCACCTGATAGACAGCGTGGATATAGAATAAATACATTAATGGGGGGTCTCACTGATGGTGTAGATAATAAATGCATCACGGTGGAGTCCACACTGATGGACGATGTGGATTAAATCCACACATCATGGTGGGACACACATATAAATGGACGTTGTGGAACAACATATACATCATGCTAAACACCTACCATCCAGACAGTGGATGGTTGGGGTAAAACACATATCTCACGGTGGATACCCACACATGTACGGTATGGATCCAAAGCATACATCAGGGTGATGTACCATCGTCCAGATGATGGACGGTGTGAATAAAATACATACATCACATGGGACCCATGGAACTTGCTGACATCTCCGAGCATAGCAGCCACGCTGTAGGGGCCCACTGTCCAGATGATGGACGATGAGATATAATGCATGCATCATGGTGGGGTCCACACACGTGGTCCATCATTAAAGGGCCGGACGGTCTGGATCACGTTTGTGATCAAACCGTCAGTTGAAGCTGACGTGAATACATCAACTATTGAGCTGGTGTAAGTATCTCCATCCAATCCGTTTTCCATAGGGGTAGGTCCCACGTGGGGCCCACCATAACATGTATTTTCCATCCAATCTGTTAATAAGGTCACAAGGACCGGAATGAAGGGGAAAAACAAATTTTAAAATGATCCAAAACTTCTTTAACCCAAGAAGGGTTTCAATGGTAGACGTTCAATCCATTGTTTCCCATGACATGGGCCGCCTGAGTTCCCTACACCACTGATTTTGGGGGTGGCCTACTACCCTAAGGGGTCCACTCAAATGCACGGTGTTGATGATGACATACATCACGGTGGGGCCCATGGTTGGGACCCCCTGCTTCTAGCGCCCATGTAGAAGGTTGCTATTGGGCGTCCTTGGTTGTTAGTAGCAGCAGCAGCGTCTGCTGCTATTGTTTTAATTTTTTTTTTAAAAACATGTATTATTAAGGTTTTTCTTAGGTGGGGCCCGTATCGAAAGAATTCGACCCACCCATTGTATTCTACAGCTCATAACAGATTCAGCAAGCCCAATATTGAGCATGTTTCGGTGTATAGAAACATCGGAGTGAATTTCATTGGTAAAAATAGCTATTTTTTATGCTATGGCCCGCCAGATTGTCGAATTGACTTCATTTTTAGGCTTAACACCTAAAATAATATGGGGAATGGAATGGACGGTGTGGATTAAATCCATACATCAAGATGGGGCCTGCATGAGCGGTCCACCCAAGTTTTTAAAACAAACTAATATTTTTTTGTTGGCTGTGAGTGCACCACGCTGTCTCACGCTGTCCGTTCACACTTCTCTGTGAAGCTATGTCTAGCGTCCCTGGACGTTGGACGGCTTGTGTATAACACATATCTAAGGTGGGCCCCACCTATGGGCGTGCTGCCTTAGTGGGCCACCAAGTAGTTGGATGGTGTGGGTAGGACATACATCAAGGTAGGATCCATTCGAGTGGGCCACACATCACACAAATGGAAAAGAGAGGAAAAGGAGATAGAGATAGAGAGAGAAGGGAAGGGACCTCGCCACTATGGGTCCTCCCTATACAACACATACATCAAAATGGGTCCCACATATGTGGGTCCTCAAATCATAAATCAAATAAATAAAATCATCCACCTCAAGATCTCTTATTCATTCTTCCATCAACATGTTGTATAGCTCCAAAGAATGTAATCCAATAGTTGAGATGAGGCTTGGAGGAGATAAGAAGGTGAGCTATACTAGCTTCTCCATGGAAGCTTGAGAAGCTTGGACGTCGGGGCTTGGATTGCTTGGGAGAGTGAGAGAGAGAGAGAGGTGATGGGAGAGAGGGATGGGGAGTGATGGAAAGGTGTACTTTATTATAAGAGGAGTTGACTTTGGAGTACTTGTGTAAGAGAAAGGATGATTGCTTATACTTGACATGTGAAGTGATGGATGTGTACTTGATTGAGGTGATTGATGGGACATTCTCTTAGGATTGCAATCGTGCGGGGTTTTCCTTGAACTAAATGCGGTCCTACATCTCTTAGCCCGGGTGTCACGCCCCAAATTTGGAAACTGGACTCACAAAATTCTCGATCGCCGAATCTGGCACCGACAGCCTCCGTAGAACCCGATTCTCGGTTCCTAGTGCCCATTCGCCAGGATCTGATCCTGGGATGCTACGAGGACAATGTCAGTTTGATTCGTACTAAGCATAACCAAAGGCATAACCCACAACAACAACTAAAAACTCCATTACATTTTCACTATGATCAAAAACTTTACAGGTACAATGAGCATAAAGGGAAACACAATGATGATAAACCAAAAAGCTTCAAAATAATCTGCCACATGCTCAAGCCTCAGGGCTGCTGCGATCCAACGTCACCTGCACGTAACGGTCGTGCATAAGCTTATAGAAAGCTTAGAGGGTGGTGAAAGTGTGTGTGTAAGTGGTAATGCAGTTATGCAGTATCAGAGTAATGCGGAACATGCTGCTAAAAGCTAAGAATACCATTAGTCATACCAAGGCAATGTGGTGCAAAGCATGAATGATGTCGGTCATACCAAGGCCATGCAATGCGAAATGCAACTCAATCATACAAATTCTCATCTAAGTCCACATATCAATACAGCTCAACTCTGGGATATCACTGGGGTCTAGTACACTCTAAACCAGATCGCCGCCCCATCGTGCGCAATAAGGTAAGTGGAAGAGACCTCACTATCCGTCTGCCAATATCGGGCTCGACTCGTTGATAGTGGACCCATTCCTCGAGCTGGTCAAACTCAGCCTAGCTTTGCCCCCTACTCTCGGGCGGGTAAGGCCGCACCCCCTTCCAACCGACCACGACATAGTGACAAGCGTGACCATCTGGTAATCGGCACTCGACGCTCCTATACTCACTAGGTCTAGACGTTGGAGTAACCTCTTGGTACCATAAGGGTTTAGGGACTTTCACCCAGGGATATCTAAAGCACCCCATGTAGAATAAGATTTTTGGTATCCAATCATGCCAACCACGATACGCCTATGGAAGCTACGACCCTGATGTCGCTAGGGCGTACAATATCCATGTCAGACAATGCAAAATGCATGAATCACACTATCCAGTCATGTAATAATCCTGCGCATATCGTGTGCTCATGTAGGGCAACACCACCTAATTGGGAGCTCATAAACAATCTGCCTGAAGGCATATGCTATGATCAGTCACTTCTCATATCAAGCATATATATGATGCATATGATCATGAGTCATGGAACTATACTAAACATGTAATAAAGTAATGAACTATCCTTACAACACAGATGGGCCTAAAAGGCCTACATGCAACAAGTGCGGGCCTATCAATGGGCCCTAGGGAGAATTATCATGCAGACATTTAACCAACATTATTCGTACAATGTGGACGTTAAACCGACATTACTCCCAAAGCACGCCCTACAATGTAACGGCGACACATATACATTACATTGGCCTCGCTTATGGGCCTTACATACATCGCATCGGGTCTCAAATACACATCAGGTGAGCCTTGCACCTGGGCTTTAAATATATCTCAATGGGCCTCCTATGTCAAGCGGACCACATCACATACGTCGTATTACGTGGGCCGCACCAACGGGCTTTGTGTATATCAAATGGGCCACTCTGATGGGCCTCATTTGGGCCCAACGTTATGTATATTTGAGATCCGACATATTCATAAATTAATGTAGAGATAATGAAGTGAAAATAATATCAACTTAATTGGAACTGCCACGACCTTTAGAAGTTGAACGGTGGAGGTTACGATCCACTATTTAAATGGTGGGGTCCACTTGAACTTTAGGTATGAATCACCACTATCTTCCCATGCTGTAAAATGATCTCACAAACGGTTGGACGACATGGATATAACACTTGCATCATGGTGGGCCCCACCGTTCAAATAGGGGACGGTGTAGATAATGTATATACATAGGGAGTGGGTCCCACCGTCGGATGGACAACGTGTGTAAAACACATACATCATGTGGGCTCCATGTGCAGCCCACTGCCAATTCTGGTAAGGTAGAGGTAGGTCCCACGTAGGGCCCACCCACATGCATGTATATAATATAAACATAGCTACTGTTATGCAGCTTTATGCATTTGTATATATATATATATATATATATATATATATATATATATATATATATATATATATATATATATATATATATATATATATATATTATGTATATATAAAAAGTATCTGCTGCTGCTGCAGTTTTATGTCTTAAAAAGGGAATAGAGGTGGGTCCCACGTAGGGCCCACCACAACATATATGCTAAATACAATATATAATATTATATAATATAATGCATAGTATATATAATATATATATTTTTATAAACACTACAAACGTGCCTGGACGGTCACGATCATACAAACATCAGGGAGGGCCCCACATGTGGGAGTTGGTCCCACAACCCATCAGAATGGGTGGACGGTGTAGGTGGGTCCCATGGACTATACCGTACACTGCATGGTTAGCCACCCCTACAAGGAAATCGCTACCAAGGCCTTGGTGTTACAACGAGGTATCTTTCACCCAGTCTACCACTTGAGGTATAGATCAGGGTGTAGAAGTGGGCCCCACAGTGACATGGTCCACCGTCCAGAATGGTGGACGGTTTGGATAAGGCACATACATCATGGTGTGGCCCACCAAACTGGACAGACGGTCGTGGATGGGTCCCATGGGCCCATGACCTTAGCGTTGAAAGGAGGTATCTCCACTCAGACTGCCATTTTGAGCTATGGATTTGGGTGTACGTTAGCACCCTTGCTAGGGATCGAAACCAAGACCTCAAGTGTTTGAAACGAGGTATCTTTCACTCGGTCTGCCAGTTGGGCTATGAATCTGGGCGTGGATGCTGCATCAAGGAGGGCCCCACATGGACGTGGGTTCCACCGTCCAAGCATAGTGGACGGTTTGGATGAAGCACACACACCATGGTGTGGCCCATCTGCAAGGATGGACGGCGTGGTTGGGTACCATGGACCCACCGTCAGTTAACACTTCACTGGTTAGCACCCCCACGTCAATCCACACTTCCCTGTTATCACACACCCTGCGTCAGTACACCTCCACTGGTGACGGACGGTGTGGGAATGCACATCATTAGGGTGGGTCCCACATGGACCACATATTTTTAGATTAGCTTAAATATTTGTGTCTTACCATGTCCAGCAGCAGTGGGTGCACATACCACCCATGTAAACCGTGGGGTCCACATCAATGGCCGGCGTGGATAGGGTCATGCATCAAAGTGGGCCACATGCCATCATACACAAAAAATGGAGAGAGAGAGAGAGATACGGGTGAAGATGGAGGGACCCCGACACTATGGGCTCTCCCTTGTAAGAAATCATACATCAAATGGATCCCTTTACACATGGGTCCACCGGAATCGAAAATCAACGGTGGAGATCCTTTCCCCACCAATATGGACGGTCTAGATGACATTTTTAATGCAAAGAAATAAACATTATGATGAGGTCCATGGAGAATGGCCCCATCATGGAATGATCATGATGATCCTAGTGGGCCATCGGCCACATCTTAGGGTCCTAAGTGAGATCCAAACCATTGATCGGTTGGCCTCACTTGGCCTATCTTAAAAATATGAAAACTACTCTAACAAAGCACCCATCGTTCGATTTTCTTGCTCCCTTGGGTTCCTTAGCTCCTTAGCTTCGATTTCAACGGAGGAGATGAGGTTTGGATGGTTGAGATGGGAGATCTTGGGATGGAAAGGTGGGCCACACTTGGAGCTTGGAAGAGAGGGAGGGGTTTGGACGTGTGAGGCTTCTCTTGCTTGGGAGAGTGCTTTGAAAAATTAAGGAGAGAGAGTGTTGTAAAGGGAGAGAGAGAGTGATGGGTGATGGAGTGATGGATGTGGTGGTGATGGGTGTGTAAGATACTTTTTTGACTTTTGTGGCTTTCGGTGTAAGAAAGGTATGGCTTGTGTATGAACTTTTTGACTTTTGGGGCTTGTTTGGGAAAGGGTGAAAGGTGATGTGTACTTGACGTATACTTGACATGTTGAGATTGATGGATTGATGTGACAAGTCATAGAGATTTTCTTACGTTTTGTAACGTGTGATGTTTTTCTTGCACTGAACGCTGGCCCACATCTCCTGACCAGAGTATCGCCTCGGAGCGCGAGTCGCGGCATCGGAACCGCGGTGACGGCGTGGTCGCTATGGTAAAGGTCTTGGGTTGAGTTGACTCGGGTTGATGGCGTATGAATCAGGATAGCGTATAAATACCGGTTAAGGGTCGAAGGTTGCTGGAATTCGACCGAGAAGACCGCAAAAGTCTATGGAATGGTACGGTCTAAGATACGGGGCTTACAGCTCTCCCCTCCTAATAAAAATTTCATCCTCAAAATTTACACAATTATCGCAATTAGGCATAACTTATGTGGAAAATGAGACATAACATCATCATATAGAATCAGAGATAAAATACAAAATAAAATACGCAATCAATCATTAAAGAGATGGGGATAGCGCTCTCGAATCTTGGCCTCGCTCTCCCAAGAAGCCTCCTCTATAGAATGGTGACCCCACTGAACCTTCACAAAAGGAATGACCTTAGTCCGGAGGACTTGCTCCTTCCGATCAAGGATACGAACTGGCTGCTCGATGTAAGAAGCGTCCTCACGAACCTCCAGCGGCTGCCAATCAATAACGGAAACTATGTCTGACCTACATTTCCTCAATATAGAGACATGAAAAACGTTGTGGATGCCAGACAACTGAGATGGTAAGGCAAGTCGATAGGCCATGACACCAACACGCCCAGTGATCTCGAAAGGTCCTATAAATCTCGGGGTAAGCTTGCCCTTCACTTCAAATCGAACTACGCCTTTCATGGGCGAGACCTTGAGATACACATGGTTCCCTACATCAAACTCTAAGGGACAACGCCGACGATCAGCAAAACTCTTCTGTCGGCTCTAAGCTGTGCGCATCCTCTGCCTGATGATATCAATAGCCTCTGACGTCTCCTACAAAAGCTCGGGACGTAGGAGATGACGCTCTCCAACCTTAGTCTAATAACTCGGTGATCTGCATGGTCTGCCATATAGTGCCTCAAAAGGAGCCATACCGATGGTAGCCTGTTAATGTACGTGAACTCAGCCAATTGCAGATGCTCATCCCAGCTACCCCCAAAATCAATCGCGCAAGCCCAAAACATATCCTTGAGGATCTAGTCGACCCTCTCGGTCTGACCATCAGTCTGCGGATGGTACGCGGTGCTGAGCTGCAAATTGGTCCCCATCGCTCTCTGGAAGCTCTCCCAAAACTGAGACGTGAACCTTGAATCTCGATCAGAAACGATCGAGACTGGAGCGCCGTGCAGTCTCACAACCTCCTCGATAAATAACCTCACAAGCCGGTCCATAGACCAAGTCACACGTATCGTAAGGAAATGTGTCAACTTTGTCAGATGATCTACAACAACCCAAATGACGTCATGACCGCGCTGAGTCCTTGGCAAGCCCATGATGAAATCTGTTGACACGTGCTCCCACTTCCACATTGGGACGCTCAATGGCTGCAATAGACCAAGGGGTCTCTGATGATCGGCCTTGACATGCTGGCATGTGTCACACTCGGCCATAAAATTGGTGATCTAGTGCTTCATCCCCGTCTAAAAATACAGTCGCCTCATGTCACGATACATCTTCATCTAGCTAGGGTGGATAGAAAATCGTGATCGATGTGCCTTGGTCATAAGGTTTTTGCGTAACTCAGGAATATTCGGGACACATAATCGGCCCCTGAAGCGAAGTCCACCGTTTATACCAATTTGTCAATCTGCCTGACTTTCAAACAATGCCTCAGCCATATAACTCTGCAACGACTCATCAGCCTGCTGAGCCTCGATCACCCTTGTGACAAGAGAGGGTTGAATCGACAGGCTCGATAACTGCACGATAGAAGATTGCAAGCCAAACTCAAAATCATACTTTACGATATCCTCAAGCATCCACTACTCCTGAATCATCATATACGCCACTAGGCCTCGTGGCTGACGGCTGAGGGCATTTGCCACCACGTTCGCCTTGCCCAGGTGGTACTGAAGATCAAAATCATAGTCTTTCAGGAGCTCCATCTAGCGCCTTTGCCTTATGTTTAACTCAGACTGCGAGAAGAGGTACTTCAAGCTCTTGTAATCGGAGAAAAGCTCGAACCTGACCCCATAGAGACAGTGCCTCCACACCTTCAGTGCGAAGACAACTGTAGCCAGCTCCAAATCATGCGTGGCATAGTTCAGTTCATGGACCTTGAGTTGATGAGATGTGATGGCCACTGGTCTCCCGTGCTGCATCAGGATAGCACCCAAACCAATATGCGAGGCATCAGTGAATACAATAAATCCATCACTCCCAGAGGGAAGAGTGAGGACAGGAGCAGATGCCAGATGGTCCTTTAACACCATAAATGCTCGCTCGCAGGCATCACTCCAAATAAACTCTGCGCCCTTCCAAGTCAACTTGGTCAGGGGGACTGCAATATGAGAGAAGCCCTCAATGAAACGCCGATAATAGCCCGCCAAACCAAGGAAACTACGGATCTCTGTCGCAGTTGTGGGTTAGCCCCATTGATGCACTACCTCGACCTTCGAGGGGTCCATTGCAACACCGCCCTCCCTCGTCACCACGTGACCGAGGAACTTCACCTCCTCCTACCAGAACTCGCACTTCTCCAGCTTCGCATATAGCTGGTGTGCGCAGAGAGTCTGCAACGTAACTCTCAGATGCTGCTCGTGCTCCTCACGGGTCCTCGAATAGATTAGAATATCGTCAATGAAGACTACAACAAACTGATCGAGATATGGGCAGAAGACCTCGTTCATCAACTGCATGAAGACCGCGGGTGCATTGGTCAGTCCAAAGGACATGACCTGAAACTCAAAATGACCGTAACGCGTCCTGAATGCTGTCTTCGGAATGTCCTCCTCTCGGACCCGAATCTGATGGTAACTGGAAAGCAGGTCGATCTTTGAAAGGAACTGTGCACCCTGTAGCTGATCAAATAAATCATCAATTCTCAGGAGCGGGAACCTGTTCCTGATCGTGACTTTGTTGAGCTCGTCGTAATCTATGCAGAGCCTCAACGAGCCATCCTTCTTCTTCATAAAGAGTACCGGTGCTCCCCATGGAGAACTGCTCGGACGGATAAAGCCTAACTCGCATAACTCATCCATCTGCTTCTGCAGTTTTCACAACTCCAATGGTGCCATGCGATACGGGGCCTTCGAAATAGGCGCGGTACCGGGCACAAGATCAATCTGAAACTTAGTGAGTCGACGGGGCGGTAATCCCAGAATCTCCTGGATCACATCGGGAAAATCGTAAACCACGAGCAAATGGTTGATACAGGCGGCAACAGGCTCCTCAATGGTGTAGGACATTAAGTAAGATAATGGCTCTCCTCTGGGCTCTGCAACAAACTGGAACTGCGGCACACCGGGTATACAGAACATGACTGTCCTCGCTGAGCAGTTCAATATGGCATAGTACTCAGTAAGTCAATCCATACCCTGGATGACATCGAACTCGGACATCGGCAATGCAAACAGATCGGCAGACAGAAAGGTATCCCTGACTAGAACGGGGTAAGACGAGCAAAATCGGCCTAACACTATAGTCTTCCTCAGGGGAGTCGATACTAACAGACCCTCACGAGCAGACTCCAATGGCAAGCCAGTCGATCGACAGAAAATCTCGGTGACAAAAGAATGCGATGCACCAGAATCAAATAATACACGTGCAATGCATACAGAGACTAAAAGCATACCCTCGACGACTCCTCCAGATGACTGGAGATCCTACTGAGTCACGTAGAACCTAGCCTGAGCTGGCTGGGGAGGTGCCTCTCCCCTCTAAGCGTGCTTCTGCTGCTGCTGAGGTCGCTGAGGCGGTCGAAACTGCTGCCTCTGCTGCTGCGGCCTCTGAGGGTAATACTGATGCTGCTGCTGAGGTTACCTCGGTGGTGGGGGCTGCTGTCGTTGCTGCTTTGGGGGTCTCTGCTATGACTATGGTGGAGGTTGCTGTGGACCTCTCTACTGCTGTTGAGGGCTGAGACACTCCCGCATACGGTGTCCCGTCGCACCGTACTTAAAACAAGTGCCTGCGAATTGCCTCGAAGGTGGTGCTGGAGGTGCTGCTGGCGCTCAAAAGGCTGGGCGACCTGTGCGTCTTTACTGTGGTCGATGCTGCTGGGAATCACTAGAAGGATCCTACCTCTTCCGGTCTCTCCTCTAACCGTGATCAGACTGAGAACCGGCTCACTCAGCCTCAAAAATCTGGGCCTTCCGTACCACTTACTCAAAAGTCTGGAGCTCATGCCCAATAATACGGCCTCTAAGACCGTAATGCAAGCTGTCCTCAAAGCAGTGGGCTCTCCACTCCTCATCATCTACAAGGTATGGTGCAAACCTGGACAGTGCTACAAAACGAGCTGCATACTGAGCCACTGTTATATCATCCTGCACCAGGGCCTCAAACTCCAATGCTCGCTGTCGTCGGATGTGATCTGAAAAATACTGTTGGTCAAAATGATCCACAAAATCCTCCTATGTTCACACAAAATCAGTGCCTTCTGCTCGAGAGACTGATGTCCACCAGTGCTCATCCTCACCATGGAGAAGAAATACGGCTAATCGAACTCGCCGCTCAGTCGTATATCCCATCATCTCGAATATCTTCTCCACATCGGCGCGCCATCTCTCAGCTACCGTCAGGTCTGGCTCACCCTGAAAATACGGGGGATCGAGCCGTCGAAACTCACGAAGGAGGGCGCTCATGCGCTCTTGCTCTGCTTGGGCCGACGAAATGACTGGGTACCTGCTCTTTCCCAGAAGTGCAGCCGTCACAGCCTGTAACATCTGCTGCAACTGGGAGGCACTCATGGATACGGTTGGGTCTGCACCGGTCTCTGGTGGAGGAGCAGCATCCTCAGGATGGGTGGTAGGAACCTCTGGTGGTGGAGCGGGCATTGTAGGTGGTAGGGAGGGAGCCGCAGGTGGTGGAGCGGGAGTCTTAGGTGGTGGTGCGGGAGTCGATCGGGTCACTCTCCCACTCGCCATATCCTACGGGAAAGAGCGAAGATGCCTATCAACTTGAAAACTCTCAAAGGCATGCACGTTAAAGGCCTACAACGGAAGGTTGTTAAGCTATCCGAACTTCGGGACTTAGTTATTCATAACAGACATGTAATGTTGTTTTTGGTTATTCTCGAGTTATGCTTTGATACCAACTTCTGTCACACCCCAAACTTAGAAATCGGGCTCACAAAATTTTCGATCACCGAATCTGGGGCCGATAGCCTCCGTAGAACTCGATTCTCGGCTCCCAGCGCCCATTCACTAGGTTTCGATCCTGGGATGCTACGAGGAGGATTTTCAATGTCAGTTTGATTCGTACTAAGCATAACCAAAGGCATAACCCACAACAACAACTAAAAACTCTATTACATTTCCACTATGATTAAAAACTTTATAAGTACAATGAGCATAAAGGAAAATACAATGATGATAAACCAAAAAGCTCCAAAATAATCTGTCACATGCTCAAGCCTCAGCGCTGCTGCGATCTAACGTCACCTGCACGTAACGGTCATGCATAAGCTTATAGAATGCTTAGAGGGTGGTGAAAGTGTGTGTGTAAGTGATAATGCAGTTATGCAGTATCAAAGTAATGCGAAACATGCTGCTGAAAGCTAAGAATACCATTAGCCATACCAAGGTCATGCGGTGCAAAGCATGAATGATGTCGGTCATACCAAGGCCATGAGATGCGAAATGTAACTCAATCATACAAATCCTCATCTAAGTCTACATATCAATACAACTCAACTCTAGGATATCACCGGGGTCTAGTACACTCTAAACCAGATCGCCGCCCCATCGTGCGTAATAAGGTAAGTGGAAGAGACCTCACTATCCGTCTGCCAATATCGGGCTCGACTCGTCTATAGGAGACCCATTCCTCGAGCTGGTCAAACTCAGCATAACTTTGCCCCCTACTCTGGGGTGGGTAAGGCCACACCTCCTTCAAACTGATCACGACATAGTGGTAAGCTTGACCGTCTGGTAATCGGCACTCGGCGCTCCTGTACCCACTCGGTCTAGACGTTGGATCAACCTCTTGGTACCATAAGGGTTTAGGGACTTTCACCCAGATATATCTATAATACCTCATGTAGAATAAGATTTTCGGTATCCAATCATGCCAACCACGATCGTCTGTAGAGGCTACAACCTTGATGTCGCTAGGGCGTACAGTATCCATGTCACACAATGCAAAATACATGAATCACACTATTCAGTCATGCAACAATCCTGCGCGTATCGTGCACTCATGTAGGGCAACACCACCTAACCGGGAGCTCATAAACAATCTGCCCGAAGGCATATGCTATGATTAGTCACTTCTCATATCAAGCATACATGTGATGCGTATGATCACAAGTCATGGAACTATACTAAACATGTGATAAAGTAATGAACTATCTTTACAACGTAGATGGGCCTAAAAGGCCTACACGCAACAAGTACGGGCCTATCAATGGGCCCTAGGGAGAATTATCATGCAGACATTTAACCAACATTATTCATATAATGTGGACGTTAAACCGACATTGCTCCCAAGGCACGCCCTACAATGTAACGGCGACACATATACATTACATTGACCTCGCTTATGGGCCTCACATCGGGTCTCGAATACACATCAGGTGAGCCTTGCACCTGGGCTTTAAATATATCTCAATGGGCCTCCTATGTCAAGTAGACCACATCACATATGCCGTATTACTTGGGCCGCACCAATGGGCTTCGTGTATATCAAATGGGCCACTCTGATGGGACTCATTTGGGCCCAACCTTATGTATATTTGAGATCCAAAATATTCATAAATTAATGTAGAGACAATGAAGTGAAAATAATATCAGCTTAATTGGAACTGCCACGGCCTTTAGAAGTTGAACGGTGGAGGTTACGATCCACTATTTAAATGGTGGGGTCCACTTGAACTTTAGGTATGAATCACCACTATCTTCCCATGTTGTAAAATGATCTCATAAATGGTTGGACGGCATGGATACAACACTTGCATCATGGTGGGCCCCACCGTTCAAATAGGGGACCGTGTAGATTATGTATATACATAGGGAGTGGGTCCCACCGTTGGATGGATAGCGTGTGTAAAACACATACATCATGCGGGCTCCACGTGCAGCCCGCTGACAATTCTGGTAAGGCAGAGGTAGGTCCCACATAGGGCCCACCCACATGCATGTATATAATATAAACATATCTGCTGTTATGCAGCTTTATGCATTTGCATATATATATATATATATATATATATATATATATATATATATATATATATATATATATATATATATATATATATATATATATTATGTATATATAAAAAGTAGAAGGGTTAAAACATAACTTATTAAACATTTCTTAAATATGTGATAAAAATCTAGGTGTAAAATTTTCTAACCTAGGGTGTGAAATTTTAAATAAAAACGGTTCTGTAATATTAACTGGTCGCAGAACTTTTGAAAACTGTTACATCGTAAGTGATTCTAGCTCATCTAATAAATCATGTACATGGTCCATACCAATGAAACTGAGTTATGATATAAACACCTTGGACATGTACACTACCGTAATTTGTATAGATTGAATAAAAGGGAATTGATAAGAGGTCTACCTAAACTACAGAAAGTAGACAAAATATGTGGTGAATGCCAGGTTGACAAGCAAATTAGGAGTACTTACAAAAAAGTAGACTCCAATGCCACATCCAAACCGCTCGAACTTCTCCACATGGATCTTATAGGACCAACCAGGACAGAGAATCGAGGAGGCAAAAAATACATGCTGGTAATCGTGGATGATTTTACCAAATTCACTTATGTAGCCTTCTTAAGGGATAAATCAGAAACCCTTGAGTAAGTAAAAAGGATTCTTAAACGAATCCAAACAGAAAAAGGTTCTCAAGTCAGTAAGATCCGTAGTGATCATGGATCAGAATTTGAGAATAGCAGTTTTGAGAAATTCTGTTGCGATCAGGGAATAGTACATGAATTCTCTACACCTAAAATGCCTCAACAAAATGGAATTGTTGAAAGAAAAAATAGAGTGCTTCAAGAAATGGTAAATGTAATGTTGAATAGTATGAAGCTTTCTAAAAATCTATGGGCTGAAGACGTAAATACTGCCTGCTATATAATTAACCAAGTTTATATAAGTAGTGTTCAAGTTGTCGGTGTAACTACAAGTTTCGCTCGCTGGAGATAAAGATATAATATCGTTATCATCGATAATATCGCCGATAACTAGAAATACAGGGAAAAAGGGGGAAACATGGAGAAAATGGTAGAATTTTTCAGTGAAACTTCAGGACATGCCTAAATACATATATTTATATATTCAGGAATGAAAAATTTTAAAAAGAATACATTAAATTAAAAGTTTTCATTTAATGGGGGCTAAAAAGCATGCATTGACCCAATCAGCAAAATATCATTTTTAGAGCTTTCTATTTTTGGCCCAAAAATAGGAGTTGAGTAGAAATTTAAAAAAATTATCCCCATTCAACTAAACCAGGGCCTGCCTAGATGTTATTTTCTTATATAATGATTTCTTTCTAGCAAAAGTGTCACAATTGTACAAAATCAGGTCATTCCACTCTTTTGGCTGGCACACATGTACATTAAGTATTCCATAGGCTTCCCATTGATTTTGAAGTTGTGGCCCACCCAAAAATCAGTTCATCTTGATTTTCAGACTAGGTGATCATCGTGGTGTGTCCCACCATTTTCGTGGATCTAATATACTATCAAAGACATGTTTCCAGTAAAAACAAGAGGTGAGATGTTCATTAGATGGCCCCAAAAAGTTTTAAATGGTCAATGTTCATTCAACACTGTTTCCTATAATGTGGTCCACTTAAGATTGGGATATACCTCATTTTTGGTCTCATACTGTAAAATTATCTATAAAAATAGATGAATGGCATGGATGAAACATATATATCATGGTGGGACCCATAGAGCAGTGGTTGGTGGTAGGGGAATAGCCAATCCATTTCCGATCCGCGCGGACGCAGCTTAGATACTAACAGGTTGAGTAGCAGTTGGCTACTAAAGTGACGTCACCATGTTCTGTAGGCCTCAATATGATGTATGTGTTGTATCTACACCATCCATCCATTTTTGAGATTTAGGGCATGAGCGAAAGGATGAGGTAGATAAAAATTTGTATTGGACCCCACCACAGAAAACAGTTGAAGAGTGATTCCTACAATAGAAACTATCCTAAGGCCCGCCATAATGTTATTTGAAATCCAACCCGTTCAAAAGTTAAAAATGACACGAAAGAAGGAAAAACATGAATATTAGCTTGATCCAAAACTTCCGTGGCCCTCTAAATATTTTTCAATGGTAGACATTCTATTCAACTGTTTCTTATGCTGTGGTCCATTTGAACATTGGATATGCCTCAAATTTTTTATATAAAGGCCTAAAATTATCTGTTGACGTGTATGGATGGAGTGGATAAAATAAATAAATCATGGTGGGCCTTACATGCGGTGGCCGGGCTTCCTTTATACACATGCGGATTGTTTTCCGCGTAATCTGTTGATATACGCTCATTGTGAACCAGTTCGTACGTAACTGGTGTGAACTTTTTGGTGGGCCATCATACATGATGGGAGTCTAAAATCTGAATGGTCCACGTGATGCAGCACCCCATGAAACCTATAAGGCCCAACTTTTACTTTGATCCAAAACTTTGGTGGGCCATGAAAGAAGAAAAATGTTTCATCTATTGATTTGCATTTCTCTTTTCTATAGCCTACCAAAGTTTTAGATCAATATGAAATTTGTCCCTATGAGGTTTCATGTGATTCTGCATCACATAGACCGTTCAGATTACACTCCCATGACACGTGTAAAAAGGTGCGCATGTGCGTAGGTGCACATGCCTCATCAGGCTGGTAAGAAAAGAAAAGAAAAAAATCCCGATATCTATTATGGGTTTTTCTTTACGAAAAGAAAAAAAAAACCCTAAAATTTCATGGAAGAGAGATCTCCGCCAAAAAAATGAGATTTTTGAAAGAGGGTCGATGCAGAAAGGGGATTTTCATACCTGAAAATTTGAACAGAATGACACCGAGCGCTGTTGATCAATGCGTTCTTCCGAGCTCCGACTTCCGATCCAATCAACAAGTAGGCGATCTTCTTGATTTCGATATTTTTTCTGAAAGAAGGGGTTTCTTATTTCTGATATTTTTTCTGATTTTTTGAAAGAGGGGTTTTCTTACCTATTTATTGGATTTATGGGTTATTGGCCACAGTTTTCCCGTGATAGGGATCGTGGTTGGTAGCTACAATGCGAAAATCTCGATATTATCAGTGATAATCCAATATTTTTACCGATATCTCTGATTTTTCACTGATATCTGTGATATTTCGCCGATAATTTGAAGAGAAACGAAATAATGGGGTTTCGGTATCATAAGACTAGTGATACCGATATTATTGGTGATATTTCAATAATATCACTGACAACTCGAACACTGTATAAAAGTAAGTCAAACAATAAAATGGCTTATGAAATGTGGTTTGATAAGAAGCTTACGGTCAAATACTTTCAAGTTTTTGGCAGCAAGTGCTATATTTTACATGACTGTTAAAATCTGGGTAAGTTTGACACCAAAAGTGATGAAGGTATCTTTTTAGGATATGCCTTGAATAGTTGAGTGTATCGAGTACTGAATAAGAGGACTGGTGTAATTCAAGAGTCCATAAATGGGGTCATTGACGATCACTTAAATACACTTGCCTCAAGTTCAGATATTGATGAAGTTCTTCTAATTGACAAACCAGATACTTCATCAAGTCAAAATAACTCTAAACTGAGGACTGTCAAAGATCATCCAACCACTTAGATTCTTGAAAACCCTCCACTGGTGTGCGCACTCGTAGACAACTAGAAGATATATGTAATTTCGTGTGCTTTACATCTTAGATCGAACTGACAGACGTAAAAGAAGCTCTTACTTACGAAAACTGGATAGTTATGATGCAAGATGAGCTTAATCAATTTATTAGAAATGATGTTTGGTATCTTGTTCCTAGACCTAAAGATAAATATATTATTAAAACTGTGAGACCCGACCTGAGTTCGCATGTGTGCATGTGTGTGTGTGAGTATGCATTCCATCCATTTTGGTCCCGCGGTCCTACTGGTCAAATCCCGACGACCCCGACCTTCGAATAGTGTTTACAGTCATCTTTAAGTTCGGTCATATAGACCCGACTCAGATCGAGCCGAAACCTATGCCATTGCGACCGCATTGTCACCGCGATTCCAACACCGTGTCTTGTACATCCATCCGATATGTACATCTCAAGTTATGAGCATTGATTGATATAGGCCATTGATTGCATGATTGGTGGACCCCCACCATGGGTTGCACATTTTCCCATGCCATCATTTCACCCTTTGCTGAGATTTCTAGAAAGGCTATTACCCTAAGCCTTGTTAATATCACCATAGGCCACCATCATTGCCTAGGAGAGAGAGCTCATCATTACAAGTCTTAAAAGTCTCTCTTTCTCTCTTTCCCTCTCATTTCTCTCTCTCTCTCTCTCTCTCTCTCTCTCTCTCTCCTCTTCTTCCTTAACAATTTCCCTCCATTTTTACAACCCCTCTTCCCTCCATTCTAGCCCCTTCTCCTCCTTTTTCCTCTCAATCCCTCCATTAAAAACTCATCTCATCCATCTATCTTGATTCCTTGGAGCATTTGGAGCTTGGTGATCCAAGTTGGGTAAAGGTCTTTAGGTGGGTGCTTTTTTCATCATGTAAATCTTTCTTTTTCCTTATATAATCTCTTTCTTCTTTCTCATTTGGATGTGTAGGACCCACCAATTAATGGTGGAGATCCTACACAACCATCTAGATGTGGCCATGAGGCCCACATTGTACATGCATGTCCATGCATGAGATTCTTCCCTTGATGGACCCTTTACATGTAGATTTTTCCTATTTTTTCTAGGTATGATGGGTCATCTAGACCCTTTCATGTGGCTGGGATGGCATCCCAACCATTTATCTCAAAGATCTAGGCCATGCATCAAAATATCTAGTTGTACAATGTCTTTTAATTGATGTTTGTGGTTGTGATTGTGTGGGGATGACTAAATAGTGGCGGAGCCCTCCCCTGATGGTCGGATTGTCTTCCTTATCCTTCTTTCTTTCATAATCTGATGATATTATATGTGGTCCACTTAGTGGGCCTGGATTGCCTAGAAAAGTCCAGTAAGGAAGGGACATTTATACTCAACTCACACCATGGTTTAGATGCCCTTTTTTCTCCACCTTAAATGTTCTTGCAAGGGTGAAAATTTGAGAGTTTGTTCTGGACAATTGTGGGGCACACTATGGTGGGCCATGGTACCCAACTTATGGGCCAATCCCTTTCTTAATAGGCCCATACATTCATTTTATTTCATGATTTCTATTGGATTTGGGCTTGAATTTGGGACTGATTGGGGGACCTTTTATACCCATAAAATATATTTTTCTGAAAGGTGGGGATCTCATCTTGATTTTTTCCAAATTTCAGCCCCAAATGACATTCATTGGGGTCCCAAAGGTGTGGTCCAATTGAGGTGGACAGTCTAGATTTTCTGTACTGTTCCAGCAACATTCCACCTTGGACAGGTTGAAATTTATAAAAATACTTTTGGGTGTCTGAAAATTCTAAAAATTTACAGAGAGGTGGCTCACCTATAGTAGGATCTACTTACCAAATTTTGGGGCTAATAGACACCTTTAAACACCATGGTAGTGGCTAGACCGGCCCACTATAATGTGGTGTCTAGATCAGTCTGATTTTCAGGACAGATTGATTTCTTTAAATGAATTAAAATATTTATCCATGTCTAAAAATTCTAAAAATTTGTAGGGGTTTGGTCCACCCATGTTAAAACCTACTTAAAAATTTTAGGGGCTAATGGACCCCTGTGCACACTGTTCCAAGGGCCGGACTAGCCCACCATGTTGGGACGTTCAAGTTAGTCCGATTTTCTGGATAGATTATTTTATTCAAATTAATTAAAATATTTATGTATGTCCAAATATTCTAAAATTTTGTATGGGTGTGGCCCACCCATGGAGGGACCACCCTATAAATTTTTAGGGCCATTGGACCTCTGTACTGACTGTGGTGTGGTCTGCAATTTGGATCTGCTTTGGGCCAAATATCTAGGCACGCCCCTACCTTGGGTTGCTGGGCCTGCATTCTAATGGCATGTCCCACTTAAAGTAAGTGTTGTATATCTCCCTTTTTATCTGGTGGGGCCTACTATGATATATGTGGATCACCATGGGCCAGTAACCTATCTAAATTAAATAAATTTCTAGACTCCAGCAGGCTCAAGAAATGGGTGGGCTGGAATTCCAGCAAAGGGCCCAAAAATTTGCTACATGGTTGATTGTTTAGGAACTATTATGGCACACCAGATTTGAGAGAGTGTTACACACACTCCTTGCTTTCCTTCCTTAGATATTTTTAGATGTAATTAGTGCCTCTTAAGGCTCATCTTTGAGGTGATAATATGGGCTAGCCTTAACTAGATTTTTGATAGTTTTATGGGATATTTGGGCTGAAAACCTATTCCTTAAGCCCAAGACTGTGTAGGGGCTGACCTTATTATTTTACGGGCCCAATGGGTCATCTACAAGCTGATCATGTGTATTTATTAGCCTTGATGCCCTCATAAAATGCTTAATTGTGGGCTGACTTGCAAGGCCCACATAAATGTATATTGTGGAGGGCCTTGCTAAGTCTTTGGGGCTGATGTGGCAAGGCCCACACTGTTAGTATAGGCCTTACCCATGTGTATTCTTAGGCTTATGGGCTGATCTCAAGTCCACTATAATGTATGAATTGGATGACTTTTATTTTGGGCCATTTTCTTAGGGCCCATTATGTAATATAGTATATGCAAGTGATTAGGTCTTTTGGACTCACTTCTTTTGGATAGGCCCATTGATCTTGGGGCTATACTCTCCCATATATTATGATAGACTTAAGGGAAATAATATGCAAGAAAGTTGGGCTCTTGGCTACCCACTAAATTGACCCTGTACTTGGGCCAAAAGTGAGGCCCAACTCACTTGTGTTAAATGTAAAACTTGCGCATGTAAATGAATTACTGGGATGCCCATGAAGCCCACCACAATATGTGGAATTATGACCTTTGTGGTTGGGCCCAAACCTTACTTAAGGGTCCACTATTTGGCCTATAAGTTGAGCTTGGTGTATGACCCATTAGGCCATGCATTGCGTGGGCTTTAGACCTTATATTATATAAGTAGTGGCGGGCTACCTCTTGGAAGCCAGTTGAGGTCGAACATCCTCTTGGGTGATCGTAAGGTAGGCCCATGGGTTTCTCTATGGATGGTTAAAGGCTCACCATAGACCCTAGGCCATTTTTTTAAGGCTTAATGTGTATGTATGTGGAACCTACCTTAACGCATGTTTGGTCCAGGCCATCCAAGCCTTGGATCGCCTGATTATGGATGTATTCTCTACCTTGGGTTACTATTGGACTCACAATCCAGTAATAGGCCCACTTGATCTTTTCATAATATATACGCACTCTCCATCTGGTGGGGTCCCCTAGCGAATATGTTGGCTTTCATGAGATTATTCCCACATAGTTAACTAATTTATCGACCTTAGCAGGTCTAGGAAGTTAAGCTGGCCAAAAGTTTATCAAAGAGCCTTAAATATAAAATTTTATGGTTAAAACTTTATTTGACTGTGGGGCCCACCATATTGAGAACTTGTGTACGTGTTACATGCTTATATTTTCTTATAATCCTTGGGCTTAATCAGTGCATTCTTCTGGGTCACCTTTAGTGATCAGATGAGGACCCCATCTTTTGAGGCATCCCATGGGCCCAGAGTGGGTTGGGACGTCCCAGATTGGCCTAACCGTATATTAGGCCAATTTTCACCATTTTGATGGACTTGTGGGCTAAGATAATGATAGTATTGGGCCACTTAAATTGCTAAGTTATTGGGCTGATGTAGTTGGGCCCATTTAATCCAAACTTAAACTTATTTAGTTGTATATTGTGTACACGGGCTGCCCACCAAGTTTGACTTAATGCATGGATTCTATGGCCATTGAGAATTGAACCTTAGGCCTTAATTCCCCTCTTGGGGCCCATGTTGTTAAAAGTGGTATTTTATCTTTTTATGGCTTATTATGAGGAATATATATGTTTATGGTTACCTTTATTTTTATCTTAAATATAGGCCTTGGGCCTTCCATCCATATCATTCATGGTTGATATGCCTTTTTGGGGAATGGTAGTTAAATGTCTCTATTATGGACCCCCCAAGGCCCGGTTATATTTAAGAGTGATTGAATGATTATCTTAGACTTAGATCCATAGTTTGTATACTTAGTCTCGTGGGTTATCCTAGGTAAATGGGCCCTCACTAGAGGTGAGATTTCTTATAGATATTGTCTAAATGCCTAGTCTTGGTCCCTTCTTGGATAGGAAGAGTGTACTACTTTATATATCACCGCATAATACGTCTAGACCCTCTTCATGACCCATTTACATCATTGTATGTTTGGTTGACACTATGTGTGTGTGGTCATATTGTGTCATTGGGTATTACATGATACTTTTCCCGAGGGACGTAGTATCCCCTCATGAGCACATTGGATGCTTGGGATTGATGCATGGTTGATTGTGTGATTCATGCATCTGGCATTGCATAACATATGAGAATTATCACCCTTATTTTATCAGGGTTGTAGCCTCCATAGATATATTGTAGATGGCCATGTTTGGACACCAGAAATGTTTCTTGAGCATACCAGGTGTATAGGATGCCCATGGGTGAAATTCTCAAAACTTCCATGGTACTAAGGATCTGCTCCAGCGCCGTGATCGGGTGGAATATATGAGCACAAGAGGGCCTTATACCATTAGGCCGTGACTCCCACTGTCGTGTAGTCGGTTGGATAGGGGTGTGGCCTTACTCGCCTGATATAAGAGGGTATTGTTAGGCTGAGTCTGATCAGCTCGTGAATGAGTCCGTTACCTTCAGGCTTTGCTGGTGCTTGGCTATCCACAGGCGGGTAGTGAGGTCTCTTACGCTCGTTTGACTGTACGGGGTCTGTAGAGCGGCAGTTATCTAGCAGTGTAATGGATCTCGGTGATTTCTTCATGATGAAAATGTACTTGATATGTGGATTGGATATGAGCACTGACATTACTTCGCATTGTATTTACATCAGCTATGTAAGCCTCATAATGCATCACCTTGGCATGACGCCTAGTACTCATTACATTACATTACTCATTGCACTATATAGCCTTGGTATGGCTTTCTACATTATCATACTACCTTGGTATAGCTTCTTGTATTCATGATAGCCTTGGTAAAGCTAGTGGTATTAGTATTGATCGGGATTCCCTTCTGCATTCTCTATCGTCTTCTAAGTACCATTGTCACACACTTTCACCACCCTCTAAGCTTTCTATAAGCTTATGTATAATTGATGCATGCAGGAGATCCTAAGTTGGCGTCTTAGTAGAGGAGCTTAGATTGGTGTGCGAGCCAATGACCCAGTATTGCAGATCATCTTCCTTCTTTCTTTTTTTTTTTAATCTTATGTATGTCCTTTTGGATCTTATAGAAATATGTAAAAGTTCAAATTCATAGTGGATTTCGTGATGTATGCCTTTGTTATTCTCAGATTTACTTGCTGTGATCTTGGGTATGCTCGTATTGGAAATGATTATATTGTTATGGAAAAACTCCTTGTAGGATCTCAGGATCGGAACTTGCCTCAAGAGCTGAGAATGGGGTACTACGGAGGCTGTTGTGGCCAGAATCGGCCATCGGATTCCTTGTGAGTCCAGTTACTGAGTCTGGGGCGTGACAAAAACTAAGAGGATTTTTCAAAATAAGTCTGATGAACTCAGTAATATAATTCGAAATAAGGTAGACTGGTTGTACAAGGGTACACTCAAATTGAAGACATCGATTATGATGAAACCTTTACCCAGTAGCTCGTCTTAAATCAATTAGCCTATTTATATCCATTGCATATTTTATAAAGTTCAAAATTTATCAAATGGATGTAAAGAGTACTTTTTTAAATGGCGATCTGCGTGAAGAAGTATATGTTGAACAACCAACGGATTTTAAAGACCCTAAGAATGTTGCTCATGTCTATCACCTAAAAAAGGTTCTCTATGGTTTGAAATAAGCTCACAGGGCATGGTACGAAAAATTGACTAAGTTTCTACTAAGTCATAATTTTCTAATGGGAAGTGTTGATAAGACTCTTTTTGTTAGGAAACATAACGATCATATCGTAATGGTGCAGATCTATATTGATGATATTATTTATAGATCTACATGTACTAACATGACTGTTAAGTTTGTTGATCTTATGAAATCTAAATTCAAAATGAGCATGGTTGGGGAATTGAATTATTTCCTAGGGTTGCATGTAAAACAACAACCTGATGGTATCTTTATTTCTCAAACCAAATATGCTTTGAACTTTACTAAAAAGTTCATATTTGAGAATGGGAAAATTTTTGATACTCCTATGAGTACAAATTAAGACTCTCAAAAGACTCTACAGGTAAAAGTGTGGATCCTAAATTATATCGTAGTATAATTGACAATTTACTTTATTTAACTGCAAGTAGACCTGATATTGCTTTTAGTGTTGAAATTTGTGTTAGATATCAATCTAACCCTAAAGAGTCACATTTAACTGCTGTTAAGCGAATACTGTGATATGTCGCAAGTTCAGCTAATCTGGATCTTTGGTATCCACATGATACTAGTGTTTAATTGGCTGGTTATACAGATGCTGATTGGGTTGGTAATATCGATGATAGAAAATCAACCAGTGGTGGTTGTTTCTATATTACAAACTATTTAGTATCTTAGTTTAGCAAGAAATAAAATTTCATATTGCTCTCAACTGTTGAGGCTGAATACATCTCAGCTGGAAATACATGTACTCAGCTTGTATGGATGAATTGAATATTAAGCGATTACGGAATTGCACAGGATTCAATGGTGTTATATTGTGATAATTTCAGTGCAATTAATATATCTAAAAATCCAATCCAGCATTCACAAACCAAGCACATTAACATTAGATATCACTACATTCATGAATTAGTGGAAGAAAAGACAATTTCATTGGAATACATTCTGACTGAGACTCAACTTGCTGACATTTTCACTAAATCGCTCGACAAAAAAAGGTTTAATAAATTAAAATTTGATCTTGGAATGTGTAATTTAAATTGATTATTCATGCATTTTTGTATTATAGTATATATATTTGTTAATTTATTTGTTTAAATTTTAAATTTTTATAAAAAATGCATGTTTTTGTCTATGTATGACCAGTCGAGGATGTACTCGACCAGTCGTAGCACGACCGATCGGGGACACCCCACGACCAATCGTGTAGTGCGCTGGTGCTTTTAATTTGGGAAAATTCCTTTTTTCTTCATTTTCTCTGCTTCTCCAGTGAGCCTAAGCCCTACCGGTCGTACCCACCTCCCTAGATCTTCAAGGTTAGTGCATTATTTACATTTTCCTTATAGATTCAAGTCCATATCACTTTATTTTCACTCTTGGAGTATTTTTTTTGTGATTCATTGAGGTTTTTGGGATTTTCTTTTGCAAAATCTGATCTAGCAAAACCCAACTCTGCATCCTTTGTAACCTCTTAATTTTTTATATTCTTTGTTGCAAATGGATGTTAGAGGTAGGAAGAAAAGTTCTCGTGGTCCGTTAACATCTAGATCAATACCTATCACACGACGCCACCTTCGATCACTCGAAGATGATCCCTCCTATGTGCGGAATTTGCGTTTGCGTAATGTGATGATTGAGCTATCTGTAGATGTTGCACATCTTGCTGCTTTTGATATCCTTCCACTTCTCTAATCTGTAGGATGGGATAACATTATACATTGGGGTGAGTCGGCATACCAGTCTATTGCGTAGGCTATGTTCGTATGCATTTCTGATTTCTCAACTGAAAATTTAACTTTTAAAATTGCTATTAGAGAAGGTTCATTTGAAGTTGATCGTCATCTGATATCTGGCCTAATGGACTTACCTGTCAATGATGAGGGTATTCCAATTAGTTCTCTAGTTAAGAAACCATCTGAATCAGAAAAATGTATGCTTACTAGAGCATTATGTAATATAGATGCACAATGTAGTCAGAATGAGAATGCACTTGCTTCAAGGTACTTGTTACCCAGACACAGAGTTCTTCATAGGATTTTTTTTTGAATGTTTATCCTCGGTCTGGTAACAAAACCGAACTGACCTCTTTCATGGTTCGAATTTTACATTCTATCATATTTGGTGTTAATGTCTGTCTTCGTTCTTTAATTTGTCATTTCGTTATCCAATTCAATCTCCATCCTGGACACAATGATATCCCCTTTGCATATCTTATGACTATGTTGGCCACCGATATGTTAGTAGTTATGCCTGTTGGAGAGGCACTCATTCAACATCTCATCTTTAATAACAAAAATATAAACAAGATGAATTTGAGATTGGTTGATGGTCAAGTGAATGTGGGTGGTGGTGGAGCTGAAGCAGTGAATGAAGAAGAAGGTGATTTACCTCCTGATGATGTTAACATGGATGATATATTAAATGAACTAGGTTCATGTTGATTACTTATATATGCACATTATTTGCTAATATCTTGACTTGTTTGCTCCCTTATTCCTCTTTTGTTTATTTTCTTCTTCCATATCTTAATTTCTTCCTTTGTCATATTGTGACAAAAAGGGAGAGAAGTTTGACATGCCTAATATATGGAGAATGTAGTGATTTATGGTATATATGTTGGTATATATTGACATGTGGATTATATATGAATTGTGGATATGTAGTTTTTTATTTGTGAAAGGGGGAGGAGTTAAGTAAGGGGGAGCAGTGTTGATGCAAGTTGATGATAACTACTCCATGATTCTTTAACCAAGTTGTAACTGATTTCTTTTAATAACTAGTGCTTGATTCTTTGTGTGTATATTGGTTATGTTTATTGTGAAGTGTGCTTTGTCACAAAATTGACAAAGGGGGAGATTGTAAGTGCTATGGTCTCTTACTCCTTTGATTGTCAAATTTTGTAGTGTCAAAACTACAATCTATGTCTTGTGTAGCACATTGATATATATGTTCAAGACGATGCATCACATGTACAAGGACACTGCTTCAAGTCAAGAACAAGATCTACTTCAAAAAAAATGCAAGATCAAGTACATTGTTCATTCCTTTAAGCTTTAAAGTTCAATGTTTTAAAGCGACATCAAAAGACAAGTGAACTGTTCATACTTAAGACTCAAGATGAAGTACAACTCAAATACTACAAAATCAAGCTTCAAAAGATCACAAGTTCAAGCTTCATTATGTGTCATGATATCAAGCTTCATAAACTTTAAAGATCGTCTATCATCTGAAGAAAAGAAGGTTCAATGTTCATACGTCATGTTCAAGGTATGAAAGACCTTAGATTGACCTTAGGGTAGGTCATTTTGAATACATAATTCAAATTGAATCATTTTATAAATGTTTGGTCTATTCTTAGACTAGTCCTGAACTCTGTTCGACTAGTCCTAGTACTAGCTCGACCAGTCCAAGAAATTCCAAGACCAGCCCTAAGTTTGTTGTAAAATTTTAGAATTTTTTGTTAAGCCATGACCAGTCCTGGAGACTGCTTGACCGGTCGTGTGAACAATGCACGACTCATCCTCTACCACTCCTTCAACCACGACTCGAATTCCAGCAACTATTTCAGACTTCTCACGACCAGTCGTGGACAGGTCACGACCAGTCGTGGAGGTCTCACAACCAGTTGCGCAGTGCCTACGATCAGTCGTAGAACGATTTTATCCTATCGCGCTCAAAATTTTAAAAATTTGTTGGTCTTATGACCAGTCGTGATGTCCACAGGACTAGTCATGAACGTGACTTCTGTACTTATAAATAGATCACGATTTTTAGAGTTTGATATCCAATTCAAGTAAAATCACGACATCACTCTGAGAGATAAGTTTGTAAACTTCTTAAGCTATATCGTGCATATTTAATATTCTCTTTTATTAGCTTTCTATATTTAATTTTGTATTCTGTATTCCAATCTAATTTGAAAGACGGATTGAAGAGTTTCCACTTCTTAGAATCAAAATCAAATAGAGCTAGCCCAACTTGATTTAATTTAAAATCAATTTAGAATCTAAAACCATTTCATATGTGAGTGACGACATTGAAATTCTTGTTGAACTTCTACTCAGATTTAGTTCTTCCGACTTGTAATAAAAGGAGAATATCCAGGTATTTTACATTTGTGTAAATCTTCTGTTTTTGGTTTCTTTGAGATTAAGCCAGGAAAATCTCTCAGTTTTGGTTATCTGCGGTGATCCAAAAAACTCAGAGTGTGGGGTTTTTTGAATTGTGTAAGCCCACTTGAAAGACACAATTGTGAGGGTTTTAGGTAAACCTGGAAAATTCTATTTTGATAGTGAACGCTAATATCTACTGTGTGAGGATATTAGGAGTGGAGTAGCTGTGTGGCTGTTGTTTAACAGTTGGTGTACACACAGGCGAACCACTATAATTCTTTATGTTTAGTGGATGTGTGGTTTATTTTTTTAATCTTTTATCATTCAATATTGTGGGATATATTTGTGGATGTGAATCTTGTAGTCTTTTACATTTCGAGCATCGTGTTGAATGTTGTAATAACTTATATTTCCTTTCTAGCTATTTCCTTTTTATTCTTCTTCAGTTTGAGTTTTTGATACTCAAATCATTTTAGTATGGTTGTCCTGCCATAAACCCTTGGTTTTTATGGTGTAAGGTTGTCTTTAGAACAACATTGGTATCAACTTCTCAATATTAAAATTTTGAGGTTGCTTTACTTTTCCGTATTGTGGATTGTTTAAAGTGCTATCTTTCCTTTAATTGTTTAAATTCTGCTGTTATCATTTTAATTTGGCATAGTCCTATTCACCCCCCCCCCCTCTAGGACATATAGCTTGGCCTTTTCAGATCTGCTAATAACAGAGAGTAGGTGCGAATGGTTACCTGACCAGGGGCAGTGTCAGGGTGCTGACAGGAGGTCTGATTATGGCGTGCGTCTCTCCGAGTTCGTCGGAATTTGAAACCCGACACCCAGACCTGATTTTGGGTTATCGATTAACAGAGGTGAGCTGGACAGCGACTGAAAACTCGTTCCAGTTGCTGCTTCCACTCTCAGACGCTTTGATTTCTCCCTTTCTATCTCCTCTCTATTCCTTCACCTTCCTTCTAAATCTCACCTCACACACTCTGCTTTCTTTATTGCAGATGGGTTACGCACTAAGTCGGGTTACAATAGGGCGTGTAACTCGCTCCAGTGGCGATAAAACTCCCTTTATCTCACCTTTACTATTTCTTTCCTCTTTCTTACCCTGAGATTCACCCTAATATCATGCTATTTATAGTTGTGGCTATTTTTGGGTCTTTCTACGACTAATCTTAGAGATTAGCATGCTGTTAGCGCCCAACCATCGAGAGAACTCACCGTCAGGATCTCCTCAAGTCACTGAACATTTGTAAGGGCCCAAATAACATGCTCCAGTGAGTTTTAGGTGGGATGGGCCCCACAATGATTGTCTTGGATTGGAGAAAAGATCACCATATCAAAATCCATTGCGGCAGTCGGTTCGGGGAGGATGACCCGACGATCATGGAAATTTTGCAATGGCCGATTGATCTGTTGATCTGATGCGCCTAAACGGTTTGGATGATGACCAAAGGGCATGTATGGCCCACCCAATGGTGAGTGTGGGCCGTTGGTTACGACACTAATCAGGGAGAGGCGGTGACTCGTGTTAGTGAAGTATCTCGCCAAAATATCGCTTCTCGTATGAGATTTTCACAAAACCTAATCTCAACATCTTGGATTTGCTCGGTAGAAGCTTCAAGAGGACGAGTGATGGCTGAGATTAGGAGTTGCTAAATGTGAAAAGGATTCTTTCCACTTTTCGACAAGTAGGGGTACATTTTCGGAAAGCCGCAGGGCTGAGTGGGATCTTCCTGCATACGTGGCACCCATCTGACGATTCCTAACTGTTGGATCTGCTAGAGGAGCGGCGGACGTGGATGTACTCTCCCCATTAGTGACCTCTGCTTGTATTGTCTTAATCAGTCGTTGATGGGGCCGACACAAGTGGTTTTCAATGGTGGTTATAAACGTGGTTAGGGTCGACTGGACCCCACCTATCAGATGGACAATCTGGATTAGGTTTCTGTATTCATAAAAACATCCATTTGTGTCATCAAACGGACGACCTCATTTGAAACAGCGTCGAGTGGGAGTCCATTTGAAATTTTTTGGGATTTTTGGCTTTCATCGGGTCAAAGCTCCTTTGACTTGATTTGTTGGTCTCGTGCGCATCATGTGCACCTTATCTGTGCACATGCACAAGTTAAATGCGGGTCCGCGTCATGATTCAGGCCGAACAACACCGTCCATTGGTCTTAAAAGGCTTCCTACTGACTACATATTAAAATGGGTAAGTTCAAGTATTAAAGTATTTACCCTTTTTAAGAGTTTAAGATCCTTATTTGTAGGTTATCGTGGGTCGCGGTCGTTAATGGGTAGAATCTGAGACGTACGTTCCTTGTACTAGGTTTATTAACCATCCTGGACTGAAGATCAATCTATCTCTATCCTTGTAAGGGGGGCCTAGTTGCAGATTTATCCTTGATGAGGGTTGATCATTTCAATTGGGTTGTTGGTTTCTATTTTCGACATCATGTTAGAAATCCTAAGGTGTGTTTAAAGGAAGATAGAATCTTTCTTGATTTTGGGATTTTGCTATTAGGTGTAGCGTTGGAGCGTAGGGTGATTGGTCATATCAGAAGTTGAAATTTACGGTAAATTTGAGGGGTTGTTACAAGCAATAAGCAATGACATCATGAAAAATGACTCCTTCATACACAACGAAGGAGGTAAATCATAGGGCATAAGTACCACTGGCCACATGCCATACGAGCTACTCATATTACTAAATGGATTAAAACCATCACTTGCATGACCTAGTTGAACATTGCGAGAATCCTCTGCAAACCAGTTATATTGCTTGTCAAAATTTTGTCAGGCTTCAGAGTCCGCAGGGTGCCTCAGTGTACTATCATCATGAACGCATTTCTCCTTATGCCACCTCATATTTTTAGCTATCTTGCGAGACGTAAACAATCTTTGCAATATGGGTTTCAATGAGAAATACCTTAACACCTTTTGTGGGATTTTCTTATGCTTAGCTTTATTATACTTCTACCTAGACTCTCCACATTCTAGACACTCTTCAGCATTTTCATGCTCTTTCCAATACAATACACGATCATTTATACATGCATGTATGGGGATGTAACCAAGGCCCAAGTCTCACATCAAGGATTTTGCCTCATAATGAGACATTGGCAATGTCTCTTCGTCCGGTAATGCTTCTTTTAACAAGTCAAGCAACATGTCGAACGATTTGTTACTCCAACGATTTATTGTCTTCAAATGACCTTGTAAGAAAATTCAACTTGAAAAAGTTCTCACACTCCAGATAAAGTGGATGATGCGCATCCATCAACAACCTACTAAAATTTTCTGATTCGACATCACCCATAGGAGGAATATCTTAGCTACTACTTGTTGCTGCAAAATCAGTATCTACAATTGTTCCCTAAACACATACCCTATGGTATCTAAGTATGACTTTATTTCTTCATAGTTATACAACACATACCACCCCGCCTTTGCTTGATCCCCAAGGTCCATATCCTAAAACGTCAGGGATCCCAAATGACGGACATTATGTGCGAATACAGATATGAGTGCTTGTTCATGCTCCTGCCCTTCATCGGCATTCTGATCTTCTCGGTTGAATCTAGTCTCTATGCCACGAAGATACATGGAGAAAAATGTCAGGCACTCATTATCAATGTATGCCTCAGCAATGGATTCTTTTAAACGTGCCTTATTCTTTAGAAATCATTTTAGTGTGTGAAAGTATCTGTACACAAAATCATTATGTTATACGTATGAAAATATGGATATATGTAGTTTATAAAATGAATAAAAATTTTAATAGGTTCTATCACTTTTCGATCAAATACATCTAATAATATTGTACTGGGTTTGCAAGCTTCACCTCTTGCGGTAAGTGAATCGCTAGGTGTACCATGACATCGAAAAATGCAGGTAAAAATATTTTTTCAAGTTTACAAAGGATTACAACAATGTCCCTCTCCAGTCGTTTAATAACCTCTACATTCAATGATTTCTAATACAAATCCTTAAAAAATATCCCCAACTCAATCAGCGCCGCACTGATATCCTTGCTCAGGAATCCACGAATCGCAATCAGTAGTAGACGTTACAAAAGGACATGACTTTTCATTCCTATTACCTTACAGTCCGTAATGTTTATGCGCTGAGATATATTTGACACATACCTATCAGGAAACTTCACCGATCTCAACCATTCACGTAAATACTTTTTTTCTAGTTTTGTAAATGTATAGCAGGCTCCTGGTATAGTATACGAATTTTTATGTGATTGCAAGTGAAACTCTTTCCTTAAACCCATTGCGTGTAGATCTAATCGAGCCTTGAAATTGTCTTATGTTCATCAATGTTCCAAAGATATTGTCACATATATTTTTCTCAATATGCATGACATCCAAGTTGTGTCACAATTTCAGATCACTCTAATAGGGCAACCCATAAAAAATACTCTTCTTCCTCTAGTTATATTCCAATACTATACGTTTTCTATTCTTCAAGTGCAGTGCCTTAACAAATCTAACTTCTCTAATGTTACCTAGTTGTTGTATCACATCTTCTCCAGATACCTGTTTCGGTGGTAGCCTATGATCTTATTTTTCATCAAAGATCATCATCTTTCTGTGCTAACTATGATCGCTCAGAAGGAAGCTATGATGAACCATATAACATGTTTTTTTACCATACTTCAATGACAATAAACAAGTCTTAATACTACATGTAAGACAAGTTAACTTTCCCTTCGTGCTCTACCCAGACAAATTTTCATACGTAGGGAAGTCATTTATTGTCCACAAGACCACTGCATGCAATTGAAATGTCTGTCCTGCAATTGTGTCATACGTCTGTACACCTTGATTCCACAACTCGTTTAACTCATCTACTAACGGTTGCAAATACACATTAATGTCATTCTCGGGTGAGCTGGGTTTAGGAATAAGCAATGACATCATGAAAAATGACTCCTTCATACACAACCAAGGAGGTATATCATAGGACATAAGTACCACTGACCACATACTATACGAGCTACTCATATTACCAAATGGATTAAAATCATCACTTGCATGAACTAGTCAAATATTGCGAGAATCCTCTGCAAACCAGTCATATTGCTTGTCAAAATTTGCTAGGCTTCAGAGTCTGCAGGGTGCCTTAGTGTACTATCATCATGAATGCATTTCTCCTTATGCTGCCTCATATTTTCAGCCGTCTTACGAGACTTAAACAATCTTTGCAATATGGGTTTCAATGGAAAGTACCTTAACACATTTTGTGGAATTTTCTTATGCTTGGCTTCATCATACTTTCACCTAGACTCTCCACATTTTTGACACTCTTCTACATTTTCATGCTCTTTCCAATACAATATACAATCATTTATACATGCATGTATGGGGATATAACCAAGGCCTTAGTCTCACATCAAGGATTTTGCCTCATAATGAGACAAGCAATGTCTTATCATCCGATAATGCTTCTTTCAACAAGTCAAGCAACATGTTGAACGATTTTTTACTCCAACGATTTATTATATTCAAATGAAGTAACCTTGTAAGAAAATTCAACTTAAAAAAGTTCTCACACTCCGGATAAAGTGGACGTTGCACATCCCTCAATAACCTACTAAAATTTTCTGATTCGACATCACCCATAAGAGGAATATCTTAGTTACTACTTGTCGCTGCAAAATCAGTATCCATAATTGTTCCCCTAAACACATCCCTTATGATATCTTGCATTTCGTCAACGTCTTCATTCTCGTCATCTGGCACAAGTGGGTCAGTAAGGACTTCAGTGGCCTCAACTCTTTGGTGGAACTCTTCACCATGATGGATCCACCAAGTGTAACCTTGGTCAATTCCAACTATAAACAAATCGTCTTCTACTTTGTTTAAAGTCTCATGAACCATGTTCTTGCATTTTCGACATGGACACCTAATCCTATTACCTGAATCTTCCCGATTATGCACAAATTTCATAAACTCTTGAACCCTTTGTTTATACTCTGGGCCAAACCTGTTCTTAGCTCGCATCCAACTCTTATCCATCTCTACAATGAAAATATTAAAGTCAGTTTATGGAAATAGGTTTAAGATTAGGTTGGGGTTATAGGTTTACGATTAGGTGTAGGTTTAGGTTTAGGGATTTGAGAATAGGTTTAGGTTTAGAGATTTGAGAATAGGTTTAGGTTTTAGCTTTAGGTTTAGGTTATAGGTTTAGGTTTAGGTGCAGGTTATAGGTTATAGGTTTAGGTTTAGGCTATAGGTTATAGGTAGTTTAAGTTTAGGTTATAGGTTATAGGTTATAGGTTTAGGTTTAGGTGTAGGTTATAGGTTTAGGTTATAGGTTATAGGTTTATGTATGTGTGAACTTACCAACAGGTTGGATCTCAAATAACCATCATGGTGGGTCCCAGAAAGGAATCAACGGTCGGGGACACTGTCCCCACCATGATGTTTAATTTTAGTTGTAGGTTTAGGTTTAGAGTTATACTAGGGTTTGCTCCATCAATTTCAAGCTAATACATAAACAAGGGCCCGTCTAAATGGCCAGGCCACCCATATTGTTATCTATAGAAAATGGACAACTTCATCATGGTTATAATAGTGGTTCCCACCTTCCAGGGACCCTCACACAACATCGGGATAGCTCCTACGCACATCCGGGTCTGCTCCATGAATTCTGAACTAATACATAAAAACGGGTCTGTCCAAATGCCCAGGCCACCCATATTGTTGTCCATAGGAAATGGACAGCTTCATCATGGTCATAACAACGGTTCCCACCTTCCAGGGACCCCCGCTCAACATCCGGATAGCTCCGATGCACATCCGGGTTTGCTCTATCAATTTCGAGCTAAAACAATTAAATCCTAAATTAGTTACCCATTCAAGGTTGGATATATTGTAATACTTTCATATTCTTATTTAAAAGTCCATATCGAAAATCCGGTAGCATTTTACCATTCCTCTCCAGATAAGTTGATCTTATGTTACATTATGATGCCAAATATCTAAAGCAATGTAAAGGTATTTGACATTGGATATGGAACGGAAGAAATATATCCAAAGAGAAATGAGGAGATGGGACGCAGATTAGGTATGAATATTTAAATAAATTATATGAAAGCATATTATCCATCTAACCTTAAACTGTCCAAAATGGGACAATTTGAGTGATTTTTATGCCACAAAAAACACACCATATCTATGTATGGCCACATAGAAATCCTCAAATGGATAATTAATTATCTACCTTATAAATCACAATCACAAGTTACAACTATAAACTAATAAGTCACAATAATAATTTAAGAAAAAAAATGTAATACATATTAAGCATACTGCCCAAATTTGTAATTTCATACTCACGTGAGCACTGGATTTGCATAAATTTTGATATGACCTTGCAATATAAGTCAACTTAATAAACATACAAAGCATACATCATATGGTTATTATTATGATAAGTTTCACAAATGGGCTAACTGATTGTATTATACTACCATGCGTGGACAAAAATTAACAAAGGAGTATTAATTGGGATTTTTTTTAAATGCAAGTTTGGTTATATTTCCTAGCTGAATTTAAGCCCTTAAAAGTGTGTGGAGACCTGTCCATCCACACGGAAGCCCTCGCCCACGTGTGAGACCCGAGCTTTCGAGGCCATGGGCTTATTGGACTTGGGTTTTGTGTGTCCTCTTAGTACCAATTAAGTGACTTTCACATTGCCTTTTGATCGAACCAGGGTCCACCCACGTAGTTGCCAAGCTTGTGTGGACCACTTGTCATGGGGCCTGCATCCTGCCAGGGTGGATGTTGAGCTTCAAAAACATATATTCCCGTAGTCTATGATGTGTTTATGACATCCAACCCATCCATTCAGGTCTTTACACCACGAAAGTGGGTAGCCAAAAGTTTAAGCTAACACAATCATCATGTTCAAGCCATGTGAATTTAGAGGTTTTTAGATAATTGTCCATTGATGATTGGATGGTTCTGATTTTTTAGATCATATCATCATGTTGGGACTCACTTGATGCTTGAGACATCTAACTGCTAAGTATCAGCCATGATACTCTTCTAGAGTGTCAAATAACTCCAAGGTACATAAGAGATTTCTTTTTTCTTTTTACAAAAATATCAAATCATAAATGGGGCATCTGATCTTGGATTGATAATTTACAATAATGATTGAGAAAGATGTTAGCCATAAAATTAGCGCACGTTGGATGAAATGGAGTTGTGCTTTTAGAGTTTTTGTGTACCTACTACATACAAATCAAATTGAAGGAGAGATTTTATGAACTAGCTATAAGATTGGTCAAAATTTTCAAAGAAAAAACAGACAAATTTTGCTGAAAATCCTATCATATATTCATAATCAAATACAACAACATATGAAAGCCTAAGAAAATTACCTAAAAATAATCTACAAAACCAAAAATAGCTAAAAATCCACAACAATAACATAAGAGTAAGAAAAATAAATAAATTCCTCTTGAAAAAGTCCACAATATAAAGCTGAAAATCAAATTGTACGTTCGAGATCAATCCACAATGAAACTTGCAACCATTGAAATGCTTAGATTCATTCTCTTGGTTCACAAATGTGGACCCACTCATTTGGAAAGTTTCAGCATAATCTAGATTTGTATAAAAGCCACTGATGTCCTATTTAAGAAGAAGGCTAGTGATTGTCCCAAACAAAAATAAGATACATCTGGACAAGTGTGAAGAACTATAGGGTTGTGATCATGATAATGTGGGGTGGTGCTCATGATGAAATCTGTATGTGGAGCCTACAATTCATGACCCATATTGTTGATGTGATGGGTCTGTCAGGATGGGGAAAGTCCCAAAACACTAAAGATTAGAATCTTTGACCGTGATGCTTTTTTTATTTAACTGCCAACTTTGTAGGTCATTAATCATAGGGTTAGGATCTTCTAGTTTGGGAATTTTCACGGCATCCCCATCTATAGTGGGTCCCATCAGATCAATGTCTGGTACATGTACCTGTGCTCTACGTATCTGTACAAGGTCTACTTTTGGGGTACATGTACCTGAGCTCTGCATATTTGCACAGGGTCTATTTCTTCCATCTTATTCATGAATGTTATTGCACATTTTCTAGAAACAATTTAATTCAATCATAGGAAAACCCAAAAGATATAAGATATAAACAGTAGCATTTAACTAAGGTACTGTATAATGCTCGGGCCAGGAGTTTATAGAGTACGAATTTGTACAAATAGGACCCATGGTTCTGTAATTTAAACCGCTGATACGACGGCCCCCATTGTGAATGGCCCATGCACCACTGACCTCCTAGATGGGAAGACCAAACCCTTCCATTGATGCCCAACAAATAGATGGGTAAGAAATAAAACACAGCAATGTTTCACAGTGATGGATTGTATGCAGGCAGTTAGAAATTACTCAAAAATTGCTTATTTTTGCATACAAATAATTCAAACCAAACTGTTCTAATTATAGGACCCATTTTAGAAGTATAATGAACCAAAATTACTCTTATTTGGTTATTGAGATATTAGATTGCTGGACACATATTGGATGGTTAGAAATAGAAATATATGTCTTATTTTTTTTAAAAAAAGTTTTCACAAATTAGAGGTTAGGATTTTTCAACCAAACCTATTCTTATACTACAACATAACAACAGTGACTTCCCAAATTTAGTAGGTTTAATTGGGGTTAATGTACACCATGTTTACCATTTGTAAGTGCCTGCATATCAAGTGTCATATGCAGCTAGAGAATCCAATAAGTCCCTTGTCTCTGTTTCTAAAAGGGGAGTTACACAATCCTATTATGTTCTCAGGCCTAGAATCCCTAAATCCCCAAATCCCTTTTACCCCAAAATCAGAAAAACCTTTTACCCCAAAATCCCTAAATCCCTTAAATCCCCAAATCCTCAACAATGTGAAGTAATGCACCCTAAAATCTCCAAATCCCTAAATGAGGGTCCACATCGAATCAGGGATTCACAAGTTGCTAAATCCCCAAATCCCTAAATTAGTATTGAGATTGAGAGAGATTGGGAGAGAGAGAGAGAGAGAGAGAGAGAGAGAGAGAGAGAGAGAGAGAGAGAGAGAGAGAGAGAGAGATACCCCACGGTCTTCAGAGAGAGAGGGTGTGCGTGGGTAGGGCGTTCGACAATGGTAGGGTGTGCGCTGGAATGAGAGAGCGAGAGAGAGAGAGAGAGAGAGAGAGAGAGAGAGAGAGAGAGAGAGAGAGAGAGAGAGAGAGCTGGAGAGTGAGACAAAGAGTGAGCAGAGAGGGAGAGGGAGATGGAGAGGCAGAGAGAGAGCAACAACGAGAGTGAGAGAGAGCGAATGAGAGAGATGGATGGGCGCTGGAGTCGTTTCAGTTTAAAACATAAGCTTATTGCCGACGAAAATTTTTGTCCGTAAAATTTTTCACAATTCGTCGATAAAAATAGCCTTTGGTTCCCACCATTGAAGTTATCCTAAGGCCCCATCATAATGTTTATTTGAAATCCAACCTGTTCAAAAGTTAAAAAAGACATGAAATAAGGGAAACCACAAATATCAGCTTGATCTAAAACTTTTGTGGCCTTTAGAAGTTTTTAATGGTGGGCGTCACTGTCCCACTGTTTTCTGTGCTCGGGTCCACTGGAGCTTTGGATTTAACTCGTTCTTTGGGCATTGCCCTAAAATGATCTGTCCAAATGGATGGAAGGTGTGGATACAAAACATACATCATGGTGGGGCCCACTGAACTTGCTGACGTCACTTCATTAGCTAGTCTCGCTACTCCCCTTGACACCAGCCCTATAGCTGGTGGTCGGTGCTCTGTGGGCCCCACCATGATGTATGTATTTCATCCATTTTTAATGATCATTTAGGGATTTATTCGAAAAATGAGAGGTATATAAATCTCAAGTGGACCATACCACATGAAAACATTAGTGATTGGATATCCATCATTAAAATCCCCCTAAGGCCCACTGTACTGTTTATTTGACATCCAATCTATTTATTACGTCATACAAGCCTAGATGAAGGGGAAAAACAAAAATCATCTCGATCCAAAACTTGGCTCCCAAAATGTTTTTAATGGTTGATGCTCATTCAATACTATTTCCTGTAATGTGGTCCATTTCAGATTGGGATATAACTCATTTTTGGTCTAATACTGTAAGATGATTTTTAAAAATAGATGGACGGCATGGATGAAACACATACATCATGGTGGGGCCCACAGAGCAGCGACCACTAGCCATTGGCTAGTGTCAGGGGGAGTAGCCAATCCGTTCCCCTTATTTGTGGTGTGGTCCATTTAATCTTTGGATATGATTCATTTTTTGGATAATTCTCTAAAATGTTCTCAAAAAATGGATGAACGTTGTGGGTTGATCCTAAATTTTTGGTAAATCGAAAACTTAAGTGGACCATGCCACACGAAATAGTGTGGAATAATGATTTCCACCGTTAATACCTTCCTTGGGTCCACAGTAATATTTATTTGCCATATTCCAACCTATTCATAATATCAAAAAGATATGAATGAAGAGAAAACACAAACATCAGCTTGATCCAAGACTTCATGGTCTCCAAGAAATTTTCAATGGTAGAGGTTCAATCACACTATTTCCTATGGTGTGGTCCACTTGAACTTTGGATATGCTTCCTTTTTGTTCTTTATACCTCAAATTATATGTTAACATAGATGAATGGAGTGGATAAAATAAATAAATAATGGTAGACCCCACATAGTTTACTCTAATAAGGGTAATGAGTAACTCACCTAAATGTAGTAGAGAGAGGTTTCCTTAAAACATTCATAATCATATATTGGGCCTGCCTAAATGTGATTCACATATCCAACCCACTCATTATGTGTGTCCCACTTGGATGAGGGGTTAGACCAAGTTTCAGCTGCATCCAAAACTCATGTGGGCCCCTCCAAGTGCTTTTATATTTTTTTAGGATGTCTTCACATGGTTTTAGATGACATGGCCTACTTGAGTTTCGTATACGGATGATTTTTGACATATCTCATAACCTAAAGGGGACATATTAAATGCACAGTGTTGATGTTTGACACACATTATGATGGGGCCCACAAAACTTACCAACATCAATTCTTAGGTTCTCACGAGGTCAATAAGTTGGATCACAATTTTGACCATAATATTTGGCCATTTTACATGTCTGGTCCATTCACTTTATTTTACTGATCAATACTCAATTTGACTAGTTACTCGTCCTGATCGGACTACATATGAAAAAGATATTGGGCATATAAGATTGATCAACAATTTGAGTGAAATTTGATTTAAACATCTGAAGTTATTTACTCTTCAATCTGGACTGATTAGATTGTCCAAAAATGGTTAAAGGTTCAATTAGTGGATGTGCCTAATAATTTAGTAAAAAAAAAAAATTTCACAGATAAATTTCAATTTCCATTTAAAAATAACATTTTTTTTTTCAAAATGTATATTTTTTTACTCTTAATTTTTCTTTAAAAACTTTTAACAAAATATCATTTTTATTATAAAATATTTTTTTTTAAATTAAAATACAAATTCTGAATTTTTATTTTCAAAATCTCAAAAAATTTCTCATATTTTAATTTTTTCTCAAAAATTTCAAAAATGCAGATTTTTTTTTTCTTCAAAAGCATTATTTTGTTTTCAAAATTTTTCTCAAACATTGTTAAATTTTTTTAACTTCTCAATATTCTTTTTCATGTGATATTACAAATCATTTAAATATTACTTTTAAATTAAAAATTTCACTTATTTGATATAAAAACAATATATATATATACGCATTCAATCAATTGTTAAAAAATAATCTTAGATATAAATATACTTATTAACTACACCAAAAGTAAAAATTACAACTCAACATCTATGATCAACCACAAAAAGTGAAATCATATGCTACCTTTACCGATGATTTTTTTCATCAGTACAAAGTACCTTTATCGACGATATTGTATAACGTTGGTAAAATTAACCTCTCCCTCATCGGGCGGGAACATATTTGGGTGTGGCGGGAATCTTTTGGTGTTGAAATATGCTTTCGTTGGGGAAAGTCATGTTTACCGACGATTTCATTCGTCGGTAAAAAGTTACTTTTACCGACGATATTGTATAATGTTAGTAAAAATGGCATCTCCAATATTTTTCGACGAACTATTTGGTTTGTTAGGAAAAATTACATTTACTGATGAAATAATCGTCGGGAAAATTATTTTCACGGATGATAAATAATTTCATTGATAAAAGTTTCTGGGTTGTCGTTGTAAATGGTGGCGGGAACATATTTGGTCGTAGCGGGAATCTTTTGCCGACGAAATCATATTTCGTTGGGGAAAGTCATGTTTACCGACAAAATTTATTTCGTCGTTAATAAGTTCATGGATAAAAGGCCAATTTTTTGTAGTGATTGCCTTGAACATACATATCAATGTGCTACACAAGACACAGATTGTGATTTTGACACTATAAAATTTGACAATCAAAGGAGCAAGAGACCATAACACTTACTAGATCTCACCCACCCGGCCGACTGGCTTCACAATCGTCTTAACTCGGTTGCGAGTTAAGTAACTCAGCACCGTTTCAAAGTGAAGAACCTTATCTACCTTCATGGCAGTGGTTGATTTTTCTGGAGCTGGGACCGGCACTATGAGCTGAGCTCTATTTTGCCAGAAACAGTGAGTAGTGGTGCCATCTGCACTCAAGTCACAACTAAATCAGCAAATCAGGTTCGGTTTGGGAGGTAAAATCTTGACTCGGTTAGGCCTGGGTAGCAGTTCACCCTAGTTAAGCTTGAACCCAGCCATGGGCGTTACAGATCTGCCCATTTGGGGGCTGACCCGATCATCTTACACAATTGAGTCAACTCTGTACTCAGTGGTGGGTCGATCCGGTCAATTCCTGACTGAGTTTAGCCGACTCCAATCATCTGTAGACGATTTGAGAAGACTAGAGCTCTATAGATCTTTAATCTAACTCAGTTGTTAGCAATACTCTTGAAGCAAACTCAACTAGTTATTAGTTGAGAACATCAACTGAGTTAACCCAGTTGTGACTCACTGATAACTTGTAATAGATTATTCAAGTGCAACCAGCAACTGATTTCCTTGTAAGGCACTTCTGTCTCCAACTTGTCCAATCAAGTAAGTAGAAATCAAAGTTCATCTAATTAGTAGACTAATTGTAAGATTAGAGGATTAATCATATACTCACTTCAAATTTAGGATCGATACATCGACCCCATAAGAACGTCTCGAATCAAGGGGAGCATTCACTCAAGGTGAGGGATATCCCACATGGCCTCCTCATTTCATTGATTTCCAAATTAGCTCAAGCTTAAAAGTATGAAGATGATATAATTATGTGAATGTTATTGTGGTTTCTTTAAATCTTAAATTGATATGAACAATCATGTAGGATTGTCTTGAATCTGGCTGTTTTAATTCATCTTATGAGAATTGTGTTGTGCTCTTTTTATCATACTTAGCATTACCTTGTTATATGTACACTTTCACTAACTGTGTTAAGAAGTAATAAATCTGGTCTCTATTGAATGATAAGTTTACTTCATAATACATTTTACATGCTAGAGTCTGAACCTATAGTGTTTAAAGTCTTTAGAATGGCATACAATTTCTTTCAATCCTAATTAGTTATGTTGAATGTGAGTGATATGCTAATTACCCAGGTCCTATATGATCATGGGCTGACTTCGACTTAATTGTGCATACTCTTAAGTTACTTTTGTAATTGTAAATGTTGAGGCATGATTTTACTAGTAATTGCAATAATGATGATACCTAAACTCACTCTTAAGTCACATAACAAACCTTAGGTGTGGAATGCCAACCATTGTGAGAGATAGAATAAACTTGTCTCAATGTTAAATTTCTTGATATGCCACACCTATGGATCCCTTTTGACTTAGTGGAAGTAAAATATTTATACCTAGCCCTTACTGAATTATTGGTATCCTATTATAGACCACAAGCCTTGACCATAATTATGAGAATAACCTTATGTATGAGTATCATGGTGCATGACATCCACACATGACATGTGAGCTTTTCTAAGTGTTCACTGTAAGCCACACCTTGTTCGAATTTCTAAAGGTATTATCCTTTCAATTTTACTCACAGGTCATGTGCATTTGGGTCACTTTAGGCACTCTTTCTTTTCATGAGGCTTTTTCGGGATTAGACACTCCTTAGGTGTACCTCGTGTATTTTTTCAAGAGATATCCTTGGGCGCACTCATCTGCATGGTCTTTTTCGGGTGGCTAGTTCTCTTTGGGCTTATCTTTAAATATTTTTTCGGATGATTAGTTCTCCTTGGGTGATCATTTATTTTGACAGCTGGATGTGCATCCCCAGATCTGTGACTTGGGCATACATTCATACATCCATGCATGTACATTCGAGTTTATATTATCCTCATTGTGATTAAATATGATTGGTTTAAATTGTTTTGGAATGACATGATATGCATGAATCCTTGCGGAAAATTTTCACTGAGTTTTCACTCACCCAAGAGTGCGGTTGCACTAAATAGATACAGGTATGATGGGGGAAGATGGCGCCTATGATGGGACCTTTGGTACAACTATTGAGAAGTATGGAGAAGAAGGACAGTATGCTGATACGGTTGAGGCGTTAGAGCTCAACTGATGATATAAGATTTATCTATTTTCTCGTTTTAGACATTAGCTTCATGTCGCTTATTTGAAATTTTAATTAAAAATCCCCTACTGTGGGATCTTACTTTACTTCTTACTTTTGTTCGCGTATGTTGATCTCCTTTTATTAGTTTATACAATGGTTATATCTTTTTGTTATGAATTGTGTTGGTAAATAGCTGAGTGGTAATTTTATTTCATGACGTAACCTTCGGGATCTTATACTCGAGCGATCGTCCTTAGGATATGAGAATTAAGGTTTTACATTCCTGGACCCAGGTCACCTGAGAATGACATTGATGTGTATTTGTGACCATTAGTAGATGAGTTAAATGAGTTGTGGAGTCAAGGTGTACACATGTATGACACATTTACAGGATAGACATTTTAATTGCATGCAGCGATCTTGTGGACAATAAATGACTTCCCTGCGTATGAGAATTTGTCTAGGAGGAGCATGAAAGTTAACTTGTCCTAGATGTAGTATTAAGACTTATTTATTGTCATTGAAACATAGTAAAAAAACGTGTTATATGGACCAACGTCACTTCCTTTTGAGCGATCATAGTTGGCACATGAAGACGATGATCTTTGATGACAAATAAGATCATAGGCCACCATCGAAAGAGGTATTTAGAGAAGATGTGATACAATAACTGAGTAACATTGGAGAAGTTAAATTTGGTAAGGCACCACACTTGAAGAAGAGGAAACGTACAATATTAGAGTATAATTGGAGGAAGAAGAGCATCTTTTTAGTTATCCTATTGGAGTGATTTGAAATTACAACACAACTTAGATGTCATGCATATCGAGAAGAATATATGTGACAATGTCTTCGGAATATTGATGAACATAGAGAAGAAAATGAAAGACAGCTTCAAGGCTCGATTGGATATACGAGCAATGGGTTTAAGGAAAGAGTTGCACTTGCAACCACATGAAAATTCATATACTATACTAGAAGCCTGCTACACATTGATAAAGCTAGAAAAAAAATGTTTATGTGAATGGTTGAGATCAGTGAAATTTCTCGATGGGTATGCGTCAAATATATCTCGACGCTTAAATATTATGGACTGTAAGGTAATGGGAATGAAAAGTTATGATGGTCGTGTCCTTTTGCAATATCTACTATCGGTTGCAATTCATGGATTCCTAAGCAAGGATATCAATGTAGCGCTGATTTAGTTGGAGATATTCTTTAAGGATTTATATTAGAAATCATTGAATATAGATGTTATTAAACGATTAGAGAGGGACATTGTTGTAATCCTTTACAAACTTGAACGAATATTTTCACATACATTTTTTGATGTTATGGTACACCTAGCAATTCACTTATCGCACGGGGTGAAGCTTACTGTCATAGTACACATAGCGATTCACTTACTACACGAGGCGAAGCTTGTAAACCTAGTATAATATCGTTGGATGTATTGGATCGAAAAGTGGTAGAACCTATTAAAATTTTTATTCATTCCATAAACTACATATATTCATGTTTTCATACATATAACATAGTGGTTTTGTGTACAGATACTTTCACATACTAAAACGATTTGTGAGGAATAAGACACATACAGAAAGATCTATTACTGAGGCATACAAATTGTTGGAGTAATAAATTGTTTGACATGTTACTTGACTTATTGAAAGAAGCATTACTGGACGGTGAGACATTGCTTATGTCTCATTAGGAGGTAAAATCCTTGATGCGAGACTTGGGCCTTGATTACATCCCCATACATGTATGTATAAATGATTGTGTATTGTATCAGAAAGAGAATGAAAATGTTGAAGAGTTTTCAGAATGTGGAAAGTCTAGGTGGAAGTATGACGAAGCCAAGCATAAGAAAATCCCACAAAAAGTGTTAAGGTACTTTCCATTGAAACCCATATTGCAAAGATTGTTTACGTCTCACAAGACGGCTGAAAATATGAGGTGGCATAAGGAGAAACGCGTTCATGATGATAGTACATTGAGGCACCCTGCGGACTCTGAAGCCTGGCAAAATATTGACAAGTAATATGATTGGTTTGTAAAGGATTCTCGAAATGTTCGAATAGGTTATGCAAGTGATGGTTTTAATCCATTTAGTAATATGAGTAAGTCATATAGTATGTGGCCAGTGGTAATTATGCCCTACAATTTATATCTTTGGTTATGTATGAAGGAGTCATTTTTTATGATATCATTGCTTATTCCTAGACCTAGGTCACCCAGGATGATATTGATGTGTATTTACGACCGTTAGTTGATGAGTTAAACGAGTTGTGGAGTCAAGGTGTACAGATGAATGACACATTTGTAAGACAAACATTTCGATTGCACGCAGTGGTCTTGTGGACAAAAAATGACTTCCGTGCATATGAGAATTTTTCTAAGTGGAGCATGAAGGGAAAGTTGACTTGTCCTATATGTAGTATTGAGACTTATTTATTGTCATTGAATCATGGTAAAAAACGTGTTATATGTGCCATCGTCGCTTCCTTCCAAGCGATTATAGTTGGCATAAGAAGATGATGATCTTTAATGGCAAATAAGATCATAGGCCACCATTGAAAGAGGTATCTGGAGAAGATGTAATATAACAACGAAGTAACAATGGAGAAGTTAGATTTGGTAAGGCACCACACTTGAAGAAGAGGAAACATATAATATTAGAGTATAACTGGAGGAAGGAGAGTATTTTTTTTAGTTGCCCTATTGGAGTGATCTGAAATTGCAACACAACTTGGATGTCATGCATATTAAGAAGAATATATGTAACAATATCTTCGGAACATTGATGAAAATAGAGAAGAAAACAAAAGACAGTTTCAAAGCTCGATTGGATCTACGAGTAATAAGTTTAAGGAAAGAGTTGCACTTGCAAGAACATGAAAATTCATATACTATACTAAGAGCCTACTATACATTGACAAAGCTAGATAAAAAGCATTTATGTGAATGGTTGAGATCGGTGAAGTTTCTCGATGGGTATGCGTCAAATATATCTCGGCGCATAAACATTACAGACTATAAGGTAACGAGAATGAAAAGTCATGGTTGTCATGTCCTTTTGCGTCGTCTACTACCGGTTATGATTCGTAGATTTCTGAGCAAGGATATCAGTGCAGTGCTAATTGAGTTGGGGATATTCTTTAAGAATTTGTATTAGAAATCATTGAATATAATAATTTTAAATGACTGGAGAGGGACATTATTGTAATCCTTTGTAAACTTGAAAGAATATCTTCACCTATATTTTTTGATGTCATGGTACACCTAGGGATTCACTTATCGCACGAGGTGAAGTTTTCTATCATGGTACACCTAGCGATTCACTTACCGCACGAGGTGAAGCTTGCAGACCTAGTACAATATAGTTGGATGTATTCGATTGAAAGGTGGTAGAACCTATTAAAATTTTTATTCATTCTATATAATACATATATGTATGTTTTTATACGTATAACATAGTGGTTTTGTGTACAAATACTTTCACACACTAAAATAATTTGTAAGGAATAAGGCACGTTTAGAAGGATCCATTGCTGAGGCATACATAGATAATGAGTGCTTGACATTTTGCTCCATGTATCTTAATGGCATAGAGACTAGATTCAACAAGAAGATCGGAATACCGATGAAGGGCAGGAGTATGAACAAGTACTCATATCTGTATTCACACATAATGTTCGTCCTTTGAGATCCCTGACGTTTCAGGATATGGACCTTGGGGATTAAGCAAAGGGGTGGTGGTATGTGTTGCATAATTATGAAGAAATAGAGTCATACTTAGATATCATAGGTATGTGTTTAGGGAAACAATTACTGATACTATTTTGTATCGATAAATAGTAGCTAAGATATTCCTCCTATGGGTGATGTTGAATCAGAAAAGTTTAGTAGGTTGTTGAGGGATATGCAATGTTAACTTTATCTGGGGTGTGAGAACTTTTTCAAGTTGAATTTTCTTACAAGGTTACTTCATTTGAAGACAATAAATTGTTGGAGTAACAAATCATTCAACATGTTGCTTGACTTGTTAAAAGAAGCATTACCGGACAGTGAGACATTTTCTATGTCTCATTTTGAGGCAAAATCCATGATGCAAGACTTGGGCGTTGGTTACATCCCCATACATGCATGTATAAATGATTGTATATTATATTGGAAAGACCATGAAAATGTTGAAGAGTGTCAAGAATGTAGAGAGTCTAGGTGGAAGTATGAGGAAGCCAAGTGTAAAAAAATCCCACAAAAGGTGTCAAGGTACTTCCCATTGAAACTAATGTTGCAAATATTGTTTACATCTCGCAATATGGTTGAAAATATGAGGTGGTATATGGAGAAATACATTCATGATGATAATACACTGAGGCACCCTACGGACTCTGAAGCCTTTCAAAATTTTAACAAGCAATATGATTGGTTTGCTGAGGATTCTCATAATGTTCGACTAGGTCATGCAAGTGATGATCTTAATCCATTTGATAATATGAGTAGCTCATATAATATGTGACCTGTGTTACTTATGCCCTACAATGTACCTCCTTGGTTGTGTATGAAGGAGTCATTTTTCATGATGTCATTGCTTATTCCCAGACCCAAGTCACTCGGGAATAACATTGATGTGTATTTATGACCGTTAGTAGAAGAGTTAAATGAGTTGTGGAGTCATGGTGTACAGATGTATGACACATTTGCAGGACAGACATTTCGATTGCATGCAGCGGTCTTGTGGATAATAAATGACTTCCCTGCGTATGAGAATTTATCTAAGTGGAGCACGAAGGGAAAGTTGACTTGTCCTACATATAGTATTGAGATTTATTTATTGTCATTGAAGCATGGTAAAAAACGTGTTATATGGGTCACCGTCGCTTCCTTCTTTGCGATCATAGTTAGCATAGGAAGATGATGATCTTTGATGGCAAATAAGATCATATGACACCACCGAAAGAGATATCTGGAAAAGATGTGATATAACAACTGAGTAATATTGGAGAGTTAGATTTAGTAAGGCACCGTACTTGAAGAAGAGGAAACGTACAGTATTGGAGTATAACTGGAGGAAGAAGAGTATTTTTTTAGTTACCCTATTAGAGTGATATGAAATTACGACACAACTTTGATGTCATTCATATTGAGAAGAATATATGTGACAATGTCTTCGGAACTTTGATGAACATAGAGAAGAAAATAAAAGACAGTTTCGAGGCTCGATTGGATCTACGAGAAATGGGTTTAAGAAAAGAGTTGCATTTGTAACCACATGAAAATTCATATACTATACCAGGAGCATGCTACACATTGACAAAGTTAGAGAAAAAATGTTTATGTGAATGGTTAATATTGGTAAAGTTTTTCGATGGGTATGCGTCAAATATATCTCAACGCGTAAACATTATAAACTGTAAGGTAACGGGAATGAAAAGTCATGGTTGTCATGTCCTTTTGTAATGTCTACTACCGGTTACGATTCGTGGATTCCTAAACAAGGATATCAGTGCGGCGCTGATTGAATTGAGGATATTCTTTAAAGAGTTGTATTGAAAATTGTTAAATGTAGAGGTTATTAAACGACTAGAGAGGGACATTACTGTAATCCTTTGCAATATTAAAAGAATATTTTCACCTGCATTTTTTGATGTCATGGTACACCTAGCAATTCACTTATTGCATGAGGTAGAGCTTGCTGTCATGGTACACCTAGCGATTCACTTACCACACGAAGTGAAGCTTGCAGACCTAGTACAATATCGTTGGATGTATTCGATCGAAAGGTGGTAGAACCTATTAAAATTTTTATTTCATTCAATAAACTACATATATCCTTGTTTTCATACGTATAACATAATGGTTTTGTGTACAGATACTTTCACAGACTAAAACGATTTGTGAGGAATAAGGCATGTACACAAGGATCCATTGCTGAGGCGCACACTGATAATGAGTGCCTCACATTTTGCTCTGATGAGGGTCAAATATTTCATATTAGACCCTAGTTATTGCTTGATTTTATGTACATAATAATGCTTAATGCCATATTTTAATTGTATTTTTATTACAGGATCTAATCAGGAGTGTGGACTGAAAAAAAGTACTAAAAGCGTGGATTTGACACTCCGAAGTCATCAGAGCAGGGGATGGATTCCAAAGGATCAAGATTGACGGATTTATATGCCAGGGATCTAAGAAAATTAAGCCATTCATGTTAAAGAGGTCCGAAATTGGTGTAGAATACAAGATCATAGGGTTTTCTACATCCGATTGGCTTGAAACTTCATACATGGCCTGAGAACCATAAATTAACCGTACACATAAAATTTAGACAATGTATATCTCAGGAAGTGACCCAACGGCCAAATCAGTCCCTTAATTCATTAAGTGGGGCCCACCTACAATTGGATATGCTTCAAAGTTGGTCTTAACTCATTTTAGGAGGTGATAAAATATATGGTTAGATTGAATTTCTGAGACGCATCACAGTGGACCCCATATGTATAGCGTGTGTACATAGTGTACACAAGCCTGCTGTGCACTGGACTAGCCGTTTCGTCCAAGATGGCGTTGACCCGACCGTCTTGTTAAAAATGGAAGTTTTCATTTTTCAAGCTGGGTAACAAACCGGCAGTCCATTTTGCGGATGCTAGTGGGCCACCATCATGATCGTCCATCTTGTAGAGGGGCTTAAAACTTCAAAACCATGCTGATACTTTTCACCCATGCATACACACGTGAGCGGTACAAAGGCTGCAAACAGGCTGCCCTGCAACGTTCCAAATTGATTTTAGTGTGATTTCTTCTCTAGGATGCGTCAATGGATGTTCAAAACCAATCATGCTTGACCGAAATTTCGTCTTAAATCCAATACACGAGGTGAATTTTCCCAAAAACACTTCTGTGAGGCCCACCGATCATCGCAGCGTTGTACGTGTGAAAGCTTACGTATGTCCGTGAAATCCGTACTTCCAGGCAGTTGTGGCCCACCATCTTTGATCATAGGGAAGATCTGAACCATCCATCATGTAAAGCACTCAAAAACGTCTTAAGAGACGGTGTTTCTTTAGAAATTGAGCGAGGAAAGTGGCAAGTTTGAAGGCACCAAATTTACTGCGAAAAGGCTTTAGCTGAGCATGCACAGCTGCTGTGACAGCTCTCCACCACCCCTAACAACTATAAGCGGAGTTTTTGGAGGGCAGAAAAGGGGAGCAGATCCAGAGGAGAGGAAAGAGAAGAGAGAGAAGAGAGAGAGAGGAAGGAAGAAGGGGGATGTTCTTAGCTTTTAAAATTTAATTTTCTTTCTCTCTATTTAAATTTATGGATTGCAAAATTTTCTTAGCTAGGGCTGAGATGAAGCCCCTAATTTGAATGACTCTTATTTATTGTTGATTTTATATGAATTTGATTGGTTTGTTTCTTTCTCTAGTATGCTTAACTGAAAACTCCGTACTTCTCCATTCTATGAGCTTAACCAAAGTCTAGATGTGGATGTTGTTTGGAATCTTATTTTAGGTGCTTGTGTCTGACCATGAATAAGTTTTCTATAGAGAACGAAATAGGAATCTACATCTCTTCATGCCTGACCATGGATGGAAAGATGTGATCCGTATGCTTTAAGGGATTATGCATTCTGTGTGCCCGACCAAGGACATAGAGTATGCTTTATTTATTAAATTTATATCAATTTGAATTAGGATGAATCAACAGGTAAAATAAGGGTCAGGATAATTAGGGGTGGATTTAAAAGTTCTAGTATTCTCCTTGATTGAATTTTACTCCTTGTTCTCAGTTATCTACATTGATTTTCATTAGTTTATTTAATCATTAGCTCAACTCTTTGTTGGATTATTTAGGAAGAATCATAAATTTTGAATTGTGACAACCAGTCCTCGTGGGAATGATCTCGTAATACATACCATATCTATATCTGATTCGTATACTTACGAGTTTAAAAATTATTTAAATCAGGTTAGTTTAAATAAAACATTAAGTTTTTGACGCCGTTGCAGGGGACTGTTTCGGTCCCAATTGAATTTAGGATTCTTTCTTATCATAATTCATAGCTTTAGGAATTTTCTCACATTATTTTAGGAAACTTAATTTATTTTTATTTTTATAGGAATTGAGGAAGGAAGCTGCTAAATAAGATTTTCTTCAAAAGTAGGAGCTTCCAAATCTTCAGACATCCATCATCTCCTTTTTCGGGTTCTTTCTTCCAATTCTTGTTTACATAGCTTTCTCTTATTTTTAGGAATTCATAATTTCTAGTTCTAATTTTATTTCTCTTAGGTTGCATCTTAGTTTAATTTTCTTTCATACAGTCTAGTAATTCAGTTTATGTTAGGACGTAGATCTCTGAATATAGAATTAACACCCTTTGATCCTGAAATAGAAAGAACATTTCGTAGAAGATTTAGAAACATTCTATTTGAAATGGTGGATGAGAATGAAATTAAAGCGCTTAGAGATTATTCAGCTCCTATCCAATTTAATGCACCTTCATGCATAGTTTTGCCAGCCACCACGGCCGCACACTTTAAACTTAAACCTGGGGTCATACAATTGTTTCCTTCCTTCTATGGTTTAGACAAGGAGGATCCATATCATCATGTGAAAGGATTCCTAGACATTTGCTCTACCTTTAGGTTTCAAAATTTTTCAGATGATTCGATCTGTTTACGCTTTTTTCCTTTTTCTTTGAAGGATGAGGCGAAAGCATGGTTGAATTCTCTAGGAGTTGGGTCTATCACTACTTGGGACCAATTGTCTAAGAAGTTCTTGAACAAGTTCTTCCCTGTTCACAAAACTAATGCTCTCTATAGAAAAATTACCAATTTCACACAAAAAGAGGGCAAACACTTTCATGAATGTTGGGAAATATGGAAGGACTTACTTCTTAAATGTCCACACTATGGTTTTGAGAAGTGGCAACAAGTTCAATACTTATATGATGGTTTAACACCCCAAAACCGTCGCATGGTTAATGCCACCAGTGGAGGGTCATTCATGTCCAAAAGTGATGTCGAAGCTTGAAATTTCTTTGAAACCTTGTGTGAAAATTTCCAACAATGAGACTACTCAAATAGAAGTGAAAAAAGTCCCCAACCACAGAAGAAAGGTGGTATTTATGAGATAGGAGTCACGCCAGATCTTTATGCCAAGATTGATAGCCTGACAAAGAAAGTTGATGCTTTAATGCTAAACAATTGACCTCCAAATACAACTCAAATAGAGTCATGTACCATATGTTCCAGTCCTGGCTATCCTACACAGTCATGTCCATCTGGTGCAACATTCTTAGAATTTCACTCTGAACAAGTTCATGCTATGAACAACTTTTGGAGAACTGAGAATGATCCTTACTCAGATACCTACAATGCAGGGTGGGCTAGGCATCTAAATTTTTCTTGGACAAAAGGACCAAAACAAGGAGGACCATCTGAAAATCCTCCAATGCAACCTTACGCCTAAGTTGGTAGTCAACAATCTCAGCAATTTCCCCAATATCAACAAGTACCTCTACAATCCAGGAACCCATCTCTTGAGGATGCACTCAATCTTTTTATGCAGAGTTCACTTCAATTTCAAAAAGATACCCAACAAACTTTACTAGCTAATTAGCAAAGCTTACATGCAAATGCACAATCTATTGCCAAGCTAGAAGTACAGTTGGGTCAACTGGCTGCCACATTGAGTGAGAGAGAGAAGGACAAGTTCCCTAGTCAACCTATGACAAATCTAAAAGGACAGTATGAGATTGGCTCTCACTCAAATCAAGAACAATATCATGATTAAGCCAAATTAATCATTACCCTTAGGTCCGGCGAACAGATCAAGAACAAAGTAGAGATGCCTAGGGAAGAATCAAATTCTAAACCAGGGGACCAAAATGAAGCGGAAAGATATACTAATGCATCCAAAGTTCAAAAGCACTCTGACTCTCCAGGAACCACTCATGTGCCATCTTATGTGCCTAAAGCACCTTTTCCTCAACGTCTGGCACCAGTTAAGAAATGAAACAACTTTAATGAGATATTGGACATGTTTAAGCAAGTGCAAATTAACATTCCATTACTTGATGCTATCAAGCAAGTCTCTGCTTAGGCTAAGTTTTTTAAAGATTTATGCACTCAAAAGTGTAAGATGAATGTTCATAAGAAGGTCTTCCTTGCAGAGCAACTCAGCTCCATGATTCAAAACAACACCCCTCCTAAATTTAGGGATCCAGGGGCTCCTACCATTTCTTGCATCATAGGAGATCATAAGGTTGAGAAGGCATTGCTTGATTTAGAGGCGAGCGTTAATTTGTTGCCATATTTTGTGTATGAGTAGCTGAGACTTAGTGAGCTGAAACCAACTAAAATAACACTATAACTAGCTGATAGATCTGTCAAGGTGTCCCGTGGTGTTATTGAGGATGTGCTAATCTAGGTTGATAAGTTTTATTTTTCAGTGGATTTCATTGTTCTAGATACTCAGCCTGTCCAAAATCTTACTAGTCAAATTCTGATTATTTTGGGACGTTCATTCTTAGCCACATCCAATGCTATCATAAATTGTAGGAATAGAATCATGAAGTTGTATTTTGGTAACATGAAGATTAAACTCAATGTTTTCAATGCTGGACAACAACTAGCAGACTCGGATGATATATTTGAAGTGGACATGATTGAGAGTCTAGTGCATGAATCTTTCCTTCAATCTTCCGAAGACGCTCTTGAGACTTGTCTAGCACATTTTGGCACATATTTTGACATTGAAAGTTTCATCCAAGAAGTCAATGTATTGCTCGACTCTACTCCTATAATGGAGACTGCAAAATGGAAAGCGAAAGTGGAGCCTCTTTCACCCTCTGAGTCTAAACAGGTCAAATCTATTGAGAAACCACCTGAACTTGACCTTAAACAATTACCTGAAAATCTCGAGTATGCATTTTTAAGTCCTTCTGAGACTCTACCTGTCATCATAACTTCTAACCTTGAGAAGGAACAGGAGAGCAAGTTGCTTAAAGTGCTTAGAGAATATAAGGTAGCTATTGGGTAGATGATAGAGGACATGAAAGGAGTAAGCCCCACTTTGTGTATGCATCGTACTAACCGTGAAGAAAATGCAGAAACGTCGCTTGAAATGCAAAGGAGGCTTAACCCTAACATGGAAGAAGTTGTTCGAGCGGAAGTGCTTAAATTATTAAACAATGGTATCATTTACCCCATTTCAGATAGCATGGTTCAAGTTGTTCCCATAAAGTCTGGGATTGGTTAATCAAGGTGTTGAGGAAATTTAGTTGGCAAACCCAGGTTATCAAGATTAATTAATTCATGGTCCATGGTGAAAGTACACCTACTAGTGCCCTGGTTTGTCAATTAGCGTATGCGTTGAGTCTCATAGGAAGAACAATTCAAGTGTCTGCCTCAACTGAATGTGTGGAAGCTCGTCATAGATAAATCATAGCCTCACATCCCATGTCTCAAAACACCAGGTGATTAAAATCCTTAAATACAACGTAGAACATATGAGGATTTTTGGGTAAGTGAACTTTTTTAAACATAAGAAAATCTCTAAGTTTGCTTGCCCTGTCGATTGTATCGATACACATTTCGATATGATCGATCTGCGCTGTCGATGTCCTCGGCACTTGATCGATACTATAGATAAGAAGACTAAAAGTGTCCAGCAACCACATACTTATCTGGATGGATTTATCGATACATCGATACATCCATCGATATCATCGATATTTAAAATATTGATCCCATCAGAAGTGGGTCGATAATATCGACAGGCAGATTTTCGGCGCCCCTATTTTTCTTAAGAAAACTACTATGTGCTTCGATATATCGATGCCTTCTTCGATTAATCTGAATTTAAATATCGATCGTATCGGAAGGCAGTCGGTCATATCGACCGTGGGCACGAATTTCTTCTAGCAAATATTTCAGGATGTTTTTATCTTTGATCGGGGGCTACTCGAGGAAATCGATAATCCTATGTCAATGCTATCGATGCCTGGTCGATGGAATCGAGTCTGGACACATACTGTCCAGCGTGCTTATAGGTAAATCTATACGATTTATCGATCCCATCGACACGGCCTCGATATCATCAATATTCAAATTTTGATGACATCGGTTGACCCTCGATCATATCCTAAAAATCTGAAATATTTCATGGCTAGTCTCTCTCATTTTTAAAATATCGATAGATCGATCCCAATATCGATGGTATCAGAGTTTGAAATTTGATAACATCGACACAAGTATCGATCCCATCGACCAACTGGCAAAAGGTTTCAAAAGCTTATGACATTTGAGTTTGTGTTATCGAGCAAACAGTCAATCCCATTGAGAATATACGCTTGATGATATCAATTCTGGTCGATGATATTGAACTCTATCATAAATATGACCATTTTATATCTGTTAGAACCTTTTGCCTCAAATAGGGAGACTTGTCCATATTGTTGGCAGAGAAAGAAGAGAGTGCTTTTGTGTGTTTTACCTCTAGATCATATACCCAAAGCCCTTTCTCTCATGAGAGTTTATCTTCCAATCCACTCTCACTCATTGACATTCAATAGAGTGGATTGGGAAATGAACTTCCACATTCAAGGATCCTTCAGTAATTATCTTAACAGCATATCATTAAGCTGAGATTCCTTGAATGAATAGATGACGGGAATTACTCTATCTTCCTTATAGAAAAATTTTAAGAGAGTGGATTTTCGTCTTAACCTTGACTCAACCCGAAGCCAAGTACTAGTATATCTTTTGTGTTACGGATCAAGGGAGCTGAAGACTCTTCAACAACAAGGAGGAGATCTTCATCACTGCGCTAAATGGGACTCATCAACTTATCTGTAAGTATTTAGAGTTCATAAGACACTTGTGATCATTCCTTTCTAGGATTGGGTCTTAAGTGTTACTCACCCTTTGAAGTCCTCATAGGAGGCCTCCGGCGGGGGTGTACGATGTGGGTGTGTTGTGTGGACCCTTGCTCTATGGAGAGCATAAACATTCGGATGTGTTGTGTAGACCCTTGCTTTATGGAGAGCATAAACATCCGGGTGTGTTGTGTGGACCCTTGCTCTGTGGAGAGTATAAACATCCGGGTGCGTTGTGAACCATTGCTCTGTGTGGGCATAAACATCTGGTTAGGAGTGCACCAGTAAAACTCCAGGGTTAGAGGTGAACCGAGTAGAAACCTTCGTGTAAAGGTCGAAGGTGAACCTGATTTAAAACCTTAGGTTTGAGGTGAACCCTAAGAAATCTCCATAGTGAAATCCGGTACACTCAAGGGTTGAGTGTGACAACCGAAAGTGGAGTAGACAAGTAGTCAAACCACTATAAAAATGATTGTGTTTACGATTGCTATGTTTGTGTGATTTTCTTTATTAATTCAATATCTGAATATTTGAGATCACACCTCACACACATACATAGTCATATCTAGCATGAACTAAGTTCTATATTGCTATCCTTGAATAGTTTGTGATTGGATCCTCTACTAGGCTTGAAGCCAGTAGAATTACATTTGAGTAATCCTGATAATTGTATATCTGATAGGATTAGTATAATAGGATTTTTAAATACATTATAAAACTTTAAAAAATCCTATTCACCCCCCTCTAGGACATATTTGCATATTCCTACTTCAACTCAAGTGATCTTCACCGCTATTTCACATGGTTACCTTGATTGTTTGTTTGGCTGAAGACGTTAAACTTAGCGCTCCTGGGAGGCAACCCAACTTTTCATTCCATTTCATTTTCCTAGTTAGTTAGTTCAATGTTTGTACGTAATATTACTACAAACCCTCACGAGACTACAACTCGTCCACTAGGGGCAACCTAGGGATTTTAAAGGCTTGTTGCATACGCTAAATGCAATCGAGAGCACCTGCAAAAGTGGAATAGGTAGGATCTTCTTTTTGTGATTTTATTTTTTTACTTTTGTTAATTTCTCTCTTGTGCTCACCCGCTCTTACACTAATATCTTTGGAAAGTCTCTTGATTCTTTCATCCAGGTACTATCTTTTCATCACTCCTCTTTTACTTTCATTGTCCCAAGTGCAGTGCATGCTTATTTCTTTTACATTGAGGACAATGTAGATTTTAGGTTGGGGGTGAGAGATTATGTTACCTAATTAGCATTTTTCTTGGTCTTGAGTAAAAATTGTGAAAAATTTTAAAATTTTTCTAGAATTTTTTATGACTTTGAAGTGATTTTGAAGGATAGTCGTGATTTTAAAATTACAAGATATAGAATGTTGGTAATTTATGACTCTTGGATTCAGTTGTTTGTTAGATTTCATAGTTAAGTTTGAATTGTTAACCTATGATTAGAAGTTGTAAACATTGATTGACCATGTATCTTTGTGGCATAGAGACTAGATTCAACCGAGAAGATCGGAATGCTGATGAAGGGCAGGAGCATGAAAAAGGACTCATATTTGTATTCGCACATAATGTATGTCCTGTAAGATCCCCGACGTTTCAGGATATGGACCTTGGGGATCAAGTAAAGGCGCGGCGGTATGTGTTACATAATTATGAAGAAATAAAGTTATACTTAAATATCATAGGATATGTGTTATGATGCAAAATCCATGATGCGAGACTTGGGCCTTGGTTACATCCCCATACATGCATGTATAAATGATTGTGTATTGTATTGGAAAGAGCATGAAAATGTTGAAGAGTGTCAAGAATGTGGAGAGTCTAGGTGAAAGTATGACGAAACCAAGCATAAGAAAATCCCACAAAAGGTGTTAAAGTACTTCCTATTAAAAACCATATTACAAAGATTGTTTACGCCTCGTAAGACGACTGAAAATATGAGATGACATAAGGAGAATCGCGTTCATGATGATAGTACACTAAGACACCCTACGGACTCTGAAGCTTCGTAAAATTTTAACAAGTGATATGACTGGTTTGCAGAGGATTCTCGTAATGTTTGACTAGGTCATGCAAGTGATGGTTTTAATTCATTTGGTAATATGAGTGGCTTATATAGTATGTGGCCAGTGGTACTTATGCCTTATGATTTATCTCCTTGGTTGTGTATGAAGGAGTCATTTTTCATGATGTCATTGCTTATTCCTGGACCCAAGTCACTCGAGAATGACATTGATGTGTATTTGCAATCATTAGTAGATGAGTTAAACGAGTTGTGGAGTCAAGGTGTACAGACATATGATACATTTGTTGGACAGAATTTCGATTGCATGCAGCGGTCTTGTGGACAATAAATGACTTCCTTGCGTATAGGAATTTGTCTGGGTGGAGCATGAAGGGAAAGTTGACTTGTCCCACTTGTAGTATTGAGACTTGTTTATTATCATTAAGGCATGGTAAAAAAGCTTGTTATGGGCCATCATCGCTTTCTTCCAAGCGATCATAGTTGGCACAGGAAGACGATGATCTTTTATGGCAAACAAGATCATAGGCTACCACCGAAAAAGGTATCTGGAGAAGATGTAATACAACAACTAAGTAACATTAAAGAAGTTAGATTTGGTAAGGCACCACACTTGATGAAGAGGAAACATACTGTATTGGAGTATAACTAGAGGAAGAAGAGCATTTTTTTTAGTTAACCTATTGGAGTGATCTGAAATTGCGACACAACTTGGATGTCATGCATATTGAGAAGAATATATGTGACAATGTCCTCGGAACATTGATGAACATAGAGAATAAAATAAAAGACAGATTCAAGGTTCGATTGGATATATGAGCAATGGGTTTAAGGAAAGAGTTGCACTTGCAACCACATGAAAATTCATCTACTATACTAGGAGCCTGTTACACATTGACAAAACTAGAGAAAAAAGCATTTATATGAATGGTTGAGATTGTGAAGTTTTCTGATGGGTACGCATCCAATATATCTCAGCGCGTAAACATTTAGGATCCCCGACATTTTAAGATATGGACCTTGGGGTTCAAGCAAAGGCGCGGTGGTATGAGTTGCATAATTGTAAAGAAATAGAGTCATACTTAGAGTAAGTCTTCCCTTGATAATTGTATCTCTACATATGATGATCTTAATATTTCTTGATGATGACGTGCCAATTATGTGTAGCGAATACATCGAGGAGATGAAGTCCTAACCCAACAAATTATGATAGAATGCATCAGGATCAGTTTTCAGAATGGTTTACAAAATGTGCAAGATTTCACCTTGTATCTCACCACACTTAGAATTTTATTGTATTGTACAATATTTAACCTAAGAAAATTCCTAAATAATTACATTTTATACGTGATAATAGATGAAGCCGTTACGTGCTAGTAACTCTACGGATGCATCTGATGCACTCTACTCACCAGCATGTGGCCCTGATAGATGTGTATCTAGATATACAGGTTGTATTATAAACGAAATTCATTTTCACACTGAAGAGCATGAGAAGTATAGGACCATACAAAATAGTGGGGTGGTTGTTATCACGCCCCAAACTCGGAAACCAGACTCACAAAATTCCTGATTGCCGAATACAGTGCTGATAGCCTCCGTAGTATCACATCCTCAGCTCATAGCGTGCATACGTCAGATTCTGATCTTGGGATCCTACAAGGAGGATTTTTCAACATACATTTATCTCGTAAGAACCATAACCACAAGTTTATCCAAATCACAAAGGTAATATCATCATCACATATCCACTAATATAAATAGTTGAATACAATGCCGAAAGGGAAATACATATATAAAAAATCAAAGCTCCAGAAGACCGCTGAATGCTCCAAGCTCAATGTTATTGCAACCTAACGTCACCTGCACGCATTTATCATGCATAAACTTATAGAAAGCTTAGAGGGTGATGTAAGTGTGTGCGATGCATGTACTAAGCATATAGATATCGGAGTAAGCAGAAATATTGGAAATCCATAATCGTACAATATTAGAGTAATAAGGAAACATGCTGGCAAGTTCATAAATACCATCAGCCTTATCCAGGCTATGCGATATAAAAACATAATAGGCCAATATCATATACTGAGGATGCAATGTAGATCAGCTATACAATGTGGAGACATAGTAAGCCAAATATCATATACTGAGGATGCAATGTAAATAGGCAAATCCTGACGAGTCCACGAATACCGTCAACCTCATCTAGGCTATATAAATGCAGAAATGTAGCTTAACAACTCAAAATGCCATATGCTATGGATGTAATGCAATATGCAGTGTGAATGAAATGACCAAGCTGAAGTGTGAAGTCGGGATGATAGTATGTAGTATCGCAGGCTACGAGGTCCATCACAAGAGACTTCTATTCAAACCAGTCCTATACCTAAATTTGGATAGTCACACTCAATGTGGTAAACTCCTGATCTCAGGTTAGTTGCGTGCCCCAACTGAAATCGTGGCCATTATGAAGGTACACATAACAAATAGTTACGCACCCCCACCTGAGTGGATAATGAATGAATAAATGAATGAATATGTAACTCATGCTCAATAAGTCCATATATCAGTACCGTACATCTCTAGGATCATCACCGGAGTCTATTACACTCTACGCCAGCTTGCCGGCCATATCCGAGTGCACAATTGAGTAAGTGGAAGAGACCTCACTATCCGCCTGCCAATATCGGGCCTGATCATCGATAACAGACCTATTCCTCAAGCTGGTCAAACTCAACCTAGATATTGCCCCCTCATTTAGGCGGGTAAGGTCACATCCCCTCTCAACCGACCATGACACAGTGGGATACGCGACCTACTGGATACGGCCCTCATGCGCTCATATATATCCCACCCAGTTTAGACATTAAGGCGTCTCTTAGTCACGGAGGTTTAGGGATTTTCACCTAAGGACATCTATGGCTCACGTATGCTAAAACCAAATATTTTCAGTATCCCATCTGTCCATCCACGATATGCCTGTGGAGGCCATGACCCTGATATCGCTAGGGCGTATGGTGGTCATATCACAAAATGCGAGATGCATGAGTCACACAGTCCAATCATGCATCAATCCTGCGCATATCGTCTGCTCAAGTGGGACGACTCTGCCTATCAGGGAGTCCCATAAATAACCTGCCCTATGACATATATAATGGTCAACCACACCTCATATCAAACATGCAGTGATGCGTATGGGCATGTATCATGATACTATGCTGTCACATACTCATAATCGACATCGATAATTGGCACCAATAATTCGCATTGATAATCGGCACAGATAATCGACATCGATAATCGGCCTAACAAAGGGCCTAAGGAAAGGTCACAATGTCGACATTTAGCCATCACAGCCCATCAATGTGGACATTTAACCAACATTGCTCTCAATGAGTGACTCGTATAGAGCTAAACGTATAGTAGGCTCATGGCCTCACACACGGGCCTAATATATATCACTATGAGCCTCACTTAAGGGGCCACATATGCATCATAATGGGCCTCGGCACATGGGCCATAATGCACCACTATGGGCCTCACATACATCACATTGGGCCTTATACTCGGGCCTCATAAACATTATATTGGGCCTCACATACATCGCATTGGGCCTTATACTTGGGCCTCATAGACATCATATTGGGCCTCACATACATCGCATTGGTCCTTATACTCGGGCCTCATAAACATCATATTGGGCCTCACATTTGGGCCTTATAGACATTAGATTGGGCCTCACATTTGGGCCTCATATACATTAGATTGGGCCTCATATTCATCAGATTGGGCCTCACAATTATCAAGGTGGGGTCCCACAAATCTGGACGATGTAGATAAAATGCATCATGGTGGGGTCCCCATCTGTTGGGCAGCATGAATAAAATACATCATAGTGGACCTTCTGCCACTGGACCGCATGGATGAAACACATCGAGTGGACCCCATTGTTGCTGGATGGCACAGATAAAATATATACATTATGGTGGGGTCCGTATCTAGAAAATGGATGAACAACGCGACTGAAACACATACAATATGGTGGGCCCACGTCCAAGAAATGGACGAACGGTTTGGATGTAACAAAAACCTTATGATCAGACCCACAAAACTGGCTGCCGTCCATATAATGGACGGTTGAGATATAACATATGACTCATGATCAAGGGCCCATAGGACAATTGATGTCATTGCAGTAGCTATAAAGCTAGTGTGTGGTAGACTAGCCATTCCGCCTCCACGGTAGGTGGGTTCCACTTGGGACCCACCATAATTTTTATTTTCCAATCAATCTGTTCATAAGGTCACAAAAACCTGTATTAAGAAGAAAAACAAATTTCATATTGGTCCAAAACTTCTACGACCCAAAAAGGGGTTCCAATGGTAGACGTTCAATTCCTCTGCTACTTTTAGTGGGGTGGACCACCTTAGCCTCATGTACGGCTGATTTTTAGGATATCCCAATAATTAGAGGGGACCCATCAAATGGACAATGTTGATGTTCAACACACATCAAGGTGGGGCGTATGGTGAGGCCCACTGACCCTACGTCCAACTAAGTAACGCAAACAGCGTCCTCTAGACGTTGAAAGCAACAGTGTCTTCTATTTAATATATTTTTTAAATTTTCTAAAGATTTTCATAGGTGGGGCCCACATCAGGAGGATCTAGTCCATTGGTTGGGTTCTTGGGCTCATGACGGGTCTAACAAGCTAATATTGGATATGTTTTGATGTATAAAAACATCGTAGTGGGCCCTAACAGATTTTAACTCTACATAACACTGTTTTTTATGATGTGGCCCGGTAGAGATTCAGATTAGCTTCATTTTTTGGCTCAACGTCTAAAATGAGCTGGGAAATAGGGTGGACAATGTGGATTGGATACATGCATCAAGATAGGGTCTATGTGAGTGGGCCACCCCACTGCGAAGTGTATTAGACCCCGGTGATATCCAGAGAGGAATCGTACTGATATGTATACTTGATGAGTATCGACTTGCTTGGATTACATTTTGCATATGACATTTGGCTATGTAGGCCTCGCATTGTATCGGTGTGGCCGATAGCATTCATGTCTCTCATCGCATGGCCTTGGTATGGCCGATAGCATTCATGCCTTACACTACATAGCATTGATACGGTTGGTTTTATTCATGGACTTACCGTAGGTTTTCGCATTACTCTGATATTATATACTTGGCACTTGCCTTGCGCACACACTTACACCACCTTCTAAGCTTTTGTAAGCTTATGCACGACTGTTGCGTGCAGGTGTCGTTGGACAGCAGCAGCGCTGAGGCAGGAGCGCATATCAGGCCATTTTGGAGCTTTTTGATTATCTTGTATTTCCCTTTCCGCATTGTATTTAAAAGTTTTTGATATAGTGGATATGTGGTGATATTATTTTGTGACTTGGTTATACTTGTGGTTATGCTCCATTAAAAAAAAAATCATTCTGAAAATCCTCCTTGTAGGATCCCAGGATCAGAATCTGACATATGATTGTCAGGAGCAGAGAATGGGGCACTACGGAGGCTGTCAATATCAGATTCGACGATCGGGATTCATGTGAATCCAATTTTGGGTTCGGGGCATGTCAGAAGTTGGTATCAGAGCATAACTTGGGAATACCTGAGGATCACATCACATATCTACTATAAATAGGTTCCGAGTCTGAATAACTTAGCGATTTCCCGATGTAGACCCTTAATGTTTATGCCTTCGAGAATTCTCAAGGCTAATGGCCATTGTTCCTTCCTGTAGGATATTATGGCTAGAAGAGCGACCCGAGCGAATCCCACTCCATCACCTGCGACTCCCGCACCACCTCCCGTAGCTCCCGCTTTGCCACCTGTTACTCCTGCTCCACCACCAGATATTCCTGCCTTCGAGCTTGAGGATGCCACTCCTTTACCTGAGACCGGTGCAGATCCGACCGTACCTGTGAGTGTTACTCAGCTGCAACAGATGTTATAGGCGATAACCGCCATTCTTCAGGGGCAGAGCAGGCGTTCCACTGTTACACCAGCCGAGGCCAAGCAGAAGCATGCGATCACTCTTCTCAAGGACTTCTGACAGCACGATACTCTGCGTTTTTAGGGTGAGCTAGACCCTACTGCTGTAGAGATATGGTGCTCCGAGGTGGAGAAGATATTTGACACCATGAGGTGTACTACCCAGCAGCGAGTCCCATTAGCCGTATTTCTTATACAGGGCGAGGCTCAGTATTGGTGGGCATATGTGGCCTGATCGGTAGCGGCTGATTTTGAGTGGACCTGAGAGGACTTTGTAGACCGGTTTGACCTAAAGTTCTTTCCCGAGCATGTGCGACAGCAGCGCGCACTAGAGTTTAAGACTCTGGTCCAGGGAGACATGACGGTGTCCCAGTATGAGGCTCGTTTCGTCACACTATCCATGTTCATGACGTATCTTGTTGATAATGAGGGGCGGAAGGCCACCGTTTTGAGAAAGGCTTACGTCCTGTCCTTAGGAGCCACGTGATCGGACACATGCTTCCGACATTTGAGCAGATAGTGGAGAGAGCCCTGATATATGAGACAGATTGGGCCGGTGTGCAGAGAGCCCGTGATCAGAGGAGAGATTAGAAGAGGAAGGCACCCTCTAGTTGTTCCCACCAGCAGCATCGTTCACAGCAGCGGCGCACGACCTGCCTAGCACTCCGAGCTCCAGCAGTACCCCCAGCATCATCTTCAGGACCGTTTACAGGTACTTACTTTAGATGCGGTAGGACAAGAAATCGTAGGCACAAGTGTCCCCATTCGCAGCAGCAGCAGCAGCAGCCGAGGGCACCACATCCACCTCCATGACAGCCACTACAGCAGTAGCGACCGTAGCACCAACCTCCTGTACCTCCCCCATAGCAGCAGAGACAGCAGGTTAGGCCCCCACAACGACCACAGCAGCATCAGCAGAGACCTCAGAGGGGACCTGTACCTCCCCAGCAGGCTCAGGGAAGATTTTATGCCACCTAGCAGGACCCTCAGTCATCAAGAAGTGTCGTCGAGGGTACTCTCCCTGTTTCTGCATGCATTGCACGTGTATTATTTGATTTTGGTGCATCACATTCATTTATCGCCGATGATTTCTGTCGATCGACTGATTTGCCGTTGGAGTCTGCCCGTGAGGATTTGGTAATATCGACACCCTTAGGGAAGACTGCAGTGTTGGGCCAATTTTACGCATCTTACCCCATTCTGATTGGGGATATCTTCTTACCTGCAGATTTATTTATATTACCGATGTCCGATTTTGATGTTATCCTGGGCATGGATTGGCTAGCCGAGTACTACACCATATTAGACTGCTCTGCGAGGACAGCCACGTTCTGCATACCCGGTGTGACAGAATTTCAGTTTGTTGCCGAGCCTAGAGGAGGGCAACTTTCTTACATGTTATCGTGTGCCATTGAGGAGTCAGCTGTTTTGAGTATCGACCAGCTGCCTATCGTTTGTGGTTTTCCCGATGTGTTTTAAGATATTTCGGGGTCACCACCTCATCGGCACATTGAGTTCCAGATTGATCTCGTGCCCGGTACCGCGCCTATCTCGAAGGCCCCGTATCGTATAGCACCATTGAAGTTACATGAACTGCAAAAGCAGTTGGATGAGTTGCATGAGCTAGGCTTTATTCGTCCGAGCAGTTCTCCGTGGGGAGCGTCGGTACTCTTCATGAAGAAGAAGGATGGCTCGTTGAGGCTTTGCGTAAATTACCGCCAGCTCAACAAGGTCACGATTAAGAATAAGTATCCGCTTCCAAGGATCGATGATTTGTTTGATCAGCTACAGGAGGCGTAGTCCTTTTCGAAGGTAGACTTGTGGTCCAATTATCATCAGGTTTGGGTTAGAGATGAGGATATCCCGAAGACAGCCTTCAGGACGCACTACGGTCATTTTGAGTTCCAGGTCATGTCCTTCGGACTGACCAATGCGACCGCAATATTCATGCAGTTGATGAAAGAGGTCTTCTGTCCGTATCTCTATCAGTTTGTTGTGGTGTTCATCGACGACATTCTGATATATTCGAGGACCCGTAAGGAGCATGAACGGCATCTTGAGATTACATTACAGACCCTCCGTGCACACCAACATTACGCGAAGTTAGAGAAGTGTGAGTTCTGGCAGGACGAGGTGAAGTTCCTTGGTCATGTAGTGACGAGGTAGGGTGTCGCAATGGACCCCTCGAAGATTGATGCCGTGCGTCAGTGGCACTAGCCCACGAATGTATCTAAGATCCGCAGTTTTATTTGTTTGGCGGGCTACTACCGACGTTTTATTGAGGGATTCTCTTGCATTGAAGTCCCGTTGACCAGGTTAATCCGGAAGGTTGCCGAGTTCATTTGGAGCGACGTTTATGAGCAGGAATTTATGGAGTTGAAGGACCGCCTCATGTCTGCTCCTGTCCTTACTCTTCCCTCTGGGAGTGATGGATTTGTTGTATTTACCGATGCCTTACGAGTTGGCTTAGGTGCTGTCCTGATGCAGTAAGGGAAGCCGGTCACTTATGCATCCCGTCAGCTCAAGGTCCATGAGCTGAAATACTCCACGCATGATCTGGAGCTGGCAGCGGTTGTCTTTGTACTGAAAGTGTGGAGTCACTATCTTTATGGGATGAGATTCGAGCTCTTCTCCGACCACAAGAGCTTGAAGTATTTGTTCTCTCAGTCCAAGCTGAACATGAGGCAGAGGTGTTGGATGGAACTCCTGAAGGACTACGATTTTGATCTTCAGTACTACCCGGGTAGGGCGAACGTGGTGGCGGATGCCCTTAACCGTTAGCCATAGGGCCTGGTGGCGCATATGATGATTCAGGAGTGGAGGATGCTCGAGGATAAAGCAAAGTACGACTTTGAGTTTGGTCTGCAGTCATCTATTGTTCAGCTATCGAGCTTATCGATTCAACCCTCTCTTGTCGCAAGGGTGATCGAGGCTCAGCAGACAGACGAGTCATTACAGGATTATCGAGCAGAGACAGCATCTGAGAGTTAAACGGATTGGCAGATTGGTTCTAATGGTAGACTTCATTTCAGAGGCCGATTATGTGTCTCAGATATTCCTGAGTTATGTCGAGATTTTATGACCGAGGCACATCGATCGCGTTTCTCTATCCACCCTAGCTCGACGAAGATGTATCGCGATATGAGGCATCAGTATTTTTAGTCGGGGATGAAGCGTCAGATAGCCAGTTTTGTGGCTGAGTGTGACACCTGTCAGTGTGTCAAGGCCGATCATCAGAGACCCCCTGGTCTATTGCATCCGCTGAGTGTTCCGATGTGGAAGTGGGAGCATATATCTACTGATTTTGTCATGGATTTGTCGAGGACTCAGCGCGGTCATGACGTCATCTGGGTTGTTGTGGACCGTTTGACGAAGTCAGCATATTTTTTTGTGATTTGTGAGACTTGGCATACGGATCGGTTCGCCAAGATGTTTATTGATTAGATCGTGAGATTGCACGGTGTTCCCCTCTCAATTGTTTCAAACTGAGATCCGAGGTTCACGTCTCAGTTTTGGAGGAGCTTCCAAAGAGTGATGGGCACTGATTTGTAGCTCAGCATCGCGTATCATCCGCAGACTGATGGGCAGACCGAAAGGGTCAACCAGATCCTTGAGGATATGCTTCGGGCCTACATGATTGATTTCTCGGGTAGTTGGGATGAGCACCTACGATTGGCTGAGTTTGCATACAACAACAGCTATTAGGTGACCATTGGCATGACTCCTTTTGAGGCATTATATAACAGACCGTGCAGATCTCTGAGTTGTTGGACCGAGGTTGGAGAGCAGCTTCTCCTGGGTCCCGAGCTTGTACTGCAGACGTTAGAGGCTATCGACATCATCAGGCAGAGGATGCGCACAGCTTAGAGCCGGTAGAAGAGTTTTACTGATCGTCAGCGTCGTCCCTTAGAGTTTGCCGTTGGGGACTATGTGTATCTCAAGGTCTCACCCATGAAGAGTGTGGTTCTTTTTTGGACGAAGGGAAAGCTTACCTCGAGATTCATAGGACCTTTTGAGATCACTGGGCACATTGGCATCGTGGCCTATCGGCTTGCCTTGCCATCGCAGTTGTCTGGCGTCTACAACATCTTCCATGTCTCTATGTTGAGAAAGTGTGGGTCAGACATCGTGCCTGTTATTAATTGGCAGCCGTTGGAGGTTCATGAGGACGCTTCTTATATTGAGCAGCCAATTCGTATCCTCGATCGGAAGGAGCAGGTCCTCAGAACCAAGGTCATTCCCTTGGTAAAGGTGCAGTGGAGCCATCATAGTGTGGATGAGGCATCTTGGGAGGGTGAGGTGGAGATTCGTGAGTGTTATCCCCATCTTTTCGATGATTGATTGTATGGTGTATTGTGCTTTGATTATATATGATGTTATGTTTTCTATTTCCTTTTCGAGTTATGGTTAGTTGCGATGGTAGTATAAATTTTGAGGATGAAATTTTTATTAGGTAGGGAGAGCTGTAACACCCGTATCCTAGTCCATACTGTTCCGTCGACTGTCGCGATCCTTCCCGTCGAATTCTGAAAATTCGCGACCCATAATCGATGTTGCGCATGAACCTAAGCCGTATTCTGTAGAATTGAGTCGACTTGATCCGAGACTTGTACCATTGCGACCACATAGTCGTCGCGATTCCAACGCCGCGACTTATGTACCGATCCGATACCCTGACTAAGAGATGTGAGCCGACATTTATTTCGAGAAAACGACGCACGTTTGCAATCTCAAGAGAATCTCTACAACATGTCCCATCAATCCCATCAATCAATCCCATCAATCACCTCTCAGGTCAAGTACAAAGCACCCATGCTTTCTTTCTCTAAAAGTCAAGCAAACCCAAAGTCAACCAATCCATCACCTCACCCATCACTCACCTCACATCCATCACTCACATCTCTCCTTACATCTCACCTCTCTCTATTATTTCTCATCATAATTCCAAGCAACCAAGAGAGGCTCTCACATCCATACATTCTAAGTGAGAGAGTGCATGTTGGTGGCCCACTTTTCCATCCTAAAACCTCCATCCTAGCCATCCAAATATCATTATCCACCATCAAAGTGAAGCATAAGCAGATAGGCTTTCCAACGAACCAAGGAGATCGCTAGGTGGGTGCTTCTATAGGCTAGTTTTCATACTTTTAAGATGGGCCAAGTGAGGCCTACCGATCAATGGTATGGATCTCACTTGGGGCCCTAAGATGTGGCCGATGGCCCATCTTGATCATCAATATCATTCCATGATGGGGCCATTCTCCATGGACCCCATCATGATGTTTACTTTCCTTGCATTAAAGATGTCATCTAGACCGTCCATTTTTAGTAGAGAAAGATCTCCACCGTTGATCTTTGAATTGGTGGGTCCACTTGTATTAGGGCCCACTCGATGTACAATTGAATGCAAGGGAGGGCTCATAGTGGCAGAGCCCTCCATCACGCGTGTCCCACTCCCTTTTCCTCTCTCTCCCTTTCTTTTTCATTTATTTTCTTTGTGTAAGATGCACTGATTGTGTGACCCACTTGGATAGACCCCCCCACCATGAAGTAAGTATTATATCCAAGGCATCTATATGTGGGGTCCACCTTATATGGGTTGTACCTACAACATCCATCATGTGATGGCCCACTTGAGCAAGGCCCACCTCTCCATGCATGGGCTGTGACAAAACGTCCAGCGTCCAGGGACGCTGGATGTCACTGATCAAAAACACAAATGTTAGCTTGTTTCCAAGCTAATGGGGTGGTCCACTCATATAGGCCCCATCTTGATGTATGATTCTAATCCACGCCGTTTATCTCATTCCCTGACTCATTTTAGGTGTTGAGTCGAAAAATGGAGTCGATTCGATATTCAGGCGGCCATAGCATAACAAACATCATCTTTACCGTTAAAAATTGACTAGGGCCCACCTTGAGTCAAAAAAATACCATATATTAGACTTGTTTGATTTGTATTGAGCCATGGAATGCAATGGCTAGATTGGATTTTTCGAATGTGGTCCCTACACGAGAAAAACCCCAGAAAAATGGGTTTTTAAAAAATTTAAAAAAATTAAAAAAATTAAAACAGCAGCAGCAAGCTGCTGCTGTGTCAGAAACGCTGGCCGCACCAGCAGCTGGCGGGCGGACGCCAGGCAGTCCACGGCCCATATGTGGGCCCCACTTTGATGTTTATTTGTCAATTAAATCCGTCCATATGGTGGGTCCCTACCTTAAGTAGGCCCCACCCAAAAATCAACTCGATCTGGATCTCAGGCGGCCCACACCATAAGAAACAGTGGTGATTGAGCCCTACCATTGAAACCCTTTGTGGGTCCACAGAAGTTTTGAATCAAGCTGAAATTTGTATTTTCTCTTCACCCAGGTCTCTGTGACCTTATCAACGGGCTGGATGGTGAGTAAACATTATGTGCCCCCCCCCCCCGTGGGACCCACAATGATGTATGTGCCTTAATTCCACTGTCCATCCGGACGGTGGAGCCCACTGCATTGTATGTATTTCCACATCGTCCAGCCATTTCTCTGGCTGCTGGACGGTCAGTGGACCCTCACCATGATGCATGAGTTGTATCCTAACCGTCCATCCATTTTGAGAGCTAAAAATGAGTCAGATCTATGGTTCAAGTGGGCCCACCTTGGCATGTGTATAGGGCCCTTATTGATTTAACTGTGACCATTCATTGAGGCCCACCTTGGTATATATCTAAGGCCCAAATGATTAGGCCCATTTGACACATATAAGGCCCATGGGATTAAGCCCATTTGACATATATAAGGCCCATGGGATTAAGCCCATTTGGGATGTATAAGGCCAATGGGATTAAGCCCATTTAGCATGTATAAGGCCTATGGGATTAAGCCCATTTGACATGTATAATGCCCATGGGATTAAGCCCATTTGACATATATAAGGCCCATGGGATCCGGCCCATCTGATAAATATAAGGCCTAAGTTGCGAGGCCCACTTTGATGTATTTTAAGGCCCATGGGTCATGGACCATTGCAATGTACATAAGGCTTATTGGTGAGGTCTATTAATGCAGCCCATTTGATGAATGTAAGGCCCATGTGATACGGCCCATTTAATGTATCTAAGGCCCATGGGTCGAGGTCCAACGGGATGTCCTTAGAGTCCATTGCAATGTATGAATTCCCATGGTTCATGTAATGATATTTATGGCGGGCCGTGCCTAGGGAACAATGTTGGTTTGACATCCACACTATAAGTATAATGTTGGTTAAATGTCCGCATTGTAACTCTCCTTAAGGCCCATTGATAGGCCCATACTCGTTACTATTCATCGCTTTATAACATGCTTAGTATAATCCTATGGCTCATGCTCATACACATCATATGTATGCTTGATATGAGTAGTGACTGATCATAGCATATGTCATTAGGCAGACCATTTTCGGGACTCGTTATGAGACAGTATCCTACATGATCGCGCAATACGCGCTAGATTTTTGCATGATTTGACGTGTGATTCATGCATCTCGCATATATGTAACTTGATCATTGCACGCCCTAGCGACATCAGGGCCATAGCTCCACAGGTACATCGTGGATGGCTGTATCGGATATCGAAAATACTTGGTTCTAGAACTGTGGGTACTTAGGATGTCCTTGGATGAAAGTCCCAGAAACTTTTTGGTACCAGGAGATGCTCCAACGTCTAGACCGAGTGGATACATGAGCGCCTGAGTGCCGAATACCAGTAGGCCGCATCTCCCACTGTGTCGTGGTCGGTTGGAAGGGGGTGTGGCCTTATATACCTAAGTGAGGGGGCTATAAGCTAGGCTGAGTTTGACCAGCTCACAAATAAGTCCGCTATCGATGAGCCAGGTAGGTATTGATAGACTACCGGTCAGGCGGCGCTTGCTTAACTGTGCAGATAGGGGGTGGAAGTCACTGTAAAGTGTATTAGACCCCAGTGATATCCAGAGAGGAACCATACTGATATGTGTACTTGATGAGTACCGACTTGCTTGGATTGCATTTTGCATATGACATTCGGCTATGTAGGCCTCGCATTGTATCGGTGTGACCGATTGCATTCATGTCTCATATCGCATGGCCTTGGTATGGCCGATAGCATTCATGCCTTACACTACATAGCATTGATACGGTTGGTTTTATTCATGGACTTACCGCAGCTTTTCGCATTACTCCGATATTATATACTTGGCACTTGCCTTGCGCACACACTTACACCACCCTTAAAGATTTTGTAAGCTTATGCACGACCGTTGCATGCAGGTGTCGTTGGACAGCAGCAGCGCTGAGGCAGGAGCGCATATCAGGCCATTTTGGAGCTTTTTGATTATCTTGTATTTTCCTTTCTGCATTGTATTTAAAAGTTTTTGATATAGTGGATATGTGGTGATATTATTTTGTGACTTGGTTATGCTTGTGGTTATGCTCCATTAAAAAAAAATTCATTCTAAAAATCTTCCTTGTAGGATCCCAGGATCGGAATCTGGCATATGATTGTCAGGAGCCGAGAATGGGGCACTACGAAGGCTGTCGGTACCGGATTCGGCGTCGGGATTCATGTGAATCCGATTTTCGGATTCCGGGCATGACAAAAGTTGAGATTAAGATTAGATGTAGGTTTAGGTTTAGGGATTTGAGAATACATTTAGGTTTTAGGTTTAGGGATTTGAGAATACATTTAGGTTTTAGGTTTAGGTTTTAGTTTATAGGTTTAGGTTTATGTTTTAGGTTTAGGTTAAGGTTAGATTATAGGTTATAAGTTTAGGTTATAAGTTATAGATTATAAGTTAAGGTTTAGGTTATAGGTTTAGGTTTAGGTTATACGTTTAGGTTAGGTTTAGGTTTAGGTTAGGTTTAGGTTTAGGTTATAGCTTTAGGGAATTAAGAATAGGTTAAGGTTTATGTTTAGGAAATCAGGTTCAGGATCGGGTTTAGGTTTGGGTTTTCAAGTTTAGGTATAGGTTAAGTAGTTGAGATTAGGATTAGGTGTAGGTTTAGGTTTAAGGATTTGAGAATACATTTAGGTTTTACGTTTAGGTTTAGGTTTAAGTTTTAGGTTTAGGTTAAAGTTATAGGTTTAGGTTAGGCTTAGGTTTAGGTCATAGGTTATAGGTTATAGCTTAAGGGAATTGAGAATAGGTTAAGGTTTAGGTTTAGGAAATCGGGTTCGGGTTCGGGATCGGGTTTACGTTTGGGTTTTAGGTTTAGGTTTAGGAAATCGGGTTCGGGTTCGGGATCGGGTTTACGTTTGGGTTTTAAGTTTAGGTTTAGGAAATCGGGTTCGGGTTCGGGATCGGGTTTACGTTTGGGTTTTAGGTTTAGGTTATAGGTTTAGGTTTAGGTTATAAGTGTAGGTTATTAGGTTTAGGTTTAAGTTAGATTATAAGTTAAGGGAATTGAGAATAGGTTCTAGGTTTAGGTTTAAGTTAGGTTATAGGTTATAGTTTTAGGGAATTGAGAATAGGTTAAGGTTTAGGTTTAGGAAATGGGGTTCGGGTTCGAGATCAGGTTTAGGTTTGGGTTTTCAGGTTTAGGTTAGGGAGTTGAGATTAGGATTAGGTGTAAGTTTAGGTTTAGGGATTTGATAATACATTTAGGTTTTAGGTTTAGGTTTAGGTTTTAGTTTATAGGTTTAGGTTTAGGCTTTAGGTTTAGGTTAAGGTTAGGTTATAGGTTATTTGTTATAGGTTATAGGTTTTGGTTTAGGTTAAGGTTATAGGTTTAGGTTATAGGTTATAGGTTAGGTCTAGGTTTAAATTTAGGTTTAGGTTATAGGTTATAGCTTTAGGTAATTGAGAATAGGTTAAGGTTTAGGTTTAGGAAATCGGGTTCAAGTTTGGGTTCAGGTTTAAGATCGGGTTTAGGTTTGGGTTTTCAAGTTTAGGTTAAGGTTTAGGTTAGGGAGTTGGGATTAGGATTAGGTGTAGGTTTAGGTTTAGGGATCTGAGAATACATTTAGGTTTAGGTTATAGGTTTGGGTTTAGGTTATAAGTTTAGGTTAAGGTTAGGTTATAGGTTATAAGTTTAGATTATAGGTTATAGGTTGTAGGTTAAGGTTTAGGATATAAGTTTTGCTTAAGGTTTAGGTTATAGGTTATAGGTTATAGCTTTAGGGAATTGAGAAAAAATTAAGGTTTAGGTTTAAGAAATCGGGTTCGAGTTCGACATCAGGGTTAGGTTTGGGTTTTCAAGTTTAGGTTTAGGTTTAGGTTTAGGTTAGGGAGTTGAGATTAGGATTAGGTGTAAGTTTAGGTTTAGGGATTTGAGAATACATTTAGGTTTTAGGTTTAGGTTTAAGTTAAGTTATAGGTTATAGCTTTAGGGAATTGAGAATAGGTTAAGGTTTAGATTAGGTTTATGAAATCACGTTCGGGTTCGGGATTGGGTTTAGGTTTGGGTTTTCAAGTTTAGGCTTAGGTTAAGTAGTTGAGATTAGGATCGGGTGTAAGTTTCGATTTAAGGATTTGAGAATATATTTAGGTTCTAGGTTTAGGTTAAGGTTATAAGTTTAGGTTATAGGTTTAGGTTAGGTTTAGGTTTTGGTTATAGGTTATACGTTATAGCTTCAGGGAATTGAGAATAGGTTAAGGTTTAGGTTTAAGAAATCGGGTTTGGGTTCGGGATCGGGTTTAGGTTTGGGTTTTCAAGTTTAGGTTAGGGTGTTGAGATTAGGATTAGGTGTAGGTTTAGGTTTAGGGATTTGAGAATACGTTTAGGTTTTAAGTTTAGGTTTAGGTTTTAGGTTTTAGGTTTTAGGTTAAGGTTTAGGTTTAGGTCTAGGTTATAGGTTTAGGTTTGGATTTAGGTTATAGGTTTAGGTTAAGGTTAAGTTATAGGTTATAGGTTTAGGTTATAGGTTATAGGTTATAGGTTTAGGTTTAGGTTATAGATTTTGGTTAAGGTTTAGGTTTAGGTTATAGGTTATAGGTTATAGGTTATAGCTTTAGGGAATTTAAAATAGGTTAAGGTTTAGGTTTAGTCAATCGGGTTTGGGTTTGGTTTGAGTTTTCAAGTTTAGGTTTAGGTTTAGGTTAGGGAGTTGAGATTAGGAATAGGTGTAGGTTTACGTTTAGGGATTTGAGAATGCATTTAGGTTTTAAGTTTAGGTTTAGGTTGTAGGTTTTAGGTTAAGGTTTAGGTTATAGGTTTAGGTTTGGGTTTAGGTTATAGGTTATAGGTTATAGGTTTAGGTTATAGGTTTAGGTATTTGAGAATAGGTTTAGGTTATAAGTTTATGTTAGGGCATAAGTTATAGGTTAAGGTTTAGGGATTTGAGTTTAGGTTATAAGTTATAGGTTTAGGTTACAGGTTGTAGGTTGTAGGTTAAAGTTTAGGTTATAAGTTATAGGTTTAGGGTGTGGTTTAGGTTAAGGGTGTGGTCCCTACAAATACAGATACATAAACATGGCCTATCCAAATGGCTAGGCCACTCCAATACTGTCCATAGGAAATGAACAACATCATCATAGTCATAATAGTAGTTCTCACCTTCTAGGGACCCCTGCTCAACATCTGGATAGCTTCGACACACATCCAGGTCTACTCCATCAATTTCAAGAAAATACATAAATATGGCCTGTCCAAATGGCCAGGACACTCCAATGCTGTTCATAGGAAATGGACAGTTTCATCATGGTCATAACAGCGATTTTCACCTTCCAAATACCCCCGCTCAACATCTGGATAGCTCCGACGCACATCCGAGTCTGCTTCAAAAAATTTAAGCTAATACATAAATACGGCCTATCCTAATGGTCAGGCCACTCCAATGTTGTCCATAGGAAATAGACAGCTTCATCATGGTCATAACAGCGGTTCCCACCTTCCAGGGACCACCGCTCAACATCAAGATAGCTCTGATGCTCATCCGGGTCTGTCCATAAGGTTTATAAGGACCATTTTAGGAAATAGAAGGCAATGAAACAATATACACATTTTATCTTCATACTGAGAACAGAAATACAATGCTTAGTAAATAAACATTTCTAACAAACTTTTACGTGAAAGAAAAGCTCTAGAATGTAATATCTTAAAGTCAAATAAAAGACTTCAATTAATATTTTGTTATCCTAGTACTTTGATGGGCGCAGGACAACTTTTGCTGAAGTAAGCCTTAGATAGGCCTTGTCCATAATAGTGGAAGATGAGAAAGTCCTCATGTATAAATGTAAAATGAAGACAAGGATGCCCATCGCCAAGAGATGAAAAAGTTTGTCATGTTAGTAGGCCTACAAGTACCTTGAAAGTTAGAGAAAGTATGTATTTTTAGCATTTCCTAAAGGTTTTCTATCCCTGGCTGTAGACGAGCATGTTAAGAGGTAAAAAGCTTTTCACCAATGGGTTTTATGCCAAATATCTATTGTGCAAAACTAGAGAGAAAAACAATGGAGAGTAAGAATGAATTATAATGAACAACATATTGTGATAAGTAATTATATGCCTTTTTTCCCAAGCAAATACGAACACGCACACACATAGTGCGTGTAGAAATACATGGTAATTTACATTGTAAAATTTTATACAAGGACAGCCTATACATTCATAGACCACAAAGTTATGTACATGGTCACTATATACAAAGTAAACATAAACACTAGACTAGAAAGTAATCTAGAATAAGAATAGAAAATTTTCATCTAGAATTTGAAGGGATAAACTAAAGAGACCTCATAATTTAATGAAACACTCCAATTGTCAGTTCATGTCATTTAAATGTAAGGAAGCTTGTTGGAACCCAATCTGACAGTTTGACTACTAAATATGCCCATCCTTTCTACTTTTGGTTGGACAACTTTACTATTTTATAATCAGAAGTAGAAATGATGGGTGCATCTAGCAGCAAGAGTGGATGCAAAGGGATGCTCCCAAAATGTTTGGGCAATTACTCGAGTTATGATTCATGAATAAATTCAATACCAATCTATGATTGATATCATAGATTCATTACATACAAACTTTTTTTCACAGTATCAACACTTTTATTTTTAGTAGAATAATATAGAAAAAATTAAATGATACGACGATGCCCCATTGAAGACACTAATACTCAAATTTAAAAATACTATTGCAGAATCTTCTAGCATTTAGGACCAAAACATACAGAGGAAGGTTGTAATAAATAGCCCAAAACTCCTCAATTCACAATAGAAATAACCCATTTAGTCAATAACTTGCATAAAAAATAGCTTAAATTTGACTTCAAGAATTAGTGGACCTAAAATGATCTTTATTCCTAAATTATGGTCCACCTGGTAATTGGATCTTCTTCATTTTTGGGATGATGTCCCAAAATGATCTAAAAACATGAATGGACAAGGTCAATACAAAATACACACATCAAGGTAGACTACACCCTGGAAATCATTTCTAGTAAGGTTTTGACAGCCATGCCTTGCAAAAGTGGCACCTATATTCATCTAAATACCTTTTCCTAGTTGCCTTAAGTGCTATAATTTTTCTTCACACATTCATCAATGACTCAATATTCATAAATCTGCTGCCCCAAAATTCCAATCTTTCCATGTGTGGCGAATATCAAGCATGAGAACATTTGAAAATACGACCATGCGCATTTGGATGTACAATCTAATTGAATTGCAATCCTTGTCTAATAATGATCATGGAAACAACTAAGTTGTGGTTTCCTTATAGAATTCACATTGCCAGTTAGGTTCTAAATCACAGTTGTGATATTTCAACTTGGAATTGGTAGACTGCAATTTGGGGGAATAGTCCTTACTATTCCTCATTTCTTCTTAATAAAACTGAATCTTCAAATAAATTCATCTATGCATCCAAACACAACCCTGATTTAGCAGATTGATACCATGAATCAAACAAACTGATAGCTAATTGAAACAAGTGATCCAAATTTAATGGGAACCAAATCGAATTAATATGAAACAAGCCCTATTGAATTTGGATTCTGAAGTAGAAACTAGGGTCCTGCATGGGTTTTTGAGAAAACATTTGAAACAATAAATCTTGCAATGAAAAGAGAAATATGATGACAAAAATGGAGAAAAAGAAAGAAAAAAAAAACTACTTACAGTGGCATTTGTGAAGCTGAATCTGCATACGCGACCTTAGGCTCCTTGGTAGAACCGAAAGAAGGGAAGAACATGAGATTGAGATTGAGAGAGAGAGAGAGAGAGATTCCTCACTGGGTTTCAGAGACAGAGAGAGGGCGTGTGTGGGTAAGGCGTGCGACAATGGTGGGGTGGAGAGATCAGAGAGAGAGGAAGAGAGAGACTGTGAGAGAGAGAGAGGAGGGAGAGGGTGCGAGAGAGACAAAGAGAGTGGAGGGATTTCTGGTGGTCAGGCATCGGGTGGGCGTGTGGCAGGTAGGGAAAGAGAAGAAAGGGAAATGGGACTAGGGTTGTATGGGATCGGGTATACGGGAAAAAGGTTCTATACGGTCGAGGGGAACTTCCCACGAGGTCGAGCTGTGTGGGTCCCACTGTGATGCGTGTCAACCATCAACACCATGCATTTGATAGGCACCCTTTAAATTATGGGATATCCCAAAAATCAGCTGTATATGGAACTTAGGTGGGCCATACCATCTAAAATCATGTGAAGAAAAGTCTAAAACATATAAAATCACTTGGTGGGGCCCACCTAAAAATTTGATGAATATGAAACTTGGTCTGACTCCTCATCCACGTGGGACACACATAATGAATGGGCTGGATTTGTGAACCACATCTCGGTGGTCCTAACAAATGATTATGAATATTTTAATGGAGGGTAACCCCTCTTAACTTTTGTATGTGGTGTGGCCCAAAAAAGTCACGGATTGACTTGATTTTTAAGCCACAGGCCCACCATGGAATGGTGCATCTGACTGATTGGGTAGATGTTCGACACCCATCACGGTGAGGCCCACACAGCTCAACCGTATGAGAAGTTCCCATGAGCTCAACCGTATGAAACCTTTTCCCATACATACATATATATATATATATATATATATATATATATAATAAATTATAAAATTGTTATATATCCATCATTAAAGTCCTCATTAGGCCCACTGTACTGTTTATTTGACATCCAATATGTTGATTAGGTCATACAGGGCTAGATGAAGGGGAAAAACAAAAATCAGTTTGATCCAAAACTCAAGTGTACCATGCCATGCGAAACAGTGTGGAATAATGATTTCCACCGTTGATACCTTTCTTTGGCCCACAATAATGTTTATTTGACATCCAACATGTTCATAATATCAAAAAGAGATAAATGAAGAGAAAACACAAACATCAGCTTGATCTAAAACTTCTTTGAATGTTATTTTTAATGGTGGATGTTCAGTCCCTACTTTGTAGTCCACTTAAGCTTTGGACCTGCCCCATTTTTTGGTTAATATCTTAAAATTATCTGAGAAAAACATTGAACGGTATGGAGAAAGTCAATCCATGACTTAGGTGGGCCAAGAGCTTAAAAATAAAGTTAATCCATGACTTGGGTGGGACGATCGTTGCCGAACCTGTCCTCTCTCTGTCTCTCTCGCATCCTCTCCCTCCTCTCTCTCTCTGTCTCTCTCTTCTTATCTCTCTGATCTCTCTCTTGCGGACCATTGTCGAACGCCATACCCATGCACAGATTTAGTTTGGTCCAGCAGGAGGGCCATCTATGTGGAATCCCACCATGATGTATGGGTTTTAATCCTCACTATCCATCTTCACAGATTTAGTTTTGTGAGGCTTGTTGTGTCGCATGATGACTTGCTTTCTTCTACAGAACTCGTGTTGATTAGAACATATCAAATGTTAAACCCTGGGGCAGATGATGGTTTCTTTTACCATGTTAAACTCACATTTTTTGTGGCTTTCAGATCTCCCATGTAATGTGTCTCACTTATATATGCATGAGAATTCAGCTTTATATGCTGTATTTTTTTTATTCTCATGGATCGCATGATGGGGCATGCTCTTTTTTTCTATCAATGGATGGTAAATGAAAAATTTTATACTGCATTTGTCTGCTGGGTTATGATGTGGTACCTCTGTAATTCATAGTTTCATTACTCACATCAATGATGTGTTGCCTCTTTTTTATGAATTATGTTTTCTGATTTTTTTTCCTTTTTATAAATGAAAATGGTCCAGCATCTGAGATAATGACAAATATTTTTAAGTTCATCGTCATTCATTTCATCTATAAATATTTGTGGCACATGTATGGGATATCAACTGGTCATACATTGTGCCCTCTAGTCTAGTATTCACCCAAAATTTTGTAGAAGTTTGATGATTTTAGTTGCCAATTCATAGTTGTTTTGCCTGTTGATTAATAATAAGTGGCTTGAATAACTTGGATACAGGCAACATGTCAGGCCCATATCTTAGACCGTACCGTTCTATAGGCTCCCACGATCCTCCCAGTCAAATTTTGGTGACCCGTGATTTGTTATCGGTGTTTGCGTGTGATCCTAAGACATGTCCCGTATATCAAAATCAGCTCAACCCAAGACTTGTACCAGTGCAACCGTGCCATTGTCGTGGTTCCAACACCATGTATTAGACGTCGAGGCGATACCCGGGCCAGGAGATGTAGGCCCGCATTCAGTTCGAGAAAAATGTCACGTGTTGTAAATTCGTAGAGAATTCATCACATCAATCACTTCACTTGTCAAAGTACACCCATCAAGTCAAGTACCCTATCCCATCCCCCAAGTATACAACACCATCCCCAAAGTTAACCTTTCCATCCCATTTCTTACACACCCCATCAATCCTCTCCCATCATCTCTCTCTCTCTCTCTCTCTCTCTCTCTCTCTCTCTCTCTCTCTCTCTCTCTTCATTCTCTCTCTCATTCTTCCTCCCAAGAAACCCATGTCGAAGCTTCCCTTGAGAGAGCTAATGTGGCCCACCTTCCTACCTCTCATCTCTACTATTCAAAGTCCATCTCAACTGTCGGAATCATTTCCTTGGAGTTCTAGACACTATAGGCGGATGAATGAAGAGAAGATCAAAGGTGGGTGCTTCTTTCTCTCTCTCTTCCTCTCTCTTCCAATATTTTGGGGTGATAATGTGGCCGTGTGGCGCACCTAGATGTACCCCACCTTGATTTATTTATTATAATCCACACCGTCCAGATTATGTTAGATGGTGCTGGACAATGTTTAGACAGTGCTGATTTACATGGATAATGTTTGGATGGTGTTGATTTGTGCCGATCATCATTAGTGGGCCATGTGCTTCATAGAATGATAGTGTATAGTGATATACATGGCACACCTGCCACTATTGAAATGATTTTAGATGTAATCCAAGTTCTCACCCACATCATAGTGGGACCCACCATGATATATATATATATATATTATATGTTATATATTCACACCGTCCATTCATGTGGCGCCCACATAATGAACGTGTTGTATTTACTTCGTCCATCCATTTTGAGATGGGCCACACCTTGATTTATCTATTGTATCCACATCATCCATCCCTGGATATGGAGCCCACCTTGGCGATGTATCTGCCACACCGTCCAGCATGGGACAGTGGGCCTACCATGATGTACGTGTTTTATTGATGCGGCCCACTTGTTGTGTTTATAGCCCATGTGCCGAGGACCATCGAGGCCCATTGGTGCAGCCCGTGGATGCAACCCGCTTGATGTAATGCGGCTTATTGTGATATACTTTCGGCCCATGTGATAAAGCCCATTGTGATGTATTCAAGGCCCATGGGCGAGGCCCAACGTGATGTATTCGAGGCCCATGGGTGTGGCCCATTGTGAATCATTTGAGGCCCTTGTATGAAGCCCAACGCGATAAGTGAGAGGCCCATAATGGGGGCCATCATGATGTATGTGTGGCCGATACGTTATGTAGAATCCCTTATGTGGGCCACTCCTTGGAAACAATGTTGGTTAAATGTCCACATTGATGGTCAATGATGGTTGGATGACCACATTGAGACCTTCCCTTAGGCATTGTTAGGCCTATTCCCATAATCGTCTTATGGGTTAACCCAGATAAGTGGCCCCATTCACCCTAGATGGATGGTTTCGCGCTATCGGATTTGATATACCATGGCCAAGGAATGATCTTTATATTATGGTTGATCGATTATTTATCTATGGATCCTACTTTGCGTAGAGGCCAATTATCGATTTTGATTGTCATGGCCGATTGACCGATTATCGATCAAGGTCGATTATTATGGCCGATTGACCGATTATCGATCAAGACCGATTATCTTAGCCGATTACCAATTCTGATTATCTTGGCCGATTGACCGATTATCGATCAAGGCCAATTATCATGTCCGATTGACCGATTATCGATCGAGACCGATTATCATGGCCGATTACAGATTCTGATTGTCGTGGCTGATTATCGATTATGATTGTTATGGTCGATTGACTGATTATCGATCGATGTCAATTATCGTGGCCAATTACCGATTATGATTGCTGTGACCGATTATCGATTCTGATTATCGTGGCCGATTGACCGATTATCGATCGAGACCGATTATCATGGCCGATTGACCAATTATTGATCGAGGCCGATTACCAATTATGATTGTTATGGTCGATTGACCGATTATTGATCGAGGTAGATTATCGTGGCCGATTACCGATTCTGATTGTCGTGGCCAGTTGACCGATTATAGTGGCAAATTGTCGATTATGATTGACGTGACCGATTGGTTGATTATCTATTAAGGCCAATTATCATGGCCAATTGTCGAGGCCCAAGGTGATGTATATGCGGCTCGTATTCGAGGCCTGTTATAATGTGTATTTTGCGCGTGTTTAAGGCCCAATGTGATGTATATGAGGCTTATGTGATGAGGCCCATTGTGATGCATTTGAGGGTCAGGCGATAAAGCCCATTGTGATGTATGTTAGGCCCATGTAAGAGGCCCATCATGGCGTATATTAAACTCTTGAGTGAGGCCCATGGTGTTGTATATTTGGCCCTTGTATAAGGTCATAGGTCCACTATATGTTAGGATCTATGAGGGCCATTCCTTGGGGCAATGTTTGTTAAATGCCTACATTATCCAGGTCGATTGTTGATGCCGATTATTGATACCGATTATGAGTATGTGACAACATAGCATCATGATACATGCCCATACGCATCATCTGCATGTTTATTATAAGATGCGATTGACCATTGCATATGTCATTGGGCAGGATGATATGAGATTCCCTGATAAGCGGAGGTTATCTCATATGAGTGTACAGCATGCGCAGGATTGATGCATGACTGGATTGTATGACTCATGCATCTTGCATTGTGTTGTGATTACTGTACACCCTAATGACATCAGGGTCATAGCCTCCACAGGCATGTCGTGGATGGCCAGAGGGGACACCGAAAATTTGTTCTAGCATCGGGCTGCCATAGATAGCCCTGGGTGAAAATTCATAAACCCTCTTGGTACCAGAGGACGCCCCAACATCAAGACTGAGTGGATACATGAACGCTCAAGTGCCGAATACCAGGAGGCTACATCTCCCACTGTGTCATGGTCGGTTAGGAGGGGGTGTGACCTTACTCGCCCGATCGTAGGGGACATTACTAGGCTGAGTTTGACCAGCTCGTGAATGGATCCGCTATCGACATGCCGGATACGTATTGGCAGACTATTGGTCAAGCGGATAGTGAGGTTTCTTATGCTCACTTGGACTATGCGGCTCGGAGAGCGGCAGTGCCATTTGAAGTGTACTAAACACCGGTGATGATCCCAGAGATGAACCGTACTGATATGTGGATTTATCGAGCAGGAGTTACATACTCATTCATTCATTCATTCACTATCCACTTGGGCTAGTGGTACGCAACTAATTGTTACGTGTTCCTTCGCAATGGCCAAGATTTCGATTGGGGAGCGCAACTAACCTAAGATCAGGAGTTTACCACTGTAATATCCTGAAAATTGGGAGGTCGAGAAAAAACCCAACTCCCGAGTTCCAAAATGTTATTTATGCAACATAGATATGTATGATTGAATGTTGTCTGTGATAATGTATTAAACATGAGTGAGATTAAGCTAAAACAGCATATCACGCTCTAGAGACGGTTAAATTTACAAGCGGAAGACTGTGATAGTATGTATAACATATATAAACTGTTGTATGTCTCCAGAGTGTGAATATGTTACCAGGTTATATACATACATGTATACTTCAGAAGTAAACAAAAAGAATATACATGAGTGCTCTAAAAATATGAAATGACAAATATCAAGGCATCTAATCAACCTCCCTGTAATCCCGTCAATCAGAACACGCATAAAGGAGGAATCCTCCTCATCATCATCAAGTCAGATCCACTTCTCGAGCAGCGCCATCATCTGCAATCACAAAAAGGGACTGGTGGGTGTCCGGAAACACCATCCAGTAACGTGGGAGTGAGTGATCAACTCAGTGAGATAAGAGAGCAAAGATTAACATGTTCTCAAATCAATCATGCGATAATAGTAAAGCAGTAAATCAGACAATCCTAATACTATTGTTAATGCAATATGACATGACGTGATGTATGCCCTCACCGACGATCTCCCTCATACGGCGCCATCTTACGACCGCGGCATGCAATCGACCCTCAAGTGCTGCACATCTTCCAAGCACATGCAATGTTATGGTGATATGATTTTTGAGTTGTTATTAGTCCATTCAAACAGCAGGATTGGGAAACTAAGGTACTTCCCTTATATCAATCTCAACACAGATCCTGTCTAGGGTCGTCACTCCTAGTAATCTCATACGATGTATATTTTGTAAGTCGTTGCAAGGGCTGCCAGGGCTGTTGCTCGCACTCATTGCACCGCTCCCCCATCACCTTATCAATACAGGCCTACTGTACTCTATAGGTGAAGCGATTCGAACGGAACGTATACGCTTCGTCTACGGCGACTAGGCAACCTGATTTACAAGATGCATCAGCTATCCCGCTAATAAAATTGACGGAAGCTTAAATCAGCAAGTGGTTAGGGTTTTCCTTACCTAGAAGTCCGTTGGAATCACCGGGAAAGTGATTGGAGTGCGTGGCCTAAGCACGTGCAGCAGCAGTAGCAGGTGACAGGAAAATCCCTTCCACCCTCTCTCACAAACTCTCACCTTTTCTCTCTCCCAATCTAGGGTTTTTTCTCAAATTCGGATGAGAGAGAGGAATGAGGGTTTCAACCCCTTTTATAAGCATAAAAATGCCCAAAATAGGCTCGGGAACAAAGTTCACTTGAGGTTTATCCAAATCGGGGTTGTTTCGGTCCAAAAGAGCATTTCTGGAGGTCCCCTGGCCAAATGCGGTCGGACTTAAGCTCATGCATACTGGATCTAGCATACATCAAGTTTTCAGTCCGGCAGGGTTCGCAGATCGCATGTGGTGGTCCAGTTTCAGTTCAGCGGTCACCGCATGTAGATCAGGCCTGCAAGTCTCATGATATGAAATAGAAATTTTTCCTGATCTGAGGGTGTAATTTGGCTGAATTCTGAAGGTCAGAACGCTCAATACTGACGCGTCAAGTCGTGTACCAGATTTGAATTTTAAATTTCAAATCTGTCCCTATTCTTACTCTCTTCAGTTCAGGCTCAATGAAATAGCCTGCGAATATCGGTTGGACTTGATTTTCGAAATGCTTGTCAAGTCCAGCTAGGCGGTCCTAACGGTCTAAGATAGTAGGTATCGGACTTTCGACGCACGGTCTAGATCCAATACAAAGTTTCAAAGAGGTCTAGAGAACAAACCGGCTTAGAGTTTGATCCGAGGTTTTAGAATATCATAGCACCATAGATTCTACAAGTTTTGGGTCTTGTAGAACGTATTTAAAGCAGTCAGGGACTATTTCACAGCTACTCCAGCGTAGTGCTAGCTAACTTATGCTTAGTTTCTAAAGGAATTAATCGTAAGTGGTTTCTTTGGCTATGGAATTGGGTTCTGAGCGATTTTTCAGGTGTTTTAGTTGACCCATTGCCTAAGGACGTCAAATCCCAGATTGGCCAAAATCTGGGGTGTTACAATCTACCCCCCTTAAAACACAATTTCGTCCCCGAAATTGGCGAAGGATAAGGAGTACTTTTTCTAAGAAAGGTTCAAATCTTATTTAATAACCTCACCTTACGTATATCCTAACTCAAATGTTTCGATCCTGGGCTAGTGGGAAAGAGGCTAACCATGCTTCAGCTGCGCCACTCCGATCGAACGGTAGCGTTGACTAACCTAACTGGATTGGACTTAATACGTTCTACCCCCCTTAAAACTTGGTTCTACTTAAAGTTCAAGACTCTTTGCATCGCTCCGTATATCGGAACAAGATGCAACTTAGGGGCTATCCTTGACATGAATTGGGAAACAACTTCTCATTACAGTGGTTTTCCTTTGCTAATGATGCGTTCTATGGCATTGGTACCTATGGCGATAGAGATGAGCCAAAGCTCAATTGTGGTTAAGTTCAAGGGCTGGTATGAGTTGGTGGCAAGATATCGAATTCTCTACTGGCTTTTAGTCCTCGCCATTTCCCAAAGACAAAGCAATAACTTTTGGTTGTATGTGGTCGACCCAACGCGGAAGGAAAGTTGTGTAGTGGGTCTGAGCTGGATACATTGACCTTCTGCCGAGACTCTGACAGAAAATTCTTCGTATCAGTTCTTAATCCTAGCAGATGCCGACCCTCTGCTTGATCAGAGCATTGGATTTATTGGTAACTACCAGGATTAAGAGGTCAAGTCAAACCGCGAATACTTCGCTGATAATTTTATTTCCTTTATTTCGCGTTCCCGAATGCAATAAGCCCTTGGGGAAGGCAATTCTAAGGGGCGTGCTAGTACATTCTAAGTTCAATCTGAGGGATTTATAAATGTTCCCTGAGAGTGAATGGTTCCTTCCTATGGGCAACAACAGAAGTTTATAAGTCATAAGGGGATCTATTGAAGGAATAAGGTTCTACTTCAACCAAATCTAACCTATAATTCCTTAGCATATACAGGCTTTACACTACTTAAGGTAACTTGTAGGCTAGTCTGTAACTCAGTAGTTATAATCTAAAGCCTAAGATTATATGGTAAATGGTTTCATACTATTACTAATACAGGGAATTGCTTTATCGCTTAGGGTCAAGATTATCTAAATAGAATTGGCTTTCCTATATAGTCAAATCCTTCAAATCTAGGAGTGCTAACACTAGGTCCAAAACGCCAAGGGCCTATGAAATGAAACTACATTCCTAATCCCATGTTGGGATTGGGAGTGGCATGCTAGTCACAATACATGGAACAAAGTTCCACACTTTCTACCTCTGACGTCACTAAACCTAACAACAACAAAACACAGAGATCTCAAATGGTAATCAAACATCTACAAGACAACGTCACAGATGCCTAATGCTACCAAAGGACTCTACCACAATCCCGACTTACCTTCTTTATCACTGTCGAGTCTAATACTGTCTGTTGCTCACTAGAGCTCTCTCGGCCATATATTTTCAGTATCCCTTAAGCAAAGAAAATGGAGAAATAGGATTGAGAGGGAGGATGGTGGAAAGAGAGAAAAAGGCTAAAACAGCTTAAACAATAGCCATGGAAAGCAGAGAAAATGCGGAGAAATTGTTGCCCAAATGGACTAAAACAAATCTAGGCCCTGTAGAGGGATGCATTAAGCTCCCAATGGCTGGATTTTTAAAAAGAAAAGAGAAGGAAAAAGGGGAATGGAGCACCTCACGATTTCAGCTCGTTTTGGGGGTTGTAAGAGCTCCAAACGACGAGATTTGCAAGAGGGAAGGCTGTAAACTTCAATGGAGTGATGGAGTGTGGTCGTTTTCAACCAAGAATGGGTTTGGGAGTGGTTTGGATCCACGGATTTGGGAGAGGGCAGCTAGAAAATGCAAATGGAGCTAGGGATGGGGCTGTTTGTGAAGGAAGTACCCCGATTTGGAGTTTTTTATGGACGAACAACACATGGGGGTATGTATTACCCAAAATACCCCCAGATCCCTGATCTTACATCAAGTGGGCCATAGTGGCCAGCGATGCATCGCCGGATCGGCGATGGCATCGCCGATCATCTCTCTGTTCGGGCGGTGGGATCACATGGGTCTGGTCCCCCATGGTCCAGGGACCCCAAATATCTATGGGCCCCACATTGGTTCATTGTATATTGACCTATATAGGCCCAAACATGTGTTCGGGGCTTTTTGGGGCCAGTCTGCAATCTCAAATACAATTTCCTATCATGCAGCATATGATTTTGGGGTATAAGGAGCTACTACATCCATCTAGCCCATTTTTTGCTAAATATTGCAAACTTAGAATGGCCTAATAGCCAGTTTTCATGAAATTTTACTATTCACAGTAAAATTTTGTTGAAGTATGATTTTATATCATTTTCAAATTAAGATCTATGCCTAACATAAAAATAATAAGAAAGAATTGAAGAATGGAGTCGTGAGAGAAAGAATTTTGAAGAATTTAGGTGAAACGGGGTTTTTAAGCCCTAGCGATTGAATGCAAGGGTTGTGGTTGTCCCACAGCCCAAGGATTCTCATTTACGGGTTTAGAACCATTCAAAGAATGTCTCAACCCACCTACCTACAACCTAAGAGCTACTTAGGTCGCTTCGCGTGACCCTAGATGCGTTACGGACTCGATCGTGTGATCGATACGAATAGACTTCGCCTATTGGCGAAACTGAAGTCCTACGTATGTTTCTATATCCTACTCGCACCCACCTAAGTCAAAGGAGCAGCAGCGTATGTCGCGTGACCATAACCCAGGCCCGATTTAATCCAAATCATGCTCTGATACCATTTATAACATCCTGAAAATCGGAGGGTCAAGCAAAAACCCAACTCTCGAGTTCCAAAATGTTATTTATGCAACATAGATATGTATGATTGAATGTTGTCTGTGATAATGTATTAAACATGAGTGAGATTAAGCTAAAACAGTATATCACGCTCCAGAGACGGTTAAATTTACAAGCGGAAGACTGTGATAGTATGTATAACATATATAAACTGTTGTATGTCTTCAGAGTGTGAATATGTCACCAGGTTATATACATACATGTATACTTCAGAAGTAAACAAAAAGAATATACATGAGTGCTCTAAAAATATGAAATGATAAATGTCAAGGCATCTAATCAACCTCCCTGTAATCCCGTCAATCAGAACATGCATAAAGGAGGAATCCTCCTCATCATCATCAAGTCCAACTCCGCTTCTCAAGCAGCGCCATCATCTGTAATCACAAAAAGGGACTGGTGGGTGTCCGAAAACACCATCCCGTAACGTGGGAGTGAGTGATCAACTCAGTGGGATAAGAGAGCAAAGATTTACATGTTCTCAAATCAATCATGCGATAATAGTAAAGCAGTAAATCAGACAATCCTAATACTGTTGTTAATGCAATATGACATGACGTGATGTATGCCCTCACCGACGATCTCCCTCATACGGCACCATCTTACGACCACGGCATGCAATCGACCCTCAAGTGCTACACATCTTCCAGGCACATGCAATGTTATGGTGATATAATTTTTGAGTTGTTATTAGTCCATTCAAACAGCAGGATTGGAAAACTAAGGTACTTCCCTTATATCAATCCCAACACAGATCCTGTCTAGGGTCGTCACTCCTAGTAATCTCATACGATGTATATTTTGTAGGTCGTTGCAAGGGCTGCCAGGGCTGTTGCTCACACTCGTTGCACCGCTCCCCCATCACCTTATCAATACAGGCCTACTGTACTCTACTGCTATGGAAGGGTCGTCGCCTCCCGTAGACTCAGAATAGGCTCGCGGTCACTAAAAAGGACTCGTCGCCTGATCAGTGTAGGCCGACAGCAAGAATATAGTGTCCCATACCACCATAATCTGCTCACGAGACTAGGTGCTCACTGGTCACTATGGGAAGGTTTGTGGCCCCAGCGTAGGCTGACAGCTCGACCACGGTGTCCCATACCACCATGCCCGGCTCATGAGTCTTCGTGGATCAAGGTACCATGGTTAACAGGGTTTACAATGGTAAATTCAGTACCCTAGGTTCAAGCAGTTATGACTCATGCAGGGTGAACATACAACGGCCAGTCGGGTTACTTGACGGGCTCGACTAGCACGAGCGCCTCGCAAGTCGAACGATATGAAGTACGTGAAACACTTCGCGTGGCCTAACCACTGCCGTCAACTCCAAACACGACTCGCGTTCATCGATGCGTCCTTCGTGGCAAATACAAACTAGCCACGAATTTTCTCTGTTACCGACTGCCTGGACTAAGTATAGTCCCAAATAATTATGAATCCACATCAGCAATTCATGTAAGAGTATTGGAATTGAAATACAACCATGTGAGCATGTTAACACATGTTATAACGTACAACTTAAGTAAATCATCTTACACATGTCTTTCACACATATAATGAAATTATGCATATCGCCAATATATAGGAAATCATCTCCATCAGCGTATTAATTGAGAATTCAATCTCAAACTAAATCATAAGGAAATCATCAAGCACATGCTATAACATACCACTTAAGTGAATCATCAAGCACATGCATTTCATACATATAATGAAATCGTACATATGGCTAACATGTAGGAAATCATTTACATCAGCATTTTAATTGAGAAATCAATCTCAAACTAATTTATAACACCATTTAATTCAATACATACTAATACAAGCATTTATACCAACACTTAAACCACACACTTAAGTCTACATATAGTATGTCGACCCGAAGTGCGCATTTAGGCGAATCTCTTCGCCAAACTAATTATGCACGTATTCCTAACATTCTAATGCGACAATAAACCATGTCAATCACATCAGCAAAATATGAATGAAAACAGTACTTCCTACAAATGACTAAAATGCCCTAAATCTCATATTCTCCGTCGGTTTACAAAACAGGAAACGGACAGCATGTTGTACATATCAAACGGTGTTGCCGTCGATAATTACTATTAAATTACATTGAAAGTGTTGGAAACAGTCAATCAAAGCGTCTAAAATCCGCACCTTATCTCTTATAGGTGAAGCGATTCGAACGGAGCGTATACGCTTCGTCTATGGCGACTAGGCAACCTGATTTACAAGATGCATAAGCTATCCCGCTAATGGAATTGACGGAAGCTTAAATCAGCAAGTGGTTAGGGTTTTCCTTACCTAGAAGTGCGTTGGAATCGTCGGGAAAGTGATTGGAGTGCGTCGCCTAAGCACGTGCAGCAGCAGCAGCAGGTGGAAGGAAAATCCCTTCCACCCTCTCTCACAAACTCTCACGTTTTCTCTCTCCCAATCTAGGGTTTTTTCTCAAATTCTGATGGGAGAGAGGAATGAGGGTTTCAACTCCTTTTATAAGCATAAAAATGCCCGAAATAGGCTCGGGAACAAAGTTCACTTGAGGTTTATCCAAATCGGGGCTGTTTCGGTCCAAAAGAGCATTTCTGGAGGTCCCCTGGCCAAATGCGGTCGGACTTAAGCTCATGCATACTGGATCTAGCATACATCAAGTTTTCAGTCTGGCAGGGTTCGCAGATCGCACGTGGCGGTCCAGTTTCAGTTCAGCGGTCACCGCACGTAGATCAGGCCTGCAAGTCTCATGGTATGAAATAGAAATTTTTCCTGATCCGAGGGTGTAATTTGGCTGAATTCTGATGGTCAGAACGCTCAATACTGATGTGTCAAGTCGTGTGCCAGATTTGAATTTCAAATTCCAAATCTGTCCCTATTCTTACTCTCTTCAGTCCAGGCTCAATGAAATAGCCTACGAATGTCGGTTGGACTTGATTTTCGAAATGATTGTCAAGTCCAGCTAGGCGGTCCTAACGGTCTAAGATAGTAGGTATCGAACTTTCGATGCGCAGTCTAGATCCAATACAAAGTTTCAAAAAGGTCAAGAGAACAAATCGGCTTAGAGTTTGATCCGAGGTTTTAGAGTATCATAGCACCATGGATTCTACAATTTTGGATCTTGTAGAACGTATTTAAAGTGGTCAGGGACTATTTCACAGCTACTCTAGCGTAGCGCTAGCTAACTTATGCTTAGTTTCTAAAGGAATTAATCCTAAGTGGTTTCTTTGGCTATGGAATTGGGTTCTGAGCGATTTTTCAGGTGTTTTAGTTGACCTATTGCCTAAGGACATCAAATTCCAGATTGGCCAAAATCTGGGGTGTTACAAGCACATTGAGTCTGACTATCCAAATTTAGGTATGAGACTGGTTTGGATAGAAGTCCCTTGTGATGGACCTTATAACCTGCGATACTATGTACTATTATCCCGACTTCACACTCCAGCATGGTCATTCCATTCGCACTGCCTGTTGCATTACTCCGCGACATATGGTACGGCTGACGTTGTTTGTGTTACTCATCAGAAATGTATATTATATTGCATCCTCTGCATCTAATATTTGGATCTCTATGACTCATTTGTATAGTTGATTTCCATTGTGTATTCTAATATTGTATGACTTATGCACTTGTTAGTATTTCCGCTTACTCTATTACCGTGTGATTTATGAGTTTGTCAGTATTTATGTTTACTCTGATAATTAATTCCTGATCTTATCAGTATTTCTGTTTACTCTGATAATTCATGATCTTATCAGTATTTCTGCTTATTCAGACATTGTACAATTTATGAATTACCAATATTTCCACTATTGTATGATTATGGCATTGTATTGAATACTTGGCACTTACCTTGTGCACACACTTACACCACCCTCTAAGCTTTCTATAAGCTTATGCACGATAGATGCGTGCAGGTGATGTTAGGTTGCACCAGTGTTGAGCTTGGAGAATGCAGTGGTCTTCTAGAGCTTGATTTTCTATTTATGTATTTTCTTTTCAGTACTGTACTCAAATGATTATATTAGTGGATATGTGATGATGATGTTGCCGTTATGAATTGGGTAATCTTGTGGTTATGCCTATTATGAGTTAAATGAACATTGAAAAAAAAATCCTCCTTGTAGGATCCCAGAATCGAAATCTGGCATATGAATGCTAGGAGCCAAGAATGGGGTACTACGAAGGCTGTCGGCACTAGATTCAGTGATCGGGATTCCTGTAAATTTGATTTTCAGGTTTGGGATGTGACACAACATCAGATGACTCACCATTCTCATGGCTCCACAAGTGTGGTGATAGCATGCCTGATTTCTTAGATTCATGCACTATACCCTGATACTTTCATAATTAGAATCCTAAAGGCCTATTTGTTTTTTATTTTTAAAGCCAAGATGGATTAAAAAAAAAAGTCCCGACAAAGTAGGATTGAATGTCCTCCATTACAAAAACAGTCCCGACAAAGTGGGGCTCACATGATGTTTGTGTTTTCTCTTCATTCATATCTTTTTGATATTCTAAACATGTTGGACATCAAATAAACATTACTGTGGGCCAAAGGAAGATATATATCAACGGTGGAAATCATTTTTCCACACTGTTTGGCGTGGCATGGTACACTTGAGTTTTGGATTTACCTATAAATTTGGGATCAACCCACATTGTTCATCCATTCTTCGAGATTATTTTAGAGAATTATCCAAAAACTGAATCATATCCAAAGATTAAATGGACCACACCACAAATAAGGGAAACAAATTGGCTACTCCCCCTAACACCATCCAATGGCTGGTGGTTGGTGCTCTGTGGGCCACACCATGATGTATGTGTATTTAATCCATGCTATCCATCTATTTTTAAAGATCATCTTATGGCATGAGGTCAAAAATGAGGCATATCTCAATCTTAAATGGACCACATTGTAGGAAACAATGTTGAATGAGCGCAACCATTTAAAACATTTTGGGGGCCATAAAAGATTTGGATCGAGAAGATTTTTGTTTTCCCCTCTCATCTAGGCCTGTGTAACCTAATAAATAGATTGGATGCCAAATAAACGGTACACCGGGCCTTACAAGGATTTTAATGATGGATATCCAATCATTATTATTTTCATGTGGTGTGGTCCACCTGATATTTATATACCTCTCATTTTTTGGCCCCACCATGATGTATGTTTTCACGTGTCTTTTTGATATTATGAACAAGTTGGATGGAAAATAAACATTACTGTGGGCCCAAGGAAGGTAACAACGGTGGAAATAGATTTTTATATATTTTTAAATATTATATATATATATATATATATATATATATATATATATATATATATTAAATAATATAATATATATGGAAAAGGTTCTATATGGTGGAGCTCATGGGAACTCCCCATGAGGTAAAGCTGTGTGGGCCCCACCATGACGTGTGCCAAACATCAACACCGTGCATTTGATGGGTCCCCTTTAAATTATGGGATATCCCAAAAATCAACCGTATACGGAACACCGGTGGGCCATACCATCTAAAATCATGTGAAGACATGCCTAAAACATATAAAAGCACTTGGTGGGGTCCCACGTGAAATTTGGATGCATGTGAAACTTGGTATGACCCCTCATCTAGGTGGCACTCACATAATGGATGGGCTAGATTTGTGAACCACATCTCGGTGGGCCTAAAAAATAATTATGAATGTTTTAATGGAGGGTAACCCCTCTCAACTTTTATGTGGTGTGGCCTCCACAAGTCACATATTGACTTGATTTTTAATCCCTGGGCCCACCATGGAATGGTGCATCCGACTGATGGGGTAGATGTTTGACATGCATCATAGTGGGGCTCACACAACTCTCCCTGCTGTGGAGATTTTAAATAATAAACATGTGGTGGGCATTAGGATAGTTTCAACAGTGGGAATCACTCTCCCTGCTATTTTCTATGGTGGGGTCCACTACAGATTTTTATCTCCCTCATTCTTTAGGTCATGACTTAAAATGATATCTTAAAATGGATGGATGGTGTGGATAAAACACATACATCATAGTGGGGCCCACAGAGCACCGACTGACATCACTGGCGAAACCCGTTCGTGTTGTATAAATAATGTAAAATGCGCATTGTGCGGATTTGAAAACTAAAATCCTATTCGAAGAGGGATTTTTAAAACCCTCTTTTGAATTCCATTTCCCTCTGATTTTTTCCCTATCTCTTTCTTTCTCGCACCCTTTGCTCTCTCGTCTCTTTGTCTCTCTCGCACCCTCTCTCTCTCTCTCTCTCTCTCTCTCTCTCTCTCTCTCTCTCTTCCTCTCTCTCTCTGATCTCTCCACCCTACCGTTGCCGCACGCCCTACCCACGCATGCCCTCTCTTTGTCTCTGAAGCTCGGCGAGGTATCTCTCTCTCTCTCTCTCTCTCTCTCTCTCTCTCTCTCTCTTCCTCTCTCTCTGATCTCTCCACCCTACCGTTGCCACACGCCCTACCCACGCATGCCCTCTCTCTATCTCTGAAGCTCGGCGAGGTCTCTCTCTCTCTCTCTCTCTCTCTCTCTCTCTCTCTCTCTCTCTCTCAATCTCAATATCGATTTAGGGATTTGGGGATTTTGGTGTTTGTTTTCAGATTCAACTCCTTTTCTAAGAGATTTTGGTGTTTGTTGTTGCACGCCCTACGACTCTCCACATTCTGAAGAACCATGGAAATTCGAAGCCTGCCTCCACTTTTCTTACTTTGTGGAGTCACTGCTTCAAAATCTACATTACATGAGTTAGTAATGACATGAAACTACCATCTTGTAATTAAAAATTCCTTTGTACATGTGGCATGATGTTTTGGATATAAAACAGGATGGTCACCCAAAAGGTTGAAAGATATTTATCCTTGATTTCTGCTTACAAAGTAAGCCTGTAGTGGCTCACCTCATCTCATCTATGAGAAGTTTCTTGTCTCATGCCTCCCAATTGAAGAGATTTGTGGATGTTCATAAAGTAGTTCAGGTCATCTCATTGTCATCATTTCTTCTTTCACTATATTTGTTTAATTAATTATTTTTTTCTGGAGGATTGTTGAAGTAATGGTGTTTTCCCCCTTTTTCTTCTTTATTGTTTTCTTACAAACTCAATGGTGTGGTTTAAGGGTATTTTTATGTCTTTGTGCTACTGTGGAGTTGATAGTGCACTTGGGCCTATGGCCAAAAGCAACTTTTCTTTTATATATATTACATATGGAAATCCCAAGTTAGGGGGAAAAAATAATAAACTAAGAAAATAAGAAAAAGGAAAGAAAGAAATCTTGGCATTGCAAAAGTTGAGGTGCCACTAAGCATCGGAACCGTGCTCTGTCATGAGAAATGTAACAACAGCTCTGAGGGGTATAACTCAAAAATTGGCAATTTTAGTTATTGATTTCTTTTTCTTTTTCTTTTTCTATGTTGGTTTGAATTTACCCTAGTACTATAATTATTCAATCCAGAAACATGCCCCCGGCTGAGTTTCACGTCTTATTTGTGGTTCAAATTAATATTTGCTGGTATGTGGGTACGTCTAGTTGGTTTAATCATCATTATTGCTCTAGTGCCTTTTTTCTCTAAGCACCATGATGTTTCTTAGCTTGTCTTTGTTTTTTTCTGGTGTCCATTTTTTTTTAATTTAGATAATCAATTATCAGATCAGTTTTTCGTGCTACATTGAAGGGGCCTACTGAAGCTAAGCTAACAGTCAGTACGAGAAACTCCTTATCAAATTACTAGTAACTCGAGGACAAGAAAGGAAACTATCTGATGAAATGAGAGGTGATCATTTTGGTATTGCTGATCTTCAATTTTTTACTAAAAAGTTTGACTGTTATCATTCCAAATGCCTGTAATCTAGTTGCTTCCATATCAAACTGGGAGATGTTATCTAGTAAACTAGTATTATGTTTTTCAAATTGTCCTTAAATGGATTGTCTTTATGTAACATAAAAATCTAGTTTATCAAGCTTTTCTGGTATGTCCAATCTCTCTCATATGGGTTTGGAGCTATTTAGTTTTTATGGGCCTCATTGCCACGTACCATGTGGACAACTTGCTCCAGATTCATAAGGCTTTAAGGAATTCATCAGGAGGGCACACCACTATTTTGTTTTTCTGATTCAAATCATCATTTGTGGTTGAAAATGGGATCATCCCAACTTGGCAGGAGACCAGTATGTAAGTGTTATTGTATTGTTTCAAAGCAAGACCAGGGCAATCTTTTCCTTGTCTTATTTCAGGATGGTGACTGTTTTAAATTCCAACATTTTTTCTATATGTATTTGGACATTAGAAAACAAAAATAAAGGTTGATTGATTCCAAGAAATTCTAAGAGAGTATTAAAGTCAAAGAAACATACATTTTGGAGCCCATCAAATTAAACAGAGGATATTTGGTCTACATACCTGCATTCTAAAATTGATGAAAACTAGTTAGGTAATTTGTCAAAACTAAACAACAGTAATCTTGGAATTCATGTTTTAATAATTTGAATCTGACAAAAAAGATTGTGAGATGTTTGGTCTTTGACTCGATTGCTTTGACAAGACATGTCTGGTTTTTGCCCGGCATCTGCTGAACTTCTATGGACAAAGAGAATTAAGAAAGATCCAATTAATAAAATCATAATTCTTGCAGTCCAACCTTATTTCATATCAGTTACCATGTAAGATGTGAAATGTAAGGTTAATGTGTCCAACTTGACCTCACCTGCAAAGAACAACAAATAATTTTAAAAAAAGAAAAAAGACAAAGAAAAGAACCGTTTCACCTCCAATCCAAAAGGAAAATCGAAACATGTTTAGGTTGCATTTGGAAGATACTATTATTTATATCCAGCACAATAGGCAATTGTGCTCAATTTGGCTCTTTTTTGCAGTAACCATAGTTCAAAAACCCTAAAACTCACTGGACTCGATGTACAGCCAGGTGAGGTTGACTTGAAGACTCGACTTGACTCGACATGATGTTTAGTGTAAAATTGAAATTATAAAATTAGTAGTAAATATTTAAAACTTTTATATTTGTATATGGAATATAGAATACAATAACAAACAATAAGATGGACTGTGTAGCCTACTTGTAAAGAGGTTGCATATCTAGATAGAGGTCTCAAGTCCCAACTCTCCTTTACCCCCTCCTGATTTTTTTTTCTTTCAGTAAATTGGTTTGACAAGGAGAGTGACTTGGTTTGAGTCAACTCAAGTCGTGTCGATTCGACCATGTCTTCAAGCCGACTTGACAAATCTTCCCAAGTTGGAAGCAAGTCAAACCTTGTACCGAGTGAGTTTCCTGATGACACAGCTTGAAAACTCGTTGAGTTGAGTTGGCCGAGTTTTGAGTCATGTCAATGTGTTTTAGAATTATTGCACTAACAGATATTATACCATTCTGCTCAATTTTTAATGGGGTTTTCACCCTTGCCTTCTTGAACTAAAGTGAGTTTTCAGACATGTTCCAAATAGAAAGGGATGGTGTAATGGTTTCCAGTATGGTGGCTAGAAAAAGGAGGAAAAGAAAAAGCCCCCTCTTCTGTTTGTCTATCTATGCTTGCAAAAGGTAAATATGATTATTATTTTTTAGGTAAAGCTAGAATTAAACCCATGGCATCAACATTCTGGCATTTGGCCTATGACATTTTTGTACTTTGTGGTTTGGTTTATCTTTTTACAGTTTTTATTTATTGCTTGTAGAAGTGCTCATATTTAGGTCCATTGTTTGGTTGGATGCTTGTATTGGTGCCTTGATGTGGATGGGAACATGTCTGTTAGTTAGTTCATATTAATTCCCTCTAGTCTCAGTCCTTTAATTTGGTCAGCCCCATCAGATGTAGGGTTGAAATTTGTTTGATATATAAGTCATTCTATGTTATTGAATTCTTAGCCTTGTTTAAATGTATTAGCTCGAAATTGATGGAGCAGACCTAGATGTGTGTCGATGTTATCCGGATGTTGAGCGGGGGTCCCTGGATGGTGGGAACCGATGTTATGACTATGATGAAGCTGTCCATTTTTTACGTACAAATTTATGGAGCAGACCCGAATGTGCATCAGAGTTATCTGAATGTTGAGCGGGGGTCCCTAAAAGGTGAGAACTGTTGTTATGACCATGATGAAGCTGTTCATTTCATATGGACAACATTGGAGTGGCCTGACCATTTGGACAGGCCGTGTTTAAATCTGTATTTGTAGGGACCACACTCTACCTAAACCTTAACTTATTCTCAATTCCCTAAAGCTATAACTTATAACCTAAACCTAAACCTAAACCTTAACTTAAACCTAAACCTATAACCTTAACCTAAACCAAAACCTATGACCTAAACCTTAACCTATAACCTATAACCTATAACCTATAACCTAAACTTATAACCTATAACCTAACCTTAACCTTATCTTAAACCTAAAACCTTAACCTTAACCTATAATTTATAACCTATAACCTAACCTTAACCTAAACCTATAAACTAAAACCATAACCTAAACCTAAAACCTAAATGTATTCTAAAATCCCTAAACCTAAACCTGCACCTAATCCTAATCTCAACTCCCTAACCTAAACCTAAACCTAAACTTGAAAACTCAAACCTAAACCTGATCCTGAACCCGAACCCGATAACCTTAACCTAAACCTTAACTTATTCTCAATTTCCTAAAGCTATAACCTATAACCTATAACCTAAACTTACACCTAATCCTAATCTCAACTACTTATCCTAAACCTAAACTTCAAAATCCAAACCTAAACCTGATCCCGAATCCGAACCCGATTTCCTAAACCTAAACCTAAACCTATTCTCAATTCCCTAAAGCTATAACCTATAACCTATAACCTATAACCTAAACCTAAACCAAACCTAAACCTATAACCTTAACCTAAACCTAAAACCTTAACCTAAACCTAAACCAAAACATATAAACTTAACTTAAACCAAAACCTATAACCTAAACCTTAACCTATAATCAATAACCTAAACTTATAACCTATAACCTAACCTTAACCTAAACCTAAAACCTAAACCTAAACCTAAAACCTAAATGTATTCTCAAATCCTTAAACCTAAACCTACACCTAATCCTAATCTCAACTCCCTAACCTAAACTTAAACCTAAAGTTGAAAACCCAAACCTAATCCTGAACCCGAACCCGATTTCCTAAACCTAAACCTTAACCTATTCTCAATTCCCTAAAGCTATAACCTAAACCTAAACCTATAACCTTAACCTAAACCTAAGCCTAAACCTAAAAGCTAAATGTATTTTCAAATCCCTAAACCTAATCCTAATCTCAACTCCTTAACCTAAACCTAAACTTGAAAACCCAAACCTAAACCCGAATCCAAACTTGATTTCCTAAACCTAAACCTTAACCTATTCTCTATTCCCTAAACCTTAACCTATAACCTAACTTAAACCTAAACCTATAATCTACAATTATAACCTAAACCTAAACCTATAACCTAAACTGTAACCTTAACCTAAACCTAAACCTAAAACGTAAATGTATTCTCAAATCCCTAAACCTAAACCTAAACCTAAACCTATAACCTAAAACTATAACCTACAATATTAACATAAACTTATAACCTATAGTTATAACCTACAACATTAACCTAAACCTATACTTATAACCTAAACCTATTCTCAAATCCTAAAACCTAAAACCTTAACCTAAACCTAAACCTTAACCTATAACCTTAACTTATAACCTAAACCTATAACCTAAACTTAATTCCCTAAACCTTAACATATAACCTAACCTAAACTCAATTCCCTAAACCTTAACCTATAACCTAACCTAAACTAAACCTATAACCTACACTTATAACCTAACCTAAACCTTTAACCTTAACCTAAACATAAAATCTAAACCTAAACCTATTCTTCTAACTTAAACCTATTCTTATAACCTAAATCTGTTCTCAAATCCCAAAACCTATAACTTAAACTTAAACCTAAACCTAAACCTACACTGTAACACCCTGGATTTTTGCCAACCTGGGATTAGATGTCCTTAGGCAATGGGTCAACCATAACACCTTGGTAACCTCTCAGAACTGAATTCCAAAGCCAAGAAATCGTTTAGAATGAAATTCTTTAGAAATTTAATGTGAATTAGCCAGCGCTACGTTAGATTAGCTGTGAAATTAGCATTGATCGCTTTAAATACGATCTGTAAGACCCAAAACCTGTAGAACCATTGACGCTATCTTACCCTGAAATCCAGTATCAAACTCTAAACCTGTTTGTTCTCAGGAACCCTTTGAAACTTTGTATTGGATTTAGACTGCGCGTCGAAAGTCCGATAGTGATAATGTTAGACGATTACGACCGCCTTGTTGGACTTGACAATCGTTTCAAAAATTAAGCCTAACTGATGTTCTGAGGCTATTTTATTGAGTCTGGAGCAAGGAGTGTGAGAAAGAGTGAAATTCATTAAAAATTAAATATCATTTAAATAAATCTGGCACGTTTCGTTTGCGGGTTAAGTATAAGCATTCAGACCGTCGAAATCTGATCCAAATACACCCTCGGATCAGCGAACATTTCTCACCCAGGTCAGTGTACTTGGAATCCTCGATCGAGTCTCCGTGACCGCTGAACTGAAACTGGTCCGCCACGTGCAATCTGGGAACTCTACCGGATTGAAAACTTGGTGTGAGCAGGATCCAATATCCATGAGCTTAAGTCTGACTGCATTCGGCCAGGGGACCTCCCGAAATGCTCTTTTGGATCGAAAAAGACCCGATTTGGCTATAACCCAAGTATACCTTAACTTGGAGTCTGTTTTGGTTATGTTTGGGCTTATAAAAGGGGCTTAAGCCCTTAGCTTTCTAACCCATATGAATTTGAGAAAAACCCTAGGTGAGAGAAGAGAGAAAAGAGAGAAGTGAGGGAGAAGTTGGTGATTTCTCCTGGGATTCTTCCCTGCTGCTCTACGTGCCGAAGCCACCTACCTGCATCGTTATTTCGGTGATTCTGATTTCGTTCTAGGTAAGAAAACCCTAACCCTAACCTGATTTGAAGCTTAGACTAGCTGTAGAAGAGTTCTAGCTAACCTGTTTCTTGCCATAGGTAGCGTTTCTGCCGTTGACGAAGACACATCGTCTGAATCTTAACGATTACGCATTTCTGGTTTAAGGTGTGGATTTTAGACACTTAGATTGCCTGTTTTCAAAGATTTTAATGTCGTTTAATGGTAGATTACTGATAAGGATGCTGTTTGACATGAAGAATATGCAGTCTATTTTTCATTTCGAATACATACGAAGAATATGAGATTTAGGATATTTTGGATATTTGTAGGAAATACTGTATACATACATATTTTTTCGATATGATTGCCATGGATATTTGCCGTGTATTTATACTAGTTATGGATGTATGATCTATTTGGCGAAGAGATTCGCCCTAATGCACATATTGGTCGACATATGCTATGTAGACTAATGTGTGTAGACTGTGTTTGTTGAAATGTCTAAATCAATATGATTTATGCCTGCCATATGTTTTGAATGTAAGAACATGATTGTTGTGTATTAGACATCTCCTTGATATAAGGATCTGTCATATTATATGTTGTAAGACCCGTATCTTGGCCCGTACCGTTCCGTAGACTTTCGCGGTCTTACCGGTCGAATTCCGGCAACCTTCGACCCTTAAACAATATCGACGCGCGACCCTGATTCATGTACCGACAACCCGAGTCGACTCAACCCGAGACCAATACCATAGCGACCGCGCCGTCGCCCCGGTTCCGATACCGCGACTCGCGCGCTGAGGCGATACCCTGGTTAAGAGTTATGGGCCAACATTCAGTACGAGAAAATACCACACGTTGTGAAAACTAAGAGAATCTCTACGATGTGTCACATCAATCACATCAATCTCATTAATCAATCAATCCATCAAGCCATCACAAGTTAAGTACACATCACTTTCATCCCTTTTCCCAAGCAACCACAAAAGTCTTCACCACCCATACCTCTCTTACACAAAAAGCCACAAAAGTCTTCATCTCCCATACCTCTCTTACACAAAAGCCTCAAAAGTCAAGCTTTTCTTACATAACCATCACTCACCACATCCATCCATCACTCTCTCTCTCTCCCTTTACAACTCTCTCTCTCTTTCTCTCTTTCTCATTTTAAAAATCCCAAAGCCAAAGAGACTCCATACGTATGGAATTTCTCAAACCCTCCTAAGCTCCAAGTGGCCCACCTTCCTACCCCAAAATCTCCCATCTCAACCCTCCATTCTTCATCTTAACCATTGAAGTTGAAACTAAGGTGCCAAGGAACCTCTAGGAGCAAGAAGATCGGACGGTGGGTGCCTCTATAGGATAGATTTACTTGTTTTTATGGTGGACCAAGTGAGCCCCACCGATCAATGGTGTGGATCTCACTTGGGATCCTAATATGTGGCCGATGGACCACTTGGATCATCATGATCATTCCATGATGGGGCCATTCTCCATGGACCCCATCATGATGTTTATTTTCTCTTCAAAGGTCATCTAGACCGTCCATGTTGGTGGGGAAAGGATCCCCACCGTTGACTTTAAATTTCGATGGTCCCACATGCTTTAAGGCCCACTTGATGTATGATTTCATGTAAGGGAGGGCCCATAATGTCGGGGTCCCTCCATCTCAAGCCATGTCCCACTCTCTATGTCTCTCTCTCTATCTCTCTTTTATTTTTTTTTATTTTATTTTATTTTATTTTATTTTATTTTATTTTTATTGCAATAGGATGGTGTGGCCCACTTGAATGGATCCCACCTTGAGAATTATTTTATTCACATTTTTATTCAAGTGGGGCCCACCTTATATGTGTACCCACGTCTAATATCCGTGGTGGCCCACTTCATCAGGGCCCACCATTTTAAAAAATAAAAATAAAAAAAAACCGTCCAGCGTCTGGGACGCTGGACGTTTCGAGGGAAAGAAGAAAAAGGAAGAAAGAAAAGAAGACTTTTGGTGGCCCACTTGCATAGGCCCCACCCTGATGTATCACTCTAATCCAAGCCGTCCATCCCTTTCACCATCTCATTTTAGGCGTTAAGCCAGAAAATGAGATTGAACGGAGCACCTGGTGGGCCATAGCGTCAAAGATCACACCCTCACCATTCAAACATCATTTTCGTATTTTATTTCATTTCCGTAGCATTTTAAAATTTGAACTTCGAACTCATTTTGATTGTTACGGGACACTGATTGCAATGGCGGGGCAGATTTCACTTTAGCGGGCCCCACGTGCAAAAAATCCCGGGAAACGGGTTTTTTTCCTTTTTTTAAAAACCAAATGGCAGAGGCCTTGCCTCTGCCTCTGACTATAATCAGCGCTGCACGCTGTTGCGTGCAGCCGTGGAATGGCGGGCGGGCGTCCGGCTAGGGACCCACGGCTCCAGCTGTGGGCCCCACAATAATGTTTATTTGTCATCCGACCTGCTCATGAGGTGGGCCACCCTCCAAAAATGAGATCGATCCAAAACTCAGGTGGCCCACACCACGTGAAACAGTGGACTTGAATGTCTACCATTGGAATCCTCTTTGGGGCCCACAGAAGTATTGGATCAGGCTGAAATTTATGTTTTCCCTTCATCCAGGTCCAAGGGACCTTATGAACGGGTTGGATTTTGAATGGACATTACAGGGTGGGCCCCACATGGGACCCACAATGATGTATTTAAAAATAAATAAATAAATAAAAGAAGACCACCGTCCAGTGGACGGTGGCGCCCACCTGATGTTTGTGTGGCCTCCACCGTCCAGCGGACGGTGGAGCCCTGTGTGATGTATGTGTTATATCCGCACTGTCCACTGGACAGTGGGACCCACCATGATGCATGTGGTGCATCTAGACCATCCATCCACCTACTGAGATCATTTTAAAGCATGGGTCGTTAGTTGGGTGGACCAATCACATATGGGTTAGGCCCATTTGATTTATAAAATGCTTACGGGCTGGGCCCATTTGATCCATTTAAGGCCTAAGAATTTGGGCCCACTTAAAAAGTAAAGCCTATGGGATTAGGCTCACTTGTTATTTAAGGCCTATGGGATAGGCCCATTTGAATTTCAAAAGGGCATGGGCTAGGCCCATTTGATTTATAAAATGCTTATGGGCTAGGCCCATTTGTTCATTTAAGGCCTAAGAACTTAAGCCCATTTGATGTGTTGCAAGTCCATGGACTAGGCCCATTTGATGTACTTCAAGGCCCATGTAATTGGACCCTTTTGTTGAAATTTAAAGCCCATGGAGGTAGGCCATTTGATATATGTAAGGCCTAAGGGTTTAGGCCCACTCTGATGCAATCCTAGGCCCACGGGTTTGACCCATTACAATGCACATAAGACCCATTGGTGTGGCCCATTTATGTGGCCCATCTGATGAATAAAAGGCCCATAGGATATGGCCATTTGATATATATATGAAAAGCCCAATGGGGTGAACCTAAGGTCCATTGCAATGTGTAATCCCATACCGATTGCATAGCGATGTTTAAGAAGATCGTACCTGGGATGTAATGTTGGTTTGACGTCCACATTGCGAGTGTAATGTTGGTTGGATGTCCACATTACGACTCTCCTTAGGGCCCATTACTGGGCCGTACTTGCTGTGTTTCGGCCATCTAGGCCCATCTGCGTTGTAAGGATGGTTCATCACTCATTTACATGTTAGTATAGTTTCATGACTCATGATCATACGCATCATATGTATGCTTGACGTGAGAATTGTCTGATCATAGCATTTGCCTTCAGACAGGTTGTTTATGGGCTCCCGGTTAAGCGGAGTTTCCCTACATGGGCGCACGATATGCGCAGGATTTGTTGCATGATTGGATAGCATAAATCATGCATTTCGCATTTGTGTGACATGGTTATTGTATGCCCTAGCGACATCAGGGTCGTAGCCTCCACAGACGCATCGTGGTTGGCAGGATTGGATACCGAAAATCTTGTTCTACATGGGGTACTATAGATATCCCTGGGTGAAAGTCCCTAAACCCTTATGGACCAAGAGGTTGCTCCAATGTCTAGACCGAGTGGGTAGATGAGCGTTGAATGCCGATTACTAGACGGTTACGCTCTCCACTGTGTCGTGGTCGGTTGGAAGGGGGTGTGGCCTTACCCACCCGAGTGTAGGGGCCAATGCTAGGCTGAGTTTGACCAGCTCAAGGAATGGGTCCGCTATCGACGAGTCGCGCCCGATATTGGCAGACGGATAGTGAGGTCTCTTCCACTTACCTTATTGCGCCCGATGTGGCGGCAATCTGGTTTAGAGTGTACTAGACCCCGGTGATATCCCATATTTGAGCTGTATTGATGTATGGACATAGATGAGGATCTGTATGCTTGAGTTGCATTGCACATCGCATGGCCTTGGGATGGCCGATACCATTCATGTCTCGCATTGCATAACCTTGGTATAGCTCATGGTATTATGGTTCTATCTGCATATTCCGCATTACTCTGACATTGCATGTTCATATTACTACCTCGCGCACATACTTTCACCACCCTCTAAGCTTTCTGTAAGATTATGCACGACCGTTGCGTGCAGGTGATGTTGGATCGCAGCAGCGCTGAGGCAGGAGCACGTTGCAGAGCATTTTGGAGTCTTTGTTCTTTACCATTGTATTTCCCTTTATGCTCATTGTACTTGTAAAGTTTTTGATCATAGTGGAAATGTAATGGAGTTCTTGGTTGTTGTTTGTGGGTTATGCCTTTGGTTATGCTTATTACGAATCAAACTGACATTGAAAATCCTCCTCGTAGCATCCCAGGATCGGAACCTGGCGAATGGGAGCTAGGAGCCGAGAATGGGGTTCTACGGAGGCTGTCGGCACCGGATTCGGCGATCAGAAATTTTATGAGCCCGGTTTTCGAGTTTGGGGCGTGACATATGTTGAAATCAACATACGTTAAGTACGTTGGAGTTGTGTAGTCTAAGTGTTTGTATAAATGTATATATTAGTAAGTATTGAGTAAATGGTGTTGTAGATTAGCGTTGTGACTGGATTCTCAACTAATTTGATGATGTACATGAATTCCTCCATGCTTGTTGTATTGAATTGATTACCTTATGTTTGAAATACTCGTATATGGTTAACTGCTTATGATGTATATTATAACATGTTGATAATATGCTGGAATGTCTTGTATTTCGATTCTGTCTCTCTCACGTGATTATTGATTCACATTACATGTGTTTGGGGCTATACTCTAGTCCAGGCAGTCGGTAACAGTTTAGAATTCGTGGTTGGATTCTATTCGCCAAGAAGGATGTGTATGACGAACCTGAGTCATACTAGAGTCGTCGGCAGTGGTTAGGCCATGCGAAGTGCTTGTGCACTTCATGCCGGTCTATTCAACGTGCGCTCGTGCTAGTCGGACTCATCAAGTAACTTGATTGACCATTGTATGTTCACCTTGTATTTGTCATAACTGCTTGAACCTAGGGTACTGAACTTACCATTGGAAACCTTGTTAACCATGGTACCTTGATCCATAAAGACTCATGAGCCAGGCATGGTGGTATGGGACACCGTGGTCGAGCTGTCGGCGTACGCTGGGGCCACAAACCTCCCCGTCGTGACCAGTGAGCACTTTTGACTCGTGAGCCGATTGTGGTGGTATGGGACACTACATTCTAGCTATCGGCCTACTCTGATTGGTGACGAGCCCTTTGTAGTGACCTCGAGCGTATTCTGAGTCTACGGGAGGCGACGACCCTTCCATAGCAACGAGAGTACATTAGGCCTGTATTGATAAGGTGATGGGGGAGCGATGCAACGAGTGCATGCAACAGCCCTTGCAGCGACCTAGAAATATATCATCGTATGAGATTACTAGGAGTGACGACCTAAATAGGATCATTGTTTGGGTATTGATATAAGGGAGGTACCTTAATTTCTCAATCCTGTTGTATGAAAAGGACTAATAACAACTCGGTAATCATTATCCATATCGCATTGCATGTGCCTGGAAGATGTGGAGCACTGAGGAACGCAAGCATGCCGCGGGCGTAAGATGGTGCCGCATGAGGGAGTATGTCGGTGAGGGCATCCATCATGTCATTTCATCCATGCATTAATCACAGTATTTAAGAATATTTATTTTGCTTGCTTTATCATTATCGCGTGATGGATTTGATAACATGTTAATCTTTGCTTTATGATTCCACTGAGTTAGCTACTCACTCCCACATTACGGGATGGTGTTTCGGACACCCACCAGTCCTTATTTTAGTTTCAGATGATGGTGATGCTCGCGAAGCAGAACCGGACTTGATGATGATGAGGATCCCTCCTATATGCAGGTTCTGATTGACGGGGTTATAGGGTTACTGATTAGCTGCCAGCACACGTGGTATTTTGCCTTTTATTTTCGCACCATGTATATTATTTTTACTCATCTTTGGAGTATACATGTATATGTTTAACCTGGTAACATGTTCACACTCTGGAGACTCACAACGGTTCATATATTCTATATACTATCACATTCTTTCGCTTGCTAAATTAACTGTCTCTGGAGTATGATATGTTGTTTTGGCTTGATCCATCTCATGTTTTATGTACTATTACCGCCGACATTCATCCATCATTGAAAATGTTGCATAAGTGATGTTCTGGAACTCGAGAGTTGGGTTTCTACCCGATCCCCGATTTTCGGGGTGTTACATACACTTATAACCTATAACCTAAACCTAAACCTAAAACCCAAATGTAAACTCGATCTTGAACCCGAACCCGATTTCCTAAACCTAAACCTAAACGTATTCTCAAGTCCCTAAACCTAAACTTACACCTAATCCTAATCTCAACTCCCTAACCTAAACCTAAACCTATACTTGAAAACCTAAACCTAAACCCAAACCCGATCTCGAACTCGATCCCAATTTCCAAACCTAAACTTATAACCTTAACCTAAACCTATGCTCAAATCCCAAAACCTATAACCCAAACCTAAACCTAAACTTAAACCTATAACCTTAACTTATAACCTAAACCTATAACCTAAACTTAATTCCCCAAAACTTAACCTATAACCTAACCTAAACCTAAACCTATAACTTATACTTATAACCTAAACCTAAACCTATAACCTTAACCTAAACATAAAACTCAAACCTAAACCTATTCTTATAACTTAAACCTATTCTCAAATCCCAAAACGTATAACCTAAACCTAAACCTTAACCTAAACCTAAACTTAAAACTTAAACTTAAACCTACACTTATAACCTATAACCTAAACTTATAGCCTAAACCTAAACCTAAAACCCAAACGTAAACCCGATCTCGAACCCGAACCCAATTTCCTAAACCTAAACCTTAACGTATTCTTAAATCCCTAAACCTAAACTGTCACGCCCTAAACTCAGAAACTGGATTAACAAAATTTTCGATCGCCGAATCTGGCGCCGACAGCCTCCATAGTACCCCATTCTCGGCTCCTAATGTTCATACGCTAGATTTCGATCCTGAGATCCTATAAGGAGGATTTTTTTTTTTTTATTTATACATTTAACTCATAATAAGCATAACCACAAGTATACCCAAATCATAAAAGCAACATCATCATCACATATCTACTAATATAGACTTTGAATACAATGCTGAAGGAAAAATACATATGTCAAAATAAAATTAAAGCTCCATAGGATAGCCACACGCTCCATGCTCATCGCGGTGCTAGTTTCCCCTTCTTCCCGAACCGAAGGACTCCATTCATAGGGAAAACTCGTAAAAACACATGATCCCCAACTGTGAACTCCAGCGGCCTCCGTCTCGTATCGGCATAACTCTTCCGTCTGCTCTGCGCTGTAAGAAGCCGACGTCTAATAATATCAATCTTCTCTGACGTAGCCTGCACTAACTCTGTGCCAATCAAGCTACGCTCACCGACCTCTGCCCAGCAATGCGGTGCGCGACAAGGTCGCCCATACAGCGCCTCATAAGGTGTCATACCGATACTCACCTGAAAACTGTTGTTGTACGCAAACTCCGCATATGCAAGACAATCATCCCAACTGTCCTTGAAGTCCAATGGGCAAGCTCGCAACATATCCTCTAAGATCTGGTTCACCCGCTCTGTCTGTCCATCTGTCTGTGGGTGGAAGGCAGTACTGAACTTCAACTTTACACCCATAGCCTCCTGAATGCGAGTCCAGAAAATAGAAGTGAACTGCGTGTCTCTATCCGACACGATCTCCAACGGAACTCCATGCAGACGCACTATCTCTCTGATGTACAGTCTGGCCAACTCGTCCGTGGAGTTCGTAACTCTGATCGGTAGGAAGTGCGCCAACTTCGTCAGACAGTCGACGATCACCCAAATGGAATCATGTCCCTTCCTCGTCTTCGGCAGCCCTGAAATGAAGTCCATGGAAATGAAATCTCACTTCCACTCTACGATCGGCATAGGCTGCAAAAGTCCAGGTGGTCGGTGATGCTCTGCCTTCACCTGCTGACAAGTGAGACAACGGGACACGAACTCTGCTATGTGGGTCTTCATACCTTCCCACCAATAAGTCCTCTTCATGTCACGATACATCTTCGTACTGCCTGGATGCATCGCGAGTCTGGTACAATGCGCAGCCTCGAGAATCTCTCGTCTCAAGTCAGGGATATCTGGCACGCATAGGCGGCCACGATAATGTAAGCCCTCATCCATGCCAACTCGCCACTCAGCGTCTGCATCATCACTGGCCTGCTCTCGAAGCTCAGTCAGATGCGCATCGTCCCTCTGCGCCTCGATGACCCGGTCATCGATCTGATATCGCACCTGCACATGTGTGATAAACTCATATGGCTCTTCTACGGTGAGTTTCTGCTCAAAGTCTCACAAAAACTCAACCATATCCCACTCAGCAACCATCAGCGGAGCCGCAAACTCTATCGCCTTCCCAGGATGGTAAGAGACTTCGAACTTAAAGTCCTTCAACGTCTCCATCCATCGTCGCTGCCTCATATTTAAGTCTCGCTGCGTGAATATGTACTTGAGGCTCTTGTGGTCGCAAAAGAGCTCGAACTCCTCTCCATAGAGGTAATGTCTCCAGAGTCTCAGTATGAATATAACGGCTGCCAACTCTAGGTCGTGTGTAGGGTAATTCTCCTCGTGCTTCCTTAATTATCTCGAGGCATACGAAATTACCCTATCCCTCTGCATAAGGACACAACCCAGACCAACGCTAGACGCGTCAGTATATATAGTGTACCGAACCCCTTGCTCTGGTAATATTAACATAGGGGCAGACGTAAGTCTGTCCTTCAGCTCCTGAAAAGCTGACTCCGCCTTATCATTCCAGGCGAACTTCACGTCTTTCCGTGTCAACTGAGATAAAGGTCTCACGATCTTCGAGAAATCCTAAATGAAGCGCCGATAATAGCCAACGAGACCCAAGAAACTCCTCACCTCAGTGACAGAACCAGGCTGCTCCCAGTCCTGAACCGTAGCTACCTTAGACAGGTCAACTGCCATGCCATCCTTAGACACCACGTGTCCTAGAAACTTCACTTCCTGCTTCCAAAAGTCGCACTTCTTGTACTGTGCGAACAACTGATGCTGTCTGAGCGTATCCAGGACCAAACGCAAGTGCTCCTCATGCTCCTCTCGACTCTTGGAGTATACCAAAATGTCGTCAATGAACACAATGACGAATCGATAGAGGAAAGTCCGAAATACCCGGTTCATCAGATCCATGAACACGTCTGGTGCATTCGTGAGATCGAACGACATCACAAGGAACTCGTAGTGGCCAAAGCTGGTCCTGAATGTTGTCTTCTGCACGTCCTCATCCCTGACTGCAAATGATGATATCCTGACTGAAGATCAATCTTCGAGAAGTACTGCGCTCCTCTCAACTAATCAAACAAGTCATCGATCCTGGGTAAAGGATACTTGTTCTTCACCGTGATCTGGTTCAGCCTGCGATAATCAATACACAATCGCATCGAACCATCCTTCTTCCTCACGAATAGAACTGGTGCTCCCTAAGGAGACACACTAGGTCGTATAAGACCAAGCTCCAACAGATCATCAATCTGCGTCCTCAACTCCTTCATCTCACACGGTGCCATGCGATACGTCGGCAGTGAGACGGACGTGGAACCAGGAACCAGATCGATAGTGAAATCAATCTCTCGTCAGGGCGACAAACCAGGGATCTTCCTGAACAGATCCCCAAACTTAGAAACGACTGGCGTATGTTCAAGTATCTGGGCACCAGCGTCTCGCAGTAAAGTAGCGTAACTAAGTATGCTGAACGGGAGATTTACCCGCACTGGAAATGTGAAGGATGCGCCCTCTGGCTCGTAGGCTGTCACTATACGAGTCTCGCAGTCAATCTCGGCCCTCGCTGCAGTCAACCAGTCCATGCCAAGAATGACATCAAAATAAACCAGAGAGGGATCGACGACAAGATCTAGAGCCATCGTCTTGCCCCCCAGATCCACCAAACAACCCTCACACATCTGGGTGGCATCTATAAAGGACCCGTGAGCTGTATAAACTCGCACCCCATCCATAGTAATAGTCTGTAGCCCAATGCGTCTGACTATGGCACGTGATATCAAAGAAATCATGGATCCAATGTCCACCATCACGAGAATAGGAATACCTCCAATATGGGCAGTGACCTCAAAGGCCGAATGCTGAGAAGTCTTCGTCGCAGCTGCCTCAGCTGTTAATGCATGCACCCGTGCCTGCTGTGGCCGGTTCGACCGCTGCGCCGTGGGCCGAAGAGGCTGCCTGATCTGAGATACCGGAGGTCTAAAGGAAGGGTGCGCAGGAGCCTACCGTATAGGCGGTGCTGATATCGCCTGTGGACGTGTACGGTCGATCTTCTGCGGTGGTGAGAACCCACTGTCCCGCATCCGAGCAAAACAACTCTGAGCCGAATGGCTCGACCTCCCGCAGTATGTACATGATAACTCGGACGCCGAAACGGTGGTGCTGGCGCTGTAGCCCTAGTAGGAGGGTCGGCGGGAGGCCTCTTGCCCGCAAAGGGCCTGTCCTGTAGCTCCAGTCGTGGCCTAGGAACAACAGGGCCACGAGATCGGATAAGTCGATCCACATCCTGCTCTGCCCGCATGGACATGTGAATCAGCTTTGCATATGAGGGAATGCTCACGCAGCACATCTTCGACCGAATATCCGGTCGCAAACTCACTGAAAAGCACCGTATGCGCATCTGCTCATCTACCAAAATAGTCAGGACGTATCTGCCCAACTCCGTGAACCGATGCTCATACTCCGTGACTGTCATGCCTCCCTGTCTGAGGCGTAGGAACTCATTCTCCCGGTCATGCCTGTACGTCTGGGGATAGTATTTCTCGTGAAAGCGAAACTCGAACGCTGCCCAGGTCCATATATAATCGGCGGCAACGGTCCACAATACACTGTCCCACCACAAGCTGGCCTCTCGTTCGAACAGGAATGTAGCCAACTCGACCTGCTCAGCCTTTGAACAATGTAGCATCCACAGTATCTTTGACACACGGTCGAGCCAATACTCGGCCTCCTAGGGTTTATGAGAACCCGTAAAGTGGGAGGCCGTAAGCGCTGAAATCGCTCTAACAAGCCCCGTGTATCTGCGGCATTCTCCGCAGGATAAGCAGGTGGTACAGGATGAGCCATGCCCTCATCCTGAGCATATGTATCAGCATCCTCAGTTAGATGCGCAGGTGGTGCAGTAGGAGCCGCACTCCCACCTTGGGCTAGTGTCCCCACAATAGTAGTCAGGAGCTGCTGCTGCTGCTGCATCATGGCCATCATCTACTCAAATCTATCTGGAGGTGGAGCAGGCTGTGGCATGTACTGCATCGAAGAAGACGCACGATACGGCTCTCTGACAGGCGGTGTGAACGGTGGTGGTCCAACTGTAGGACCAGCAGTAGGCTGAGACGCACGCACTGTCTCAGGAATCGGGCCCACAGCAGGGTCCGTATGTGCATCAGACTGCGAAGGAGCCTGATCCATAGGCTCACTCAATGTAAGCCGAGCTGTGCTCCATGTAACCTTCGGCGGCATTCCCTATATTCAAAATAGGGCGCAACCTTGTCAGTCTCAATAGCACAAACACACCGCAATCATTCACATAAGAGTCAAAGGCATTCCATGCATTTCATTTAATCAAAATTTTCACAATACAAGGGATATCTCCTTACAAGCATCATGACAGAAAGTACATGGGAACTAAGACAGTTAAAGTTACAACAGCAACATAAGCAAACTACTAGCCTTAACAGGCTTACAGAACTTAAAGCAGGAAATGACTAACTACTAACAGCAACATCAAAGATCATCGCTAGTCTGAGTCGGGTGATGGAGGAGGAGCACCCTTATCCTGCAAGCAGCACAGGATCGCCTTTAAGGTACAAGTCACCTTGCCGAATTTCCTCTTCGTAATGGCCTTGGTATCCTCGACCTCAGCTCGAAGTTCCTGAACTTTCCTTCGCAAGGTGACCTGGCTCTCCTCAATTCGGGCAATGCAATCATCGCCAGTAGCCTGAGCAGAAGGAGGAGGGCTCTCATCTATATCCTGAGCCTCCTCTTCTACCTCTTCCTGGACTTCTTCCTCAACTTCTGCTCCAGGTTCTCCTTCACTTGGATCCTCTTCATCATCAAAATCATCCTCGCTATCCTCTTCAAGCTGAGTCTCATGGTACTGAGACCCGATCTTCATCTTAACCATGGTAGACTCATCAATGCTGTGAATCGGAACTGGCAATTTCGGTCCAAGTCCATAAGCAAACTTAAGCGCGATATTGCATATAAGTCGACCAAAAGGAAGCGACTCAGACGTTCTTCTTGATCTCGCTATGAGGATTATCTGTCGTAAGATGAAAGTGCCCATACACACATTCTCTCCCTGGGCCACCAGATACAAGAAATCAACCATAAGGCGCGTACACTCAATGCGATTTGTCGACCTGGGATACACGTTGAACGTGCAAATGTGGTGCAGCAGACATAAATCATCAGACATATGAGATGCCTTGAGGCTATTATTAGGCTGCCATGGAACCTGTTTACCACATAAAAATCTGGTACCGCGATCTCGTTCACGTACTCCTCAAATTCTTCGCACTAGAATGAACATCACCAAGAGGCACGTTCAGAAGTCGCACAATCAACCGAACATCGATCGTAGCCATCCGGTCTCTACCAAAAGGAATCTTGAACTGTAATGGCTCCAGAGTAGGATTCTGGATACGAGCGTAGAAGGCACGAACAGTGCTCACATTAGCACGAGCACGAGCTTCAAAGATCGGACCCCAATGCGTAACTTCAATACACTCGAACAACAGAAATTCACCGAATAGTCGTCCTTCCACGTCCGCCTCAAATAAAAATTTACGGAGAGGATGGTGGAGAGCAGGGCGACTAGGCCCAGCCTCATCCATTGCGGTCTTTCTCTTACCCATCAAAGAGAGGATGGTGGAGAGAGACAAAAGACCCAAAATGGCTTCAACAAAAGCCATGGAAAATGGGGGAAATGCAAGGAAATGGTTGTCCAAACTGGAAAAGGGAGATCTATGCGTTGTAGAGGGATGCTTCAAGCTCCCTTAGGATGGATTTTCAAGGAGAAAAGAGAATGAAAAAGGGGAATGGAGCACCTCACGATTTCAGCTCGTTTTGGAGGTTGTAAGAGCTCCAAACAACGAGATTTGTAAGAGGGAGGGCTGCAAACAGCAATGGAATGATGGAGTGGGGTCGTTTTTAGCCAAGAATGGATTTGGGAGTGGTTTGGAACCACAGTTTTGGGTTAGGGCAGCTAGAAAATGTAAATGGAGATAGAAAAAGGGCTATTTATGAAGGAAGTACCCCTTTTTGGGGTTTTCTATGGACGAACACTACATGGGGTGTGTACACTACCCAAAATAGCCCCAGATCCCAAACTTCAGATCAAATGGGCCATAGTGGACGGCGATGCATCGCCGGATCGGCGATGGCATCGCCGACCGTCCGATGATCTGATCAGTGGGACCACATGGGTCTGGTCCCCCATGGTCCAGGACCCCAAAAAACTATGGGCCCCACCTTGGTTCATTGCATATTGCCCTATGGAGGCCCAAATATGCATTCGGGGCTTTCTGGGGCCAGTCTACAATCTTGAATACAATTCCCTATCATGCAGCATATGATTTTTGGGTAGAAGGAGCAAATACATCCATCTAGCCCATTATTTGCTAAATATAGCAAACTTATAATGGCCTAATGGCCAGTTTTCCTGAAATTTTATTATTCACTGTAAAATTTTATTGAAGTATGATTTTGTATCATTTTCACACTAAGATCAATGCCTAACATAAAAAGTATAAGAAAGAATTGAAGAATGGAGTGGTGAGAGGAAGAATTTTGAACATTTTAGGTAAAACGGGGTTTTTAAGCCCTGGCGATTGAATGCAGGGGTTGTGGTTGTCCCACAACCCAAGGATCTACATTTATGGGTTTAGAATCATTCAAAGAACATCTCAACCCACTTACCTACTACCTAGGAGCTACTCAGGTCGCTTCACGCGACCCTAGATGCGTTACGAACTCGATCGCGCGATCGATATGAATAGTCTTCGCCTATTGGTGAATCTGTGATCCTATAAGTGTTTCTAGACCCTTCTCGCACCCACCTAAGTCAAAGAAAGTGACAGCGTACGTCGCGTGACCATAACCCAGGCCCGGTATAATCTTATTCATGCTCTGATACCAACTTATAACACCCTGAAAATTGGGGGTCATGTATAAACTCAACTCCTAAGTTCCAGACCGTCACTTATGCAACAAAAATGATTATGATTCAATGTTGTCTGAGTTAAAGCATTCACATGAGTAAAAGTATACCAAAACTGCAATTCATACTCCAGATCCAGTGATAAAAGCAAGCGAAAGACTAAAGAATATATATATCACTGTATGGAAAAATAAAGTAGATCTCGACTGTCACTAAAGTATGAATACATCACTGAGTCTCATATACATGTAAAGAAATAAAATCAAATGTCCAAAATAGTCCCACTGAGGAGTCCCGTCAACCCAGGTCACCTAAGCGAAGCCGCCGTGATACTGCAAGTATGAGAACTCGTCCTGGTCCTCATCATAGTCCGGCTCTGCCTCCTGGATCTCTGCATCACCTGCATCTAAGATAGGTTCTGGTGGGTGTTGCAAACACCATCCCGTAACGTGGGAGTGAGTGATCAACTCAGTGGAATCATAGAGCAAAGATTAGCATGTTCTCAAATAAATCATGTGATAATAGTAAAGCAGTAAATCAAACAATCATAATACTGTTGTTAATGCAATATGACATGACATGATGGATGCCCTCACCGACGTTCTCCCTCATACATCACCATCTAACGCCCGCGGCATGCGTGCATCCCGCTCAGTGCTCCACATCTTCCAGGCACATGTAATGTAATGGTGATATGATTGCCAAGTTGTTATTAGTCCATTCAAACAGCAGGATTGGAAAACTAAGGTACTTCCCTTATATCAATCCTAACACAGATCCTGTCTAGGGTCGTCACTCCTAGTAATCTCATACGATGTATATTTTGTAGGTCGCAGGGCTGTTGCTCGCACTCATTGTAATGATCCCCCTTCACCTTATCAATACAGGCCTACTATACTCTCACTACTACGGAAGGGTCGTCACCTCCCGTAGACTCAGAATACGCTCGCGGTCACTACAAAGGACTCATCGCCTGATCAGTGTAGGCCGACAGCAAGAATATAGTGTCCCATACCACCATAATCTGCTCACGAGACATAGGTGCTCACTGGTCACTACGGGGAGGTTTGTGGCCCCAGCGTAGGCCGACAGCTCGACCACGGTGTCCCATACCACCATGTCTGGCTCATGAGTCTTTGTGGATTAAGGTACTTTGGTTAACAGGGTTTACAATGGTAAGTTCAGTACCCTAGGTTCAAGTAGTTATAACTCATACAGGGTGAACATATAACGGCCAGTCGGGTTACTTGACGGGCTCGACTAGCACGATCGCATCTCAAGTCAAACCACATGAAGTGCGTAAAATACCTCGCGTGGCCTAACCACTACCGCCAACTCCAAAACATGGCTCGCGTTCATCGACGCGTCGTTCGTGGCAAAGATAGGCTAACCACGAATTTGCTCGGTTACTGACTGCCTGGACTAAGTATAACCCCAAACAATTATGGAATCACATCAGCAATCATATGAGAGTATTGGAAATGAAATACAACCATGTGAGCATGTTAACACATGTTACAACATACAACTTAAGTAAATCATCAAGCACATGCATTTCATACATACAATGAAATCATGCATATAGCTAACATGTAGGAAATCATTTATATCAGCATATTAATTGAGAAAATAATCTCAAACTAATTCATAACACCATTTAATTCAATACATACTAATACAAACATTTATACAAACACTTACACTACACACTTAAGTCTACATATAGTATGTCAACCCAAAGTGCGCATTTAGGCGAATCTCTTCACCAAAATAATTATGCACGCATTCCTAACATTCTAATGCGACAATAAACCATGTCAATCACATCAGCAAAATATGAATGAAAACAGTACTTCCTACAAATGACTAAAATGCCCTAAATCTCATATTCTCCGTCGGTTTACGAAACAAGAAACGGACAGCATGTTGTACATGTCAAACGGTGATGCCATCGATAATCTACTATTAAACGACATTGAAAGTGTTGGAAACAGTCAATTAAAGCGTCTAAAATTCGCACCTTTTCTCTTTTAGGGGTGTGAATTTGAACGGAGCGTATACGCTTCGTCTATGGCGATTAGAGAACCTAATACACAAGTTTTATCAGCTACTTCGCTATAAAACTAAGGGAACACTAAATCAGCAACTAAATAGGGCATTTTCTTACCTAAAAATGTGGAGAAATCACCGGCCAAGTGATCGGAGCGTGTTGCTAAAGCATGTACAACAGGTAGGGCAACGGCAGGAAAATCCTCTCCTACTCTCTCTCACAAACTCTCACCTTTTCTCTCTCCCAATCTAGGGTTTTTCTCAAATTCGGATGGGAGAGAGGAGTGAGGGTTTCAACCCTTTTTATAAGAATAAAAATGCCCGGAATAGGCTCGGGAACAAAGTTTACTTGATGCATATCCAATTCGGGGCTGTTTCGGTCCAAAAGTACATTTTTGGTGGTCCCCTGGCCAAACGCGGTCAGACTTAAGCTCATGCATACCGGATCTAGCATACATCAAGTTTTCAGTCTGGCAGGGTTCGCAGATCGCACGTGGCGGTCCAGTTTCAGTTCAGCGGTCACCGCACGTAGATCAGGTCTACAAATCTCATGATATGAAATAGAAATTTTTCCTGATCCGAGGGTGTAATTTGGCTGAATTCTGACGGTCAGAATGCTTAATACTTACACGTCAAGTCGTGTGCTAGATTTGAATTTCAAATTTCAAATCTGTCCCTATTCTCACTCTCTTCAGTCCAGGCTCAATGAAATAGCCTGCGAATGTCGGTTGGACTTGATTTTCGAAATGATTGTCAAGTCCAGCTAGGCGGTTCTAACGGTCTAAGATAGTAGGTATCGGACTTTCGACGCGCGGTCTAGATCCAATACAAAGTTTCAAAGTGGTCCAGAGAACAAACTGGCTTAGAGTTTGATCCGAGGTTTTAGAGTATTATAGTATTTAAAGTGATCAGGGACTATTTCCCAGCTACTCTAGCGTTGCGCTAGCTAACTTACTCTTATTTTCTAAAGGAATTAATCTTACGCGATTTCTGGTCGAGTTGGTACTCGAGTCCAAGTACGAATTTTTCTAGGACGTTACAGTGTCCCATCTAGCCATCCACGATATGCCTATGGAGGCTACAACCCTGATGTCGTTAGGGCGTACGGTGGTCATGTCACACAAATGCGAGATGCATGAGTCACACAGTGCAATCATGCATCAATCCTGCGTATGCCGTGCACTCATGTGGGACAACTCCACCTATCAGGGAGCCCTATGAATAACCTGCCCTATGACATATGCAATAGTCAATCACATCTCATAACAAATATGCAGATGATGCGTATGTATTATGATGTTATACCATCACATACTCATAATCGGTATCAATAACCAACATCAACAATCAGCCTCGACAATGCTGACATCTAACCAACATTGCCTCAAGGAATGGCCCACATAGAGCCAAACACATAATGGGCCGACGGCCTCACAGAAAGGCCTAATATACAACATGGTGGGAATTGCCCAAGGACCACATATACACGACAGGTGGGCCCTGCTCATGGGCCTTAAATACATGACATGTGGGCTCTACACACGGGTCTCGAATACATTAAATGGGCCGTGCATCATGGGCCTAATACATATCACAATGGGCCTTGCCCATAGGCCACGAATACATCATAATGGGCCTCAACTACGGGTCTCATATACATCATATAGGTCTCGACAATCGGAATCAGCCTCGATACGTGGCCTTAATAAATCAAAATCGGCATTGATACGCGGCCTCAACAATCAAAATCGGCCTCAATACTTGGAATCGATAATTAATATCAATAATCAGCGCCGATGATTAGCATCGATAATCGGCACCAACAACCAGCATATACAAACAAGGCGGGGTCCATAGATGGATAACAAATCAACCATAATATAAAGATCGGCCCTCGGCCATGGTTATATCAAATCTGATAGTACGGAGCCATCCATCTACACTGAATGGGGTCTAATGATTAGGGTTAACCCACAAGAGAAGGATGAGAACGAGACTATCAAGGCCTAATGGAAGGTCACAGTGTGGACATTCAACCATCATTGTCCATCAATGTGGACATCTAACCAACATTGTTCCCAAGGAGTGACCTACATAAGGGATTCATACACAACGTAACGGCCACACGTACATCACATTGGGCCTCATTCATGGGCCTCTCATATATTACGTTGGGCTTCCTACAAGGGCCTCAAACGTATCACAATGGGCCACGCTCATGGGCCTTAGATACATCTCGATGGGCCGCGCCCATGGGCCTCGGATATATCACAATGGACCGCGTCCCATGGGCCTCATACAATCTTAATAAGCCTCATATACATTACATTAGGCCTTGCCCCTAGGCCTTGAATACATCACAATGGGCCGTTAGGATCAAACGTGTACATCACATGGGGACCACGTGGATGGACGGTGTGAAAATATAACACATCTCAAGGTGGGCCCTACCCATCCTACGACAAATTAAATGGACGACTGGGTATAGAACGCATGCATCCAGGGGCCCACCGTCCCACACAACAGATGGATAGAGTTATTGCAAAGCCCATACATCATGGTCGGCCCATGCAGCAGTGCCCAAATGGATGGCGTGTATATAAAATACATATATCAAGGTGGGTCGTAATGACGGGCCTCGCTCATGGGACTTACATACATCAGGTGGGCTTCAACGGATGGGCCACTAGTAAATCAAGATAGGCCTCAATAATGGGCCTTATATATATTAAGATGGGCCTCGACAACAGGCCTATACACATCAAGGTGGGCCTCAATAATGGGCCTCATAAACATATCAAAGGTAGGTCTCACACACGGGCCATAACATATCAAAGGTAGGCCTCACACATGGACCGTAAACATATTAAAGGTAGGCCTCACACATGGGCCATAAACATATCAAAGGTAGGCCTCACACATGGACCTCAAATGCACCGTCCACATGGACGGTGCGTAGAATACATACATTAAAGGGGACCCGCATTGCAAGAGGAAATAGATACATCTGAAGTGGGTCCTACACATACATACTGGACCTCTTACTGGGCCTCAAATACATCTCAATGGGTTGGGCCCTGCTCATTCTAAATGGACCCATCTATGAACAACTTGGATAAAACATGTACATCACATGGGGGCCATGTGAATGGACAGTGTGAATACAAAATACATACATTTAGGTGGGCCCCCACCAATTTGTAATTCACAAATCCATCCCATTCATAAGTTAACATATTTATAGATGAAGTGACGACAAATATCAGCTTACTAAAAATTTACTGTGGCCCTTAAAATTTTGAATGGTGGATGTCACTGTCTCCACTATTTACAATGGTGGGGTCCACTTGAACTTTAGATCTGACTCGTTCTTTAGCTCTTGCCATAAAATTATCTTTCAAATTGGTTGGACGGTTTGGATGAAACACATGAATCATGGTGGGTCCTGTAGATGGACAGCGAGGGTGAAACGGGTGGGGCCCACATAGCTTGGTGACGTCACATACACCAGCTGTATAGCTGGTGTGCGGTACGCCAGCTATTTCGCTTCATAAGGTGGTTCCATATGTGTGGCCCACTATAACATTTATTTTCCATCCAACTTGTTGGTAAGGTCATACAGACCCGACCCACTGTAATGTTTACTTTCCACCCAACCTGTTGGTATGGTCACATAGACCTGGGGCACACCACAATGTTTATTTGCAATCCAACCCGTTAACAGGGTTACACTGACCTGGATGAAAAGGAAAAGAAAAAAAAAACAAATTTCATGTTGGCCCAAAATTTTTTGACCACAAAAAGGGTTATAATGGTGGACGTTTAATCAACATTGTTTCCTTGATGTGGCCCCACCAGATAAATGGCTGGATGGCATGGATGGGACATGTACATCACGGTGGGACGTGGGTCCCACCGTCCAAATAGTGGATGGTGCGGATGTAACACATACAACACGGTGGTTTCCACCGTCCACAGTCGTGGACGGTGTGAATAAAACACATACATCAATGGTGGGTTCCCCGTGAGGCCCACCATAACATTTACTTTCCATCTGATTCGTTGATAAGGTCCCACGGACCCAGATGAATAGGAAAAACAAATTTCATATTTGGTCCAAAACTCCTGCCAACCCAAAAAGGGTTTCAATGGCAGACGTTCAATTCAACACTGTTTCTTGCGACGTGAGCCACCTGAGATCTGAATACGACTAATTTTAGGAGTGGCCCACATTCAAAAGGAGGGCCACCCAATGCACGGTGTGGATATACATATCACCTCACGGTGGAGCCTATGAATGGGACCAATGGTCCCTTCCCATTCAGCGTCCACGATAGAGGACGCTGCTGGCGTCCTTGGACTGTCAGCAGCAGCAACATTTGCTGCTTTTGCTGTAGTTTTTTTTAAAAAAAAAAAATTGTTTTTCTGAAGAATCTCCTTGGTGGAGCCCTCATCAGGCAGATCCACTCCATCCATTGGATCCTATGGCTCATTATAGGCCAAATGAGCCCAATATCCAAGGTATTTTAGTGTATAGAAGACTTCAAAGTACATTTTAACTGTAAGAGCTACTATTTTCTATACTATGGCCCCCCAGATAATCAGATTGGCTTCATTTTTTAGCTCAACGCCTAAAATGAACTGGGGAATAGGATGGACGACGTGGATCAATCCCATACATCAAGGTGGGGCCTGCATGACCGGCCCACTCCAAAAGCTCAAATATATATATATATATATATATATATATATATATATATATATATATATATATATATATATATATATATATAGAGAGAGAGAGAGAGAGAGAGAGAGAGAGAGCTTGTCAGTACACACCCATGTCAGTACACGCACTCCGTATTAACCACCTCCTACGTCCAGCGTCCAGGGACGCTGAACGGCATGGATAAACACATCATCATGGTGGGTCCCACATGGATATGGCCCACCTGATTGGATCACCTGTTCTTTATGTCTTTCCTTCCATCCAGGCCCATTAACGGGCTGGACGGTGTAAGTCAATACATCCTTCAGGTGGGTCCCACAATGATGAATGGCATGGATGAGTTACATACTTCATAGTGGGATCTATCCGGGTGGGCACACAGCCACATCTTCACACAAAATGATAGAGAGAGGGAGAGAGGGGGAGAGAAAGAAGCACTCACCTTAGGATCTTATCTTCTTCTTCCGCCTATAGCCTCTAGAGCTCTAAGGGAATAAGATTCAATGGTTGGGATTGATTTCGGAGGGTTGGATTTGGGGGTGGAGAACTTACAAGTGGTTGGAAATGGAGAGCTCTCATAGATGTTGGGAGCTCTCTCTCTCTCTCTCTTACTAGGAAATAAGAAAGAAAGAGGGAGGGAGAGAGAGAGATAGGAGAGAGAGAGAGAGAGAGGTGGTAGTTCCTAGGCAATTAATGAGTTTGAATAATGGAAAAAAGGGAAGGGGTGGTTGCTTGCAAGGAGTTATGGCTAGGGTAGGATAGGGTAGGGTAGGGTGATGTCACCCCTAGGGTGACATCATAGTAATTATGGCTTTCTAGGGAAATATAACAACAGGGATAGGTGGGTCCCGCGATCAAGCGATCAATGGCCAGGATAATGCATGGTCCGGATCTCATAATCTGAGCATCGCATTGACGCACGAGACGTGGCGTCGGAATCGCGTCGATGATGCGGTCGAAATGACACAGGTCTCAGGTTGAGTCAGCTCGAGTTTACAGAATGTGACTCAAGAGAGTGCACAAATACTATCTACGCATCGCGGGTCGTCGAAATTTTACTCGAAAGACCGCAGGAGCCTATGGAACGGTACGGGCTAGGATACGGGTCTCATAGAAACCTACACCTAATCTGAATCTCAACTTCCTAACCTAAGCCTAAATGTAAACTTGGAAACCCAAATCGTAACCCGATCCCGAACTCGAAACTGATTTTCTAAACCTATACTTATAACCTTAACCTAAACCTATTCTCAAATCCTAAAACCTATAACCTAAACCTAAACCTAAACCTTAACCTATAACCTATAACCTAAACCTATAACCTAAACTCAATTCTCTAAACCTTAACCTATAACCTAACCTAAACCTAAACCTATAACCTACACTTATAACCTAAACCTAAACCTATAACCTAAACCTATAACCTAAACCTATAACCTTAACCTAAACATAAAACCTAAACCTATTCTCAAATCCCAAAACCTATAACCTAAACTTAAACCTTAACCTAGACCTAAACCTAAACCTATAACCTATAACCTAAACCTACAACCTAAACCTAAACATACACTTATTACCTATAACCTAAACCCATAACCTAAATTAACCTAAACCTAAAACCCAAACGTAAACTCGATCTCAAACCTGAACCCAATTTCCTAAACCTTAACCTTAACGTATTCTCAAATCCCTAAGCCTAAACCTACACCTAATCCTAATCTCAACTCCCTAACCTAAACTTGAAAACTCAAACCTAAACCTGATCCTGAACCCAAACCCGATTTCCTAAACCTAAACTTATAACCTTAACCTAAACCTATTCTCAAATCCCAAAACCTATAGCCTAAACCTAAACCTAAACTTTAACCTAAACCTATAACCTATAACCTAAACCTATTCTCAAATCCCAAAACCTTTATAACCTTAACCTATAACCTAAACCTATACTTATAACCTTAACCTAAACTTATTCTCAATTCCCAAAACCTATACTTATAACATAAGCCTAAACTTATCCTATAACCTAAACCTATACTTATAACCTTAACCTAAACTTACAACCTTAACCTAAACCTATTCTTAAATCCCAAAACCTATAACCTAAACTCAATTCCCTAAACCTTAACCTATAACCTATAACCTAAACTCAATTTCCTAAACTTTATCCCTAAACCTAAACTTATAACCTACACTTATAACCTAGCTATAATTTAAACCTAAAACCTAAACCTAAAACCCAAACGTAAACCCGATCCTGAACCCGAACCCGATTTCCTAAACCTAAACCTTAACGTATTCTCAAATCCTTAAACCTAAACCTACACCTAATCCTAATCTCAACTCCCTAACCTCCGCCTTCATCTTTGTGATTTTTTATATTTTACTTATGATGTTTGAACTTATATGTATTTATGTATGAATGAATGTGATGTGGATAAGATTGTTTGTGTTTGGATGAATGTAGTTTATGTTTGGATGGATTTACTAGTTTGGGTTTAGATGGATGTGAATGTGAATATGATGAAATATATTATATGACAGGTGTATATCAGGATGAATATGATAAAATATATATTGTAACAGGTGTATATCAGGAATTTTTTATGAAATTTTTTGCTGGAATATTTTTTTAAAAAGAGAGACTTTTACCTATAAAAATTTTCATAGGTAAAAAACTTTCGTAAATAATTTTACCTACAAAACTTTTCGTTGGTAAAAATTTTTTACATATTTTTTAGCAAAGAAAATTTTCGTCACTAAAAGTTTTGCAATTATTTTTAACGACGAAAACTATTATCACTAAAAGTTTAATATTTATTTTTTAACGATGAAAATGTTCGTAGCTAAAAGTTTTGTAATTATTTTTAGCGACAAAAACTATCGTTGCAAAAAGTTGAACATTTTTTTTTTAGTGACGAAAATGTTCGTCGCTAAAAGTTTTGTAATTATTTTTAGCAACGAAAATATTCATCGCTAAAAGTTGAACATTTATTTTTTAGTGACGAAAATGTTCGTCACTAAAAGTTTTGTAATTATTTTTAGAGACAAAAATATTCATCGCTAAAAGTTGAACATTTATTTTTAAGTGATGAAAATGTTCGTCGCTAAAAGTTTTGTAATTATTTTAGATGAAAAATTCGTCACTAAAAGTTTTATAAAAAAATTTTAACAACGAAAGAATTCGTCAATAAAAGTTTTTTTAGCGACGAAAAAATTCGTCGCTAAAAAGCTTGCCTTTGCCGACGATTAAACTTGTTTGTCGTTAAAAACCTTTTTCATCGGTTTTTAAAATTTTCATCGCTAAAACTCTTTAGCTATGAAAATTTGGCTTTTAGCGATGAAAATTTTCGTCGTTAAAGGTGGGATTTCTTGTAGTGCTAGCTGATCACATTCCATTTGGCCCAGGCTTGAATGACCAGATGATGGACGGGTGAATATGGATCTCATACATCATCGTGTTGTCCACGTGGTAGGCCACACGGTCCCGCACCAAGATGCTATTTGAGGTTATTTCTACAGCTAGGCTGACCGAAAATCGGGCGGCTAGGCTGTTGAATGGTGGGCAGTAAGGTGGGCTGGTCCCACTGGTTGGATGGTTTGGATTAAGTGGGCCACATACCATCACAAAAGAGAGAGAGAGAGAGAGATAGTGTGATGGAGGGACCCTGCCACTATAGGTACCTCTAGGATCTAGAACACATACATCAAAACGAGTCCCATCACAGGCGGGCCTTTCATCAAAATCTAATGCTATGAACACCCACCGTTGGATCTTCTCTTCCTTCTTCCGCATGCGTGCTAGAGCTCCAAGGGAACAATTTTTATGGTTGAGATGAATCATGGAGGGTGGGATTGGGTGGTAGGAAGGTGGGCCACACTAGCTTCTCTCTCATGGAGCTAGTTTGGACGGTGGGTTGCTTGGGAGAATGTCACGCCCCAAACTCGGAATCTGGGCTCACAAAATTCCCGATCGCCGAATCCGGCGCCGACAGCCTCCGTAGAACCCCATTCTCTGCTCCTAGCGCCCATTCACCAGGTTCCGATCCTGGGATGCTACGAGGAGGATTTTCAACGTCAGTTTGATTCGTAATAAGCATAACCAAAGGCATAATCGACAAACAACAACCAAGAACTCCATTACATTTTCACTATGATTAAAAACTTTACAAGTACAATGAGCATAAAAGGAAATACAATGGTAAAGAACAAAAACTCCAAAACGATCTGCAACGTGCTCCTGCCTCAGCTCTCCTGCGAACCAACGTCACCTGCACGCAACAGTCGTGCATAAGCTTATAGAAAGCTTAGAGGGTGGTGAAAGTGTGTGCGCAAGGTAGTAATATGAACATGCAATGTCAAAGTAATGCGAAATATACAGATGAATCCATAATATCATGAGTCGTACCAAAACTATGCGATGCAAGACATGAATAGTATCGGCCATCCTAAGGCCATGCGATGTGCAATGCAACTCAAGCATACAGATCCTCATCTATGTCCACATATCAATACAGCTCAAATATGGGATATCACCGGGGTCTAGTACACTCTAAACCAGATTGTCGCCACATCAGGCGCAATAAGGTAAGTGGAAAAGACCTCACTATCCGTCTGCCAATATCGGGCGTGACTCGTCGATAGCGGACCCATTCCTCGAGTTGGTCAGACTCAGCCTACCATTGCCCCCTTCTCTCGGATGGGTAAGGCCGCACCCCCTTCCAACCGACCACGACACAGTGGAGAGCGCAACCGTCTGGTAATCGGCACTCAACGCTCATCTACCCACTCGATCTAGACGTTGGAGCAACCTCTTGGTACCATAAGGGTTTAGGAACTTTCACCCAGGGATATCTATAGCACCCCATGTAGAACGAGATTTTCGGTATCCAATCATACCAACCACGATCTGCCTGTGGAGGCTACGGCCCCGATGTAGCTAGGGCGTACAACAACCATGTCACACAATGCGAAATGCATGAGTCACACTATCCAATCATGCAGCAAATCCTGCGCGTATCGTGCGCTCATGGAGAGCGACACCGCCTAATCGGGTCCCATAAATAATCTGTCTGGAGGCATATGCTATGATCAGTCACTTCTCATATCAAGCATACATATGATGCGAATGATCATGAGTCATGGAACTATACTAAACATGTTATAATGAAATGAATTATTCTTACAATGCAGATGGGCCTGGACGGCCAATACGCAATAAGTATTGCCTATCAATGGGCCCAAGGGAGAGTCGTAATGTGGACATCCAACCAGCATTACACTCGCAATGTGGACGTCAAACCAACATTGCTCCCAAGGCACGATTGTCGTAAACATCGCTACATAATCGGTGTTGGGGTCACACATTGCAACGGACCTTAAGTACTTTCCATTGGGTCTTAAATACATCAAATAGGACACGTCAAATGGGCCTTTTATTCATCAAATGGGCCATATAAATGGACCACACCAATGGGCCTTAGGTATATTGCAATGGGTCATAACCCATGGGCCTCGGAGTACATCATAATGGGTCAAATCACATGGGCCTTGCCCATAGACCATATTTAAATCAAATGGGCCTAATCCATAAGCCTTCTTATAAGTCAAATGGGCCTAACCCATAGGCCTTCTTATAGGTCAAATGGGTCTAACTCCTGGGTCTTAAATAAATCAAATGGGCCTAATCCCATGGGCCCTTTTTATAATCAAATGGGCCTAACCCATAGGCCTTTTGTATATCAAGTGGGCCTAAATCCATAGGCCTTTTACCCATCAAATGGGCCTAATCCCGCAGGCCTAGAGGCCCATTGAGATGTTTAATTTTCCTCCAAAATGGCAAAGGGCCCACTGGTATGTTTATTTCCAGCCAAACTGTTCATGAGGTTGCATGAACCTAGGCCCACTGCAATATTTATTTGTCACCCAGCGTGGGTATGGGCCAGGGGGAGGCCCACTGTAGTGTTTATTTCCATCCACACTGTTCAGCCAGGGGAGGGGGTGGCGTGAACAAACACAAGTGCAAGGTGGGCTCCACCGTCCGCTGGACGGTGGAGGTAATACACAAATATCATGGGGGTGTCACCGTCCATGGACGGTGAACAGTGTGAATAAAATACATACATTACTGTGGGTCCCACAAACGTGGCCCACCATAATGTTTCAATGCCATCCAAGCTGTTCATAAGGTCCCTTAGACCTGGATGAAGGGAAAAATATAAATTTCAGCTTGATCCAACACTTCTGTGGGCCCCAAAAAGATTTCAATGGTAGATATTCAATTCCATTGTTTCCTATGGTGTGGGCCACCTGAGTTCTAGATCGCCTTAAAATTTGGAGGGGGCCCACCTGAGGAGGGGACCCACCTCATGAACGGTGTGGATCTAACATATACATCATGGTGGGGCCCACGGCAGCAGCCGTGGGTGACTCGCTGACCTCCCGCCCGCCTGCTGCAGCGCCTGCAGCGTCAGAGAGGCTCTGCCTCTTTAATATTAAAAAAAATATATAGAAAACCTGTTTTTCTGGAGTTTTTCACGCCTGGGGACCGCATCTCATAGATCCACTCCGCCCATTGTGTTCAGTGGTTCGAGGCCGTCCCAATGAGTCCAGAGTTTGTGATTTTTGGACGTACAGAAATGTCAGAAAATCCTTCAATGGTAACCACCAATGTTCCCAATGCTATGGCCCACCAGAAGCTCAGATCAGCCCCATTCTTCTACCCAATGGCTAAAATGATATTGGTGAGAGGATGGACGGCTTGGATTGAACACATACAACAAGGTGGGGCCTATGAGAGTGGGTCACCTTTAAACTTTAAAAGAACAAGCTTATATTTGTTTTTAACCCACGTCCAGGGAACGTCCAGCGTCCCTGGACATAATTCATGCATTTAGGTGGGCCCCAACTAGGGATGTGGGCCACCAGGGTAGGGATTGCAGAGCATGGGAGACATATATCAAAGTGGGGCCCATCCAAGTGGGGCCACTAGGCTACATCCTCACAAAAGAAAGAAAAAGCAAAGAAGAGGGAGAGAGAGAGAGAGAGAGAGAGAGAGAGAGAGAGAGATAGTGGGACCCGCTTGTGATGGAGGGACCCCGACATTATGGGCCCTCCCTTGAAGAAATCATACAATCGAATAGGTCCTTTGACACATGGGACCGCCAAAATTTAAAACCAACGGTGGGGATCCTTTCCCCACCAATATGGACGGTCTAGATGACCTTTATAAAGAAATAAACATCATGATGGGGTCTATGGAGAATGGCCCCATCATGGAATGATCATGATGATCTAAGTGGTCCATCGGCCACAACTTAGGGTCCCAAGTGAGATCCAAACCATTGATCGGTTGGCCTCACTTGGCCCATCTCAAAAATATGAAAAACTCATATGATTAAACACCCACCGTCCGATCTTCTTACTCCTAGGGGTTCCTTGGCACCTTAGCTTGGATTTCAATGGAGGAGATGATGAATGGATGGCTAAGATGGGAGATGATGGGGTAGGAAAGTGGGCCACTTGGAGCTTAGGAATGCTTGGAGAATTCCATACGTATGGAGGGGTTTTTGCTTGAGATTTGAAATGAGAAAGAGAGAAAGAGAGATAGTTGTAAAGGGAGAGAGAGTGTGTGATGGGTGATGGAGTGATGGATGGGAGAGAGATGGGGTGTAAGAAATCCTTGACTTTTGTGGCCTTTTGTGTAAGAGGTATGGGTTTGGAAGACTTTTGTGGTCTTTGTGTAAGAAAGGTATGGGCATGAAAGACTTTTGTGGCTTGCTTGGGAAAAGGGGTGAGAGTGATGTGTACTTGACATGTGATGGATTAATGGATGATTGATTGATGGGATAAATGTAATTGATGTGACACATCGTAGAGATTCCCTTGGGTTTCGCAACGCGCGACGTTTCCTCGCACCAAACGTCGGTCTACAACTCTTGACCAGGGTATCGCCTCGGCATGCAAATCGCGTCATTGGAACCACGGCGACGGCGCGGTCGCTATGGTATTGGTCTTGGGTTGATTCGACTCAGGTTGACGGCGAAAGAATCAGGGTCGCGGGTGACTATCGGTTAAAGGTCGAAGGTTGTCAGAATTCGACCGGTAAGACCGTGGAGTTTATGGAATGGTACGGACTAAGATACGGGTCTTACAGAGAATGAGAGAGACATGTGATGTAAGGGGAGAGAGGGATGGTGAGTGATGGATGGAGAGAGAGAGAGAGAGTTAACCTTAGGGTACTTTGTAAGAGAGAGGTAAGGGTTGCTGTTACTTAAGGATGCGATGTGGTACTTGACATTTGATGTGATGTGTACTTGATTGATGGGATTAATTTGATTAGAGATTATCTTAGGCTTGCAAAGCGCGGTATTTTTCTCAAACTGAATATGGGCCCACATCTCCTGGCTCAGGTATCACATCGGCGCTCGAGATGCGGCGTCGGAACCGTGGCAATAGTGCGGTCGCAAAGTTACAAGTCTCGGGTTGAGCTGACTCTGGATTATGGAATATGACTTAAGGTCACGTGCAACTGCTATCTACACATTGTGGGTCGCCAGTATTCAATCAGGAGAACTGTAAAAGCCTATGGAACGGTACGGGCTAGGATATAGATATCATAGTTATGAAGGGAACGCATGAAGAGGTAAAAATTGACTTTTATGGCATTTTGACGGATATTATTAAGTTAAGTTATTGTTTGAGAAAGCGGGTGTACTTATTTAAATGTGATTGGTGGGACATTGGAAAGAAGAAGTTGGGAATACAGGCTGACGACTATTTTACGAGCGTAAAATTATCTCTGAAGAGATTTAAGGACGACCCATTTATCTTCGCTAGCTAAGCCAAACAAGTATTTTACCTCACTGACACTAAGTTAGGCGGCTCTTTGCACGTGGTGTAAAAAATAAAGCCTAGAAATGTATTTGACGTTCCCGAACCAAACGTTGAAGATAGCGAGGATGGGGGAAATGAAACGTCTAAGGTTAGACAAGCATATCAAGAAGACATGCCATCTGGGGATAGAGGGACTGATCCAAATATTGATATTGATATGGTACAATTGGACAGAGATGATGTGCCACCTGATCATGTTGATGCCTCAATAATACATGACACAGTTAGAGATGATAACGGTTTCATTGATGACGATGTTGCAGACGATGAAGAAGAAATACTGATTAGCGATAGTGATGGTGAAGAAGAAATAGTCTTAAGCGATAGTGATATTGACAACGATTATTAAATATACACATAATTTACATGTCAATTTTTAATTTGAATAATTTGATTATTACATGTATACATGTTTTATAAGTCATGATTTATTCCTTTAATTGATTTGTTTATAATCCACATTTACAGTTGAGTTAATTTCTGATCATGTCCTTCTCAAACTGGAGCGTAGCGGAAGCATGCAACATACTTCATCAGCTGTTACAGATGGACTTTCCAGCCCTATGTTCTTCTGGTAGGGCCAAAGAGATACCCAGTCTAGTCGATGAGTGTATGGAGGAATATATCGACGATGACTCAGTTAAAAGATTATACAATCTCAAAGAAATTCTGGACCTAATGGAGGAATATAACTACGAAAAACTTCATAAGAAAGATAAGGTTTTGTCACTTGTACATCTGAATGGAGTCCTGAGAGGCCAGATTTCTCCTATTATGACTAGCATATTGTCTGTAATAATGTCGAGTACGTCACACAGCTTGTGTAGGACCCGTATCCTAATCCGTACTGTTCCGTCGCTTCCCGCGATCCTTCTCGTCAAATTCCGACAATCCGCTACCTGTAGTCGACGTAACGCATGACCGTAAGTCGTATCCTATACATTTGAGTCAGCTTAATCCGAGACTTGTACCATTGCGACAGCACCGTCTCCGCGGTTCCAACGCCGCGACTCATGTACCGATCCGATACCCTGTCTAAGAGATGTGGGTCGGCGTTTATTTCGAGAAAACGCTGCGCGTTTACATTCCCAAGAGAATCTCTATAACATATCAAATCAATCACATCAATCAATCCCATCAATCACCTCTCATGTCAAGTACAAAGCACCCATGCTTCCTTTCTCCACAAGTCAAGCAACCACCAAAGTCAACTAATACATCACCTCACCCATAACTCACATCCATCACCCATCTCCCATCACTTCTCCTTACATCCCATCTCCCTCTCTCTTTTCTTACACCAAACCCAAGCAAGAGAGCACTCCCACATCCAAGCTCTTCCCATGAGAGAAAATGTGATTTTGGTGGCCCACTTTTCCATCCCAAAACCTCTCATCTTAACCATCCATTTCTCATCTCCACCATTAAAGTGAAGCATAAGGAGTGTAGCTTTTCAATGGACCAAGAAGATCAAGTGGTGGGTGCTTCCATAGCCTAGTTTTTCATATTCTTAAGATGGGCAAAGTGAGGCCAACCTATCAATAGTTTGGATCTCACTTGGGACCCTAAGATGTGGCCGATGGCCCATCTTCATCAATATCATTCCATGATGGGGCCATTCTCCATGGACCCCATCATGATGTTTACTTTATTGCATTAAAGAGGTCATATAGACCGTTCATTTTGGATGGAGAGGGATCTCCACCGTTGATCTTTTATTTGGAAGGCCCAGATGCAATGAGACCCATTGATGTATGTTTGGATGGTTAAAACGGAGAGCCCATAGTGCCGGGGTCCCTCCATCACGCGTGTCCCACTCTATCTCTCTCTCCCTCTCTTTTCATTTATTTTATTTCTTTGTGTGTGATGCAACGGTCGTATGGCCCACTTGGATGGATCCCACCATTAGGTATGTATTGACCCAAGCCATATAAAAGTGGGGGCCTATCTTATATGCATTGAATTGACACCACCCATCTTGTGGTGGCCTACCTAAACAAAAAAAAAAAAAAAAAAGAGAAATGTCCAGCGTCTGGACGCTGGACGTCAAGTGGAAAAACACAAATATTGGCTTGTTTAAAGCCTTTGGAAAGGACCACATGTATAGGACCCACCTTGATGTATGTATTCAATCCACGCCATCCATTCCATTCTTCAGATTATTTTATCCGATAAATCGAAAAATGAAGGTGATCCAAGTATCCGGTGGGCCACAGTATAGAAAACGGTGGTTTTCACCATTAAAATGCACTCTGATATTTCTATACCTCCAAAATATATTCAATATTGGAGTCGTTGGATTTATTTTAAGCTGTGAAATCCAATGGCTGGATTGGATCTACTTGAAGTGGGCCCTACACAGGAAAAATCGCAGGATTATGTGATTTAAGCTCAGGTATCGCCCATGCACGTGACGGGCGGGCGGACGCCAAGGCTCCCACGGCTCCAGCCGTGGGCCCCATCTTGATGATATTTGTCATCTAGCCCGTTCATGAGGTGGGCCACTCATTGAAGTAGGCCCCCTCCAATTTCCAGCCAAATCCAAGACTCAGGTGGCCCACATCACAAGAAACAGTGTGATTGAGTGTCTACCGTTGAAACCCTTTTATGGGCCACAAAAGTTTCAGATTAAGATGGTATTTTTGTTTTCCTTTCATTCATGTCCGTGTGATCTTATGGACGGGTGGGATTGCAAATATACACTATGGTGGACCCCACGTGGAGCCCACAATGTTATATGTGTTTTATCACCACCGTCCGTACGGACGGTGGATGCCACAACAAGTCCAGCCAGTCCCTTTGGCTGCTGGACGAGTGGTGGGGTCCACCATGATGCACGTGATGCATCCTATCTTCCCCCCACCATTTTGATTGATTATTTCAATGCATGAGCTAAAGTATGGGGCAGAATTTAAAGTTCAGTGGACCCCACCCTTGATGCTTGGGTTGTATCCATACCGTCCAACCTTTATGTGGACCCCTTCCACCCACCATGATGCTTATGTTGCACCCTAACCGTCAATCCATTTTGCAAGCTCATTTTATGGCTTGAGCTAATAAATGAGTCAGATCTATGGTTCAAATGGGCCCACCTTGGCATGTGTATAGGGCCCATATTGATTTAACTGTGGCCATTTATTGAGGCCTACCTTGGTATATATCTAAGGCCCAAATGATTAAGCCCATTTGGCATGTATAATGCCCATGGGATTAATCCCATTTGACATATATAAGGCCCATGGGATCCTGCCCATCTGATACATATAAGGCCCAAGTTGTGAGGCCCATTTTGATGTAGTTCTAGGCCTATGGGTCATGGACCATTGCAATGTACATAAGGTTCATTAGTGAGGCCCATTAATGCAGCCCATTTGATGAATGTAAGGCCATACGAGGCATCCCATTTGATGTATTCGAGGCCTATGGACCGAGGCTCAATGGGATGTCTTTAGGGTCCATTGCATTGTGTGATCCCTCCATGGTTTGTATAATGAGGTTTTATGGCGGGCCATGCCTTGAGAGCAGTGTTGGTTCGACGTCCACATTGTAAGTACAATGTTGGTTAAATGTCTTGTAACTCTCCGTAGGGCCCATTGGTAAGCCCATACTAGTTGTGTATAGGCTGTCTAGGCTCATTTGCATCATAAGAGTAGTCCATTACTTTATAACATGCTTAGCATAATCCCATGACTCATGACCATACGCATCATATGTATGTTTGATATGAGTAGTGACTGATCATAGCATATGCTATTGGGCAGACCATTTATAGGACTCCTTATGAGATGGAGTGCCCCACATGATAGCGCAGTACGCGCTAGATTGCTGCATGATTTGACGGTGTGATTCATGCATCTCGCATATGTGTGACTTGATCACTGCACGCCCTAGCGACATCAGGGTCGTGACTCCACAGGTACATCGTGGATGGCCGTATCGGATACCGAAAATACTTGGTTCTAGCACTGTGGGCACTTAGGATGTCCTTTGGTGAAAGTCCCAGAACCTTTTTGGTACCAGGAGATGTTCCAAGTCTAAACCGAGTGGATACATGAGGGTCCGAGTGCTAAATACTAGTAGGTCGCATCTCCCACTGTGTCGTGGTCAGTTGGAAGGGGGTGTGGCCTTATCCGCCTGAGTGAGGGGGCTATAAGCTAGGCTGAGTTTGACCAGCTCGCAAATGAGTCCGTTGTCGACGAGCCGGGTAGGTATTGGCAGACTACTGGTCAGGCGGATAATGAGGTTTATTCCGTTTACTTGGCTGTGCAGCTAGGGAGGAGGCAGTCAGTGTGAGTTTATTAGACCCCGGTGATATCCAGAGAGGAACTGTACTGATATGTGTACTTGATGAGTACCGACTTGCTTGGATTGCATTTCACATATGGCATTCGGCTATGTAGGCCTTGCATTTCATCGGTGTGGCCGATGGCATTTATATCTTGCATCGCATGGCCTTGGTATGGCCGATAGCATTCATGCCTTGCATCACATAGCATTGGCATGGCTGATTGTATTCATGGACTTACCGCATACTTCCGCATTACTCTGATATTATATACTTGGCACTTGCCTTAAGCACACACTTACACCACCCTCTAAGCTTTTGTAAGCTTATGCACGACAGTTGCGTGCAGGTAGCATTGGACAGCAGCAGAACTGAGGCAGGAGCGCGTATCAGACTATTTTGAAGCTTTTTGATCACCTTGTATTTCTCTTTCCGTATTGTACTTAAAGTTTTTGATATAGTGGATATGTGGTGATGTTGTTTTGTGACTTGGTTATGCTTGTAGTTATACTCCATTACAATGAAATACATGTATTTAATATAGAATGACAATGTATAATAGAATTTCTAAATTTTACTAGAATGTTTACGATTTTATTATATTCTGCTTACATTATAGTGTAATGGTCTAATCATATTTTAATCATCTCTATAAGCATAAGCACAAATTCATTCTACCATCAACACTACTTGTATAATCTTTTAGTATATTCCACTTACATTATAAAGTTTAATGTGTTTATTATATTGATGTTCATACACTTATAATGACATTATTTAAATTTATAAGTTCATAGTTCGCACATATTTAGTCATGGCACTAGGTGGGAGATCATGTCGTTCGCGCACTGGATCTACCCCTTCCACCCAAGATGCGACGGATGCAGTATCAACGTCGCATGCTGCATCATAAGCATCTGAGCCCTTGGTTAAGCATACACCGGGCATTGCATATAAGTGTAGACATATATTTTTTTTAGTGACTTCTGTTTATGTTTAGACTTACATATTTATTTTGCGACAGCATCATCGACCGACTAACAAGGATGTGGACCCACGCGTGGGTTAGTTTTAGAAAGACTTACGCATAAGGGTAGGGTGACGGTAGAGTTCCCACAGGACTGCCCTAGACCTGTTGGGGACAATGCCAGATTGTTTACGTCAAAGGTCGGTATCCTATGCCAATCTCTGATCTTCACCACCACCCACCCCCCATTAGGCAGACGTGACAGATGATGTGTGGCAACTCATCCGTCAACGCCTTCAGATAAATTTTATTAAATTAAATTTTCTTTTATGAAAGTTCATTTACGGTTAAATTATTTTCTTAATAAGTTTATTGACTTAATATACTATTTACGAAACTGTGAGATAAATTTGTCTTAAAGCTGAGTATTTCCTACATTTCTCATGATGTTAACGACATGGTCAGGAAGCGATCTAAGGAGTACCGTGGGGAGTTATACCAGTGGTACAAGCGGTGTAGGACCCACGAGAAGTCTGCACTTTCCACACCACTGCACGTGACTACAGATGACTGCGGGTACTCTGTAAGAGATTTTCATTTGAGACTTTTTATGTAATATTTACATATTTACGATATCTTGAGGTAACAATTAAATTCGTAATTAATAATAATATATTATGAATAATGTGTTCAGAAGAGGACAATAAATTTTGTAAACAGAGAAAAGTTAGAAGTGAACCACATAGCTGGTTCAAAGTCATTCGTACGACATCGTTGCGATATGGTAAGAAATTTCTGGTGATTATTAAGTTGGTATATTCTTTCCATACATTTATATTAACTCTATTGTCCTTTTAATTGCGCGGCAAGATTCCGTCACCGGCCAGAAGCCTAGACTAGTAGACCTCTACAAGAAACTCACTGTCGGCAGGTGACGGGATCTTGGGTTCATTATAGAGCCAGTGAAAATTGGATAAAAATCCTTACATTGTAAAATTTAATTGTATTGATTTATAATAATATCATTCATTATGAAAATTTATATGTTTTTATTACAAGCGACGATGGACACCATACGCAGTCAGTGCACTCCCGATGGTAGTCAGCAGAGTGAGCCAGATATCCTGAGCTAGGTGCTTGCCACCCGTTCTGGATATGTGTGTGGGCTTGGCATCTCGTTTTGGATATGTGTCTGGGCTTGGCTATGGTGTTAAGCTCATGGCACTCGTTAGAGCTGCCTCCAGCCGATCTGTCACTGGGGAGAGCGCCCTACGTCGAGCTAATATGACAGAGAGAGAGGTTCAGTAGCTACAGCTCATCGTTGATGACATCAGAGAGCAGCTGGAGAGGCAGAGGGAGGAGGAGCAGAGGTGTAAGAAGGAGGAGGAGCAGAGGCGGAGAGAGGAGGAGAGGCGACGAGAGGAGGAGCAGAGGCGGAGACAGGAGAGGCAACGCGAGGAGCAGGGAGGAGGATCGAGAAGATGTGAGTGGAGCATGAGCGACGGATGCATGAGATGTTTTAGGCTCTCGCTGCACGTTTTGCCACCGATGCTCCAGCGCCTCCGCCTTCATCTTTATAATTTTTTTATTTTATATTTGATTTTTTTATATACGAATGTTAAACTTATATATATTTGTGCATGGATGAATGTGGGTTGTATATATGTGGATGTGGATAGGATTGTTTGTGTACGGATGGATGTAGTTTGTGTATGGATAGATGTGGTTTGTGTTTGGATGGATGTGGATGTGAATATGATGAAAATATATTGTAAGAGGTGTATTTATAGGTGTATATCAGGAAATTTTTCTTAAATTTTTTTTTAAAAAAAGACTATTACAGATGAAATATTTCGTTGGTAATATTAAGTTGAAAACTTATGCTAACGAAATATTTCGTGGGTAGAAATTAATACAAAATTTTATACCGACGAAATATGTCATTGGTAATAGTAAGTTGAAAACTTATACCGATGAAACATTTCGTAGGTAGAAATTAATACAAATATTTTTACCAACGATTTATATATGAGATATACTAACGAAATAATTCGTCAGTAATAACGGTCTTATGCCGACGAACATATTTCGTAGGTAATAGTTTATACCGATAAAATATTTCATTGGTAAAAGTTTATATCGACGAATATATTTCGTAGGTAATAGTTTATACCGACGAAATATTTCGTACGTAAAAATTTATCTATATATGAGATATACCGACGAAAGAATTCATTAGTAATAGCTAGCTTATGCCGACGAACATACTAGTCAGTATTATTAATCCATAGTTTTACCGACTAAGTATTTCGTCAGTATAAGCTGTGTTTACCGACGAAATATATTATTTTTTCCTATCAAAAGTAACATGTTTTGCCGATGATTTTTTTCATCGATATTTGTTTTACCATTGCCAGCAAAGTAATATTTCGTTGGGAAAAGCCTTTAGCCACGGTCTTATCGCAACGATCTTTTCTACGACATATTTAATCGATAATAATCATTATCGACGAAAAAAGATAAAATAACGATGAATTATATCATCGGTAAAAGAGCAATTTCCTGTAGTTGGATCGACTACAAATCCATTATCACCATTCCACCATTCTAAAACATATCCTGTAGTTAAACCATAGGTTATCAATTATTTTCCATATGGATAAGCACCATTCTGCCAAAATAATATCATCATCATCTTCTTCTAAGCCTTATCGCAACTACTTAAGGTCAGGTGTATGGTTCCCATTCCACCATGCCACTGTAGGAAGGACTATATCCTCAGTTCTAAGATATAGTCTTAATATTATCTTCTCATTCCACCATGCCACTGTCCATGATCTAGTAGCAGAAGTAGCTTGTTCACATATTGTAGACTTATTCAAGGGAAAAGAAGAAGAAGGAGGAGGAGGAGAGGAAGTGAAGTGAAGAAAACTTTAAAGATTTCATTAAGAGACTATTATAAAGAGTAAATCATGAAAAATACCTGATAAAAAGGTTTGAATTCATCCACCTACAAAAGAAGAAATTGTAGAATCCAAAAAATTAAAAAATCAAATACTAACAAAACATTTAATTAGAATGCATGGATGCATAGCATACAAGACATATGACAAGCTATTATGTAGAACTAGAACTTAATGATAGAGGTTACAAAATGAAAAATTAATCAAAGCAAGCCCATCATAGGGAAACAGAACTTTTAACAGTATGCTTGCATATAAGAAATGGATATGAAACAAACCAGACAGACCATAACCAAAACATAGAAGGTAACGGTAGGAGCAGATTAAGTACATATTCAATGACAACACTCAGTGAAATCAAACTGTGAATTTCTATTGAGTACATTCATTTACAAAAATTTCCATATATGAAATTTTGGTAGATCGTTTGAATAATCAAACTTGTTGGAACTATGTGAAATCGAACACTTGATTTTTCCATTTTCAATTGATTTTTTCTTCTTCTTCACTACATAAATCTATTGAGTTAGATGAGAAAAATAGACATTCACATATTGAAAGAGAGAAATGATCGGGTTTCACAAGTTTAAAGAGAAAATGAGATAGAGATCGGCTAAGTCTTGTTTCTAGAGGGATTAGGTAAAATCCCAATTGTCCACTAAAAGAGTTCGATCAAATTCTTTTTATTTTTTTAAAATCATCTACCCCAATAGGTTACCAACCAATGAAAACATTCCAAGTGGAATGCATGGATGCCGATAAGCTAACCCCATCCTCACCAACTCTTTTTCCTTTTCTTTTAGTCCTTTTAGGCTAAACCCACTTCCTAAAATCTCTAGCTACACCCAATAGAAACAAGGATTGATATCTACACCCACTTTGAAAGATACATTACGCTCTTTCTTTCCTCCCTCCACAGTTCTACTTGTAATTATTCAACCCAACTTTTCAATAAGTCGAAAAGCTTGGTTCTATGTGAAAAATGAGGGCCCCAGGGAAAGTTGTTGAAAATGCAAACCAAACCCCAGTAAACCTATTAAATGGATTGTGTGTTTTCACAAGAGGAATGTACTCAAGCAGCTGAGAGAGAGAGAGAGAGAGAGAGAGAGAGAGAGAGAGAGAGAGAGAGAGAGAGTTCTGATACTAGATTAGGAGCCTATAGGACAATTTGTACCCACCCATGCTGATTTTTCAGCGTCCCTTTTTTCATATTTATAACGGATGTAGTACTGCTTAAGTGTCCTATTTCAATTCCAAAACAAAAGATGAGTGTGTGCAAATCAATTGGGTGGGTGTAGATATCATCAAGTCAACACATTTTTTGCACCCGGTGAAAAAAATGGTAGTTTAACATGTCATCAATTCAATACAAATTTTTACACCTGCTGGAAAAAAAATGTCAAAAAATCACTGAAAATGGCTTGTTTAGGGATATACTAAAGCCCAACTAAACGACCAAATAAGTGCAAAAAACCATTATAACAAAACCAATAATAGAAATATGAGTTCATTTATTTCCGTTCCCCTTCTAAACTTAACTGTGCTTCATGGTGCAGTCAAAACAATTCAAGAGGTCCAAATCTGGATTTATGAGTCAGGTTTCTTGGAATCAACCTATGTAATATTCTATTTACTCTGTCAATGGTTATATCAAGTGTTTGATAATAACAAAGTTTCAACAGGTTTGATTATTCAATCATAGCACTCAATCACTCTGTCATATAAGATCGGGTTGCAAAGACTAAACTCGATATAAGATCGGGTTGCAAACACTAAATTGATTATTTAAACGGTTTATGCCTGAGTACATTCCTTTATAGTTCATTTCTTGTTATAATTAACATAATATTTGTACATACATACACTTGAATTTATCAGAAATGGAAGAGAGAAACAAACAAATATACCCAATCCATAAAAAGAAAAGAACGGAATATTACGAATGCAAGGAGAACCCCAATTACCGCTCATGGACCATCAAACCAAATGCTCTAATCAGTTACTCATGGGCTCCACTTGCACAAATTAGAATATAACCAGACTAAATATGTGTATTGAGTCATGTTCTAATCATATTTACTGGGAGTTGGACTGTGTTTAGTGCAGACAATCCTAGCATACATGCACACATAATATGGATGTGAGCCTATTTCAGTACCTACATAGAAAATAGATTAGGGTTCAATCCAATCCACATGTATCCAGTATATACATACATGCATATATACATACATACATACATACTGGAATCTAATCCAATACATACATACATACATACATACATAGACAAGTAGATAATGGATATGGGTCTCATTCACTTGTTTCTTGCCTCTTTGGGTCTAGTCCAATGCACACATACATACAAATTCATACAACCATACAGCCATATATAAATGTGAGGATCTAATCCTAGTATATACAAAACATACAAATAGTTGAAGGTGTAATCCAGGCATACATAGACATTTGACTATAATCCATGCATACATGGAAATTTAATTCCAGGATACAGCACATACACAATACATGTGAGTCGAATACAAGCATACTTACTTATAGGTGTAATCCAGGCATACATGTACCTGTGAATCTAGCTCAACACATTCGAATTGTACAACATACATGGATATGAATGCGGGTTGTGCCTGAAATTCCTACCGTTTTAAAAATTTTCAAACTGAAGATATTTTTTGCCCTTTATTTTTAAGTCCCTGGACTTGAATGGGGATTTGGCATCTCTATTTATCTCAAAAATCCACCCAAGCATATTTACAAACATTTTCAAACAGGCCCGACAATCCATTGCAATCCATTCGAATCAGCCCGCCAAACAGGCTCAACAAACTGATATTTGTAACCCACCCGACAATATAGTGGACCTGACATCTCCAATCTTCTTTAATCTCCATTGATACATATATACTAATAGTTTCAGTGCACAATGAAAATTTATGGGATTGCTATAGATATTTCAGCAGATCCGAGGATCTGTTTTGCATGCACAGTCAATCCTGAAATGTCCCTTCCAATCACTTGCAATACATTTGAATCCGCTCGCCAAATAAGCCATGCAACCCATGGATACTATTTTAACAAAGCCCACATACACCCAAATCAAGAAAAATAGACGGACTTACCTGCGATTGTTAGAGTTTCCAACCGAGTTCGCTGGTAGGGTTGAAGAAGATCGATCGCACTAGAGAGAGGTTGAGAAGCTCGGAGAACCCATATCCAGCATCTCGTCTCCTTAAATACCAAACACGTTTGCTGAAAATTCTCGGTCTCTCCTTTATCAGACCTACCTGCAGAGACGCCCGCTCGACTCGTCTCGTTCATCCCATCCCGTATCCTACAGTGGATGGCCGAAATCCCGCAGCCGATCGTCCGAATCCGTCAATTATGCCAACTCTGTTTACGAGGGCAGCTAAGACGATGTCTACCAACCATTCCAAAAAAGCTATGGGGATGGATAGACTTCCGTAGCCGACGTAAGTCAATCTAATCTCAGGACGAGTGACTGTCCAAACACGCGCTAAAGTTTATTTGCCATCTAACCTATTGATCAAGTCATAGAGACTTAGATTGAATGGAAAATATAGATATCAGCCTTATTTAAAACTTTTGTGGCCCAAAGAATTTTTTAATGGTGAGTGTTCAATCACCACGGTTTCTGTGGTGTGGTCTACATGAGATTTGAATCTACCTCATTTTTTATTTTTATTTTTTACCAATGCCCTAAAATGACTGAAAAAATGGATGGACAGTATGAATGAAACACTTACATCATGGTGGGGCTCACGGAACACCGTCGAGTAGCTAGAGCCTACTGACTGCATGAGTGAGGTCATCGTGGAGGAATCCAAACCGTTGATTTGCTAGGCTTAGCTACTTCTGAGAGATGCCAGAGATGTTGAACAGATCGGTCATTCTAACCCTTTTATTAGTGACTAACAAATTTACAGCTTATATATATATATATATATATATATATATATATATATATATATATATATATATATATATATATATATATATATAGGCCTTGAGATGTAACATTCAGGAAGATTTCGGGCAATTCCTAATCCAAAGCAAGGTTGCCCGGGTCAAACGTTTGGATCACCAAACAGTGGCCCCACACCGAGGGAAACCCTTTGTCTAGGAGTGGATTCGGTTTTTACTATGGGGCCACCTAGATGTATGTGTTTTATATCCACTTCAAGGGCCCAAGAATGAAACAAATCCAAATCTTAGGGTGACCATACCCTAGGAAACGGTGATGATTGGACACGGATCATCTACTGACGGGCCGAGTAGCAAGACTGGCTACTGATGTGATGTCATTAAGTTCTATAGGACCTATCATGATATATGTGTTATATCGATACCGTACATCTATTTGAAAAGATCAATTTATGTTATGAGCCAAAGAATTAGTCAGATCCAAAACTTGAGTAGACCTAACAACAGAAAATAGTGAAGAGAGTGACAACCACCGTTCAAAATTTCTAATGGCTACGAAAGTTTTCCATAAGTTGAAATTTGTGTTTTCCTTCTTTCATGTCCATCGTAGCTTACAAACATTTGTGTTTTCCCTTCTTTCATGTCTGTTAGCTTATGAAATCTGGATCTGTTTCATTTTCGGGACCACTCTATAAGCAGAGCTGAAAAAGAAGATGGACGGCATGGATATATAACACTTACATCGATGTGTGCCTACAGTAAATACCCATGGAATTCGGTCAGGTTACGACCTGACAGAATCCGCGCCCGTTTGTACGTAATCTTGCAGTTGGGAGTTGATTTGGTGCGGCCCATACTGTGGAGCCCACCTTGATGTATGTATTCTATATCCACTCCGTCCATCCGTTTTACAAGATAATTTTAGGCATAAGTCAAAAAAAATAAGCAATCCAATCTCAGGTAGACCATACAATAGGAAACAATGGTGATTGAACGCCCTAACATTAAAAACTTCCAGGACCCACTAATATTTCCTTAATATTTATTTTCCCTCCAAGCTGTTGAGAAGGTAACACAAACTTGGATGAAGGAAATATCAGCTCGTCCGAGATCCAGCAGATTTCGAGCAGAGTCTAAGTACTTGTCCGGATCCATCTGACGATCCGAGATCCTGACCGTTTGTATGAATTCCTGTTGCGTGGCGCTGAAGCAGCAGATCAACGGCGGATATTCGTAGGGGAAATCCATCTCGTCGTCGAAATCTTCGTCTTCTTCTTCAACGTCTGCGATTTTTCTACTCTTGGGCTCTGGTTTTTTACTCGAGCTGGTTTTCTTTTAGGAAGGAGAGGAGAGTGTTGACTTTGACTTCGGTCGGCCCCTACGTTTGGGTATTGTCTATTATCGGTGGTGGAGCTCCGTTCGTGCCATCAATGGCTGAGATTGAAGCTTGATTTATTTACGATTGATGGAGATTGAACGGTCGGATTGGAAGGAGGTATGAGACTTGGGAATGGAGGGAGGAAAGATGGACGAAAGCCATGAGAGGAAAGCTAGGGTTTTTGTTTCATCCCTCTTTGTCTGCTGCATTATCTGGTAAGAGGGTTTTGGGAAAAGGACAATTTTACCCTTATGTTTTTATATAATGGTTGATTCGTTATAAAAGCACGAGTGCGAAATTCCCAGGGGTGATGGAGAAATAACTGACATTTTATCCTGATTCCTGTACTGAGTCGAGTCAATTTCAAATATTATTCAAGTCAAGTCGAGTCGAGCATGGCAAAGCTCGTGATCGGCTCAACTCATTTTGAGCACAAAAAGTCAGCTCGTGTTCGGCTCGAACTCATTTTGATCCAAGCTAAGTTAAGCTTTTTTGAGACGAGTCGAGCAAGTTAGTTACCAAGTTTTTTGAGCCGAGTCGAGTTTTTTCGAATCGAGTGGAGCGCTGCTCGTGTACAGCTCTAGATGAAGGCAACCTTCCGGTTTTATTGTAAAATAATCATCAGTTCATCCTGGTAGAAGGAAACTCTCCGCATAGAGCTGATGTGTTTAATCAGCTGCGTGAAGCAAGCGTTCCAGAATATTCTACTTCTCAAATCTCGGATCATTTGCTGACGCGTGCAGGTTTTAACGGATAGCCTTGCCGCTCATTTCACCTCTGCGTGGGCCAGGGGCCACGTGACGACTGAACCCATTTAAAACGCTGCGAGGTTTATGGGCCACACGGTGAAAAGTCTCTGTTGAGAAGATCACCACGGTCTCATGTACCGTGTTGATGAATTTGCTGGATTATGATCGTGCAGGGTACAATATAGCACGGAGGTCGGTATTATGCTGACGTGGCAAAGTTATGTGAGCCCCGTCATAATGTATGTGTTAGATACGCAATGTCCATCCATTTTTCCGGATCATTTTAGGGTGAGAATCCGTTAAAAAAAAAAAAAAAAAAAAAATTAGTGAACCACACGTCAAAATACATTGAGAATTAAATGTCTACCATTGAAAACTTACCATAGAAGCTCCGTATTAAGCTGATATTTTGTATTTATACTCTTACGTCCGTCTAACAAGAGTGAGGTTTCAACCAGGGGCATCCCCGCACAGGCAGATTGCTTCCCACTATCGCCGGTCTCTGGCTATGAACGGGCAGTTTTATGGGCGACCCCATTGTGATTTATCCTTTTATCCATATTATTCATTTCTTTTCCCATATCATATTAGGGCCCGTTTGATTTTCTTATTATATGGGTAATTTGATGTAAATGGGTAATAATTGTTTACCTTTTTGTTTTCGATTGAATTTTCAAGGTGATTTGATCGCCACATTTCATTTATAGCACTTCTCATGACACTTGAGGATAAAAAAGTTAAATTGTGGAGTTCACCTTGATGTTTGTGTATTGTCCACACCGTCCATCCCTTTAGCCAACTCATTTTAGGACATGAGCAAAAAAAAAAAGAGGCAGATCCAAAGTTCAAGTGGATCACATTATTAGAAACAATGAGAATTGAACTCCTACCATTGAAAGCTTCTTGAAAACCCTAAAAATTTTTCTACTTTATCCCTGATCGTGTGACCTTATTAACAGGTTGGATGACAAATAAACATCACTGTGGGCCCTAGGGAGAAAACAACTTTTTCAACCATTGACGTTTTAATGATCCTTATTTCCTAAGGTGTGGTCCACTTAAGCTTTTGATTTTCCTTATTTTTGAACTCATGCCTTAAAATGTATTTTTTAAAAAGATGAATGGTGTGGATAACTCATATATATCATGATAGGGCCCACATATTTAAATCAGCAATAAAAACATTTATATGGACCGATATTCAAAATGTAAGTCCAAGCGACTGTCAAACACATGTAGTAAGTAATAATCAGGTAATTCTGTGTATTTACATAAGGAATTTAAAAATCAAACAGCCCCCCTAAAGTATGATAAAAAAAAGAAAAAAAAAAAAAAAAAAAAAAGAGGCAAATTCTTAGTTCAAATAGAACACACCATAAATGGCTATTGCATTTAATGGAACTTGCATTTGATACTTTTTATATTTAATGTAACCAAAGATTATTATCTGGTATAGCCCACTTTGGCGTTGGATCTGTCTCATTGTGTGTGCACACGTCTTAAGATAATACGAGAGAAGGGAATTACCAATTTTTTGTGCAAATATCTTAAAATAATTTCAGAGAAGGGTTATACGCTGAATAAACAAATACATCACAATAAGCCCGGCCATAGAAGTGCCCGTGGCTAGATACAGCCAGGTAGGACGCAATCGGCCTCCCATCCCCACAGTAGTGTGGTATGCTTGAGCTTGGACCTCTGACCCCAGATCCAACGATGCAGATTTCTGCAGTGTGATATACTTGTCCAACGATGCAGGTGAGACTCTGATAGTGAGAGCCCACTTTGATGAATGCATTGTATATCTATACCATGCTATTTCATAAAATTGATCCTGATATGGGGTTGAAGTCACGCTCTATTTTTGGGCTCATCTCTTAAAATGATGAACCATAGAACTTTGCCACCTGAACATGATAATCGGTGCCGTGTTCTAACACTCCACAACCTGAGTCCGATGTGGCTATATCCATTTAAAATCGGCTCCTTCCATCAGTTTCACCATACCCAAAACCCAATTGCCGATTCCCACCAAGAGGATATAAAAATACAAATATCAACATCTAAAACTTGTTTAACCTCCAGCAAATCTTCATTTGTCGGCATCATTCAGTCCCTACTATCTTTCGTGATGTCGTCTACATGGTCCTTAGATCTCAGTCACTTTTGGCTTAAGCTTTCGAAAATGACGCGGATTTTTCGAGGACATTGCCGTGGAGTTGGCACAAAAAGGTCTGAAAGTAAATTCCCGTGCTGGTGGGTGTGACGGCAGCGTTGGCAGTCCCATCACACCAGCTAAAGAAATCCAAGTCCCTCCATCAATGGTATCTCTGTACTGTAATCCACAATCAATCTCGCAATTTACTTTTTCCAAACATTTTTCGCAGTAGAGAAAAACAGAAAACGGAGAGAAAAAGAAGCCTTTTAATTGAAACTTTCATGGTATTACTGGACTGAAATTTCTACAATCAGATAAAGACTTCTGCTTGCCTCCCTGGCAGAAGAAGAAAGACTCCGGACATCTCATTAGACAGTTATCCACCAGGCTCACGATAGCAGAACCCGGTTTCATCCCAATCAACGGGCTCGGGATGGGCCCGAACAGGTAGTTTCCGGACAATAACAGTCGCATGAATGGAGCCATACCAGGCCCTGGAACTACCGCCTTGAGCGCGTACTGAGATGGGATCATACCCGTGAATCGATTGCTCTCCAGAGTCAGAGCAGATAGCCTTGGCATCATCCCCATGAAAGCGGGCAGCAGTCCCCCCAGCGCATTGTAGCCTAAATCCACTGCAATGAGCTGACTTCCGGCGCCGCTGTTCTCTGGTTCTTGAAGCGACGAGAGCTGATTATGAGAGAGCGTCAGCTGCTCTAGCGATGGATGATTGAAGACAACTGCCGGAACGCCGCCTGATAGATTGTTGTTGCTGAGATCCAACACCTGCAAAAACCTCAAATTCCCGACGCCGTCCGGCAGTTGTTCCAATGCGTTGTTCCTCATCGAAATTTCCACTATGGATTCCGGCATCGAGCTGAGATTACCCGAGATCCGATTATCGCTCATGTCCAAGAAGTACAGGCTCTTCAGCGAAGACATATCGGGCAATTTCCCAAACAGCTTGTTCGCCTGAAGCTCCAGTCTCTTCAGATTCTGCAGAGCGCCGATGCTCTCAGGAATAGGCCCTTGGAGCTGGTTGTTGTCGAGGTAGAGCTCCTCTAGGTTGGAGATGGAGCCGATGGAAGTTGGGATTTCTCCAGAGAAGGCGTTGCGGGAGAGGCTGATGCGGCGGAGACGGGTGAAATTGGAGAGGGAAGACGGGATGGGGCCCGTGAAGAGATTATCAGAGATATCGAGGGTTTCGAGGTAAGGGAGACTGGAGAGGGAGAGAGAGCCGGAGTAGGCAGCACCACGGTCGAGGCTGATTTCGGTGATTCTGGTTAGGCCGGAGACGGAGGTGTCGCAACGAAAACCGCAACTGAAGGATTCAGTGAAGATGTGGTCGCAGGGGTCGATGGAGAAATTCCAGGAACTGATGCAAGAGCCTGGGGTTATGGAAGAAGGGTCTAGCCCCTGCTGCAGATCTTTCAGGGCTTGAATGTCTGATGGATGGGTCTTTGAATCTGCTGGCAGAAGTAGCAGCTCTGATGCTGAGGAGATTAGCAAGAGGAGAAAAGGAAGAATTGGGCGATTTCTCCTACCCATTTTTCACTCTCTTCTGCTTTGAGGAGAATTCCTTTTTTTTTTTTTGTTTTTTTTTTTTTGTTTTCCTTGAATTTGTAGGATTCGATTAGGAGGAGAACAACGAAAAGAGATGAATGGTTACGAGCCGCGCGGCTTTTTCTTGCTTTTCGTCTGAGCCGAGCAGCAGATATTTTCGAAACTCTCACGGGATGCTGTCAGTGCGGAAGAGCTCTTGTATTTAACGTTTCGTTCCCTATTTCCCGAGCCTGGGCTGATAGCGACGGGTCTTGCTGGCAATATTTTCGAGTAGATTTGTTTAGGGAATTCACGTTTGTTTATCCGAACCGTTGATCCACCTGCCTTGAAAACTTAAAAAATGGACCACAAGTTAGCCATTTGAAAATGATATATGTTGAGGTCAAAATTTGGATCACCCTTCCTCGATAAACCTTCCATAGACCCGATCCTTATCCTCCAGAAAAGGGTGAGCAAAGGTGACTCTGAATAAGCCGGAGACCCTCCGATGCCTAAGTCAGGATAGAGAATCTGGATCTAAATAGAGTATAGAGAGAGGGTGTGAGATATTTTCTACCTATTTCCTCCGTACGCAATACTATTTATACCCCCTCGCCTGAAATGGGCATGTTCGCATAACTTGCACGCGTCTCGAGGCATTCACCACTTCCTATGGGAGATTTGGCTGCCCGACCATTGTGTGGTCGTGCTAATGTAGGTAGTTGAGTAATCGTTGCTAATAGTGCGGTAATGGAACACATCGAGGTCCCACAAGTAGATTCCGATCCAAGTCTCAAACCGACTACCTCAGCTTCATATTACTCTGAGCCGATAGCCCCAGCCTCAGCTCGTCTGCCGAAGGCCTCGGAGTGAAAGCACAACGGATGCCGAGCTGAGAGTCTTTCCCCTCGGTTGTTCTCGTACTCTAGACTTAGTTATACATCTTGAGTTGGCTCTGAATAGCATCGGACCTCAGAGTTGAGAAGGCTCGGATCTTTTCACAATAGAAGCCCCCTACTCTCCAAGTTCAAGCATGGACTCAGAGAGTAAACTCATGCAGAAGATCAACAGATTCCACTGTTGCGTCCTCAACGCGTGTAGTCGCAATCATGATTTCCATATTTGAAGAGATACGCCCTCGTTGCTTTTTGTCCGTGGGTTATTCTCGAGTAAACGCGTGGCGATAGTTAGGATCTCGAATCGTCAAAGACATTATGAGAGACCGCCATGTAAGCCCTGAAGGGCGGCTAGGCGACGCTTCCACTGCTCGAAGCTCGGAGCCCAATGCTAGGAGCACGTGACCTGGTAGCGATCAGACCAGTGACGGCCAACCACGTGTCCTCTAAAGTCGGCTCGCGACGGTTCAACTGTGGTCATCATATCTTGTCATTAATGCGAGAATCATCCGTGGGTTATAAAAACCTATGGCATTTGGAGACGCCTTCATTTTTATTCTCTAGATTCTTGTTGCTATGATCTGCTTGAGGAGGCAATTTTCGGCGAAGGCGATTTCCGGTGGACTTAACATGCGGGAGAGGTGATTCCGACCGACTAGCAGTTTCTAACAGAAGCGATTTCCGGCGATCATTTCGGAACAGCTTCTGGTGAGTCATCCCTACACTTCCAGATTACTCTCATTTCCTTCGCATCTGTAGAATGTCGAATGACTTGGAGATGATCCAAGGAAATTATGCCTACGAGGATGATTCCGAGCCAGAGAGGTCTGACGATAGACGGGAAACCTCTGAAGGGCCCCTTGATGATGTACCTCTCTATCTTTCGCCCAAGAGGAACAAAGAGGCTGGGGCTCGGATGCGCCGTAAGGGCAGAAAGAAGGCTTTCCAAGCCCCCCGAGATTCAATGAGGGGGGCTACGGAGATGCCCGCTAGTGGGCAAACTGCGGAGACCATCCTTGGAGGCTCTATACTGGTCGAGTCTCAGATGGAATGAATCCGATTAGAATTTGAGATCCTAGACTCTGTACGGATATGAGCGCCAAAATCCCTCGACACTACTAGAGCTCCTACTGAGAGGAAAGCAGCGATCTTCCTCTGCGCCTTACAATGCGGACTCTGCCTTCCGATACATCCATTCATCCGAGCCCTGGCGGCTTATCTAGGACTGGCCCCAGTCCAATTTACTCCCAACGAATTGAGAGTTTTAATATCTTCGTACATCATCTGGCGCCAAGTCAAGAACCCGGAACTGACACCCAAAGAGTTGATAAGTTTATACTTGATCAAGCATGATAGTCAGGAGCTGTGGTACTATTTTGCGACCCGCGACAGCAACGACTCGGGGCTGATCCAAGAACTTTCGTCCTCTAATAAGGATTGGAAGAAGTGGTTTTGGGCTTCAGGCGAATAGGAAGCACCGACGGCGGAGCTCAGGAACCTAAGGACTCGGGTTCCTACCCAATTTACCCTTCCAGGTTGGATCCCGAACAGTCTTTCTACATTGCCTCCTTATTTGTTGTGGTTTGATCAATGTCTTCATTCCATTTTTACAAGTTTCTCGAGGGGTTCGCCTCTCATCACCTCGGACCAGAAAAATCAGATTGCCAAGGCCAGGGCACGTTTGGAAGATCTACGCTCCTGGTCAATTCTGATCACTGCTGATAATTTTCATCGATCCGTGCTCTGCAAGTCCAAGCCGCTCCCCACCTCATTCAGTAAGTGAACCTCTATTGTGATGAAATTGAAGGTCTCTTAGCTTAGACATTAACTCACTGTCCTGTGTGTAGGCATGGTCGAGGCTTCTGGATCTCAGAAGAGGAAGGCCGCTCCGTCCGTCGAGGAGATGCTGAGGGCCGAACCACGGACGAAGATAATTGTTCAAAGGAGGTAGGCGACTCCTCGCGATGGGGGTCCCTCAGCCCCAATTTCTATCGCTGTAACTCCGGCTCCAACTTCAATTTCAGTTGTTACAGCTTCAGCACACGTTGCGGTCGGGGTCGCGGTCGATAACACTCCAGCTCCGATTCGCCCTCTAGTCGACGCCCCTATCGTTCCTGACGCACCTCCACCAGCCCTCGAACCTTATATAGCCATCCCATCTTCTTCCAAGCGAGAGGAGGCCATTCGGATGGACAACGCAATGCTCTCTCCTCCCGAAGGTGGGCATGACCCCAAAGTTGAGACCCAAGCTTCAGCAGGCAGTGGGACCGGGCCAGGGGAAGCGGTGGGTTCGTCAACTCGAGTCGGAGACTGTGGGGACAGATTTCCACTGGACTATCATATGTCAGGGTTAGTTCATTGGGCTGCGAAGCATGCTCTAGAGAAGGAGATAACAACCCTTCTTACTAAGTCGGAGGAGTCCTTCGTCAATGATATGGCCTCCGTCTTCTACTCGGTATTTTACTAACCTTCCCTGTCTTGATTCTCTTCTCATCACGTTCGTATGCTTATATTCTTTATTTTTTTTGACTCAGTCCATCCCGAAACTCCTGATGACTCAGGAGAAATTTAGAGAGATCACGCGGAAGGACAATGAGAGAGCGACTCTCAGGGGCGAGGTCGGGACCCCTCGAAATGAGGCTGCATTCCTCCGAATAGAGCAGGTGGAACTGCGCTGGTAGCTTAATGATAGAACGATGTGAGAGCTGCAATTCCAGGGCATTGTCGACGACCTTCAGGGGAGATGCGCGACTGCCGCAATTGAGTTGACAGGAGCTAGAGCCCACGCCAACTTGCTTGCAATGGACAATGCCCGACTGGGGGAAGTGTTAGAGCGAAATAAGGTCGAGGTGGCAAAAGAGTTGAGCCAAGCGGTAACGCTAGCAAAGGAAGCTCAATGAGCTGAAGACGAGGCCTCCCTGGCATTGGCGGTGGTAGCTTCAGTGGATATGTTCAAGTCCTCAGAGGAGAGGACCGCTGAAGCTACTAAGTACTATAACTGCGGCTTTGATGCTTGCATTGATGCGGTTCAGGAGCTCTATCCGGATCTCAACCTTGAGCCCCTGCTTCCGAAGGACGCTGGAGAGAAACCTACTGAAGACGTCCCTCCGGGCCCGACTCTTGCCTCTTAGCCTCTTCCGACCAAATAGTTCTCACTCTTTTTTAAATTCTTTTAAACAATTGTTCAATGGATGATTTTGTAGATGATCTTTTTGACCCTTTGGAGAGGGCGTGATATGACATAGTCAATTTTTTGAATGATGATTGCACTGATGATCGCTAGATGTTTAGTTTGACTGATGAGCTGATTCCTTAGTAGGTCGGCTCATCCCAGGGTCATCTTCCCGTACTTAGGGGAGACCCCTTGATTATTTTGTAGAATCTTATAATGTCGACATTATTAAGACCGACCCCCAGAGGGGTCAATCCTCCCCATGAATGGCGAGTGGCTTTTTGTAGATCCGTTGGTTATACGACGAGTCGATTCCTTTGCCAAGGAATTGGGTCGTCCATGGGCTTTTCCCCTAAATATGAGGGGATCCCTTGACGAGTTTTTGTGGGTTAACATACTAACCCCTTCTCTAAGGGATCAGTCCATTGAGTCGACCTCTGCTTGTGAGAGGAAACTTTTTCTATTTGTCGACAGGTTACTAAAGTAAATATGTAGAAACATAAATTTTTATTAAAAGCCTTAAAAAGGCTAGTCGTTCCGAGGTGTACACTTATTGATGGCCTTCAGCGGCCAGTACATCAGGGGTGGTAGATTTTTAGGTGTTTGACGTTCCAGGGGTGGGGGATCTGACGACCTTCGAGATCCTTAAAGTGGTAGAAGTCAGGCTTGGTTGATCGAACCACGTGGTAGGGCCCCTCCTAGTTGGGTCCGAGCACCTCAACCCCCGGCTCCGTAATGCTTTGGAAAACTCGATAAATGACCAAGTCTCTTGGACGGAATCGCCTAGTCTTGACCTTAAAATTGTAGAATCGTGCCACCTGCTGATGTCGAGCAGCAACCCGAAGTCTGGAGACATCTCTAGCTTCCACGAGTAGGTCCAGGTTAGCCGCAATCTGCTCAGTGTTTTGATCTTCCTGATAGTTTCTGACCCGAGTTGTAGGGAGACCGATCTCAACCGGCACCATCACTTCTGAACCATAGGAAAGTGAAAATGAAGTTTCTCCAGTAGACGAATGAGCCGCAGTCCTATAAGCCCAGAGAACGAATGAGAGTTCCTCGGCCCAATTTGTAAGACCCGCATCCTATCACATACTGTTTCATAGGCCTTTGCGGTCCTCCCTGTCGAATTTTGACGACCTGCGATTTGTTATTGGCATTAGCGCGTGATCTGGAGTCGTGTCTTGCATTCCAGATTCAGCTCAACCCGAGACTTGTACCCTTGCGACTGCACCATCGTCACGGTTTCGACGCCACATCTCACTTGTCGAGGCGATACCTGTGTCAAGATATGAGGGCCCGTGTTCAGTTTGAGGAACATACCGCACGTTGCAATTCCTAGAGAATCTCTATAAAATGTCACATCAGTCAATCAAATCAAGTCAAGTATAAGCAACCATCCCCAAGTACAACCACCTCTCTCACAAAGTCAACTCTCTCCTTACAAAAGTGCACCTTTCACCCATCACTCCCCATCACACCCATCTCCCTCTCTCTTACATCCCATTCTCTCTCTTTCATTCTCTCTCTTTCATCCTCCAAGCAAGAAACCGTCCATGGCTTCCATGGGGAAGCTAGGTGTGGCCCACCTTCCTACCACCAAATTCAACCCTTGGGTCATCATCTCAACCGTTGAAAATGTCCTCTTGGAGCTCTAGAGTGCATAGGCGGAAGAAAGAATGGGCGATCAAAGGTGGGTGCTTCTCTCTCTCTCTCTCTCTCTCTCTCTCTCTCTCTCTCTTCCTGTCGATGGCCCACCCATGATGTTGAATTTTATCTATGTTATCCATCCTATGGGCCACCTTGCTGACCACCTACGGCTCAACCATGGCTGCCCCGTATGGCCTGCATGACTGGTCGGTCATGCAGGGCTGGTTAAAGGGATAAACATATATCATCTTGGTTGGTAGGTGGGTCCCACATGTGTGGACCCACCTTGGTAACGTCGGAATGGATTGGTCGGTGTATCTCACTGCAGCTACGTGTTTAGGTGTCAGCACAGGACCATAGGGCCCACATGAGCTACGTGGAATGTCCAAGCCATGGTACCCACCTGACGTGGGATATCCAGCACTGTCTCTACATGGGACGGTGGGACCCAAATTGATGCATTTATTTTATATCCACACCGTCCATTTGGACAGTGCTTGTGAAGCCCACAGTGATGTATCTATTTTGTCCACCTTGTCCATCTGTTTAGGGTGTGGCCCACCCCACACATGTGGGTGGGACCCACCTTAATGTAAGTGATTTATATCCTCACCGTCCAGCCACTGCCTGTCCAATGCATGGCTAGAATGGGATGAGATCAGCCGAGCCTGCTGCTGGACAGCAGTAGGCGCTGATGAAGGCAAACACAAACAGCTTGTTTCAAGCGCTGGTGGGCCACAGTAGTGTGGACCCTATCTGCAAGACGTGGTGTACCCACACCGTCCAACTACTAGGGACGGTGGGTCCCACTATTATCTGACGTCAGAAAGTTAGGTGACCCCACCACGATGCATGTGTTGAATCAGGACCGTTCGTGCGTCCATTGAGGTGGGGCCAGCATGATGTATACGTTATATTTATAGAGTCCATTGGCGCAGCCACCAAGATGGTTTCACACACCCACACATACATACATAAATAAATATATTGTATATTATATATTATAATATATGTTGTGGTGGGCCACTGTTACGTGTGGACCCACCATGGTTACATGCACCATATCTACACCGTCCAGAGCACCCTGGGTCTGGACGGTGGTCCTTTTTGTAATTCATATATAACCGATATATTATAATATATTATATTATATTATATTATATGATAATATATTATATTATATAATTTATGAATAGTGCATCGCACCATGATGTGTGGCTCTATCTGCATCGTCCAGTTGCTAGACGGTGTAGCAAGCATGACAGCAACAGTCATGTCATTCATTCATTTTACGTACGATATGGCCCACGTGATGTGGGTGTTTCACCCATGCTGTCCGTCCTATGGACGATGGTACCCACCATGCTGGCGTGCTGTAGTTAGTACCATCCACTGATCCCATCATTAAGGTCTGTGTTATATCAGACCGTCCATTTATATGATGAGCTCGCATTAGGCTTTTAACAGATATGTAGTGGATTTAGATTTTCTGGTGGGCCATGTATGTGGACCCCACACTAATGTATGTGTTACATCCAGTCGTCTATCCATTTGGCTAGCTTGTCTCAAGCTTGAGACTGGAAATGAGACAAACCCTATTATCAAGTGGACCACACTGTAGAAGATAGTGGTGTTAAATGTCTACCATTAAAACCCCAATTTGGGTTGCAGAAGTTTTAGACCAATATAATATTTGTGTTCCTCTAAGATTAGGTCTTTGTGACCTTATGAATAGACTGGATGGGAAATAAATGTTACGGTGGGCCTACTGAAATTTAACAGTGGAAATCCTTATCACCACTATTGTTTGTGGTATGGTCCAGATGATCTTTTGATATGATTCATTTATTTGGATAAGGCTCTAAAAATGATCTCTATAGATGGACGAATGGTGTAGTTGTTGTGGCCCATTTGATACGGCCGTTGGATGTACTTGGGACCCATTTGAAGTAATTAAGGTCCAATATAATGTATTCAGGGCCCATGGGTTGAGGCCCATTGTAATGTATTTGGGGCCCATGGGTTAAGACCCATTATGATATATTTGGTGACTAAGGGTTGCAGCTCACTCGTTGTATTTAAGGCCCATGGGTTGTGGCCCGTATGATGTATCTGAGGCCCATGTGCAGGGCCCACCTTTGTGTATTTGTGGCCTTCGAGTAAAGCCCATTGTGTTGTATATTAAGCCTTTGTATGAGGCCGTGGGCCCATTATATGTTTGACTCTATGTGGGCCACTCCTTGGAAGCAATGTTTGTTAAATGGCCACATTGATGGGTACTGATGGTTTAATGTCCATATTGTGATCTTTCCTTAGGTCTTGTTCATCAAGTATCGAGGCCAATTTTGATTTGTCGAGGCCGAATGTATAGGTCGATTCCAATTAATGTGACGGATTGACTGATTCTGATTATCGATCGATTCTAATTGTCTTGACTGATTTACCGATTAGCCATCGAGACCGATTGTTGATTCCGATTGTTGTGACCAATTTACCAATTCCGATTATCAATCATTTTCGATTGTAGTGACGATTACCGATTCCGATTAACATGACCGATTTACCGATTCTGATTATCAATCGATTCCGATTATTGTGATCGATTTGTCGATTCTGATTATCAATCGATTCCGATTGTTGTGACCGATTTGCCGATTTTGATTATCAATTGATTCCGATTGTCAAGGCCTAATATAATGTATATAAGGCCCATGAGATGCGGCCCTTTGTGATGTATATTAGGCCAGTGCTAGAGGCTCATTTTGATGTATATGCGGACTATGTGATGCGGCCCACTTGATGTATATGAGGCCCAATGTGACATATTTATGGCCATCCATTGGGGCCCATCCTGATGCGATACATAATGGACTCGTGTGAGAGGCCCATTGTAATATGTTTTGGGCCGATGGGTTATGGCCCATTGTGATGTATTTGAGGCCCATGGGACGTAGCCCATCCGATATATATAGGCCCATGTGATATGTATTAGGCCCATGTGATGCGGCCCATTATCATTGTATGAGGCCCATTGTGGTACATTTGAGGGCCAGGCGATGGAGCCCATTGTGATGTATGTAAGGCCCATGTGATGCGGCCCATTATAATTGTATGAGGCCCATTGTGGTGCATTTGAGGGCCAGGAAATGGAGCCCATTGTGATGTATGTTAGGCCCATGTGAAAGGCCCTTCGTGATGTGTATTAAGCTCTTGAGTGAGGCCCATGGTGTTGTATATTTAGCCCTTATGTGAGATCATGGGTCCACTGTATGTTAGGCTCTATATGGATCATTCCTTGGGGGCAATGATGGTTAAATGTCCATATTGTCTAGGTCGATTGTCGATGACAGTTATTAATACTGATTATGAGTATCTGACAGCATAGCATCATGATATATGCCCATACGCATCATCTGCATGTTTGTTATGAGATATGATTGACCATTGCATATGCCATAGTGCCGGTTATTATGAGACTCCCTGATAGGCAGAGATTGTCTCACATGAGCACACGGTATGTACAAGATTGATGCATGACTTGATTGTATGACTCATGTATCTTGCATTGTGTGCTGTGATTACTGTACGTCCTAGCAACATCAGGGTCGTAGCCTCCACAGGCATATCGTGGATGGCTATATGGGACACCAAAAATCTATTCTACATGGAGTGCTATAGATATCCCTGGGTGAAAGTCCCTAAACCTTCTTGGTTCCAGAGGTTACAACAATGTTTAGACCGAGTGAATATATGAGCGCATGAGGGCCGTATACCGTTAGGCAGCATCTCCCACTGTGTCGTGGTCGGTTGGAAGGGGGTGCGGCCTTACCTGCCCGAGAGGAGGGGACAATGGTAGGCTGAGTTTGACCAGCTCGAGGAATGGGTCCTCTATCGGCGAGCTGAGCCCGATATTGACAGCGGATAGTGAGGTCTCTTCCACTCACCTTATTATGCGTGATGGGGCGACAATATAGTTTTTAAGTATAATAGACCCCGGTGATTTTTTAGAGAGGAACCGTACTGATATGTGGACTTATTGAGTAGGCGTTATATGCTCATTCATTCATTCATTCATTCACTATTCACTCGGGCTGGTGGTGCGCAACTAATTATTGTGTACCTTCATTATGGTAAGGATTTCGATTGGGACGCTACTAACCTGAGATCAGGAGTCTATCATATTGAGTCTGAATATCCAAATTTAGGCATGGGACTGGTTTGGATAGAAGCCCCTTGTGATGGACCCCATAGCCTACGATACTACGTACTATCATCCCGGCTTCACACTCCAGCATGGTCATTCCATTCGCACCGCATATTACAGTACATCCGCTGCATATGACATTTTGGGTTACTGTGTTTCTGTATTTATATGGTCTAGATACGGCTATCGCTATTCGTGAACTCATTAAGAATTATATATTGCATCGTATCCTCAGCATCTGATATTTGGCTCTTTATGACTTCTCATTTACATATCTGTTTTATATTACGTATTCTGATATTGATTGACTCATGGACTTGTCCGTATTTTTTTTTACTCTGTTATCGGATGATTTATGATCTTGTCAATATTCTATTTACTATAATAATTCATGCTCTTGTCAGTATTTCTGATTATTCTAATATTATACAATTTATGAATTACCAGTATTTTCGGTATTGTATGATTATGGCATTATATTGAATACTTAGCACTTACCTTATGCATACACTTACACCACCCTCTAAGCTTTCTATAAGCTTATGCACGATAGATGCGTGCAGGTGATATTAGGTTGCAGCAGTGTTGAGCTTGGAGCGTTGCAACAGTCTTTTAGTGCTTGATTTTCAATTTATGTATTTTTCTTTCAGCATTGTACTCAAATGATTATATTAGTGGATATGTGATGATGATGTTGCCTTTGTGAATTGGATAATCTTGTGGTTATGCTTAATACGAGTTGAATGTACAAAAAAAAACCCTCCTTGTAGGATCTCAGGATCAGAATCTGGCGTATATACTCTAGGAGTCAAGAATGGGGTACTATGAAGGCTATCAACACCAGATTCGGTAATCGGGATTCCTGTGAATCCGATTTTTAGGTTTGGGGCGTGACACAGTTGCCCTTCGTTTTCTCTAATTTTATTTTGAGATAGTGCTTGATGACTTTGTTGACTGCTTCCACTTGCCCATTGGATTGCAGGTGCCAAGGCGAGGAATACGTGTTCGAAATGTCGAGCCCCCGACACATGCATCACAACTTATCATTATCAAACTGCCTGCCATTATCAGATACGATAGTGTGTGGAATTCTGAACCGGCAAATGATGTTCTTCCAAATGAAGTCAATCACCTTCTGATTCATGATTTTTGTAAAAGGCTTGACTTCGCCCCACTTAGTGAAATAATCGATTGCAACAATAGTGAACTTGACCTATCCTTTCTCAATGGGCAGAGGTCCGATGATGTCTATCCCCCATTAGGCGAACGGCCATGGCTCGCTCATTGGGGTCATCTCCTCCGTATGTTACCTTGGCATGACCATATCACCTCTAGACGTAGCTTTTCGAATCCTCCCTGATGGTCGGCCAAAAATATCCTTGACGGAGTATTTTCAGAGTTGGGGTCCGACCATCAGAGTGATTTCCACATATACCATCTTGAATCTCCCTAATCACATAGTCTGCTTCATTGGGTTGGAAACACCTAAGGTAGGGCTGTGAATGCCCTTTCTTGTATAAGATCCCGTCCAAGACTATGTATAGCACCGCTCTGACCCGTAGACGCTTTGCCTCTAACTTATTTGAGGGCACCTCACCAGATATGAGGTAATTATAAAACGGGTCCATCTAAATCAGTGTGGCATTCACTAGGTTGACCGCTCCATTCAGTTAATGCTTGAATGTTTTATGAATTCCACAGGGACTGTAAGACTCGTATCTTGGTCCGTACCTTTCCATACACTCCCGCGGTCTTACCGGTCGAATTTCGGAGACCTTCGACCCTTAAACGATATCGACGCGCGACCCTGATTCATGTGCCGACAACCCGAGTCGACTCAACCCGAGACCAATACCATAGCGACCGCGCCGTCATTGCGGTTCCGATACCGCGACTCGCGCGCCGAGGCGATACCCTGATCAAGAGATGTGGACCAATGTTCGGTGCGAGAAAACGCCGCGCGTTGCGAAAATCAAGGAAATCTCTACGATGTGTCACATCAATCACATCAATCCCATCAATCAATCACCCATCAATCCATCACATGTCAAGTACACATCACTTTCATCCCTTTTCCCAAGCAACCACAAAAGTCTTCACCACCCATACCTCTCTTACACAAAAAGCCACAAAAGTCTTCATCTCCCATACCTCTCTTACACAAAAGCCTCAAAAGTCAAGATTTCTTACACCCCCCATCACTCACCCATCCATCCATCACTCTCTCTCTCTCTCTTTACATCACTCTTTCTCTTTCTCTCTTTCTCATTTCAAATTTCCAAGCAACAAGTGAGCTCTAAGAGACTCCATACGTATGAGGTTTCTCCAAGCTCCCTAAACTCCAAGTGGCCCACCTTCCTACCCCATCATCTCCCATCTCAACCCTCCATTCTTCTTCTTAACCATTGAAGTTGAAGCCAAGGTGCCAAGGAACCTCTAGGAGCAAGAAGATCGGACGATGGGTGCCTCTATAGGGTAGATTTATTTATTTTTATGGTGGACCAAGAGAGGCCCACCGATCAATGGTGTGGATCTCACTTGGGACCCTAATACGTGGCCGATGGACCACTTGGATCATCATGATCATTCCATGATGGGGCCATTCTCCATGGACCCCATCATGATGTTTATTTTCATTTGAAAAGGTCATGTAGACCATCCATAGTGGTGGGGAAAGGATCCCCACCGTTGATCTTTAGTTTTGATGGTCACATGTGCAAAATGACCCATTTGATGTATGATTTCATGTATGGGAGGGCCCATAATGACGGGGTCCCTCCATCATAAGCCGTGTCCCACTCTCCATGTCTTTCTCTCTCTTTTATTGCTTTTATTTTATTTTATTTTATTTTTTTATGCTATAGGATTGTGGCCCACTTGAATGGATCCCACCTTGATGCAATTATTTTTATTCAAGTGGGGCCCACCTTGGACGTTGAATCCATGTCACTCATCAATGGTGGCCCACTTCACCAGGTCCCACCATTCAAAAAAAAAATAGCAATATGACCGTCCAGCGTCTGGGACGCTGGACGTTTTTAAAGAAAAGAAGAAAAAGGAAGAAGTGAAAGAGAAGCTTTGGTGGCCCCCTTGCATAGGACCCACCCCGATGTTTATGTCCGATCCAAGCCGTCCATCCCCTTACCCACTATATTTTAGCTGTTGGGTAGAAGTTTGGAGCTGATCCAATCACCTGGTGGGCCATAGCGTCAAATATTGTGCCCTCACCATTCAAATTCTATTTCTTAATTTATTTCACTTCCAAGCATCAAAAAAATTTGAACTTTGGACTCATTTCGACTGTTGCGGGCCACTGAACACTATAGTTGGAGCGGATTTCCAGGAAGCGGGCCCCACACTAGTTTTTTTATAAAAATTAAAAATTAAAGGAAAGAGAGGATGAGGCCTCCTTCCCTCACTGACAGCGGCTGCACGCTGCACGCAGCAGCGTGCAGTGCCCCGGCGGGCCGACATCCAGTAAGCCACCCACGGCTGCTGCCGTGGGCCCCACCATGATGTTCATTGTCATCCAGCCGGTTCACGCCGTGGGCCACCCCTTTAAGTGAGTCCCTGCCAAAAATCAGCTCCATCCATGACTCAGGTGGCCCACACCATTCGAAACAGTGGGATGGTGTATTTACCATTAAAAATCTGTTTGGGGCCCACTGTAGTTTCGAATCGAGTTGAAATTTATGTTTTCCCTTCATCCAGGTCTAAGTGTCCTAATGAATGGGTTGGATTTCAAATAAATATTATGGTGGGCCACATTTGTGGGACCCACATGGATGTATGTGCCAAGTCCACCGTCCAGCGGACGGTGGCACTCACTGTGGTGGCACCCCCCCCCCCCCCCCCCCCCCCCCCCCCTTGCTTGTGTGCCTCCACCGTCCAGTGGACGGTGGGGCCCTGTGTAATGTATGTGTTCTTATCCGCACTGTCCATTGGGCAGTGGGACCCACCATGATGTATGTAATGCATCCAAACCGTCTATCCACTTAGTGAGACCATTTTAATGCATGAATTATTAGATGGGTGGGCCACTCATATGGGTTTGGCCCATTTGGTTTGTAACAGGCCTATGGGCTAGACCCATTTGAATTTTAAAAGGGCTATGGGCTAGGCCCATTTGGTTTATGAAATGCTTATGGGCTAGGCCCATTGGATCCACTTAAGGCCTAAGATCCTCGGCCCATTTGATGTGTTGCAAATCCATGGGACTAGGCCCATTTGATGTACTTCAAGGCCCATGCACTTGGACCCTTTTGTTGAAATTTTTAAAAAGCCTATGGAAGTAGGCCATTTAATATATTGTAAGGCCCATGGGACTAAATCCATTTGATTATAAAAGGGTCCATGGGATTAGGCCCACTTTGATATGCATGCAAGCTCATGGATTAGGCCCATTTGAATTGTTTAAGGCCTAGGGATTTAGGCCCATTCGACTCATATAAGGCCTCTGGGTTGAGGCCCATTGGATATCCATTTGGGGGTCCAATTAGTGTGGCCCATTTGATACATATTAGACTCATGTGACTAAGTCCAATTGATGCAATCCAAGGCCCACGGGTTTTGACCCATTGCAATGCACACAAGACCCATTGATGTGGCCCATTTATGTGGCCTATCTGATGAATAAGAGGCCCATAGGATATGGCCCATTTGATATATATATGTAAGGTCCAATGGGGACAACCTACGGTCCATTGTAATGTGTAAATCCATTACAGACTAAGTGTTGATGTTTACAAAGATCGTGCCTTGGGAGCAATGTTGGTTTGACGTCCACATTGCGAGTGTAATGTTGGTTGGATGTCCACATTACGACTCTCCTTAGGGCCCATTACTGGGCCGTACTTATTGTATATAGGCCGTCCAGGTCCATCTGCATTGTAAGATAGTTCATTTTATTATAACATGTTTAGTACAGTTCCATGACTCATGATCATACGCATCATATGTATGCTTGACGTGAGAGTTGTCTGATCATAGCATTTACCTTCGGGCAGGTTGTTTATGGGCTCCCGGTTATGCGGTGTTGTCCTACATGAGCGTACGATATGCGCAGGATTGGTTGCATGACTGGATAGCGTGATTCATGCATTTCGCATTTGTGTGACATGGTTATTGTACGCCCTAGCGACATCGGGGCCGTAGCCTCCACAGACAGATCATGGTTGGCAGGATTGGATACCGAAAATCTTGTTCTACATGGGGTACTATAGATATCCCTAAGTAAAAGTCCCTAAACTCTTATGGTACCAAGAGGTTGCTCCAACGTCTAAATCGAGTGGGTAGATGAGCGTTGAGTGCCGACTACCAGACGGTTACGCTCTCCACTGTGTCGTGGTCGGTTGGAAGGGGGTGCGGCCTTACTGGCCCGAGTGTAGGGGGCAATGCTAGGCTGAGTTTGACCAGCTCGAGGAATGGGTCCGCTATCGACGAGTCGCGCCCGATATTGGCAGACGGATAGTGTGGTCTTTTCTACTTACCTGATTGCGCGCGATGTGGCGGCAATCTGGTTTAGAGTGTACTAGACCCCGGTGATATTCCATATTTTGAGCTGTATTGATGTATGGACATAGATGAGGACTTGTATGCTTGAGTTGCATTGTACATCGTATGGCCTTGGGATGGCCGTTACATTCATGTCTGGCATTGTATAGCCTTAGTACGGCTCATGATATCATGGTTCCATTTGCACATTTCGCATCACTCTGACATTGCATGTACATATTACTACCTTGCACACACACTTTCACCACCCCCTAAGCTTTCTGTAAGCTTATGCACGACCGTTGTGTGCAGGTGACGTTGGATCACAGCAGCACTGAGGCAGGAGCACGTTGCTAATCGTTTCTGAGTTTTTGTTCTTTACCATTGTATTTCCCTTTATGCTCATTGTACTTGTAAAGTTTTTGATCATAGTGAAAATGTAATGGAGTGCTTGGTTGTTGTTTGTGGGTTATGCCTTTGGTTATGCTTATTATGAATCAAACTGACATTGAAAATCCTCCTCGTAGCATCCCAGGATCAGAACCTGGTGAATGGGAGCTAGGAGCCGAGAATGGGGTTCTACGGAGGTTGTCGGCGCCGGATTCGACGATCGGGAATTTTGTGAGCCCGATTTCCTAGTTTGGGGAGTGACAGGGACGACCCGAGGAATCTTTCCCTCCATGGCCGAGGCTAACCTTACGAGGGCACTGCCCTAGGAATTTCTGTTCTCGGTATCTGACTGATAGTACAGCTCCCAAAATTCTCTATCAAATTTCTGGCCTCGGCCAGATTAGCTACCATCCTGGACTCCTTGACCTCATATTCGGTGGAGATGTGATTTACCACCAACTGAGAGTCACATCGCACCTCGAGGGACTGGACCCCCAGACTGGCCGTCAGTCTAAGCCCAGCTAACAGGGCTTCGTATTTCGCCTAATTATTAGATGCTTTCAACCCTAATCTGATTGCGTACTGAATAGGTGTAGAGTCTGGTGCGACTAGGACTACTCCTGCTCCAGCACGCATGGCATCGAATAACTCATCCACAAAGAGGGTCCACCTCGGTTCTGACTCTGTGTCTTGCTTAGTTGGAGGAGCAGGCGAAGGAGCTGCTTCTGCTTCGACGTTCATTTCCTCTAGAGTTGGGGTGGTGAACTCTGCAATAAAATCGGCCACTTCCTGGCCCTTGATCGCTGTCCTCGGTCGGAACTGAATATCAAACTCCCCGAGTTCGATCGCCCATTTAGTTAACCAACCCGACACTTCAAGCCTCTGAAGCACTTACTTGAGGGGAGAGTCGGTTAAGACAATGATGGAGTAAGCTTGGAAATAGGGCGTAGCCTTCGAGCTAGAACAATCAGGAAGAGTGCCAGCTTCTCCAAAGGCAGGTACATTATCTCAACAGGTGACATTTCTTTACTCGCATAACACATAAGGAGTTGCTTTCCCCCCACCTCCCTGATCAGCTCAGAGCTGACGGTTGAATCCGAAACTGCCAGGCATAGGAATAAGGACTTGACTTCTTCAGGTTTAAACAATAGGGGCGGCGAACCCAAATATTGTTTCAACTGCTGGAAGGCGAGTTCACATTCTGATGTTCATTCTGCCTTCTTATGACCCTTCAACTGCTGAAAGAAGGGGAGTTATTTGTCAGTAGCTCTGGATATGAACCATCCGAGTGCTGCTACTCGTCCAGGGAGATATTGTATTTCTTTTATAATCCGAGGTGAGCTCATATCGAGGAGGGCTTTGATCTCATCGGGATTTACTTCAATGCCCCTCTGACTAACCTGAAACCTAAGGAATTTACTGGAACTGACTCTGAATGCACACTTCGCGGGATTCGACTTCATACAATATTCTTAGAGGATAGAGAAGGTCTCTCCGAGATCTGCTAGATGATCGGAAGCCTTAATGCTCTTGATGAGCATGTTGTCAACATAGACCTCCATGATACGCCTTATCTTCTTGGCGAACATCTGATTCACCAATCTCTGATATATAGCCCCAACGTTTTTCAGGCCGAATGGCATGACCCGGTAATAGTAGAGTCCCTTATCAGTAAAGAAGGTAGTCTTCTGCCTGTCTGGGGGTACATTGCGATTCGGTTATACCCGGAATAGGCATTCAGGAAGGAGAGTAATTCATGTCCAGTTATACTGTCCACCAACTGGTCGATCTGAGGTAATGGGAAACTATCCTTAGGGCAGACTTTATTCAGATCTGAGTAATCCACACATAGCTGCATTTTCTGTTAGCTTTCTTAACAAGGACCACGTTCGCAATCCAATTTGGATAATGCACCTCCTCAATGAAGCTAATGTTGAGGAGTTTAGAGACCTCGTCGGCTATGACTACATATCGCTCGACGTCGAATGGTCTCCTCTTCTGTTTCACTGGCTTGTGATATGGATCCACATTCAACTGATGAACCATGACGTCAGGAGAGATTCCCGGCATGTCCTTATGCGACCATGCGAAGACATGTCTGTATTGCCACAAGAAGGATAACATCTCAGATCGCTGCTCGGGATTCAATGACATTCCGAGCTGAATTTTTTTGCTCGAATATGCCTTATAAAGAAGCACATCCTCCAAGTCTTCCACGAATGAATCCTCTATAGGTCCCTTGGGATCGAGGATGTTGATGGTGAGGGCCTGCTTCACCGACCCTTTCTTCATTGCTATTGCATAACATTTTCAAGTCTCACACTGATCACCTCAGAGATAGCCTATTCCGCCCTCGGTGGGAAACTTCATCATTAGATGGTAAGTGAAGATGACTGCCCTCATTGCATTCAGGGAGGGTCAGCCCAGGATGACATTGTGCACTAACGGCACATTAACAATAAGGAAGTCCACCAAGAGGGTGACTTGATGTTGTCCTTCTCCCGTGGTTACAGGGAGGGAGATGGCTCCTTCGGAGATCACCTTTTCTCCGGCAAAGCCATGTAGAGGGGTATTCATAGGTCTGAGGTGTGACCTTAGAATCCTCATTCTTTCAAAAGCTTCCGAGTAGATAACATCAGTTGAGCTTCCAGTGTCGACCAGGATGTGATACACCTTATGGTTGGCTATGGTCATAGTCACCATTAAGGCGTCGTCATGCAGATGTTAAATTCTACGCGCATCATCTTCTGTGAAGGTCAGACTGCACGAGCTGACTCGAAGCTCTTTGCTAGACATCTCGGTCATGTGGACGTAGTGCTCCAGATCAAACTTCCAAGAGTGGGCTTTACAGGCCTTGTTTGAGTCTCCTCCACCAGATGAACCACCGAAGATAGTACGAATTTCGACTGGCTCTTCTGCAGCATTGCTCGGCTGATCGTACTCTTCTCTTCGAGCTATTCTCTCCTCCATGGTATATCAGCACATATGACCCTTACGGATGAGGGTCTCGATCTCATCTTTGAGGTCCACACAATCAATCGTATTGTGGCTGTGATTACGATGAAAATGATAATACTCGTGCTTGTCTCGATGATCTGAGTCGGCCTTCATGCAAACGGGCCAATTCAGGAGCTTTTGGCCTCTGACATCTAGCTGTATCTATGCAGTAGACATGTTGATGGGAGTGTAGGAACAGAACTTGCCCTTAGGTTTTCTGCTCAGATGATGATCACTAGGAGCGCGGTCATCAGATTTCTTGCTAGATGACTAAGGTTCTTCATTCCTCAACCTCTTGCCCTTAGTATTCAGCTCTGCTACTTGAACATTTTTTCGAGAGTTGGAGAATTCCTTGGCGTTAGTGTACTTCTGAGCTCTGGTGACGAGCTCAGCCAACGTCTTCGGTGGATTCTTTTCAATGGAGAAGGTAAACTTCCCCTCTTTCAAACCACTGAATACGGTAGAAAGTGCCATTTTATCGTCATAGTCCTCCACCTACAATGCTTCCTCGTTGAAATGGGCGATGAAGTCCTTCAACGATTTTTTAGGCCTTTGCTTGATGGTGAATAGATGAGTATTCGGCTTTCGACTCTTCTTACCGCTTATGAATTGGGTAAGAAATAATCTGCTGAGCTCTGCGAAGGAACCAACGGAATTGGGTTTGAGCTGTTGATACCAACTCCGATCGGATCCAGTAAGGGTGATTGAAAATCCCCTGCACACCATCGCGTCCGTTGCTTTCTGGATTTGCATTCACGAGTGATAAGCCTCTACGTGCTCGGACGGGTCTCCAGACCCAGAGTATTGGATGATAAGAGGTATCTGAAACCTTTGTGGCATTACCTCACTCATGATTACAGAGGTGAAGAGAGGTTCGATCTCTTCCATCATCGCTTGAACAGTAGTGGGAACAGATGAAGGATGTCGATTCTGCTATAGTAGTAGAATCTTATTATTAAGTTCTCTAAACCGTGCTTCCCACGGATCTTTATTTTCAACCATTATCTCTTATGGAGCCTCCACCTTAGGAGTTCTTCTTGCCCTCCTCCCCTTTAGCTCATGATAGAGATTCGTCGGTGCTAAAGCCGAGGTAACTGAATCATTCGTCGGAGCCCGGGTTGTTGTGTTCTGGACTGAAACTTGGTTTTGGGTCGGTAGGGGAGGATTCTCAATAGAAGCTAGAACCCGAGGGGACTGGCTTCCTGAATAGGATGTGGCTGCGGCTCCTGTCGCTGTTTCATCTGATTAATTTCATCACATAGGGCTTCTATCTCGCTTTGCATAGCTCGATACTTACTAGCCTGATTGCGAGAAGTTGGGAAGGTCCTGGAGCTGACTCGGTGTGAAGTAGTGAGGAAAACTGGGTTTGATCATTCTGCTCCGGTTTCACAGCAGCAGCTTCTTTCCTCTAGCCATTGTACTTAAGAATAGAAAACTGACTTTTCGTTTCAGTTTCCCACAAACGAGGCCAAAAATTGTTGAGGTCAAAATCTGGACCACCCTCCACTCAATGGGGTGAACCTTCGACGAACCCTGGTCCTACACAAAAGGGTGAGCAAAGGAGACCCTGGCTAAGCTGGGGGACCCTCCGATGCCTAAGTCAGGCTAGGGAATTTGGGTCTAAGTAGAGTGTAGAGAGAGGGTACGAGATATTTTCTACCTGTTTCCTCCCCACGCGATACTATTTATACCCCCTCACCTGAGATGGTCATGTCTGTATAACTCGGCGCGTCTTGGGGCATTCACCACTTCCTGTGGGAGATTCGGCTACCCAACCATCGTGTGGTCGTGCTAACGTGGGTGGTTGAGTAACCGTTGCTAGTAGTACAATAATGGAATAGGTCGAGGTCCCACAAGTAGATTCTGATCCGAGTCTCAAACCGACTGCCTCGACCTTAGATTACTCCGAGCCAACAACCCCAGTCCCAGCTCATCCACCAAAGGCCTCGGAGTGAAAGCATAACTGATACTGAGCTGGGAGTCTTTCCCCTCAACTATTCTCGTGACTCTAGATTTAGTTATGCATCTGGAGTTAGCTCTGAATAGCATCGGACCTTAGAGTTGAGAAGGCTTAGATCTTCCCACAACAATCTTTTTACAAATTAGTAAGTATTAAATGATTAAGGTTTTAAATATTACAATACAAGGTACGGGTGTCAGGACGCGGATTAGCTATTGACTGGTTCAGTAGCAATCTCGCTACTGAAGTGACATCACTAGGTTTTTCTAGCCCTATATGATGTATATGTTGTATCCACACCGTCCAACCATCTGGAGAGACTATTTTAGGGCATGAGCCAAATATCGAGGCGGATCAAAGCTCAAGTGCACCCCACCACAGAAAACTATGTGGATTGAATGCCTACCATTAAAAACTTTTTGGGGCCACAAAATTTTTCGATCAAGCTGATATTTGTGTTTAGCCTTCGTCCATGTATGTGTTGACTTGTAGATAGGATGGACCTTAAATAAACATCATGGTGGGCCTTAGGCAAAAATCAACCAGGAGTTTCACTGTCTTCAATATTTTCTATGGTGGGGTTCACTTGATCTTCCATCTGCTTCATTTTTTTTGGCTCATGCCATAAAATGATCTCTCCAAATGGAATGACAATACGTATACAACACATACATCATGGTGATGCCCACAAACCTGGTGACGTTACTTCAGTAGCAAGATTGACAGCTAGCTAGTGTTAAAGCTCTATGGGTCCATTTGTGATATTGTATGTGTTTTATTCTAGTCATTGATTTTAGGTCATGAGCCCAATAATGAGATAGATCAAAATCTTAGTTGACTACACCATAGGAGACAAGGAAATTTAAGGGTTACCATTGAAAGCTTTTTCAGGGTCACATTGAAAACTTTTTAGGAGCTATAAAAGTTTTGTATCAAGATGATATTTGTGTTTTATCTCGATCAACTTAAATCAAGTATGGGCGGGAAGATAAGCCAATTCACTTCTTAGATCAATGGCGAAGATGTTATGTCAATGTCATAATCTCTGTCAAATGCAAGCAGAAGGGGGCCCCAACTATGTTTGTTTCCTCTCCTTTATCTCACCTTATTTTTCCTTAATCTCTTTAAGGGGGAGTGCAGGCATCAAGACTCAAACAAAGAGGAAACATTCAATGTATGGACAAAGAGAAAGTGCAAGAATGTGATCCAATGAGGGGAGTGCACGTTTGTGGTCCAAGAGAGGGAGCATGAGTTGTACAATCCCATGAAGAAGCATGATTAACATGGTCAAGGGGAAGCACTTAGGGCCTATTTGGTTTTCCGACTTACTGTTAATTGGAAGTAAAGAAGTAATTATCACTTCAACGCTTGTTTGAAAAAACCAGATTTGGATGTCATACAGCTGTGTTAGAAATGGCGGTAGTTCACCGAAAAGTAGCCGCCCGAAATACATCTCTCTGCAGGTAATCAAAGAGACGATATCGAGGTAGCAGAAGCTGACACTGTACATTGTTGTGGTCTGCATAAGCACTGCATCTTCCGTGGTCCGTCAATTTAATACTTAAAATAGTCATTTCTCTCATTGCGTCATCTTCACCAAGGCATTGAACCAGCGTCCTAAAGTAAATTTTCTCTCTGATACGGTAAGACGATGATGGCGATATACTTTCATATGTATCTCTGCTCTTCTTTTTGTAGAGAACACGTGGTGCGTCATCATCTGAAATCCTGATATTCACATCCCATTTCTTACCTGTTTCCATGCTCGACAGGTAAGGAGTTCGGAGCTTATGAGAAAGCTGCTCATCGGCAGATTTCGCAGCATCTCCATAGGATAGTAGGTCCTTATAGAGGGTAGGTGTGTTGTTAACAGTGAATTGATTCATCTTCTTTCCTATTGATTTTTATGTTTTACATTTTCTTCCAATGTTCCCATCTTGCATGTTACTGCAAGTTTCTTGCCTTGCATGATAATAAAATTTACATGGCTTGCAAGTTATCAAAAAATCGTGTATTCCATTCTATGAGGTGTTTACCCTTTATGGTCCCGATTTCCTCTCTCCTACAGTGGTTCTCTTTGCTGTAAGATCATGACATCTTCCCCATAATCTACGCCAACTCCAGAATAAGTAAGAAATCATCCTTTCTTCTATGTCAGTACTCAGTGGATATGGGTAGCAGTAATTGGAAAAAGAACAATCCTGGTGTTGTGCACGTGGCCCAGCATATGTGGACCACCTGATGACTTTGATTTTGGGTGAAACATGTGGGCCATCTGATGACGACCTGATATTCTTCGCCACATACGTGGTCCACCAAGATGAAACACGAAGCTAGCCTTGCAATGCCATCAGATGGGTTGCTGAAGAACCAACATCTTTAGCAATGACAACCGAATGAACCCTGTTATTCTTCTTCTTCTCCTTTTATGAGGAATAATGTTATTGCCATTTAAACAATGATGTAGATTTCCATGAAAATATCTTTCTACAAATGTTCTTTTCATCCTTCTTCCATAGCTAGGGTGTTTGGTACTGTTTGCGATTTTCTATTGTGCAAATGCACACGGACAGTGCTTAATGATTTATGTTAATACCTGTGCACATACAGCCTACCATGGTTACAAGGTGTTTATTGGCTTCTCTACATCCATTCCATCCATTCCAATGTTCTGGGATGCTTGCTTCTCTAATATATTTACGTTAGGTACAGAAAAATAAACAAAAAAGGAGATCTTCCTGACATGCAATGTACTGAGAGATGGTACTGTATGCAATCTACTTATTCCTAATTAGTAGTTTTGGATGGTAAAAAGTAGTGTTTCGATGGATTTTATGTCATATAAGAACAATATTTGAGTATATGTTCAGCAGTTCTGATGCATGTTTTCTATTGTTTATAATAATAAAATAGTTTACATTTTCTGGTTTAACTCCTTCGCTTGGGATTAAAACCAGATTATGTACATCTCTTCTAGGAATGACTTATTGATGATCGGTCACAACTATACCCAGATCGATATACTTCCATGTCTGTTAAAATTTTAAATATATGAATTCCAATACAGCATCAGTATCAGTTGAATTTCAAATCCTTTTGGAGACTAACTGTCATAGTGGTAGTTGTATGGAAAGTATAATCGAAGATACTATTTTCTTTTATCAAATTTTATATCTATAGTATTGCAATGCCTTGTTTGTCATGTTCTAGAAACTGATTTATATATTACGTATACAGCGTTCCATACAAAATTGCCTAATATTTATTAGAGAATACCTAAACAGCATCAGTTTTAGTTGAATTCCAAATCCTTTTCGTTCTTAACTTGTAGATGTATGGAAAGTATAACTACATATACTTCTTTTTTTTTGGTTTTTATTTCGATTTTGATATCTCTAGTATTGCAATTCCTTCTTTGTCATGTTCTACAATTTGATTATATATTACATATACAGAGATCCATATAGATTTTCCAAATATTTATTGAGAGGAGAATTGTTTTGGAACATACAAATGCATTGTATGCCATCTGATTCGAAATATAGCCCCACCCATATTTTCTTTAATAATTTGGACATAAGATCTTACCCAATATTAAATTAAGAATTTATCTACCAACTGATCTCTTAGGTGCTATATTTGAAATCCAAAACATACAAACCAATCTTGGACTCACTAGGTGTGTGGGTACTCCAATAAGCCCCTACATGGAGTCCACAACCAAACAATATCATTCTAGTTGATAGTAATTATATATTATAGATTGCACAATGTTGGTTCTCAAAATTACTTTTAGTGCCTGTCAAAAAAATATATGATTTTTAATACATAACTACTATTAGTTAAAATGTTACACCCAAACCAGCCTTAGGTGGTTTAAAGGATTGGCTCAAACTGATACCTATTACTCGATGAGAACTGATTTCATCCATAAATGATGCCACTGCATCAGCCCAAGGCCATAAACCCAATTTGGGTTTAAATCTATATGGAGACCTTTCTGAGTACATAGTCGTGTGCAATAAAGCTGAGGTACACACCATACATGTGCGAGGATGGCACATGCTTGTGAGATCTCAACTATCCATCATGTTGGTCTAATCTTATATATGAAAGAAGAGTATTGGGTTAGAAAACCCACCTATTTTTATAGACAAGGTTAAATAAGACCTGCCTGATTAGCAGCTTAGTTCTCTTTCAATCAGGCTATTATATCATGTGTAAAAAGCTAGTGAAAAAAGGTTCTCACACTCAAATATGACACTTCTCTCACTTATCTTCTTTGATTTGTAAGTTAGTTTGATTAAAACAGCCAATGGTGCTATGATATGTCAACAAAGCTGATTATTAATTGGAATGGTTGAATTGATTTTTTATATAGCATGTGGTTTGATAATTCAATTATCATATCTCTAGTATTCCAATGCCTTCTTCATCATTTTCTAGAAACCGATATATATATATATATATATATATATATATATATATATTACATATACAAAGTTCCATGTAGAATTGTCAAATATTTATTAAAGAGAACTGCCAAAATAGCTTTACAAGTGTGGCCTGATTGGACTTGTAGTCAGTTGCTTAATCAAGCTATTTAGTATCCAATAATGGGTCTATCTTAATGGGTCAGTCTGTCATCTACAATCTGCTGTTCAGTTGCTCATTATGATCAATTAGGAGGTGTATTTTGGGTAAAACTAAAAGTTTCTATGTCTTATTTTGATCCACTTTATGGGACCGATATGAAACTGGTATTTGATATAGTGTGGTAGTTGCTGACTAACTGTCATTCGGTGTGTTGTACAAGAAATAATCGTAACATGACAGGACATGGATGGATAGAAGAGGAAATGACTGTATTTGGAACTACACTTGCCATAGTAACAACAACTATTACAGTGGGAGAATACTGCGGAAATTATTTATTTAGGACACCCTCAAGATTTGGACACTATGAAAGAAGTCGGATAATAAACGGGATAATTAGAGAGGGTGACCAAGTGTGTGTTGCACAACTTAATGAACAAGGTCACATTCTTCAACTTATGCTCCTTTCTCAGGGATAGAAATCTCCTTCCTGATGGGAAGCATGTTTGTATGGAAGAACAACTTGTCATGTTCCTTCATACAGTAGGCCATAATGTGAGAAACTATGTCATTGTAAATCAATTTATACGGTCTGGAGAAATGGTAAGCCATTATTTTAGTAAAGCTCTAGATGCTATTGTCGGACTATATCCAGAGTTTGTAAAACTCCCAAGTGCAGAAACACCTATCGAGATTCTAGCCAATCCCAGTTGGAGCACGTATTTTCAAGCAAGCTCAATTGTAATCACAGTTTTCAACATGCCTTCATCTTATAGTGCAAACTTTTTTTTACTATTTCTTTGCTGATAATGCATGTTGAAATTAGGACTGTATAATTAATGACACCCGTGTCCCGCCTATGTCCCAACATTGAAAAGTGCAACTTAAGGTAACAGGAAAGGGATCCTCTCTCAAAATGTAATGGTCGTATGTATATTTGATATGAAGTTCGTATATGTGCTCATCAGATGGGAAGGATCTGCCTTTGATGCACGCGTCTTACAGAGTGCATTGACATATTTTAATGATTGTTTTACTATCCCCCAAGGTACTTCGAATGTAATAATATGATTGAACATCTTCATAGGATGATTTTTAATTTCAAATCATGATATTTACTCATAATTAATTATAGGTAAATACTATGTCGTTGATGCTGATTACGCCCATTCACTTGAATTTATAGCTCCTTACCGCGGTGTACGGTACCACCTCAATGATCAATCCTTCGAACAAGAAAGAACTTTGTAACTACCGACATGCTCAATTACAAAATGTTATTGAGCTGATATTTGAAGTACTCAAACCGTGGTTTCCGATCCTCAAATTAGCTCCACAATACAACCTTAAAACACAAGTAAAGATAGTGATCTCATGTTGTGTTACACAACTTTATCCGTTCATTTGGAGGAGATGGTTTAATCAAAGAGGAGGTCACCTCAACGGATGTAACGGAGAGTATAAATTTGTCACCATGTGAGGGTAATGTCACACAACGTGAAAATGATAAATGGGTGGCATATCGAGATAATATAGCTTAGAGGATGTGGAATGAATCTCTTCAAGTGAGTCATAGAGTATGATAACCGCATGCTAAATTGTTATTTTGTAGTAAGATAAAGAAATATGTGATTGTAATCTCAGTTACCTACAAGCTTGTGTCTAGATTAGTATCATTTTGAAGGTTTAAGAATATTCCTATTCTCTCTTTCAACTTTTGTATCATGTCTGAATTGTGTGTATCTTTATTCATATTTTAGTGAAAATTTTGCCTTTATTATATGACTATCATGCAAGGATGTAATGCTTATTAAATATGTTCATATCACTATTTGTAGCTAATTGAAGTTAGTGACGAGGAAATGTCACTAATCAAATGAAACAACCAATCCACCCTAATGAAATAAGTTGATCAAAACCCGTGTGCTACACCACGAAGGACATCGAGGAAATATAAATTAAAATCACCTGATGGAAATGGATCATCAAGTGGTGTAATGTGCTGGACAGATGAAATGGATGACTGTCTTATTAATACGCTGATGGATGTGGTTGCAAATGGCCGCAAGAGTGTCAATGGTTTTAAGAAGGAGACTTACAAACAGTTGTGGAGACTGTGAGGAGTGCAGTAGGAATAACAGTGCAAGAGAAACATGTTGGGAATTGCCTTCGCACTTTCAAGAAGTTGTATTTTGAGGTCCGGGACACCCAGAATGCTAGTGGGTTTGGATGGGACGATGACTTGAAGACAGTGACTGCTCCAAACGATGTTTGGGAGGATTATATACAGGTGAGACTATTTTAGAAATAAAATTATATATAACTTCAACAATTAATACCTTTTTAAGTTGTACGTATCATCCCATGTATGTGTACTTATATTGGTTTTTCTTCATTATTATCATTAGTCACATCCTTACGCACAACATGTTCGGAGGAAAACGGAGCGAAGGTACGATGACCTAACACACCTATTTGGTAGTGACCGAGCGACTGAATTGTGTTCTTCCACAGGAAACATGCGTAATACTCAGCCATCGAGAAGGTCTAGGGATCTTGATACTTCACAGACACCATCAACCAATCTGAATGACGATACACTCATCTTATCGAGTGACGATGTTGGGGACAGTGCGCGCTTGACATCCATTGGTCGTATCAAAGTCATGATGGTACGCATATTGCAAACCAAAGTCCGTCTATGAATGGGAAAAACTTGGTCAACATAGGAAGCACAAACAATTCAATGAAGAGAGCTAGGATGAATTGCCCTTGTAATATCATAAGTAAAGGAATGAGTGATGTTGCTGAAGTCATCAAGTCATTGGCTATTACCATACACTAAGGGAAGGACATGTTACAGATGTCCTAGGTTGTACCAGCTCTGGAGCAGATTGAGGGCCTTACAGGTCTTGAGATCATATGCACAACAAGGATACTATCGAAAGATGAACAACAATTTTCTTCATTCCTTTCTCTCCCTAAGCAAAGGAGGTTAGAGTTTGTGCTGATGCTGCTTGCTCCGGATCAGTCGTCGGACTGAGCATAGTCCCTTCCACTTAACCGTTTGGGTTCTTGTGTTCATTGGCTAACGGCTAGTTAGCCAATGTTTTTTTGGACATAACTTTTTTTGGTTTCACGTGCTAGTTGTGTTCATTAGCTGGATGAATGTGGGTTATATTGGATGATATTTTTTGTTTCTATTTTTGGATTGTGATGCGTATTGAATGATCTATCCATAGATGCCTGTTAACCTGCATTACCTATTTTAATCTACTGGTAAATTTGTTTTAATTATATGACTACCCTGTTCATTTTTAAATATGTATAGGATAAGTACATAGACTTACACTTTCGGACATCGCTTCAAGTATTAGTGGTTAATAGTCGTTGTATCTTCACCTATCTGATGTGGTTATATACAAATAGTAATTTTTATCCTAATATGTTCCAGTATTAATACAAATGGTTTGACGTTGTTGATAATATATCGTAATGTATAGATGGGTAAAAAGATGTACGTTGTTATCAATGGTCAAATACTCGGGATCTATTATACATGGGAGGAGTGTCGTCAATAGGTCGAGGGGTACCCCTCCGCCCGCTTCAGAAGCTACAAATCAGTTTCAGAGGCATTTACTCAATGGACTGCTTTCTGCGAGGCTTCAGCTCATCAGAATGCAGCAGTGGCTGAACTGGAAGAGGATTATGAGAACATGGGATCGATGCATGGACCACATTGCATTGTCGGTTGCAGCAATGATCCTATAGGGAGCTCCAGATCAACATCATATTACTGTCATTACAGTGCTGGCCACAGGACACAGGGAGATGGCATTGAAGAAACACCGCATGCACTGGAGGGCTTGAAACGGATAATAGTCAGTTCCTTGATTTTTATCCTCGCCATTCATCTCTTCTCGTGGCACTACTAGCTAGTTTTTGTTTCATTTTTTTTCAACGTTCTGGGATATGTTTTGGACAACGATTTACATAGGTTTTGTAGTATCATGGACTATGAAAACATATTTTATTTACATGTTTTGGAAATGGATTTGCTGCTAAACGAGGATAAATTTCTGTAAAAGGTCATTCTTGCACTCATAGAAGACCTCACTTAACAGTTGTTTGCTTTGAATTGATTCAATGCCTATAACCTTCATCGTCTCCGGGCAGATAACATCTTCACTAATGGAAAACATGAAAATGGCAACAGTCGTGGGGTCAAGCGACTCAAGCCCCACTTCGGGTTCTTCTATGATGGGCTCCGGAGCTTTGAACAAATCTCCTTCCCCTCCCAGGTCATACTCTGAAACAGTGGCCTGATTGAACTAGGTTGCTTTTGTGACCACCATTTGTAATAGCTGGTGTAATTTTTTACATAATACAGGGGAAAAAAAGGATAGGGAAAAAAGAATTGAAATAGGGTTTTCCCCTTGTCCTTCTCTGGTCTTTTTGCACTTTTCAATAGACTTGCATTTGTGGTGAGCCTGTTCTGAAGGTTACAAATCTGTGCATGCTAATTCAATGTTATTTTTCTATTTAAATCTGTGTCAATATCCTCTGATCCACCAAACACACTAACACCCCCACACCATTAGAACAATCCTATCAAATCTACCCATGGTGCATTCAAGATGTTTAACTCATAATTAGAGTCAAACTGGATGAAAGCTTATAAAAAAAAAACATCAGGATTAACTAGAGAAAGAAATCGAAGTTATACGAATTTACTTAGTTAAAATCAGAACAACTTGTATCCAACAGGTAAGTCAAACTTAAAATTTTAGGATATTAAAATAACACCCACATTTAAACCACCAACTGATTAGCAGAGAGTTCGATCCTTAGCATCTTCTTGTGTTGACTATTAGTACGGATGATTAAATATGGATGAACGGCGTGGATGAAAGATGTACAAAACAGGGAGCACATGATTAAATATTAATGAATGGCGTGGATTAAAGATGTATAAAAATTGGGGGTGAGAACACATTGACCGGTGATCGGTGGTCACTCTGAGCAACGGTCAACAGTCTTACTTTTTTTAGAATTGCAATGGAAATCAAACAGCATTTGCAGCTGCATTAGAGGTGAGGTGAAGGACACCATAACATCCTTTTTAATTTGACATATCTATTACACCGTTGAACCAAACACATGGCTGGTGATTTTATCGCTAATACATCGTATTTTTTGTATTAAACAAACATGTGATAATAGTCAACGAAAGTAGTACCAATGATTACAATTACATGTAATAAGTAATTATTACTTCTTTACATCCAAATACGATGTAATTTGGAAAACCAAACAGGCCCTTAGAGAGAGAGAGAGAGAGAGAGAGAGAGAGAGAGAGAGAGACCATTAGGGGTTGCTACCAACATGGCTTGAGTTGAAAAATATGGCCCATTTAAGTAAATTAGTTGGGGGTTAGATTAGGTCAACTTACCCATAGAATTGCCACTGGGTGGGTAAGATAGAAGGGAAAGTGAGTTGGAGCCCTCTTGCATAGCTTCTTAGGACCCATTTATTTTTCTCCTATCCTTGATAATGTGAAGTCATTGTGTTATTATTACTACTTTATTACTACTAAATCAAACACAATAGATAAAACACAAACAGATTTATTAGATAAGTAATATGTAATTATTATACTTTTTCATATAATTACCATAAAAAAAATTCATCCAAATAGAAACATCAAATTATTTTGATGATGATTTGACATTGAAATAATGTAAAATTTTCATCATTATAATTTTATTGTGATAAATCAAACAATACAAAGTTTCCATTGTTGATGTTGAAATCTAATGGTCTAATGTAGAGCAAGTCGCGGACACTTTCATATCCAAGATGGATCAGAGAAGGCCCGATCAGAGGCAGAAGTCATCAAGACTATCAGAACATTAAAACAGGCATATCTAGCAAACTGAAATGAGTTACTCGATGTATCATATATGATTTTGGGGTAGGACGAGCTACTTTAGCCAACCAACCTGGGTATGCTAGGTTGACCATGCCAAATTTTTGAGGTTCCATCATATCGACGGTCATGTTTAATTCCCTATTTATTATTTATAGTAAGTTACGAATTTTAAGGAATTTTAGTTATAGGTTAATTCTTAAACTTCTTCCTAGTCTTAGTATCCCTATTTAAAGGGTTGTAGACTCATTTATTTCATCTATCAATCATTCAACAAGTTTCTTTCATATATTTTAAAATTTTTTCTATTTATTTTCCTCGTGGATTTGAGAAGTCTTTATGAGAAGTCTAGAGAAGCTTTGTGGATTTCAAGTAGTTATCCCTCCTGAGGAAGACAGTAATTGACCTCATCAAGTTCATCCTCACGTCAATTGGTATTAAAGTGAGGACTCCTCTTAGGTCGATGACAAACAACAAAGGTATGGATCAAAATCATGTGGACAGTGATCCAAGAATTCATTATCTTTCAAAAATAATGAAAGTTTTCCACTGGGAAGTTAGTTGACCATGCAAGGGCTATAAGCAATCCTCGACCCTCTTGCAATGCGCTAATTCTGCACCGAGCCCTAGGTGATGCTCAACCACCTGTGGTTGCTGTACGGCACAACTCCGATTTTCGTAGAGCACTACCAATGGTGAATCATAGGGCTATACCAGATAATGTGAGTTTTAGCGATGAGGACCTTAATGAAGGCTTTGCCTGATGACTAATTCATGGAGGTGATCATTTAGATCATGCTAAAAGAGACTATCGAGGTAAGGCCGAACTTCCTATTTTTAATGGTTTATTACGCATAAAAGATTTCCTCGATTGGCTAGTCGAAGTAGAGAGATATTTTGACTACATGGATGTGCCAGAACATAAAAAGGTAAATTTGGTAGCATTTAAATTTAAATCTAGTGCTTCTGCATGGTGAGAGCAATTACAACTCTCACATGCCCGAAAAAATAAGACACCCATCTTATCATGGCCATGGATGAGATGACTCTTCGATCACGATTCCTCCATGGTGATTACGAGTAGATATTATTCCAGCAATATTGGAATTGTTGACAAGGAAATCGAACCGTCACAGATTACACTAAAGAATTCTAACGGTTGGTAACATGTAACAATCTGTCAGAATCTGAATCACAAAAGGTAGCATGGTTTATAGGTGGGTTACGATCAATAATTCTGGATCGAGTTCAGATGCACCCAGTCAGGACTGTGGATGAAGTGGTTCAGTTGGCAAGTAGGGAAGAAATGCAACTTGCGAGAGTCTAATTGGTCTTATCCTTCAACTCGACCTCTCGTGACGGGTTCTACCCAGGATCTAGTGCTGGCACAAGGAAAAGAATTAGTAGGAGAACGTCCTTAATCTCCTATAATTGCAAACTGTGATACGAGGAGTGACTCATCTAGGCCTCAATGTGTAGCACCCACAATAGTGGGCTCGAGTATGATTCTAAATCCTTATGTTTGACTAAGGTCGAACAATTGTTACCGCTATGGCCAATCGGGCCACTTATCAAACACATGTCCTTAACGTCACACAACACACTTGACCATAAATGAAGGGGGCACTAAACGTGAGGCCACAAAAGAAGACCTTGGCTTTGATGAACATGAACAAGCCATTGAGGAATAGTAGATGATGATGAATGGACGGCCGGGGATCGGGGCGAATCTCTAGTTGTGAGGTGATTATTGTACACCCCACGAAAGGAATTACATCCACAATGACACAATATATTTCATACACGGTGCACCGTCAACGACAAAGTCTGTGATGTAATCATAAACAGTGGCAGTAGCGAGAACATCATCTCAAGAGTGATGGTGGGCAAGTTGCAGCTACCTGCGATAAAACATCATTCTCTTTACTCAATTGGTTAGATTAAAATGGAGAACATGACCAAGGTAACTAAACAATGCATTGTCTCATTTTCAATTGGTAAAACTTATAAAGATTAGGTAATTTGTGATGTAGTAGACATGGAAGCATGTCATATGTAACTTGGTCGAACATTGCTGTTAGACCGTGATACTACCCACCGAGGACGAGACAATATTTATGTCTTTGTTAAGGATGACTGAAAGATAATCCTTGCCCCTATGACACCAGAGAAACACCTCGAATCTTCTAAGGTGGAGGAGAGCTCCCTTTTGACCATTCAAGGTTTCGTGGAGGAATCCAAGGAAGTTGGTGAGGTATACGCCGTAGTGGTAAAGGGCGATGAATCAAAAACCTTAGACATTCCTCTAAGTTTAAGGCCTTTCTAAACAAATTTAAAGATCTAGCCCAAAGATTTACTCGATGGATCACCCCTCATGAGGAACATCCAACATCACATAGGCTTTATCCCTGAGGCTAGCTTGCCCAACCGCTCTCACTGTCTGGTAAGTCAGAAAGATTATCAAATCTTGAAGGTATGAGTGCATGAACTGATCAATACTAGTCAAGTCAAGGAAAGCATGAGTACATGTATTGTGTCAGCTCATGAGCCTAATGGCAAGTACAAGAAAAGGGCTAATAAACATCGATGTCAGAATTTATCTCAGAATCATGAGCTAAGTTCCTTGAGTAACTCGATGACGAGTTTTTTTTCAAGTTGAGAGGTCTGATGTAGGACATGTCATAGATACATTTCTAACATGGTTGGAACAAAATAAGGTGGACCATAAATTGATCATAACTTTTGATTCAGGTATCCTTACGGTGCACCAGACCGAGTATCAAGAACCGAAGCAGCACGAGAACTCGAGAATGAGTTCTTTTGAAGTGGAGGGGACTGATGTATAGTGGGTCACAGATACTTTAATGTCCAAGATGGATTAGAGAAGGCCCGATCAAAGGCAGAAGTCATCAAGATCAAGAGAACCTTAAAACAGGCATATATCGCAAATCGAAATGAGTTACTCGACGTACCATATATGATTTCAGGGTAGAATGAGATACTTTATCCAACCAACCTAGCTATTTCAATTTACCCATGCCAAAATTATGAGATTTCATCATATCAACCGCTGAATTCCATGTTTAATTCTATTTTTACTATAAATAGTTAGTTTTAGTTTGATTATAACTCCTCATCCGTTGGGCTTTAGGAGTTGTGCCCAACATGAAAAGTGTTTAGAAAAATTATGAAAATAACGTGTTTAAGCCACATAGGATACTTAGTATATATAGAAAATTTACTATTTATAGTACGTTATGAATTTTAGAGAGTTTTAGTTATAGTTTAATTCTTAAACTTCTTCCTAGTCTTGGTATCCCTATTATTTAAAGGGTCATAGACTTGTTTATTTCATCTATCAATCATTCAAAAAGTTTCTTTCATATATCTTAAAATTATTTATATTTCTTTTTCTCGTGGATTTGAGAAGTCTCGATGAGGAGTCCAAAGAGGCTTTGTGGATTCAAAGTAGTTATCCCCCCTGAGGAAGACGGTGATCAACCTCATCACGTTCATCCCTGCGTTAAGGTCCCTAGTAGACATTCGAATCACTGCAAAAATAAAGTGACAATGGAGACCTTAACTGTTAGACCCGTATCCTATACCGTACCATTCTGTAGGCTTCCATGGTCCTCCCGGTCGAATTCTGGTAACCTTCGACCTATATCCGACGTTTGTGCACGATCCTAGACTAATTCCTGTATATCAGAGTCAACTCGACTTAAGACTTGTACCAGTGCAACCACACCGTCGCCGCAGTTTCAACGCCACCTCTCACGCACCGAGACAATATCCAGGCCAGGAGATGTGGGCCCACGTTCAATTCGAGAAAAATGCCGTGCATTGCGAATTCTGAGAGAATCTCTATGACACGTCACATCAATCAATCAATGTACAAGTCAAGTACATATCCCATCACACCCATCCCTCTCTCACCCATAAGTCAACAACACCCATACCTATCCCATCCCATTCTTACCAAAAAGTCAAGGCAACCCATACATTCCCATGTCATATCCCTTACATCACTCCTCTCTCTCTCTCTCTCTCATTTTCCTCCCAAGAGAAACCCAACATCCAAGCAAGAGAGCTCCATGAGAGAAGCTTTGTGTGGCCCACTCCCTACCACCCAATCTTCCATCTTAGCCATCCAATCCTCATCTTCCTCCATTAAAGTTGAAGACAAGGAGCTATGAAGTCCATGGAGCCTAGAAGAAGCGGAATCGGTGGGTGATCCACCGTTGATTTTCAATTTTTTGGCCCACTTATGATGGGACCCATTTAATGTATGTGTGTGATCAAACCGAGGTCCCTCCACTATACGTCTCTCGCTCTCTCTCTCTCTCTCTCTCTCTCTCCCTCTCTCTCTCCTTTCCTTTTGTGATGAGGATGATGAGGTGTGTGGCCCACCATGATGTGTTATATCCCAACTATCTAACCGTTGCCCCCACCTTACTAGCGACCAATGGTTCGCTGGACGGTCTAGCACTACTGGTACCGTCCAGCAGCCCTAGACAAAGAAGGCAAATCACAAATATTAGCTTTACTTCAAGCTGGTGGGTCCCACACATGTGGACCCACCTTGATGATATGTAGATCCACTCCATCCGTCCTTTTAGCAGGATGGTGGGTCCAGCAGCTAAGCTGCCCATTGACGTCAGTGAGTTACGCGGGTCTTCTCATGAAGTATGTGTTATATCGTTCGTCCATTTGTCCATCCTGAACATGTGGGTGGGACTCACCTGGATGCATTTTACATCCACACCGTTAGGCACCCTCGACGCATTTATTCTATATTCATGCCATCCGTTCACCTCAAAACGTAGGGCCCACCTTGCATACATTGTATATCCAGGCCATCCGCCATCTGGATGGTGTGTCCATCCCAACCGTCCATCCATTCGCTGGGGCCAAACATTAACAAGTTCAGTGACCCAGACCATCCGTCTTTTTCTGGTGGGCCACATGTGTGGACCCCACCATGAGGTATGGGTCATATCTAAACCGTCCATTCACTTGATGAGCTCGATCTAAGGCTTGAGGTAATGAGACAGATCTATCAGGTGGACCACACTACAATAAATAGTGGAGATTGAACGTCTACCATTGAAACCCCTCTTGGGGTCACAAAAATTTTAGGACCTATATGGAATTTTTTTTCCTCTTTATCCAGGTCTTCGTGACCTTGTGAACAGATTAGATAGAAAATAAACATTATGGTGGGGTCCACCTCGATGTATGTGTTGTACATCCATGTTGTTCATCTGGTGGGCCCATTTGGGAGGTGCAGGCCACCTGCTGGTTGTACAGGGCCCACCTGTTGTGCGGTTTAGCGTGATATATGTGAGGCCCAGATGGAGAGGCCCATTGTGATGTATTTGAGGCCCACTAGATAGGGCCCATTATGATGGAATTGTGGCCCAGTTGGAGAGGCCCATTGTGATGTATATTGGACTCATGAGTGAGGCACAATGTGATGTATACAAGGCCCACATGATGGGGTCCACCTACTTAAATCTGAGACCCGTGGGTAAGGCCCATTGTGATGTATTTGTGGCCTATGGGTAAGGCACATTATAATATGTATTTGGCCCATTAGTGCGGCCCATTGATGCAGCCTAATTGATGTATATGAAGCCCATTGATGCGGTCCATGAATGTGGTTATCATGCCCCAAACTCGAAAATCAGGCTCACAAAATTCTCGATCGCCGAATCTGGCACCGACAGCCTCCGTAAAATCCCATTCTTGGCTCCCAGCGCCCATTCGCCAGGTTCCGATCCTGGGATGCTACGAGGAGGATTTTCAATGTCAGTTTGATTCGTAATAAGCATAACCAAGGGCATAACCCACAAACAACAACCAAAAACTTTATTTTATTTCCACTATGATCAAAAACTTTACAAGTTCAATGAGCATAAAAGGAAATATAATGATGAAGAATAAAAACTCCAAAATGATCTGCAAAGTGCTCTTGCCTCAGCGTTGTTGCGCCCCAACATCGCCTATACGTGACGGTCGTGCATAAGCTTATAGAAAGCTTAGAGGGTGGTGAAAGTGTGTGCGCAAGGTAATAATATGATTATGTAATATCAGAGTAATGCGGAATATGAAAATGGATCCATAAATATCATTAGTCGTACCAAGGCTATGCAATGCCAAACATGAATGATGTCGGCCATAACAGGGCTATGCGATGTAAGATGCAAGTCAAGCATACAATCCTCATCTAAGTCCACATATCAAAACAGCTCAAATCTGGGATATCACCGGGGTCTAGTACACTCTAAACGAGATCACCGTCTCATCGCGCGCAATAAGGTATTGGAATAGACCTCACTATCCGCCTGCCAATATCGGGTTCGGCTCGTCGATAGCGAACCCATTCCTCGAGTTGGTCAAACTCAGCCTAGCATTGCCTCCTACTCTTGGGCAGGTAAAGCCGCACCCCCTTCCAACCGACCACGACACGGTGGAGAGCACAACCATCTGGTAATCGGCACTCAACGCTCATCTATCCACTCGGTCTAGACGTTGGAGCAACCTCTTGGTACCATAAGGGTTTAGGAACTTTCACCCAGGGATATCTATAGCACCCCATGTAGAACAAGATTTTCGGTATCCAATCCTTCCAACCACGATACGTCTGTGGAAGCTACGGCCTTGATGTCGCTAGGGCGTATAGTAACCATATCACACAATGCGAAATGCATAAATCACGCCATCCAGTCATGCAGCAAATCCTGCGCGTATCATGCGCTCATGTAGGGCAACACTGCCTAACTGGAAGCCCGTAAATGACCTGCTCGAAGGCATACGCTACGATCAGTCACCTCTCATATCAAGCATACATATGATGCGTATGAATTATGATCATGAGTCATGGAACTATACTAAATATGTAATAAAGTAATGAACTACCCTTACAACGCAGATGAGTCTAGATGGCCTATACACAACAAGTACGGGCCTAACAATGGGCCCTAAGGAAAGTCGTAATGTGGACATCCAACTAACATTACACTTGCAATGTGGACGTCAAACCAACATTGCTCCCAAGTCATAGGCCGTCGTAAACATCGTCACATAAATCGCGTTGGGGTCACACATTGCATTGGACCTTAGGTACATCCCATTGGGCCTTAAATACATCAAATGGGTTATATCATATAGGCCTTATATTCATCAAGTGGGCCACACTAATGGGCCGCACCAATGGGCCTTATGTGTATTGTAATGGGCCATAACCCGTGGGCCCTAGAAGGCATCACAATGGTTCTCGACCCATGGGCCTTATACATATCAAATGGGCCTAATCCCATGGGCCTTATATATAACAAATGGGCCACACCAATTGGGCCCCATACTCATCAAATGGGCCTCAACCATGGGCCACTAATACATTGAATAGCCTTATAACATGCTAAGGTGGGGTCCATTTGGACTATGGATCTGGCCCATTCTTTATCCCCATGCCATAAATTAAACTTTCCAAGTGGATGGGCAGTTTGGATGTGGCACATGCATTATGGGTAAGGGCCCACATGAAGGCCTGCCATCGTGAATATTATATATTATATAATATATAAACTACATATAATATATATAATATATACAATATTATATATATAATACAATATAATATATATATATATATGTATATATATATACACACACACACACACACACGCTGCACACACACACATGCTGCACACACACACACTGCACACACACACACGCACGCACACACATGCACACTGAGGGCCGCACCGTCACGCTGACAGTGGGAATGAAACACATGCATCACTGTGGGTTCCCATGTGGGGCCCACCACGATGTTTACATGCCATCCAACCCGTTGACGAGGTCATACAGACCTGAGTGAAAGGAAATCACAAATTTCATCTTGATCCAAAACTTTTCTGGCCCACAGAAGGGTTTCTATGGTAAGCGCTCAATCAACACTGTTTTCTATGATGTGGGCCACTCGAGCGTCAGATCGGCCTCATTTTTCTAGGGGGCCCGCGTCAGGGAGGGACCTGCTAAACGAACAGCGTGGATATTACATATACATCATGGTGGGGCCCACAGCAGGGGGCCATGGGTCCTATCTTCCGCCTGCCCTCAGTAGTGCAGCAGGCGCTGCCTGCACTTCTGACACAGCAGCGTCGGCTGCTATGTTTGTTTTATTTTTATTTTTTGAAATATCGTATTTTCTAGGTATTCCCTGTGTGGGGCCGGCATCAAGGAAATTTGCCCCGCCCATTGTATTCCCCGGCTCAATACCGTCAAACAGAGTCCAATATTGGCCCTGTTCGGCGCGTAGAAGAAATCCAGGGGACTTTAAACGGTGGAGATCATTGTTTTCTAAGGTATGGCCCGCCTGAAAGTTGGATCAGCTTCATATTTTAGCTCAACGCCTAAAATGAGATGGGTAAGAGGATGGACGGCTTGGATTGAATGCTCACACTAAGGTGGGGCCTATACAAGTGGCCCACCCCAAAAAGCTCTCATTTCTTCTTCTTCTTCTTCTTTTATCCAGCGTCCAGGGAATGTTCAGCGTCCCTGGACACAATACGTACGTTGAGGTGGGCCCCACCTATAGATGAGGGCCACCAAAGAAAGGGTTGGAGGGCATGGGAAAATGTATACATCAAGTGGGGTCCATCCAAGTGGGCCACACGGCCACACCATCACACACAAATAATAAATAAATAAAAAGAGAGAGGGAAAGAAAAAGAGAAAGGAAGACCGGATGATGGAGGGACCCCGACACTATGGGCCCTCCCTTTCATACTCTACAACATAAATCAAGTGGGTCCCATTACACATGGGCCCATTAGATCCAAAATCCAAAGGTGGAGATCCCTTCTCCACTAAAATAGACAGTCTAGATGACCCTAAGTATACAAGTAATTAAACATCATGATGGGGTCCATTGAGAATGGCTCCATCATGGAATGATCATGATGATTAAAGTGGGCCACCGGCCACATCTTAAGGTCCCAAGTGAGATCCAAACTATTGATCGGTTGGCCTCACTTGGCCCATCTTAAAAACATGAAAAACTACCCTTATCGAGCACCCACCGTTCATCTTCTTGTTCCTATGTGTTCCTTAGCACCTTAGCTTTGATTCCAATGGAGGAGATGAGGAATGGATGGCTAGGATGGAAGATCTTGGGATGGAAAGGTGGACCACACTTGGAGCTTGGAAGGCTTGGTGAATTCTCATACGTATGGGGTTTTAGTTACTTGGGAATGGTTTAAAAAAATGAGAAAGAGAGTAGTAAAGAGAGAGAGTGATGGGTGATGGATGTGGTGGTGATGGGTGTGTAAGACACTTTTTGACTTTGGTGGCCTTTTGTGTAAGAAAGGCATGGGCTTGTAAGACCTTTTTGACTTTTGTGGTTGCTTGGGTATGGGTGAAAGGTGATGTGTACTTGACATGTGATGTGATAAGATTTGATTGATTGATGGGATTGATGTGACACCTCATACAGATTCTCTTAAGTTTCGCAACGCACGGCGTTTTCCTCCCACCGAACGCTGACCCATATCTCCTGACCAGGGTATTGCCTCGGCGCGCGAGTTACGGCATCGAAACCGCAACCACGGCGCGGTCGTTATGATAAAGATCTTGGATTGAGTCTACTCGGGTTGACAGTGTACGAATCAGGGTCGCGCGCAAATATCGATTAAGGGTCGAAGGTTGCCGAAATTCGACCGGTAAGACCGCGAAAGTCTACGGAACGGTACGGACTAAGATACGAGTCTTACAGTGGTCCACTTGATATATGAGGCCTAGTATTGAGGCCCATGGGCATGACCCATTGTGAAACATTTGTGGCCCATGAGTGGGGCCCAATGTAATGAATGTGAGACCCTTGAGTAAGGCCCATGGCGATATATATTAGACCCTTGTGTGAGACCATGGGCCCACTGTACTTTTGGCCCTATGTGGGTCACTCCTTGGGAGAAATGTTGGTTGAATGTCCACATTAACGGGCAATGATGGTTAAATGTCTACATTGTGACCTTCCCTTAAGCCCTTTGTTAGGCTGGGGCCGAATGTTGATGTCGATTATCGAGGCCGATTCCGATTGTCGAGGCCGATTTTGATTGTCGAAGCCGATTCCGATTCTTGAAGACGATTGTATAAGTCGATTATTGAGGCTAATTTCGATTGTCGATGTCACACCCCACACGCGGCACAAAATTTTTAATCACCGAATCCGGTGCCTACAGCCTCCGTAGTACCCCATTCTCAGCTCTCAGCGTCCATACACCAGATTTCGATCCTGGGATCCTACAAGGAGAATTTTTTTATGTACATTTAACTCGTAATAAGCATAACCACAAGTTTACCCAAGTCACAAAGGTAACATCATCATCACATATCTACTAATATAAACATTTGAATACAGTGCTGAAAGGAAAATACATATGACAAAATCAAAGCTCCAGAGGTCCGCTTCATGCTCCAAGCTCAACGCTGCTGCGACCTAACGCCACCTTGCACACATCTATCATGCATAAGCTTATAGAAAGCTTAATGCGTGGTGAAAGTGTATGCACAAGGTAAGTGTCAAGTAAGCAATATCAAAGTAAGCAAAAATACTAATATCCCATAATCATACAATATCAGAAATACTAGCAAGATCATAAATCATACGATATCAAAGTAATGTGAAAATATATTGATAGGCCCATAGATACCATCAGCCTCATCCAGGTTATGCGATGCAAAAAATATAATAAAAATAATATCATGTACTGATGAAGCAATGTAGATCAACTATGCAATGCAGGGACAGTAAACCAAATATCATATGCTGATGATGCATTGCAATATGGAGTGTGAATGAAATAACCAAGCTGGAGTGAAGTCGTGATGATAGTACATAGTATCGCAAGTTATGGGATCTATCACAGAGGACTTCTATCCAAACCATTCTCATACATAAATTTGGATAGTCAGATTTAATGTGGTAGACTCTTGATCTCAGGTTAGTAATGCACCCAATCGAAATCCTGGCCATGCGAAGGTACACAACAATTAGTGTGCACCACCAGCCCGAGTGGCTAGTGAATGAAATGAATGCATGAGTATGCAACTCCTACTCAATAAGTCCATATATCAATACGGTTCCTCTCTAGAAAATCATCAGGGTCTATTACACTCCAAATCAGATTGCCGCCCCATCACGCACAACAAGGTAAGTGGAAGAGACCTCACTATCCGCTTGCCAATATAGGGCCCGTCTCGTCGATAGCAGACCCATTCCTTGAGCTGGTCAGACTCAGCCTAGCATTGCCCCATCCTCTTAGGCAGGTAAGGCCGTACCCCCTTCCAACCGACCACAACACAGTGGGAGACGTGTCCTACTAGTATACGGCCCTCATGTGCTCATGCATCCACTGGTCTAAACATTGGAGCAACCTTTGGAACCAAGAGGGTTTAGGGACTTTCACCTATGGATATCTATAGCATCATATGTAGAATAAATTTTCGGTATCCCATCTGGCTATCCACGATATGCCTGTGGAGGCTACGACCCTGATGTTGGTAGGGCGTATAATAATCACAACACACAATACAAGATGCATGAATCATACAATCCACTCATGTATCATTCCTGCGCATACCATGCGCTCATGTGAGATAATCTCCACCTATCAGGGAGTCTCATAAACCACCGACACTATGACATATGTAATGGTCAATCATATCTTATAACAAATATGTAGATGATGTGTATGAGCATGTATTATGATACTATGCTGTCACATACTCATAATCGGTATCAATAACCGGCATCGACAATCAACCTCGATATGTGGACATTTAACTGACATTTCCCCCAAGGAATGGCTCACGTAGAGCCTAACATATAGTAGACCCATGGCCTCACACAAGGGCCTAATATACAATACTACTGGCCTCACTCAAGAGCTTAATACACATCACGATGGACCTCTCACATGGGCCTAACATACATCACAATGGGCTCCATCGTCTGACCCTCAAATGCATCACAATGGGCCTCATGTACATCACATTGGGCCTTAAACACGGGCTGAATACACGTCACAAGGGGCCTCAAATACGGGCTGCATATACATCATATTGGGCCTCAAACATGAGCCGAATGTACATCACAATGGGCCTCAAATACAGGCCGCATATGCATTTCATTGGGCCTCAATAATTAGAATCAGTATCGACAATCGGAAGTGGCCTCAATAATCGACTTCGACAATCGGAATCGGCCTTAACAATCAGAATCAGAATCGACAATTGAAATCAGAATCGACCTCGATAATCAAAATCGAAATTGGCCTCAACAATCAAAATCGGAATCGGCCTCAACAATCAGCATCGACAATCGGAATCGAGATCGGCCTCAACAATCGGCCTAAGGGAAGGTCATGATGTGGACATTAAACCATCATTGCCCATCAATGTGGACATCTAACCAACATTGCTCCCGAGGAGTGGCTAATATAGAGCCAAACGTATCGTGGGTCCATGGCCTCACACAAGGGCCTAATGTACATTACGATGGGCCTCACTCATGGGCCTCATATATATAACAGTTGGGCCCTGCACATGGGCCTCAGATACATCATACGGGCCACAACCATGGGCCTAATGCACATCATAATCGGCCTCATTAAATCGGTGAGAAAATAAATCACAATGGGCCAAATGGGCCGAAAATACATCACAATGGGCCACAACATATGGGCCGAATATACATCTCATTGGGCTACGACCCATGGGCCGAGTATACATCAGAAGGGTCATGTGTCATGGACCTAATACATATCACAATGGGCCTTGACCATAAGCCTCAGATTCAAGCAAGTGGACCCCATCATATGGGCCGCACCAATGGGTCAATATGCATCAAGTGGGCTACATCAATGGGGTGCACAAGTGGACCATATACACATCAAGTGGGCTATACCAATGGGCCACACAAGTGGGCCATATACACATCAAGTGGGCTATACCAATGGACCGCACAAGTGAGCCATATACACATCAAGTGGGCTACACTAACAGGCCGTACAAGTGCGCTATATACACATCAAGTGGGCTACACCAATGGGCCCTATACACATCAAGTGGGCTACACTAATGGACCGCACAAGTGGGCTACACCAATGGGCCGCATATACACATCAAGTGGGCTACACCCATGGGCCGCATAAGTGGACGGTCATGGATGTAAAATAGATGAGTAGCGTGGAATACACCACATAAATCAAGTGGGCCCCAGGGAACTTGTCAACATCAATACCTCAGCTATCAAGTTGGAGTGAGGTACTCCAGTTAATCCGCATCCACTGTCCATGGATTGGACGATGTGGATGCAATACATTAAATCAAGGTGGTCCCCACATGCTGCCATGGTGGGGCCACATCCAATGAATGGACGGGGTGGAGAAACGCATACATCATGGTGGAATCCCACCGTCCTTGCACTGGATGGTGAGGATACAACACATACCTCGTACGTGGGCCTCACAGAAACTTATTGATGTTATACAGTGAGACCCACAGAGCTTACTGGACAGATGGTGTTGATAAAACACATATCAAGGTGGCTGCTACCGTCTAGCACATCTGGATGGTGCAGATCAGATACATAAATCAAGGTGGAATCCACGTGGTGGCTCATAAGATATACACCAACAATATATATTATATAATAATATAATATGTTATTATATTATAAAAAACATCAATATAGCTAGTGTAAACATACACCAGCCAAGCCTCTTTCACAAAGGTGGGTCCCACATGGGGTCCACTATATAATATTATATACTACTATTATTTTATATTATGCATTATTATATATTATTATATATATAATCAAACACCAACCCCTGGACATTCATTCCACGGACTGCGTGATTGTAGAATACATACAGTAAGGTGGGCCCCACCTTCCATGGACGGAGCGAATATTGAACACATCATCAAGGTGGGTCCCATTCCACACTGCAGCACGTGTGGGGTGGGCCCCATATGTGCCAGATGGGTGGACGGCTATAACATATATCACGTGATGGGGCTCACAGAGCTTCTAATGTCTGTGCAGATGGACATTTTGGATGTACACATACATCATATGGGACCCACAACAGCTAGGAGAGCTGTTGGCCCACACATCAATTAGATGGATGGTGTATATGAAAACGCATACATCAGGGTCAGTCCCACCGTCCAGGGACTAGACGGTGGTGGGTGTAACACATGTATCATGGTGGGTCCCATATAGACGGACGACATGGGTGATACAGGTGGGACCCACAGAACTTGGTGACGCCATTACAACAGCTTATGGCTGCAGTGAGGTATACCCACCAACGGTCCCACTCCCAATACGTGGGGGACGATGTGGTTTAAACACAACATCAATGGGTCCCACGTGGGGCCCACCATAACGTTATTTTCCATCCAATCTGTTGATAAGGTCATACAGACCCGAATTGAAGAGGAAAAACAATTTCATAATGATTCAAAACTTCTGCAACCCAAAAAGGGTTTCAATGGAAGACGTTCAATCCTCACTGTTCCTTGTGATGTGGGCCACCTAAGTTCCAGGTATGGGTGATTTTAGGGGTGGCCTATTGCCTCAAAGGGGGCCTACCAAATGCATGGTGTTGATGTCAACACACATCACGGTAAGGCCCACAGCAGGGACCCACGTCCCTGCCCTCCTTCACGTCCCAGCGCAGCAAGATGCTGTTGTGTATCCTCTGGACGTTAGCAGCAACACCTGCCGCTTTGTTTTTTTTTTTTTTTGAAAATTCAATTTTTCTGCGGTTTTTCTTATGTGGGGTCCGCATTAGGAGAATCCGACCCAGCCGTTGGATTCTACGGCTCAAGACAGACCCATCAAGCCCAATATTCAATGTATTTTGACATATAGAAACATCAAAGTGGGTTTTAATGGTAAAAATCACTGTTTACTATGCTATGGTCTGCCAGATAATCGGATTGGCTTCATTTTTCGGCTCAATGCCTAAAATGAAATGGGGAATGGGATGGACGGCTTGAATTGAATTCATACATCAAGGTGGGGCCTACATGAGTAGCCCTCTCTCAAAGCTTGTTGAATCAAGCTAATATTTTTATTTTTCATTTCACGTCCAATGTCCTTGGACGCTGGACGGTTTGGGCACAATGCCTGTATAAGGTGGGCCTTGTTCAGGTGGGCCACCAAATGCACGGATGGTATGGATAAGACATACATCAAGATGGGTCCCACCATATGTGAGCCCTCAAATCACAAAATTACAACATAAAATCACCCACCTTTGATCTTCTTGGACTTCTTCTTCCATCAATGCATCCTAGAACTTCAGGGGATGCATTTCAATAGTGGAGATGATCTTTAGGTGGTGAGATTGGGAGGTAGGAAGGTGGGCCACACATAGCTCTCTCATGGAGCTTGGACATGGGTTGCTTAGGAGGAAAATGAGAGAGAGATAAGAGAGAGGTGTGTGTGTGAGAGAGAGAGAGAGAGAGAGAGAGAGAGATGGGTGAGAATTGATGGGGTGATAGGTGTACTTGACATATATGGGTTGTTTTGACTTTGGGGTTGCTGGGGGATGGGTGTTGTACTTGACATGTGAGGTGATTGATGAGATGTGATGTGATTGATTTAAAAGATTGTCTTGGGTTTGCAAATGCGTGATATTTTTCTTGATGAACGCGGGCCCACATCTCCTGGTCTGGGTATCGCCTTGACGCGTAATACGCGGCGTTGGAACTGCGGCGACGACGCGGTTGCAAGGGTATAAGTCTCGGGTCAAGCCAACTCTGAAATGTGGAATACAACTCACGATCGAGTGCAACTACTATTTATGCATCACAGGTGGCCGAAATTCGATCGGGAGGACCGCGGAAGCCTACGGAACGGTATGAGCTAGGATATGGATCTTACAGTCAAGACCGAATATCGAGGCCGATTGTCAAGGCCTAATGTGATGTATCTGCGGTCTGTATTTGTGTCCCATTGTGATGTATATTCAGCCGGTGTTGAAGGCCTAATGTGATGTATATGAGACCTATGTGATGAGGCCCATGCGATGGAGCCCATTGTGATGTATATTAGGCCCATGTGAGAAGCCTATCGTGATGTGTATTAAGTTCTTGAGTAAGGCTCATGATGTTGTATATTAAGCCCTTGTGTAAGGCCATGGGTCCACTATATGTTAGACTTTATGTGGGTCATTCCTTGGGGACAATGTTGGTTAAATGTCCACATTGTTGAGGCTGATTGTTGATGCCGGTTATTGATGCCGATTATGAGTATATGACAACATAACATCATAATAGATGTCCATACGCATCATCTGCATGTTTGTTATGATATATGATTGACCATTGCATATTTCATAGTGTCAGTGGTTTATGGGACTCCCTGATAGGCGGAGTTATCCCACATGAGCACACAGTATGCGCAGGATTGATGCATGACTGGATTGTATGAGTCATGCACCTTGCATTATGTGTTATGATTACTGTACGTCCTAGCGACATCAGGGTCGTAGCCTCCACAGGCATATCGTGGATGGCCAGATGGAATACCAAAAATCTGTTATTAGCATCGGGCTGCCATAGATGGCCCTTGGTGAAAATCTCTAAGCCCTCTTAGTACCAGAGGACGCCCCAACGTTGAGACCGAGTGGATATATATGAGCGCATGAGGGCTCGTGTCTCCCACTATGTGGTGGTGGGTTGGGAGGGAGTGTGACCTTACTCGCCTGAGGGAGTGAGCATAACTAGGCTGAGTTTGAACAGCTCATGAATGGGTCCACTATAGACGTGCCGGGTAGATATTAGCTGATTATTGACCAGGCGGATAGCGAGGTCTCTTCCACTTACCCAGTTGTGTGCTTGATAAGGCGACAAGCTGGTGTAGAGTGTACTAGACCCCGGTGATGATCCCAGAGATGAACAGTATTGATATGTGGACTTATTGGGCAAAAGTTGCATACTCATTCATTCATTCATTCACTATCCACTTGGGCTGGTGATGGGCAACTATTTGTTACGTGTGCCTTCACAATGGCCAGGATTTTAGTTAAGGCGCGCGATTAACCTGAGACCAGGAGTTTACTACATTGAGTCTGACTATCCAAATTTAGGTATGAGACCGGTTTGGATAGAAGTCCCTTGTGGTGGACCTCATAGCCTGCGATACCACATACTATCATCCCGACTTCACACTGCAGCTTGGTCAATTCATTCGCACTACATATTAAATATTGTATTACATCATCGGCATATAACATTTTGGGTTACTATGTTTCTACATTTATATAGTTTAGATACGACTGACGGTATTCGTGAACTCATTAGGAATTGTATATTGCATTGCATCCTCGACATCCGATATTTGAATTTTTATGACTCCTCATTTACATAACTGATCTATATTGCGTACTCTGATATTGTTTGACTCATGGACTTGTCAGTATTTTAACTTACTCTGATATTGTATGATTCATGATCTTACCAGTATTTTCGATACTGTATGATAATGACATTGTATTGAATACTTGACATTTACCTTGTCCACACACTTACACCACCATTTAAGCTTTCTATAAGTTTATGCATGATAGATACATGCAGGTGATATTAGGTTGCAGCAGCATAGATCTTGGAGCATGTAGCTGACTCTGGAGCTTTGATTTTGGCATACGTATTTTCCTTTCAACATTGTACTCAAATGATTATATTAGTATATATGTGGTGATGATGTTGTTCTTATGATTTGGATATATTTGTGGTTATGCTTCTTACGAGACAAATTTATATTGAAAATCCTCCTTGTAGGATCACAGGATCGAAAACTGGCGTATAGGCGCTAAGATCCGAGAATGGGATGCTATGGAGGCTGTCGGCATCGGATTCGGCGATCGGGAATTTTGTGAGCCCGGTTTCTGAGTTTGGAGCGTGACACTGACCATGACAAGGGATCCTCCAATGCCTAAGTTAGAACCATGAACTCGATTCTAGCTGGATTAGGGTTTTTGTGCATATATTGTTTTGTATATTTGGCCTTCCCTCCCTTCGAATCTGGTTTGTCGGCCAATAAGATCTTTGAGATTGACTAGCCAACTGGGTTGGTTTGGTTGTTCTTAGCCTGGAGTCGGTTGCGTAGATGGAAATACTCCCAACATGGTAGGTGCCTATTGTAGTCATTTCTCGGGATTCTCTGTAGAGATCTCGGAATGATCTTTAGAGATAAGGTTGAGTGGTCGAAATAAGGAAATGCTGGGTTTGGTGACCGAGACCGACCATCTAAGGCCGACCTTAGGGCTTGAGGTCGAAGCCCGACCTAGGGGCAACTTTCCCGAACTGGGTGTTTGCTTGCGGTCGCACCTACCTTCGATGGGTAGGTCGATCTAATTCGTATAATAGTTCGCGATGATAAGAGCTCGGTGGCAATCGAGTTCTCAGCTTGTGGCCAAGTCGTTGAACTGCTTGCAGAGGTTATGGTCCGTCATCAGAGCCGAGCTACTTCTGTTGAGAATCCTATGTTCCCGATCACTGGTCACCTAAGGTTAGTCCATTTTCACCTAAAATAGACATCATTATAGTTAAATATAGCTAGGATTAAATTAAGATATGTTAAAAAGATGGGTAAAGTAATTTGTAATCACAATTCATCTCCTTAATATTATTTAGATATTGGACAAAATAAGCATACCTAGATTTTTTGATGCGGCTCTTCCAAAGAAATTAGAAAAATAAAATAAAATTAGTCACGGGGCAGGACAAAGAAGGATACTATAAACATAAATAAATAAATAAATAAAGAAAAATAGAAAAAACTTACCTCATGAGACCAAAAAGATATCAGAAAAAAAAAGATAAAAAAATAAAATAAAACCATACAATCACATCGCAAACCAAACTTCTGAAAACGTGCATATGTGAAACTCTTTCGGTATTATGGAGGGTTGTTGAGTTTGTGACGGCTTAACTGTAATGTGTACGTGTCCTGTAAATAGTGAATATGATAAGTCCCTGAAAAGGTTAGATCTTCTGGAATAAGCTTTATTTGAAAGCCATGTCGGCAGCACCGTTTATACTGGTGTGAAATTATGCCTAAAATCCTCCAAAATCGCTTGATGGGTCACCAAAGTTTTGAAATGGCCTAAATTTTTTTCAGGCCTCTCATCCATGTGGCGTGACACAATGAATGGTTCGATGTGTGAGCTACATCATGATGGCCCCACCCACACCTACAATGGCGTTAATTCTCATTTCTTTCCTATGGTGTGGCACACCTAAGTCATTGATCAAGCTAATATTTGAGAGAGGGATGTAAAAGTTAGGGGTGCAGCTGATGAACCGATTGGATGTCTGAATCATGCAGGGGAGCCTAATTCGCTCAACGCTAACGTTAAATGGCCGGTTAGGTCGGACTTAAACCATTAAATGCCTGATGAATTCTAAGTGGGTCACGTCAGGTTTGAGCTAGGATTCTTGGCCTTTTGATGAAGGTCTGATCCACGGTTGATATAAATGGGGCCATGGCCAGTGATTCATGGGAGCGGATTAGGACAGGCCCCTGCTTCACCCAAGACAGTGCAGCCCTTACCGTGAGACCCACTTTGTTGTATTTATACTATATCCACGCTGTCCATCCGTTTTTGCAGGTAATTTTATGGCATGAGCCTAAAATTGAAAAAGATTCAAATCTCAGGTGGACCATACTATAGGAAATATTAGTGATTGAATGGCCTACCATTAAAAACTTCTTAGGGCCCACAATAATTTTCATGTAATGTTTATTTTCCATCGAACCGTTAATAAGGTTACATAAACCTGAATGAAGGAAAAAATATATATATATATATATATATATATATATATATATATATATATATATATATATATCACCACAGTTTCCTATGGAATGATCCACCTTAAATTGGTATGCTTCATTTTTGGGACCATCCGTAAAATGATATACAAAAGCGAATGGAGGGCATGGATATAAAATAAATACATCAAGTGGGCCCCACAGTAAGGACACCCCGTCTTGGGTGAGGCCAGGGCCGCACCTAATCCGCTCCCGTGATTCACGTTGTTACTCTGGCATTGTACGTCCCTCGAAATTTCCCAAAGGCGAACATTCGAACCATCAGACCCTTTTTCCCAGGCGAATGAAGAGGTACAGTTAATACTTCTCTCGTTAACCATTACTTTCTGAGACTAAGATTGAAAGGTTGGATTTGCTTTATCTATGAGATCTTGGCCAAGGGTTCATCCACTGTGGCAGGCAGCCCTGATCCATCGGCCCACTTATGCAAATATATCAGAGCTTCAAGTCTAGGTAAGCGCGTTCCAAGAGTCATTGACACTCACCGTCGGTGTGGTAACAGATTGATAGATTTTTAGCCACCAAACTCGGTCCCACTTTCACTTTAATGAGTGCATTTGCGGCAGTAATCTTGTGTTCGAAGCACGGTAAAATTATTACTTTTTTTTTTTTTGGAGAGGGGGGGGGGAGGGTTTAGCTTGTTAGTACATGTTAAGGATTTTGACCTACGGAATCACACATATCTAGATCTAGGATAGCAATTCAATGGCACCAAGCACACAAGAGAACACAGAGAACACCCAGATTTAACGTGAAAAACCCTTGCAAGAAAAAACCACGGCACAAAGTGACAGATCTCCACTATGAAAACAGAAATTATAAAGAGTAAGGACTTACCCGATTCGAACAATCTCGAATCTCACCCTTGTTACATCCTTTAATTTCCCTGGAACCCCTTTAGAAAGCTTTTCCATACCCTAGAAAAGCCCTAAGAATTCCTATTTATAGTTTAGGCAACTTCCCTTTCGCATCTCAATTGCGAAAGGACTCAAATCAGCAGTTTCGCTCAAAATCGCGGAACAAACTGCGTAATCTACGACTAGTCGTAGCTCTCCTACGACTAGTCCTAGACCAAGAAAAAAAAACAGCACAGTCTCTGTACTTTGAGTCGTGTCAGGGCTCGAACCTACGACCAGTCGTGGCTGTCCCACGACCGGTCGAACGACCTCAAAAACTTCAGATTTAAGACTTTTCTCAACAATCTCCACCAAGTCTTCAATCTTCAACTGTGTAGCTCCTTGACCTCTTCTCTTATTTCTATATTACATCATAGCTTCTTGTGCACACTCCGTCTTCCTTTTACGCCATCGCCAAGCCAAGAGAAGTTTTACAGACAAAGATCCACGTGCTGAACCACCTTTGCTCATGTCTTCTTAAAAAAGGAAAAACGTAGTCTTTTTACTATCTCACCACTATCCAATATTGCTTGTCGGGGTACTTGCTCACAACATTGATAGCCTGTGAAATAAACCGGTCTAATTCAGACCATGACATACACTGCCCAGCGCATTCAAATAAGGCTCATGAGATATCCTGCTTTTCCTCATCTGTTTTGGGACATGTCCTGAGGAAAACTTGAGGAGAGGCGCGTTGGGAACGGTCCCCGGCTTTACCTGGCCCATCACATCCTAGATCAATACTTACATACAAGGTATTCCTCCTGTGATCACCAAAGCCTACTCCTCCTTCAGTCTCAACGTCGAGAACCATCTTTGCAACCCTCCGATCCTTCATCCTGAATGTCCCGAGTCTTCAGTATATTGATTTCAGACATGTCACAATTGGCAATCCACACGTCATCAACATATAATACCTGACCCACCATGAAGGGATCAAACCACTGCCAAGGCGACAGGCCAAACAACGACCTCTTGCAAAGTCTTTTCTCAACCCCTTTCACTTCGAACCGCCCTGGTTGCTTCATGTAGATCTGCTCTTCACTTTCCCTTACAGAAGTGCAGACTCCACATACTTCCTTCCAGCTCAAGATCACATTGGCCAACCAGCGCCAATCACTGATCTAATAGATACCTGCTATACCGTCGGTGCGAATATCTCTGAGAAGCCGATCCCTTCTCCCTGAGCATAACCCATCGCCACCAACTTCGCTCTGTATCTATGTTGTATCCTCTTAAAAATCCACCTGCATCCAACCGCTTTTCGGCCCACTGGAAGCTCCACCCGCTCCCATATGTCGGTCTGGTACAACGAATCCATCACATCGCCCATAGTCACCTTTCACTTCTTAGCACTAGGCTCACCTAGAGCCATCTGAATATAAGATAAATACTCCTGCGATATTGGAGTCGTTCATGTACCTCGCCGATATCCCGCGATTATGTCATGTGTTTCTTCTCATAGGTGGCTGCTCCACCTACTCCGTATCCCTATCCGCGCGTCTCAGTCTTCCTACCCTGCCCGCTCATGTGGTCATGCCCAACATGCCACACACGTGCAGAGGTGGAATCCGCTACATCCACCGTAGTTCCACCTTTTGAAGTGCTCCCGATCAACTTGTACAAGTTACCGAGTAGTTGCGCTTTCATGATTACCCGTGCCCCCTTGGATACTTTAAGAGCACCATCAATACTTGTGTACTTACATCCTTTTACCTCAAGCACACCATGAGAAATTAGATTCTGCTTCAAATCAGGAACGTGCCTCACATCTGTCAAGGTACGCTCCACCCCATCAAACATGCTGATGCGCACAGAACCAACAGCCACAACATTACAGGCAATGTCATTACCCATAAATACCTGTCCTCCATCGCACTCCCTATAGCTGGTGAACCAACTTCGATGAGGAATCATGTGAAAAGATGCTCATGTGTCTAGCATCCACTCTTCCTTACGATCATCGTATGACCGTCTGAGCGAAAACACAGACAAAACATCACCATCACATCCACTCGATCCATCTGACGTGGCAACATTGGCTTCCCTGCATGAAGCCTCAGAATCTTCCCTCTTTGATTTAGAATTTTCACAATCTCTCTTCACATGTCCTTCCTTCCCACAATTCCAGCACTTTACCTTTCCTTTGCCCTTGCCCCTGGATTTGGATCTAGAACCAGAAGAATATGTACCTTGTCCAGAATTCCTACCCACTGTAAACAGTGCATCAGAAGACGTCCCCATGTTGCTGTTTAGTTGTCTCATAGCCTTCCCTTGAAGGGCTGAGATAACTGTGTTGACACTCAGGATTTTATTCATGCTGTACATAGTGTCCTTGAATGCCTCATAGGACACCGGGAGAGAATTCAGCAACATACATGCTTGTTCTTCATCTTTTATCATTTCCTCCATATCTAGTAATTTATAAAATAATTTATTAAAGTTGTTGATGTGAGCCTCCAGATCTCCACCCTCTGTCATCTTGAAGTTATACCACTGCCGCTTCAAGTGTAGGCAATTTTCTGAGGATTTCTTCGCATAGACATCCTCTAACTTCACCCATAACTTAGCCGTAGTTTTCTCCCTCATGACGTTGTAAAGAACCTCATCCGTGAGACATAAATGAATCGATGATAAAGATTTCTTATCAAGAGCATTCCAATCAGCATCATTTATAGTAGACTTCCGCTCCTCAAGAGCACCATCTTCGCCTTGCTTGGTTAACAGGCTAATCATCTTAACCTTCCATAACTCAAAATTATTTTTTTCTTAGTACTTCTCAATCTCATACTTAGTGCTCGCCATTATTACTGATCCCTCAGATTCAAATTTATGCCCCAACGATAGCTCTGATACCACTTGTTGGGGATTTTGACCTGCGGAATCACACGGATCTAGATCTAGGATAGCAATTCAATGGCACCAAGCACACAAGAGAACACAGAGAACACCTAGATTTAACGTGAAAAATGTTGAGGGTCAAATATTACATATTAGACCCCAGATATTGCCTGGATTTACGAACATTGTATTGTCTAATAGCCCGATTTAATCGTGTTTGTGATGCAGGGGTCTTTATGAGCTTGAACTGGAAATGGGTGTTAAAAGTATGGTTTTAGCGCTCAAGATGCACCAAGGCAAGGGACGCACTCCAGGGGCTCCAGATCGAGATTTAAGGGGCTGATCTACTCGTTAGGCTACTTCCACAATGATCCAATGGATGATTTCTGACGTGTACGGTTAATTTATGGTCCTCAGGCTACGTATGAAGTTTCGAGCCGAACGGATGGTGGGAAACATGTGATCTTACATTTGGATGAGTTTCAGGCCACTTGAGCTTCAGTTCCTTGATTTTCTCGGATCCCTGGCGTGTAATTTCAGTCGATCTTGGTCCCCTGGAGTGCGTCCCTTGCCTTGGTGCATCTTGAGCGCTAAAACCATACTTTTAACACCCATTTCCAGTTCAAGCTCATAAAGACCCCTGCATCACAAACACGATTAAATCAGGCTATTAGACAGTACAATGTTCGTAAATCCAGGCAATATCTGGAGTCTAATATGTAATATTTGACCCTCAACACAACCCCCAACCAGCATTTTGCTAGTCCCGAGCAAAGTATGCGAAAAATAAGTTGAGAATTATAGGAGAACTTTCTATGAAATCGAGTGAGATTTTGAACAAAATACGAGAAATTTAATATCCATGAATGTTAGAAATTGTTTTCTCCCGAGCTCAAGTGCACGGTAGACTTCATAATCAAGTGTAAAGCATTAATCCATCAATTAGAAAAATTTTAAACATTGAGATCCATGGATGTATAGTCTAATCTCGGCTTATCATCATTAAGAGATCCAATCGTCAATTTCATGATATCATTGGTAACCAACAAGAAAATTCATGACAACCAAAACCTAATCCAAAACTTGCCTCATAGATTAACCTATTAACTTGTGATTTTTCTATTCAAAGTAATGCCAAGGAAGGGGAATCAAATCCTCACCTATAGGGAGCAAACCTATGGTGAAGATCGTACACTTGACTCTTTTTCACATATCATTCATGGGGAATTAACTCTACACTTATAGGGAGCAAACCTATGGTGAAGATTAATTATCCAACCTTTTCAATTTTTATACCGTGATGGCAAGATATTTCAGGCTGGTTCCTTTCGTGCTTAGTGATTACCAAGTTAATCCTTCGATATGGAACTGAAATCTTAATGTGTAAGCAAGACGTGTCCTGAAATCATGATTCAATCAATGTTTAAAATCTCTAATCATGGATTGATAATTCAAACTCAACTGTGGAATCTATCAAGTAGCTAAATTCAAGAGTCATAAATTACCAACATCACGTATCTCATAATTCTAAATCAAAGATAAATGTCAAAATCACATTGAATTTACAAGAAATGTCAGAAAAATTTTAAAATTTTTTCAGAATTTTCACAATTTTTGCTCAAGACCAAGAAAATACTGATTAGGAAGCCTAATCTCTCACCCCTAACCTAAAATCTACATTGTCCTCAATGTAAAAGATATAAACATGCAATGCACATGGGACAACGAAAGTAAAGTGATGGAAAGATAGTACCTGAATAACGAATCAAGAGAGTTTTTCCATTAGATCACGGCATGGAAGCTTGTTAGCACGAGAGAAAAAGAAGAACAAAAATAACAACGAATAAAATCCTACCTATACCACTTTCGCAGGTGCTCTCGATTGCATTTAGCGTATGCAACAAGCCTTTAAACCCCTAGGTTACCCCTAGTGGACGAGTTGTAGTCTCGTGAGGGTTTGCAGTAATGTTACCCACAAACATTGAACTAACTAACCTATGAAAGCGACTATCCTAAACCTATGAAAGCGATAAACCTACCTATACCTCCATCAGACTAGGAGATCAGTCCTGATAAACAGGAGCAATCAGAGGCATGGACATGTCCTCTAAATCAAATGTCTCAACAAATGGCTTTAATCGATGTCCATTTACTTTAAACTCCTTGCCATTGTCGGGATCTCTTATCTCGACGGCCCCATGAGGATAAGCAGTAACAACAATGTAAGGGCCGGTCCAACGAGATCGAAGCTTATCCGGAAAGAGATGTAATCGAGAGTCATATAAGAGGACTTTCTGACCTGGCGTGAATGATTTTTGGAGAATATGTTGATCATGAAACGCTTTCATCCTGTCCTTGTAAATTCTCAAGTTTTCATATACATCGTTCCAGATTTCTTCCAGTTCATTTAATTGAAGATTGCGTAGCGAACCAGCATTGTCCAGATTGAAATTTAGATTTTTTATCGCCCAGTATGCTTTATGTTCCAATTCCACCGGCAAGTGACAAGCCTTTCCATAGACAAGTCTAAAGGGAGATGTTCCAATAGGAGTTTTAAAAGCAGTACGGTACGCCCATAAGGCATCGGTCAATCGGATTGACCAGTCCTTACGATCAGGATTAACCGTTTTCTCTAGAATATGTTTGATCTCCCTATTGAAAATCTCAGCTTGTCCACTTGTCTGTGGATGGTATGGGGTGCTCACCTTATGAGAGATACCGTATTTCTTCATTAAGCTCTCAAATGGTCTATTGCAGAAGTGTGAGCCCCCGTCACTAATGATGGCTCGAGGCGTTCCGAACCGCGACAGGATATTTTCTTTCAAAAATTTAATGACCGTGCGATGGTCATTTTTGCGGCACGGAATTACTTCGACCCATTTAGTGACATAGTCTACGACGAGCAAAATATACAGATTTCCAAATGATTGGAGGAATGGTCCCATGAAATCGATGCCCCAACAATCAAATGCTTCTATAATAAGGATGGGATTCAAGGGCATCATATTTCGACGGGACAATGCTCCCAATTTCTGACAACGCTCACAATCCTTGCAAAACTCATGAGTGTCCCTGAACATAGTGGGCCAGTAGAAGCCACACTGTAAAATCTTGGCCGTGGTCTTTTTAGCAGAAAAGTGACCACCACAGGCCTGTGAGTGACAGAAGGAGATGACACTCTGATGCTCATCGTCTGGTACGCATCTCCTTAAGATTTGGTCTGGGCAATATTTAAATAAATATGGATCGTCCCAGAAAAAGTTACGCACCTTGGTAAAGAATTTCTTCTTATCTTGTGACGTCCAGTGTGTCGGTATGGCACCTGTAGCAAGATAATTAGCAATATCAGCGAACCAAGGTGAATGGGAGACTTTAAGCAGTTGTTCATCAGGGAACATGTCATTGATATGGGTCGCCTCAAGGGAATCAGAGGTATTAAGGCGAGAAAGATGATCGGCCACTACGTTCTCTACTCCCTTTTTATCTTTGATTTCCAAATCGAATTCTTGGAGTAGAAGGATCCATCGTATCAGGCGGGGCTTAGAATCATTCTTAGAAAGAAGATACTTAAGTGCCGCGTGATCTGTGTAGATGATGATCTTGGATCCGATCAGGTAGGACCTAAATTTGTCCAAGGCGAACACTACGGCTAAGAGTTCCTTTTCCATAGTCGAGTAGTTCACTTGGGCAGGATTTAGAGTCCTACTTGCGTAGTGAATAACGTAAGGCCGCTTATCTTTTCTCTGGCCTAGAACCGCTCCAAGAGCATAACAGAGGCGTCGGACATAAGTTCAAAAGGAAGACTCCAGTCGGGTGGCTGCATGATAGGTGCAGTGGTTAACATGCCCTTAAGCTTAGTGAAAGCTTCTTGACACTGCTCAGTCCACTCGTATGGTGTATCCTTTTGAAGAAGATTACATAAAGGACGAGAGAGGAGACTAAAGTCCTTTATGAATCGTCTGTAAAATCCTGCGTGTCCTAAGAAGGATCGCACGTCTCTGATATTCTTGGGTGGAGGTAGGTTAGAGATAAGATCAATTTTTGCCTTATCTACCTCGATTCCTTTGGACGAGATGATATGCCCAAGGACAATTCCCTTTTGAACCATAAAATGGCACTTCTCCCAGTTAAGTACCAAATTTTTTTCTTCACATCTTTTCAGCACACATTTAAGACTTGCTAAGCACTCGCTGAAAGATGAACCAAAAACAGAGAAATCGTCCATGAAGACCTCTAGATATTTCCCCACCATGTCAGAAAACATACTTGTCATGCATCGCTGAAAGGTGGCAGGGGCATTACATAACCCGAATGGCATCCTTCTGTAAGTAAAGGTGTCATAGGGACATGTAAATGTGGTCTTTTCCTGATCCTCAGGGGCAATTTCAATCTGATTATAACCTGAATACCCGTCAAGGAAACAATAATAGGAATGACCAGCTAGCCTTTCCAGGATTTGATCAATGAAGGGCAAAGGAAAGTGGTCTTTCCTTGTGACGGTATTCAGCTTTCTGTAGTCAATGCACATTCTCCAACCAGTAGTAACTCTGGTCGGCACGAGTTCATTATTGGCATTGGCTACGATGGTGATCCCGGACTTCTTAGGAACCACCTGAGTTGGACTCACCCATTGACTATCAGATATGGGGTAAATGATCCCCACTTCCAATAGTTTGAGAACCTCGGCCTTAACCACTTCCTTCATGTTTGGATTTAGTCTACGTTGTGATTACCGAACAGCCTTTGCATTGTCCTCAAGATATATACGGTGAGTACAAATCGATGGGTTAATTCCCTTGAGGTCCGCTATCGTGCATCCAAGGGCTCCCTTATGCTCAATGAGAGTAGATATCAGCATACTCTCTTGTTCTTTCTCCAGGTGGGCAGAGATCACCACCGGGTATGTCTCATCTTGACCTAAATAGACATATTTTAAATCAGAGGGCAAATGTTTTAGGTCAAGCTTCGGTGGCTTGAGGTTAGACGGTAGAGGCACTACATAAGTTTGGGGTAATTCTTCAATGTGTGGCCTCCACCGGTTAACTTCAAGTACCGGTGCAGTATCAAGCATGGCACACGTCTCCCTAATTATATCATCATCAAGATCATGGGAGTGGGCCAGGCACGTCTCTAGAAGATCAGAGGATAAGGTGAGAGACGTTCTATCTTCCACAAAAGAATCAATCATGTTAACATCGTGGAAATCGTCATCATCCTCTGAGTTGCTGCCGTTATTGAAAAAGATATTCGATTCCAATGTCAAATTTTCAAAGGACATAGTCATGACACCATTCCTGCAATTGATAATTGCATTTGAAGTGGACAGGAATGGGCGACTAAGAATGACGGGAATCTGAGTGCTCGTGTCATTGATGGGTTCGGTGTCCAAGATGATAAAATCAATAGGGTAGTAGAATCTATCCACCTGGACCAACAATCCTCGATGATCCCTCTTGGTATACGAACAGAACGATCAGCAAGTTGTAGTGTGGTTCGAGTGAGTTTTAATTCACCCAAACCTAACTATTGGTATACCGAATAGGGAATCAGATTGACGCTTGCTCCTAAGTCAAGAAGTGCGTGATCAATTCGATAGTTTCCGATTACGCATGATATGGTTGGGCAACCGGGATCTTTGAATTTTTACGGCACATCTTGTTTTAGGATGGCACTCACTTTCTCAGTCAAGGAGATCTTCTTTTGAATACTTTTTCGTCGTTTGGTAGTACATAAGTCCTTTAGAAATTTAGCATATGAAGGAATCTTTTTTACAACGTCAAGCAGAGGAATGTTGACTTTCACTTATTTCAACACATCTAGGATATCTTGAGAGTTAGATAGATGTTTTCATTCAACCAACCGTTGGGGAAACGGAGCAACTGGCTTTTCTAGAGGTTCCGGTTCAAATTTTTATGGGGCGCCACTAGATCCATCATTGTTGCCCTCTTCTGGTTCTTAAGGCTTTTCGGGCCTAACTAGAAGGGTTTTATCAATAACCTTCCCACTCCTAAGAGTGGTGATGGATTTAGCGTGCCCCATTTGATTTGAAGAGCTGGGATCACCTGTCTCATATTGCGGTTTCGGATTAGAGAGTGATTGTGCAGGGAGCATCCCTTTTTCCATAGCCGTCATACGTGAATCTATTTTTTGTATAAAATCTGAAATTCCTTGCATTGTCCGCGCCAGCTCTTATATGAAAATTTGAACCGATTCTTCTTGAGGTTCCCCTGATTTGGATTTTGATTGAAGAAACCTTGAGGGGTAGCAATTTGTCCGTTCCTCCAACTAAAATTCGGGTGATTTTTCCAGCCAGGATTATAAGTATTAGAGGGTGGTCCATTGAAAGGTCTTTGATAGTTATTTACAGCATTAGATTGTTCATTCAATACATCTCGAAAGGCAGGTATTGAAGGACAATTTTCAGTAGTATGAATGTTGCAATCACAGATGCCGCAAACACTTTCTTAACCTTTTCCTTCCTTCCTTTCATGGCCTCAAATTTTCTGGTGAGATTGGCCACCTTAGCGTTAAGATCATTATCCTCTTTCAGGAGATATATTCCTCCTTTTTCCCTTGGATGAGTCGGCCTAGACGTGGTGTTCGTTCTTGGGTAATAATCCCATGATTGTGTTTTTTCCGCGAGACTATCGAGGTAATCCCATACCTCGTCGACATTTTTATTAATAAAATCTCCGTTACACATTGTCTCGACCATTTGGCGCATGGAAGATGTTAGCCCATCATAGAAAAAATTCGTAATGCGCCATATTTCAAAGCCATGTTATGGGCATGCATTAACCAGATCCTTGAACCTTTCCCAACATTGGAAGAATGTTTCATCTTCCTTTTGGGCAAAGTTCATGATTGCTCTCCTAAGGGTAATTGTCTTATGATGTGGGAAAAATTTCTTTATAAATTCCCTCTGCATATCATTTCATGTGCCAATGGATCTAGGACGCAGTGAATGTAACCACGTCTTGGCTTTTTCTTTCAAGGAAAATGGAAAGAGTTTCAACCTAATAGTATCCTCAGATACATTAGGAAAGTACAAGGTATCTATGATTTCATCGAACTCTTTCAGATGCAAATATGGTTCTTCAGACTCAAGCCCATGTAACTTAGGAAGGAGTTGGATAACCCCTGGCTTGATGTCCATATGTCCTGTATTCTCAGAAAAAATCATGCATGAGGGCGTACTCACCCCCGCTGGTTGTAAATAATCTCATAAAGTACGAGGCGGGGGTGCCTGATGCACCTCATTCTCATCATGTACTTCCTCAACCCTTGGTTGGGGTAGTGCTTGAGGTTGATTTTCAGCCATAACGTCTTCTAACTCAGGAGAATTCAAGTGGTGTCTAGTCCTACGATGGACAGTCAACCCCTCAACTAATCCTCCTTCAGTCACGAGACGTCGAGTGTTGTCGCGTGCCCAATGGGGCATAAAACACACTCAGCCCTCAAATTCTAACTTAAACCTAAAAAAGAAAATAAAAATCTAGGAAAAGGGAGGGTTGGAGAGAATTTACCAAATCGGAGTTCCTAAGTTAAAAACCTGCAAAACAAACCAAAATAAGTTAGTTTCTAAGAGTAGAAAGTCCTATTTAAAAATAAACTAATTTATAGAGAAAATAAGAAATTTCAAAGAGAGAAGAATTAGAAAGAGCTTACTAAATTAGAAGCTTCATACAAAACAGAAAAATTGGGTTAGTTCCTAAACAAAAACTTATAGAAAAATTCTAAAACAAGAAACAGGGTTAGGATTCCTAAAAAGAATTAGAATTAGAATCTCACTAAAAAGAAGAAATAAATCTTAATCTAAATCTAGAATAAAAAGGATGAATTTAAGACAGAATTTACTAATTTAGAAACTATCTTAGAAGCCTATAAAACAAGAAAGACAAGTTAATTTCTAAAAATTAAGAAAATCTAAACCTAATCTTAAACTAATCTTAAAACTAATTAATTTCAGAAAAACGTAGCCGACAGTCCCCGGCAACGGCGCCAAAAACTTGTTCACTCCCCAAGTGCAGGGTTGTGATGTAGTAATAACTCGGTAAGACCGAGGTCGAATCCCAAGGGACTGGAACTTGTACGTTATCTAAAATTATCTAGAACTAGAACTAGGCTAAGATGAATTCTAAATCAATTAGCAATGGTGGAATACTTGTAGAATAATTAATCTAAAAATTAGGAAACAAATCAGAGATAGGAAACTAGGGATTCAGAGGATCCACTTGTAGAGATCAGGGAGAACTTATGCTTGCATCAAAAATTATGGAAAGTACTGAACTGCCGTTGATCTAGTTTTCAAAGAGATGAAAGGTGTATGAATTAGAATGGATTCCATCACCAAACCATGACCAAAGACTATGGCAAACAACAGAATCAAACTAATTACCACCCAATCACATGTATATAAGTTAGGAAGGGTACCGACATCCAACTATGCCCAGGAGACTATGGTGAACAACAGGGCTTCCTGACATCATAAACATTAAAGAGAACGGAAATATTCAAAGCCATTGCAGACCCATTGTAATTTCAGTCACAACAGATCATTAAAAACCTAAAACATTCTCATAATAATCAAGTAAAATCAACGTCAATTCATGAATTAAAATTAAAATAAAATAAAATCTCCCATCTCACTACAAGCTTCACCTCTTAGCCCTAGCTAGGAGGATTTAGCCTGCCATGGATGGGCTCAATCCAAATAAATAAAGAGAAAAAAAAAAGAAAAAGAAAAGGGAAAGAAAAAACCAAGCTCCTCTCTCTCCTCTGCCCACCTTGAAACCCAAGCTCGAGCCCTCTGTTCTTCCTCCCAAGACCTGAATGAATGCTCCCCACGTCCAAAACCTCCTTTTATAGCTGCTGGAAGGCTGGAGTTAGTGATAGAGTTGTAGCAGGACACGAAGTGCAATTTTCGCAGCCAAGTTCGGTGCCTCGAAACACGCCACTTTCCTCTCTCAAATTTTAAAGAAACACCGTCCTTTAGTACTTTCTTGGGTTCTCTACATGATAGACGTTTCAGATCTGCCATATGATCAAAGATTGTGGCCCAAAACTGCCTGAAAAAGTCAGTTTTCGCGGATGTGCGAAATCTTTCGCACCATTTCGCTGTTGTGATCGGTGGGCCCCACAGAAGCATTTTCTGGAAAATCCACTCCGTCCATTGGATTCAGAATGAAATTTCAGTCAAGAATGGGTGGTTTTGAACATCCATTGACGTGTCCCAGAGAAGAAATAACTAAAAGATCAGATTTGAACGCTACCGGGCAGCCCTTTTGTGGCCTCTGTATCTCCCACGTGTGCACGCATGGGTGAAAAGTGTCAACATGTTTTTGTAGTATTCGAGTCCCTCTACACGGTGAACGGGTCAGATTTTCCGTACGGTCAATGGGTAGGGCCCACAACCGTCCGCAAAAATGGCCAGCGGCCTGCGTTACGCAGTGCGAAATTTTATTTTATTTTTATTTTTATTTTTTTTTAAAGAAGAAAGTCGGTCAGCGTCTTGCTGACCGACTTAACTCGTTTGGTGCACGACGAGTGCACATGTGCACTGTACACATGCTACACTAGATGGGCTCTATTATGATGTTTATAAGCAATCCAGTCCATCCATCTCGTAAATCAGATCTTTTTAACAGTTGGGACAAATTTTGAGGCATATATGGATAGTAGGTGGGCTCCAGATCGAGATTTTAGAGGCTGATCTACTCGTTAGGTTACTTCCACAATGATCCAATGGATGATTTCTGACGTGTACGGTTAATTTATGGTCCTCAGGCCACGTATGAAGTTTCGAGCCGAACGGATGGTGGAAAACATGTGATCTTACATTTTCTGGCAGTTTTGGGCCACAATCTTTGATCATATGGCAGATCTGAACTGTCTATCATGTAGAGAACCCAAGAAAGTACTAAGGGACGATGTTTCTTTAAAATTTGAGCGAGGAAAGTGGCGTGTTTTGAGGCACCGAACTTGGCTGTGAAAATTGCACTCCGTGTCCTGCTACAACTCTATCACTGACTCCAGCCTTCCAGCAGCTATAAAAGGAGGTTTTGGACGTGGGGAGCATTCATTCAGGTCTTGGGAGGAAGAACAGAGGGCTCGAGCTTGGGTTTCAAGGTGGGCAGAGGAGAGAGAGAGGAGCTTGGTTTTTTCTTTCCCTTTTCTTTTCCTTTTTTTTTTCTCTTTATTTATTTGGATTGAGCCCATCCATGGCAGGCTAAATCCTCCTAGCTAGGGCTAAGAGGTGAAGCTTGTAGTGAGATGGGAGATTTTATTTTATTTTAATTTTAATTCATGAATTGACGTTGATTTTAGTTGATTATTATGAGAATGTTTTAGGTTTTTAATGATCTGTTGTGACTGAAATTACAATGGGTCTGCAATGGCTTTGAATATTTCCGTTCTCTTTAATGTTTATGATGTCAGGAAGCCCTGTTGTTCACCATAGTCTCCTGGGCATGGTTGGATGTCGGTACCCTTCCTAACTTATATACATGTGATTGGGTGGTAATTAGTTTGATTCTGTTGTTTGCCATAGTCTTTGGGCATGGTTTGGTGATGGAATCCATTCTAATTCATACACCTTTCATCTCTTTGAAAACTAGATCAACGGCAGTTCAGTACTTTCCATAATTTTTGATGCAAGCATAAGTTCTCCCTGATCTCTACAAGTGGATCCTCTGAATCCCTAGTTTCCTATCTCTGATTTGTTTCCTAAGTTTTAGATTAATTATTCTACAAGTATTCGACCATTGCTAATTGATTTAGAATTCATCTTAGCCTAGTTCTAGTTCTAGATAATTTTAGATAACGTACAAGTTCCAGTCCCTTGGGATTCGACCTCGGTCTTACCGAGTTATTACTACATCACAACCCTGCACTTGGGGAGTGAACAAAAAACCCTTGAAAGAAAAAACCAAAGCACAAAGCGACAGATCTCCACTATGAAAACAGAAATTGTAAAGAGAAAGGACTTACCCGATTCAAACAACCTCGAATCTTACCCTTGCTACACCCTTTAATTTTCCTGGAACCCCTTTAGAAAGCTTTCCCATACCTTAGAAAAGCCCTAAGAACTCCTAATTATAGTTTAGGCAACTTCCTTTCCGCATCCCAATAGCGAAAGGACTCAAATCCGCAGTTTCGCACAAAATCGCGGAATAAACTGCATAACCTACGACTAGTCATAGCTCTCCTATGACTAGTCCTAGATCAGGAAAAAAAACAGCACAGTCTCTATACTTTGAGTCGTGTCAGGGCTCGAACCTACGACCAGTCGAGGGCCTCCCACAACCAGTCGTGGCTGTCCCACGACCGATTGAACAACCTCAAAAACTTCAGATTTATGACTTTTCTCAACAGTACACACCCATGTCAGTGCACACTCCGTGTTAGCCACCCCCGCTAGGGATCGATACCAAGACCTCAAGTGTTGAAACGAAGTAGATTGGCTAGTTTAGTCGGGTTTGAATGCTGACTCGTCAGGGGAGGACGTGATGAGGTTGATCACTATCTTCATCAAGCTATAAACATTTTGAATTCACAAGGTACTTTTGAATTCACGAGGAAAAATATTTGAATCTACAAAGAGAGATAAATTTTCTAAGAAATTTCAATTAATAGATGATTGATTCTCATATATACAAGTTTAGCATACTTAAATAATTCTAAACAAATCTTAAAACTCAATCAAAAGAGGAAATAAATTCTTAAAAATGTGCAAAATTTTGCGTCAGTCGAGCCATCACTGACCCGTCGAAATGGTTCAAAAACATATAGAGACTAAAACTAGAAATTATATGAATTTCGACTTGCCAACCCGTCGAACAATATTTCAACCCATCAATAGATCTGTCGACCTGTCTAAATTGGAAGAAATCAACCAACAAGTAACTTGAATTTTCTGTCAGGATTTCAACTTGTCAAACCAATTGGTCGATTGGTCGAACTATGATGAATTTTGTGGATTTCTCTTTAAGCTTTTGTCACTCCATGTGTATTAGGAATGTGCTTGATCCACGTTCTACATCACTTGCCTAAGTTGGGAATGAATCGAGATGACTCACCCATGTTGGTGTGACTTTTAGCTTCGAACTAGTCAAACTCAGTCTGCTAATATGAATGAGTGATAACTTAATTCGAGTCTTCCAACCATGATTAGAAGATCAAATTAAAAAGTTGGTGTAATCCTATTAAGATATATACTTGAAATTTTAAATATCAAAAATAATAAATAATAAATGAATTATTTAAAAAACAAAAGTGTGTTATAGTTGTTTTCTTAAAAACAAATTTACCCTTACTTTGCCTCCAAGATACAACAACTTTTCTCTTGATGAACTGTAACATCTCGAAAATCAGGGGTCTAGCATAAACTCCACTCTCCAGTTCCAGAACATCACTTATGCAACATTTTCAATGATGGATGAATGTCGGCTGTAATAATGCATAAAACATGAAGTGGATTAAGCCAAAACAGCATATCATACTCCAGAGACAGTTAAATTAGCAAGCGGAAGAATGTGATAGATATATAAAATATATGAACTGTTGTAAGTCTCCAGAGTGTGAACATGTTACCAGGTTAAACATATACATGTATACTCCAAAAATGATAAAAAAGAATATACATGGGTGCTCCAAAAATATAAAATGATAAGTGTCATGGCGTTTAATCAACCTCCCTGTAATTCCATCGATCAGAACACGGTCTACCTAGACCCGCCTGATAACCGCCTATAGGAGAAATCCTACTCATCGTCAAACAAGTTCGGCTCCGCTTCACAAGCAGCGCCATCATCTGAATAAAACAGGGACTGGCTGATGTGTACAACACCGTCCCGTAACGTGTGAGTGAGTGGCCAACTCAGTGGAATCATAGAGCAAAGGTTAACATGTTATCAAATCAATCAAGCGATAATGATGAAGCAAGCAATTCAAACATTCCTAAATACTGTAATTAATGCAAGAATGAAATGACATGATGCATGCCCTCGCCAACATACTCCCTCATGCGACACCATCTTACGTCCGCGACATGGTTTCTTCCCTCAGTGCTCCACATCTTACAGGCACATGCAGTGCGATATGAATATGATTATCGAGTTATTATTAGTCTTTTTCATACAGCAGGATTGGAAATCTAGGGTACCTCCCTTATATCATTCCCAAACAAGGATCCTGTCTAGGGTCGTTACTCCTAGTAATCTCATACGATGATATATTTCTAGGTCGCTGCAAGGGCTGTCAGGGCTGTTGCACGCACTCATTGCTCCGCTCCCCCATCACCTTATCAATACAGGCCTAGTTTATACTCTTATTACTACAGAAGCGTCGTCGCCTCACGTAGACTCAAAGTACGCTCGAGGTCACTACAAAGGGCTGTCAGGGCTGATGCACGCACTCGTTGCTCCGCTCCCCCATCACCTTATTAGTGTAGGCCGACAGCTCGAATATAGTCCCATACCACCATAATCGGCTCACGAGTCTGGATTGGTCACTAGTCACTACGGGGAGGTTTGTAGCCCCAGCGTAGGCCGACAGCTCTACCACGGTGTCCCATACCACCATGCCCGGCTCATGAGTCTTAGTGGATCAAGGTACCAGATTATCAGGGTTTTCACTAGTAAGTTCAGTACCCTAGGTTCAAACAGTTATGACCAATACAAGGTGAATATACAATGGTCAGTCGGGTTACTTGACGAGTTCAACTAGTACGAGCGCCCGTTGAGTTGTACGACATGAAGTGCATAAGCACTTCGTGTGGCCTAACCACTGCCAACAAGCAACGCACGACTTGGGTTCGTCAACACGTCCTTCGTGGCGAATAGAATCCAACCACGAATTCAAATCTGTTACCGACTGTCTGGACTAGAGTATAGCCCCAAGCACATGTAATCTGAATCAGTAATCATATGAGATAGACAGAATTAAAATAACAAGTAATTCAAGCATGATAGCAACATGTTATAAGATACAACATAAACAATTTAACCATACACAAGCATTTCATATATATAAAGTAATCAATTCAAATATAACAAACGTGGAGGAAATCATATACATCATCAAAATAGTTGAGAATCCTATCTTAACGCTAATCTACAACCTCATTTACTCAATACTTATACAAACATTTATACAAACACTTAGTCTACACACATTAGCCTACATAACATATGTTAGCAAAAATGTGTATCAGGGCGAATCTCTTCGCTAAACAGATCATACACGTATAACTAACATAGGTACATGACAAATACTCATGGCAATCATATCAGCAAAATATGTACATATACAGTATTTCCTACAAATACCTAAAATACCCTAAATCTCATATTCTTCGTACGTATTCGAAATGAAAAATAGACAGCATGTTCTACAGGTCAAATAACATCCTTGTCAACAATCTACCATTAAACGACATTGAAAGCTTTGAAAAATGACAACCTAAGCATTTAAAATCTGCACCTTAAACCAAAAATTGCGAAACGGAGTTGATTCAGACGATAAGTCTTCGTCAACGGCTCAACGATAACCTATACCACGAAATAGGTTAGCTACATCATCACTTATGCTATTTGGAACTCTAGAACAGGTTAGGGTTATGATTTCTTACCTAAGAGCGGAGCTGGAAGCATCGGAATGGCGGTGCAGAAGCAACGTTGAAGCACAAGGAGTAGCAGGGAAGAATCCATGGAAGAAAAACTCCATCTTCTCCCCCACTCTCTCCCTCTTTCTCTCTCTCTCTTTTCTCTCTTCTCTCTCCTAGGGCTTAGGAAATTCGTATGGAATGAGAGAGTAAAGGTTTAAGCCCTTTTTATAAATCCAAAAGCGACGAAAATAGACTTGGGGCCAAAGTATACTTATGTTATGTCCAAATATGAACTGTTCTGTCTTAACGGAGCACTTCTGGAGGTCCTCTTTTCAAATGCAGTCGGACTTAAGCTCCCTGACATTGGATCTAGGTCAGGCAGAGTTTTCAGTCTGATCAAAAATCCAGATCAACCGTGGCGGACCAGTTTCAGTTCAACAGCTACCAGTATTCAATCAGAGCTACAAGTACTATGGCATGTAAGGGCCACCTATCCTGATCCGATGGTAAATTTTGATCGAATTCTGATGGTCAGAACGTTTAGAAAAAGGTACGCAAGCGACACGTGCCAGATTTCATAAATTATAATTAATTTATAACATTTCTCACACTCTTCACTCTGGGCTCAAGGAAATCGTCGTGGGACATCATTTGGTCTTGATTTTCAAGGTAATTTTCAAGTCCAACTAGGCGGTCAGGATTGTCTAAGTTCGGGATAGTCGGACTTCCGATGTGCGGTCCAGATCCGATATAAAGTTTTCGAATGCTCCCGTGAGCAACCGGGTTTAGAGTTTGATCCTAGGTTTTAGGGTATTGTAGCGTCACCTATTCTATACATTTTGGCTCTAGCAGATCGTATTGAAAGTGATTGGTGAGAATTTCATAGGTCATCTAGTGCAGCGCTAGTTAATTCTTGTTAGATTTCTAAAGAAAGTAGCCTTTATTGATTTTTGTTTGAGATGAGATTTGAAGGGTGGAGTGAGGATGCTTGGAAACGGAAGAAGGAAGAGTTTGGAGGGGTGGTTTTTGCCAAAAATCAGACGTTTGGGAGAGAAATGAGAGATTGGAGGGTCACTTTGTGAAGGAAGTAGGTGATTGGGATGTTTTTAAGGAACGACCCATGTACCAGGGGGTTACCCTAACCCCCAAAGACCATCGGCCCGAAGGCCCGACCGAACCCAGCCCGTTTACCAGCGAGGCCTCGCCGACCACTGGGCCATCTGGCGAGGTCTCGCTATCTGGGGGAGGTTTTCCTATCCCATGGGTCCCAAAAAGGTGTGGGGCCCACCTTGGGTCATCCTAGATTAGTGTGGGTAGGCCCCCGACTCCATTTGAGGCATTTTTGGGGCCAATTTGTAAAATGGAATGAGTTTATGCAACGTGTAGCATATGATTTTGGGGTAGGAGACGCTAATCTATCCAACTAATCCATTTATTTTGTTAGATTTCAAAATTTTAAGGGTCAAAATCCATTTTATCCATTTATTTACTATTTATGGTAATTTTTAGTTTCGGTATTATTCTTCCTCATTTAAAATGTAGGATTTATGTCTAATACAAAAGTACTTGGAGAAATTTGAAGAATGAGGTGGTGAAAGGTGAGATTTTTGAAGGAAATGGGTTGAAAAGCGATGTTTAGACTTTGGGATTGAGCTCTAAGAGTGATATGGTTGACCCATTGCCTAAGGACGTCTAATTTCAGGTTGGAAAAAATCTGGGGTGTTACATGAACAACTTGGATCAGGTGCACACCCAATTTTAGCTATATGAACTCAAGCTTACTTATACTGATTTGACTGAAAGAAAGATTCAGAGAGAAACCTAGATGAAAACAAAAAAGAAGAAGAGATTAATTTTTTAATGTAATAGAATGAGAAAACAAATTGCCTTTATAAAGAGAATAATTAGAATCGTTCGACTTCAGGCACCTGCGGGCGGCACATTAATGACTTTTTGATGCTTGTTGGTGTTGGGGGAACTGTGAGAGCACACAGAGATGAATCAAGTAAAGTATTCCAATCATACAATTAAGTCCAATCACAAACACTTCGAATTTAATGTGGAAAATTCCTTGCAGGAAAAAACCATGGCACAAAACTATAGTAATGCACTACGAAAGCAGAAAATTACAAGAGATAGAGATTACCCTATTCAAACAAGCCTCGAATATCCCCAAGATATGCCCTTTAAAACCCTTATGAATGAATTTAGAAAACCTAAAACACCTCTTAATATCCCCAAATCCCAGTTACACCCATATATAGCCTCAATGAGAACCACAATCAAAATTGGAAACAAATCCCGTACTCACGCAATTCTGGGTGCGCGCTCAATGGTACCTTCGATGGCATCAACAATCTGTAAATGGCATTGAAGTCCTTCAATGACATCGACAAATCACCAAAACGTCGCAGCAAGAAAACACGGATTTTTTAAGATTTTTTCGATGGCAGTTCGATGGTATCAACAATCTGTGAGCACTTGTTCGATGACATCAAACTTTTCTCGATGGCATCAAGCAATCTGTCGATGACATCAATAGACTCTATTACTCACAGATTTAAGATATCAACAAAAATCTCCACAATATCTTCAATTTTCAATTTTCATAGCTTTTTTATCCTCATATCTAATTATGTCTTTCATTATAGCTCAACCATTACTTCTCATGCACACTCCATCTTCCATTTACGCATTTTTCAAGCGCAGAGAAGTTGCACATAGCTTAAACTTCTCTGTGAGAAGCACCTTAGTGAGCATGTCCATCAGATTCATGATCGTGTGAATTTTCTTTATAGTCATGGCTCATTCTTCAAGTACCTATCGGATAAAATGGTGACTCACATTAGTATGGTTAGTACGTGAGTGATAAACATAGTTTTTAGTCAGATTGATCACTCTTTCGTTGTCACAATTAATCGGTATGATCTCTTGTTGAAGCCTCAACTGATTTATCATCGCTCTCAACCAAACACTTTCCTCAAATGCCTTCATCCTTGCCATATACTCAACTTCGATTGTAGAAAGAGCTACCACATCCAACTGATCGCTCTACCCGCTAGCAAAAACGAGAAATCAAAAGTGAACCTTTTATTATTTACATTCTTCGTGTAATTTGAATTCACATAGCCTACTAACTTGGCCCATAATTTCTCAAAAGATAAGACGTAGTCCTGCGTACATCGAATGTATCAAAGTAGCCATTTTACTGCCTCCCAGTGTTACTTCCTGGGGTTAGACATGTATCTGCTAACAACATCCACCGCATGTGAAATATCCGGTCTTGTATAGACCATGACATATATCAAGCTGCCAACTGTGTTCAAATAAGGCACATGAGACATATCTTACTTTTTTCATTGGATTTAAGATACTGTTCAGAAGAAAGCTTAAAGTGAGCCGCGTGGGGAACACTGACCGATTTTACCTTATTCATCCCATACTTAATCAATACATTATCAAGATATTCTGCTTGAGATAACCAAAGATTGTTATCCTTCTTATATTTGCATATATTAATGTAGAAAATTCTCATTGCAGCCCTCAGATTTTTCATCTCGAATTTCCCTGATAAACGAGTCTTCAGTAAATCAATCTCAGATATACTATGACTGGTGATCAGTATATCATTAACAAATGACACAAGGATGATAAATTTTTCATCACTCAGTGTCTTCTAATAGACACAATTACCATATTCACTTCTGGTAAACTTTTGACTCATCATGAAAGAATCAAACTTTTTGCACCGCTGCCTAGGCGACTGTTTCAGGTCGTACAACAATTTCTTTAACCTACAAACATTATTCTCCGCCCCTTTTATTTCGAAACTATCTGGTTTCTTCATGTAGATCTGCTCTTCCAATTCTCCATGCAGAAAAGTAGTCTTTACATTTATATACTTTAGCTCGCAATTGTATTGGGCAACCAACACCAACACAAATCTGATGGATACTTACTTCACAACTGGTACGAATATCTCAGTGAAGTCGACACATTTTCTCTGATCATATTCCTTCGCTACTAACCTTACTTTGTACCTATCCCATTTCTTATTGAACATCCACTTGCACCGGATCATTTTTTAGCCGATGGGAAGCTCCACCAGCTCCCACCTCTCATTCTTATATAAAGAGTCAATTTTATTATCCATCGCAACTTTTTACTTTTCAGCATCTAGTGTATCAAGAGTCTCCTGAAGAGTAGACAAATTCCTCTCATCTGTAATGAGGACAACTGCGATATTTGAGTCATCTTTGTATCTCGACGGTAATTTATAATCCCGCGACGGATTCTTTATCACAAGTGGCTGCTCTACCTACTTCAGTACCTCTGTCTGCGTCTCTGTCTCATCTTGAGTATCATCTATGTCTATGTGAATGTCCATAAATTTTTTGATCCATTGTGTTCATCTTTACAGAACAAGGATCCTTTATCAAATTTGATGTCATGACTAATGATGATTTTCCATGTGACTTGGTCATATAGCTGTATCCCTTCACACCATCACCATAGCCGACAAAGATGTATTTCTTGACCCTTTGGTCCATCTTATTTCTCTTAATTGACAATATATAAGAGTAAGCATTGCAACTAAATACCCGCGATCCCGAGTAGCTTACTGGCTAACCACTCCACACTTCCTCTAGAATCTTGCAATCAATAGCCGTAGAAGGGGACAGATCCACTAAGTAACAAGCCATGTTAACGGCTTCAGTCCATAGTTCCTTGTCCAGCCCAACATTATCGATCATGCATTGGGCCCTCTCCAAGAGAATCCGATTCTTCCGCTTAGCCACACCGTTCTGCTCTGGTCTGTGGTGCATTGTGTTGTGCCTCATGATCCCTTCATCCTTAAAGTATTGATTGAATTCCCCTCCATTATTTTTCCTTAATAAATTTAATTTTTCCCTAACCGCTTTTTCTAATTGCCCTTTATTGCTTGAAGTTGATAAAAACATCTAATTTATTCTTCATAACATAAACCCATACTTTTCTGAAATAGTCATCAATGAATGTGACGAACCATAATGATCCTCCACCAGAAATCGCGGGCGATGACCCCCTATACATCAGAATGCATATAATCAAGAATACCTTTACATACATGTTTACCAGACTTAAAAGATAACATTGAATATTTACCATATATACAATGCTTACATATATTAAAATCAATACTTTTAAAGATCGAAATTAAACAATGGTTAGAAAGTACCTTCATGTGAAACAAACGTGCATGCTACACATGTGTAGACGTGAAATTCGCTACAACTGTTACAGCTCCAGTTGATGAAGTGCTCCTAATCAACTTGTAAAGCTTCCTATTCCTTTGTGCTTTCATGACTATGAGTACCCCCTTTAGAACTTTAAGGACACGATCAAACCTAGTGAATTTGTACCCAAACACCTCAAGTATTCTCAAAGATATCAAGCTCTTTCTCATATTAGGAACGTGTCTCACTTCAATTAGGGTATGTTATATGCTATTAAACATCTTGATGCGCATTGATACAACACCCACTACATTATAGGCATTATCATTGCCCATAAATACTTGGCTACAATCACATTCGCTGTAACTGGTAAACCAATTTTGATGATGAGTCATGTGATATGATGCCCTAATATCCAAAATCCACTGATCCTTATGATCATCGTATAAGTGTCTGACCATAGACAATAACAACACATCATAACCACTCATACCTTCATCAAACTCTTTGGTATTGGCCTCCCTAGAAGAAGCTTATGAGTTCTCTTTCGTGACCTTAAGATTTTTATAATCCTTCTTCATGTGCCCAGACATCCCACAATTCAAGCACTTCAACTTTCCTTTGCCCTTGTCCTTGGATTTGGACCTCGCCTGAGAAAACCCATTGTCCTTCTCAGAATTCCGTCTCCTCGTAACCATTATATTAGTAGAGGCGCCAACGTCACCGTTTTTCTTTCTTGTCACCTTTCCTTAAAGGGTTAAGATAACGGTATCAATGTTAATGGTTGATCTACTGGTGTACAACGTGTTTTTAAATGACTCATACGAAGTTGAGAGAGAATTCAACAGGATGCGTGCTTGATTATCATTTTTCGCCGTTTCCTCCACATCTAGAAATTTGATAATTATCTCGTCAAAGTTATTAATGTGGGCCTCGACATCAGCCCCCTTTGCCATTCTCAGACTGAACAATTGAAGCTTCAAGTATAGGCGATTCTCAAGAGATATCTTCGCATAAATATCCTTTAATTTAGTACATGTACTTGCTGTAATTTTCTCTCATGACATTGTAGAGAACCTCATCCGTTAGGCATAATTGGATAGAGATTTTCGCTTTCTTATCTATTTTGTTTCATTCTTCATCTGTCATAGATTCTAATCTTTTTTCAATGAGTGCATCATCCAATCCTTGCTGAACTAGGAGACTAGTCATCTTGACCTTTCATAGTCCAAAATAATTTTTTCCGAAATATTTTCTCAACATCGAACGTAGGATTAAAAGCTATTGATACTATGCTTTTAGATTCACACTGCATCATAATGTTAAGCTTTGATGCCACTTATTGGGAGAACTAAGAAAGTATATAAAGATGAATCAAGCAAAGTATTATAATCGCATAATCAAGTCTTATCACAAACACTCCGGATTTAACATGAAAAAACTCTTGCGGGGAAAAAAAATTCACGGCACTAAGCGACAATACTACATTATGAAAGCAGAAAATTACAAGAGATATATATTACCCTTTGAAACCCTTAGGAACAAATTTAGAAAACCTATAACACCTCTCTATATCCCCAAATCCCGATTACACACGCATATATAACCTATATGAGAATCACAATCGAAATCGGAAACAAATCCCACACTTACACAATTCTTCGCACGCTCGATGTCACCTTTGATGTTAGTTCGATGGCATCGATAGTCTGTTGATGACATCGAACTCCTTCGATGGCATCGAGAAATCAACAAAACGTTCCAACCAGAAAACATGAAATTTCCATGATTTTCTGATGGCATCAAGCACCTGTTCGTCGAACTCTACTTGATGGCATCAAACTCTACTTGATGGCATCGAGTAGTCTATCGATGGTATCAAAAAACTCTGTTGCTCACAAATTTAAGACATCAACAACCGTTAGCTCACTTATTATTTTGCTAGTACATGATGACTCTATGTTGCCAACTTATTATTTTGTTAGTATATGATGGCTATATGTCCACGTAGGCATGCATATGATATTCCTTATGTAAAGAAAAACAAAATAGGACAAGTCAAAGACAATGTCGTACAACACCGCATAAATGTACATCATATATATATATATATATATATATATATGGGAAAAGGTACTATGCGCTCGAGCTCACGAGTCTGTCCCATGAGGTCGAGTTGTGTAGGCCCCACTGTGATGTGTTTCGAACATCTACCCCATCAGTCAGATGCACCATTCCATCGTGGACCTAGGTCTCAAAAATCAAGTCAATCTGTGACTTGTGTGGGCACACCACATATAGAAGTGGAGAGGGGCCATGCACCATTAAAACATTCATAAATCATTTTTTGGGCCCAACGAGATGTGGTTTGCAAATCCAGACCATCCATTATGTGTGTCTCACTTGGATGAGGGTTCAGACCAAGTTTCAGACACATGCAAATTTCAAGTGGGCCCCACCAAGTGCTTTTATATGTTTTAACGGTGTCTTCACATGATTTTAGATGGTATGACCCACCTGAGTTTCGCATACAACTGATTTTTGGGATATCCCATAATTTAAAGGGGACCCATCAAATGCACAGTGTTGATGGTCGACACGCATCACGGTGGGGCCCACACAGCTCGACCGCATGGGATGGAGCCGTGAGCTCGAGCGCATAGTACCTTTTCCCTATATATATATATATATATATATATATATATATATATATAGGGAAACGGTACTATGCGCTCGAGCTCACGGCTCCATCCCATGCGGTCGAGCTGTGTGGGCCCCACTGTGATGCGTTTCAAAAATCTACCCCATCAGTCAGATGCACCATTCCATCGTGGACCTAGGTATCAAAAATCAAGTCAATCTGTGACTTGTGTGGGCCACACCACATACAAAAGTGGAGAGGGGCCGTGCACCATTAAAAAATTCATAACCATTTTTTGGGTCCCACCGAGATGTGGTTTGCAAATCCAGCCCATCCATTATGTGTGTCACACTAGGATTAGGGATCATACAAAGTTTCAGTAGAATTCAAAACTCAGGTGGGCCTAGAGGTGGGCATCGGACCTAGTCGGATCGGATTTGGTCCAACTCGGTTGGGTCCGAAAGCTGCCTGGACTAATCCGAATCCGATCTTATCCGGACCAGGTCTGGAGCATCTTATCCGAACAGATCCGTCATGTGGTTGGCCTGACCCAAACTTAGTCAGACTCGGTCAAGAAAACTAGTCGGATCGGATTTGGCAAGAATTGAATTTTTGAACGGTGAAAATCATTATCCTCACTGCTATTCTCGGTGTGATCCATTTGAGCTTTAGATATGATTCATTTTTTCTCCAAATGCTTTAAAATGACCACAAAAAATGGATAAACGGTATGGATATAATAAATACATCATTGTGGGGCCCATCTAATGTAGATCTCATTTGAACCGTTCGTACAACTCGAAGCTCGAGAGTACTGGTGGCCTATATTGGTGTGCACGGCACGCTAAGCAGGGATGGGATTTCCTGCGGAAGCCATTCACACAACGTTCCTATGCTGGGATCTTTGGTGGGGCCCACCGTGATGTTTTTCAGGAATCCACTCCGTTCATCCATTTTTTGAGATCATTTTAGAATATAAGACCAAAAGTGAACAGGATCCAAGACTTAAATGGGCCGTATTAAAGGAAAAGGTGGTTAGGTAAATTCCTACCGTTGAAACCTCCCTGGGGTTCGACGGTGAAGTTTACATGACATCCATACCGTTAATAACGTCATTCCTACTGGGATGAACTGAAGAAACAAATATTAGCATGATTCAAAACAAATAAACACCACAGTGGGCCTTAGGAATGTTTCAATGGTGGAAATCAATCCTTCCACTGTTTCCTATAGTATGGTCCACTTAAACTTTTGATATATTTAAATTTTTGTCTCAAACCCTAAAATAATCTGGAAAAACAGATGGACGACATGGATAAACTACATGCATTCACGGTGGGCCCAACAAAGTTTCCTCAGTACGATAAGAGCCTACTGAGCTCAGTACGCAATCCGATTCCAGCTAACTGCTATAGCTTTTGTTGTCTTATCGGTTATAGCTCTAGCTATCGTATAGGCGATAGCTCCTACCAGCTAAATGACTACTCTATGTACGAGTGCAAACGGATTGGCTACTCCGGTCGGTGATTCGTGGGCCCCAGCATGATGTACGTGTTTCATCCATGCCGTTCATCAATTTTTACAGATCATTTGAGGCTTGGTACAAAAAAGATAGGGATATAAATCTTAAGTGGGCCACACCACAGGACAAAAATAATGAATGAATATTCACAATTAAAATCCTACTAAGGTCCACTGTACTGTTTATTTGTCATCCAATCTGTTGATTTAGTCATAAAGACCTAGATGAAGGGGAAAAATAAATATCAGCTTGATCCAAAACTTTTATGGCCCCAAAACGTTTTTAACGGTGAAAATTCATTCAACACTGTTTCCTGTAATGTGGTCCACTTGAGATTGAGATATACTTCAATTTTTTTACCATATCATAAAATGATATATATAAAAAAAGATGGACGACATGGATGATACACATACATCATGGTGGGCCCCACAGAGCACCGACCATCAACCAATGGCCGATGTTGGGGGAGTAGGCCATAGCTCCTACTAGCTACACAGCTGCTCTGCACGTGTCGTGCGAAGACGAGCACTGACGCTCCTCGAGCTCCGAGTTGTACGAACGGTTCAAAGGAGATCAAAGTTACATGGCCCCACAGTGATGTATTTAGTAAATCCATACCATTCATCTGTTTTTAGAGTTCATTTTAGAGCATTATCCAAAAAAATGATCATATCCGAAGATCATCTGGACCACACCATAAATAGAAGCGGAGATAATGATTTTCACCGTTGAACAATTTGTACGGCCAACCATAGCGTTTATTTTCATCCAATCTATTCGTAAGGTCACAAAGACCTCAGGGAAGAGTAAAAACAAATTTCTCATTGATACAAAACTTCCATGAACCCAAGAAGGGTTTCAATGATAGACGTTCAATCCCCCACTACTTTCCATAGTGTGGTCCACTTAATAGTTAGATATGTCTTAATTTTGGTCTCAAGCATTAATATGATATTGGCAAATGGATAGGCAGTTTGGATATAACACATACCTTGCTAACGTTACACCCGCAAATCCACGTCGTACACCAGCAAATACGCTTTCGTCAACCAGCAGGAAAATATCTATATGCCAACCTTGCCTGCTACGGCTCTCTTTGTCTCTCTCTGTCTCTCTCTTCCTTACATAGCTTTATATCAATTTTCAATGTATTTCCCTCTCCGACATAAAAATCGATCTCCAAAACCCAACGGCTCTCCATGCATATTTCTCTCCCACAGAGAAATCCCATAAAAACTCCAAAACCCACCGTAAGATATCTAACTAGCATTCTTCTTACCTTTTTCTTCAACAAAAAAAGGAGAGACGGATATAGGGAGAGACATATAAAGAGAGATAGAGAGAGATAGAGAAACAGAGTTGGGGCTATGTTGGGCTGGGTTTTTTGGCGCCAAACGAAAAGCTAAAGATGTGTGGAGAAAGAATTTTGTAAAAAAGAGGGATATTTATATCCTGGGTCGAGTCGGGTCGGGTCGGATCAGGTCGGACCCTTCCAGTCCGGGTTTTCGGATCGGTTCTGTTCGGATACACCCTTATCCGAATCCAATACGAAAAACGACCGGATCTGGATGGACAGATTCGATCAGGCTGATCTAGGCCGTCGGTTCTGTTTAGAATGATATCGAATCTGGTCGGATCTACCGGATCGTGTCCAACTTGCCCACCTCTAGGTGGGCCCCACCAAGTTCTTTTACATGTTTTAACGGTGTCTTCACATGATTTTAGATGGTATGGCCCACCTAAGTTCCTTTTACGGCTGATTTTTGGGATATCCTATTATTTAAAGGGGAACCATCAAATGCATGATGTTGATGGTCGACACGCATCATGGTGGGGCCCACACAGCTTGACCTCACGATAAGCTTATCGTGAGCTCGAGCGCATAGTACCTTTTCCTATATATATATATATATATATATATATATATATATATATGGTTATTTATATTATGTACGGGTATATTTAAACTATAAGTAAGCTGCACACACACAGATAAATATTCTTGTTTCATTGAGAATACACGTATGTACATAGAAAGCATGGGAGATGATCCGGGTTTTATAAATCCGTGAGTGACCTTAACACATATACATGAATCTTTCTATGGTTATTTATATTATGTACGGCGATATATAAACTGTACATAAGCTGCACATACATATATCCTATACTTTAACAAGGTGGGCCTGAACCTTTGAAACCCTGATCCAACGTACAAAATGAAAACCCCGTTGTGCTACCCGACAACTCAGGTTGACGGCGGAATAATTCCGCTGGCTTATTTAGGAAGGAACATAATTGCATGGTATACATGGTTTTCAATTCTTGTAAGTGGGCCACTGGTAGGTGATCGATATCATTATTTGGACGATTTCAGTAAAATAACTAAGAATATTTTGGTTAAATGCAGACAATGGTTTGTATCTTTTTGGTCCTTCCGACTACAATAAATTATAAGGTTAAAATTGTCTTGTCAAGGAACCGCGAATTCATAGTTCATCTATGGTGGTAATATGACAAACCAATGGCTTGGATTAATCAAGTTATGTGGCCCACTTCCTATGACTGAAAACCCATGTGTGTAATCATGTAATTCTTTACTTTGGTACCCCTAGCATCAGCTTTTTCGTCCTCTGACACGGGGGACAATGGCCCTTCTAATATTAATTTACATGCGTGAGTTTGCCGGCTTGTCACGGCTGATCATTCGTAACCCTTCCACAGGCCGCGCAGGAAAAAGGAACAGTAGTTAGCATATTAGAGTACTGCCAACTAAGTTAGGTAAAGGGACAGGGCCCACTTGTTTTCATTTTGGAGCTATTGAATATGTAAGGAGGTGATTCTAGGTGGATTCAGAGATGATCGAAGAGTCAACTAGGGGATGCACATGCGCCAACGTGGCACACGTGTAAGGATTAGAATGGTCTATTTTTATTTTTGGGCAGAATAATTTAGAAGGATAGGACTAGGGCTGAAGGTTGGGTTGGGTTGGGTTGGGTTGGGTTGGGTTGGGTCGGGTCGGGTTGATGCTCAATCCTATCCTAACCCAAGGTACTTGTACCTCAACTCAACTCAACCTTGGGTTGGGAATTCTCAACCCAAGTGAGTTCGGATAGGTTGGTTGGGTTGGCCGGGTGAATATATGTTAATATTTTAATGATTGCATTAGTTTAATATATTTTAATATATATTTTATTTTTTATATTTATAATTTTATTAATTATATATATAATTATTTATCATAAAAAACTTCATGTATTCTAAACAAATAAGCTAAAATATACGACAACTACTCATTTAAAAGTTATGTTGTGTAGCACATAATTCATTTGGGAGAGAGAAATCCGATATTTCTTGTTAGCTTGATTCATCAGAAATGATGTGGACCAATGAGACCTGAAAACATCGAAATTTTCTATGTTTTCAACACATATTATTCGTACTCAATTATAATTATAAGTAATTTGTATATTGATCAGGTTTAGGTTGGGTCGGGCAACCCAAGACCTTAACCCTAGCCTGACTCAAAATTTATTGGCTTGGTGTTTGTCTAGCCCAATTCTGAGACCAGTCTCGATACACTTTGCCCAAGCCCAACCCAATGTCGGAACGGTCATGGTTTGATCGGGTTCAACCTGCCCAAGTTTCACCCCTATGTAGGAGGCAATCCACGTCTAGCAAAATGTGCTCTCTGGTGGGAACGGATTAGGTGCAGCCCCAACATCACCAAACACAGTGCTGTCCTAACTGTGGGGCACATGTTGATTTATTTAATATATATCCATGCCGTTCGTATGTTTTTTTCATATTATTTTAGCATATGAGGCAAAAAATGAAGCACATAGCAATATCAGGTGGACCACGGTACAAGAAACAGTGGCCACTAACCATTAATAACTTCTTCAAGGCCAGAAAAGTTTTCGATCAGCTTATATTATTTTTGTTCCTTCATCTAGGTCTTTGTGACCTCATCAACAGGTTGGATGGAAAATAAATATTACAGTGGTCCCTATGAAGGTTTTAATAGTGGGCGTTCAATCACCACTATTTCCTATGACAGGTCCACTTGAGATTTTGATCTACTCTAATTTTGAACTCACGCCCTAAAATGAGACTGCAAAACAGATGAACGGAGTGGATATACAATAAATACATTAAGGTGGGCCCCACTATCAGGGCCGCACAACGTTGCGTAAGGGCGGGAAGCACCTAAGCCGCTCCCTCTCTGGTGGTGCAAACGGTGCAGGAATTTCTCATGGGGTGGCAAGTGGACCAGGGGCTAAAGGTTCCAAGATATGAGCCCATGCCGAAAGGAATCTGAGACGGGACCACAATTAGAAAACCGTGCCACCAACTTCAATTAGTCGGTCCGGGTCAGGCGTGCAGTTGGACCTTTTAAACAGATGCATTGAGTCCAAATCAGTTCGTTAGGGGGCTAAATTAAGCTACGGTGACAGCCGAGCGCCGACTGGCCGCATTGGTAACAACTTTGTAGGTGAGGCCCTGAACAAGGGCTCACCTTGATATATCCAAGCCGTCTATCTGTTTTAACAGCTCATTTTAGAGCATAGTCAAGATAGATCAAAATCTCAGGTGGACCACACTACAGGAAAATAACAGTAATTGAATGCCCACCATTAAAAACTTGCTCAAGCCCAGTGTGATGTTTATATGCCATTCAACCTGTTAACTACGTTACACGTACATGGATGAAGGAAAAACGTAAATAACACCTTACTCCGAAAACTTTTGTAGCCCATGATAAGTTTTTAATGGCGGGAATTCAATTCTTAGTGCGTGTTCCACCCGAGATTTGGGTCTTCCTCATTTTGGGGACCATGCCTACAATGACCTGGCAAAATGAATGGATGGTATATCGTGGTGGGCCCCATTGTCAGCGTCTCACCCACTAAGTTTTTTTCCCACAGACCTTTTGTGGCCCTGATAAGTTTTTAATGGTTAGGAATTCAATCCCTACTGTACGGTCCACCTGAGATTTGGGTCTGCCTCATTTTTGGGACCATGCCCTACAATGAGCTGGCTAAATGGATGGACGGTATATCGAGGTGGACCCCACTGTTAGGCTCTCACCCGGGTCCTTACTCTTACCCGGGTGGTAGACTCCTTGGAGTTTCAACACCGGGTCAAGGGTTCGAGTACCCATGGTGGTGAAATCCCACCGCGTGCGTGTGTGGTGTGTGCGCGCGCGTGTGGCGTGAGTGTGTTGGGGTGTGCGCGTGTGAAATAAAAATTAAAAATTAAAAAAAAAAAAAAAAAAAAAAGGCTCTCACCCACTGCCTCACCTAATCCGTGTCTGTTACAACCTACCCGCCCTTGTGGTCCAGCTCGAGTGCGGCTCGAGGCAAGCTACCGTGGGCAGATCAGTCCAGCTGGAACCTTTTGCCACCCTCATTATCATATATAAATATTTCTTGGTTCCCCGTTCAACGCACAATAACTGGGTGTAAGTATGAACCTTATATCTACACCGTCCATCCTTTTTGAAAGCTCATTTAAAGGCATGATCCAAAAAATGAAGCAGATCTAAATCTCAAGTGGGCCACACCATACAAAGAGTGGTCCATTAAAAACTTCTCATGGACCACACCACAGTAAACAGTGGTGATTGACCATTAAGAAGTTCTTGTGGGCCACAGAAGTTTTGGATGAAGCTGATATACGTGTGGTCCCTTTATTCAGATCTTTGTCACCTTATCAACAGGTTGGATGGCAATTAAACATTCTGGTGGCCCATAAGAACTTTTTAATGGTGGCTATTCAATCACCACTGTCTCCTGTGGTGTGGTCCTGGATCTGCTTCATTTTTGGGAACATGCCCTAAAATGAGCTTTCAAAATGGACAGACAGCATGGATCTAAGGCATATAGATCAAGGTGGGCCCCACAGTCAGGGATCCACTCCCACAATAACAAGGGTACATTTTCAGGTGTGGATCGTGGTTAAACCACTCCGTGACTAGGACGGACTCATCTGGTCTCGAGTCCAATCAGGACTCGCCTGAGTTGGATTTAACTGCGTGCCAGTCGCGTCGGACGAGTTACATATCTTAAAATCATGGCGTAGAATGTAGATATCTTAGATTGAGAGGTCTTCTACTATCATCTCTGTGTATTGCTTGGGATTGTAGCAGTTCGATCTGGGGTAATGTTGCAATGATCAAAACCGTTTACATGATAAATCTCATCGTGGACGGTTAAAGATCGTCAATGTTTGAACATCGTATCGATTGCCCACGAAATAACAATTAAAGGAGACTGTTGATGTTTAAAAGAAAAGATATAGATAATGGAAGGGTGGAAAATTTCCAATTTGAGAGATTTCTTATGGCATACCCTATCCACGGTGAGGATCATCATATAAATGGTCCGGATCATTGCCACATGATCCAGAAGAAAAATAATGATAATGATAATAAAAGCAGTAGATGGGATGTACCGTAGCAAGCCTCATTATGTCGCACCCAATTGTATGGCTCAGAGCTCTTTGTAAGTGCGCCCCTCACACGTGGAAATTAGGCACACATGTATGAAATCAAATGCACTAATCATTAGCCTCTCCCAACCGCTTGTTGGAATATTTTGGTTGAATAAGTAGACTACTAAAAAATTGAGAATCAATGAGAAAAAAGAAAATGACTATTATGGTAGCCATAATCCATGTAATTTAACTATTCAATTTCAAGGTTGATGGAATATTTTGGTTGAATCAAATAGATTATTGAAAAATTAAAAATAAAAAAGAAAAAATAAAATTAAAGATAAAAAGATTTATTGAATTGAGTCGAAGGGTGACGTGGGTCACTCGACTTGAAATCGAATTTGCTCCCTTTGGACAAGGTCCAAAGTTCAACATGTTCCCAGAGTAATGAAAAGGCGAAAGTGCGAGTACCCAAACACACATTTACATAAGTACACCCACACCATACCCACACCCATACGAACACGGACTTGACTCGGCGCGCGCTCGTGTGGTCAATGGCATATATTATAGCTATTGGCATAGCCTCCCCACAAGACCAAATTCACATACCCCCTCGAAGAGTTTTAAACCCCAAGGTAAAAAGCCTATCTTATATATAAGAAGATTTTCTTTTGTAAATCCGATGTTGGATAAAACCAACAACTTAAAAATATCAGAAATTTCCAAAGAGAAGGGAAATCAAAATATTTGAAATTCTAATTTTAAGATAAAATTTGAAACAAAATACAACACCACTTACATGCCATCTCTTAAAAAACAAGCTAATGTAATAATTAGGAGTGTAACACGTACAAAAGTTGTAACCTAACGGAAAACACAAATTAATGCAATCTACACGCATAATTGATTATCAGATTAGTCCCATTTGAGATAGAGAATATAAATAAAACTCGGAGAAGAATGAAAAGTTATGGTTTAATACGGTTTGAACTAAAGTGGGGCATCGAGTGGAGTCGGACGATCTGACTCGATCCCGTTTTGAAATAAGCCTGACCCGAACTCGATCTGACTCGGTACTGAGTCCAGTATGCTTGACCCGATCCGAGTCTAGGTCTGGAATCTAGACTGAGTCCAACCCGATCACAAGTACCAAGTTAGGTCGAGTCGACACCGATTTGGGTCAGGTGTAGCGGGGATCAACGGGTTAAAATTACAACTCAAAACTAGATTCACTTGCTAGAATTACAACCTCTCCATTAACTCAAAACCTAGTTGTTGTTTTTTTTTTCTTTTTTTTAAATAAAATTATAAATATATATGTATGAGTCGATTCTTTAATGGCTAGGATCAGTTTTCGGTAGTGAGATACGACGACTAATCCCTTTAACTAAGACACAAACATACACACATACACACATATAGAGGAATGCTCATTTGCACATCATGTGAACTCATGAAAACTTTTTGAGAACTCTTTTCTTCTGATATGAGTGCAAAATTTGAACTGTCCATGTGATGCAGCACCCCATGAAACCCCATGGCTAAACTTTCGTCTTGATCTAAAACTTTGGTGGGCTATGGCAAAGGAAAGAGTTTCCTCCCTTGATTTGTCTCTCTTTTGCCATGTCCCACCAAAGTTTTGGATAAGGGTAAAAGTTAGGCCTTGGGGTTTTTATGGGGTGCTGCATCACGTGGACGATTTAGATTTTGCGCTCATATCATGGAAGAAGAGTTTTAAAAAAGCCCTCACGAGTTCTTATGAGAATTGGTGTGCAGGTGAACATTCTCCCCCCCGCCCCTCTCTCTCTCTCTCTCTCTCTCTCTCTCTCTCTCTCTCTCTCTCTCTATATATATATATATATATATATATATATATATATATATATATATATAGGGAAATGGTTCTATGCGGTTGACCTCATGGGAACTTCCCATGAGGTCGAGCTGTGTGGGCTCCACCGTAATGCGTGTAGAACATCTACACCGTGCATTTGATGGGTCTCCTTTAAATTATGCGATATCCCAAAAATCAGCTGTATACGGAACTTAGGTGGGCCATACCATCTAGAAAGTTCTTTTATATGTTTTAGGCATGTCTTCACATAGTTTTAGGTGGTATGGTCCACCTGAGTTCCATATAGGGCTGATTTTTGGGATATCCCATAACTTAAATGGGACCCATCAAATGCAAGATGTTGATGTTCGACACACATCATGGTGGGGCCCACACAGTTTCACCTCATGGGAAGTTCCCATGAGGTCGAGCTCATAGTACCATTTCTATATATATATATATATATATATATATATATATATATATATATATATATATATATATATATATATATATATATATATATATATATATATGCTCAGTTGCGCACTGGTTCACACATTACATGTGAACCTTGCTATCAATCGTCGAATAAGGCAGACGGTCTGGATGAAGGTGCTTTTATGTGTGAATTTGAAAGAGCGAGTTTCCGTCTCTGGCACGTCTCTTCTCTTTTTTTTCTAACTCTCCGAAGGATGCGGCGGAAGCCTTTCACGTCAAGTTCTTCCGCTGAGATGCTAGGTTGGTCCCACTAAGATGTTAGTGATAAATCCACACCGTCCATATATTTTTAAAAATAATTTTATGGTATGAACCCAAAACTGAGGTAGATTAAAATCTCAAGTGGGCCACACAGTGTTGATTGAACTCTCACCATTAAAAACTTCCTAGGGCTACCAAAGTTTTGGATCAAGCTGATATTTTTTTTTGCCATCATCCAAGTCTGTATGACCTAATCTACAAAGCTCCTGCCCATTCATAACTGGAGACGGGCGGTGGTAGGATGCGATCTGTGCCAATTTCACAAGAAGTTACCGGACGCGGATTAACTACTGACAGGTTGAGCAACGTGACTAGATACAGAGCTGACGTCATCAAGTTTTGTGGGATCCATCATGATGTATGTGTTACATCCGCGCCATTCATCCACTTGGAGAGATTATTTTAGGGCATAAAGCAAAGAATAAGGCGGATCCAAAGTTGTAGTGTGGGGAGAGTGACACCCACCGTTCGAAACTTCCTAAGATTCACCATTATGTTTTTTTAAGATCCAAACTGTTCGTAAGTTAACGCAGACATGAAAGAAGGGCAAACATAAATATCAGCTTGATCGAAAACTTTTGTGGCCCTTAGAAGTTTTTACAGCGGATGTCACTCTCCTCACTGTTTTCTGTGGGTCCATTAAAGCTTTGTATGTAGCTCATTCTTTGGGTCAAGACCTAAAATGATCTCTCCAAATGGATGGATGATGTGGATACAAAATATGCACCATGGTGGGGCCCATAGAATCTAGTGATGTCACTTCCGTGGTGAGTTTGGCTACTGAAGTAGATTAGCTACGTCACTTCCAGCGCGATGAATTCACCAGGTCAGACTCACTACTGAAGTGACATCACCAGGTTCTGTGGGCCTCACCATGGTGCATATTTTGTATCCACACTGTCCATCCATTGGGAGAGATCATTTTAGGTCATGACCCAAAGAATGAGCCACATACAAAGCTTTAGTGGACCCACCACAGAAAATAGTGGGGAGAGGTACACCCACCATTAAAAAATTCTAAGAGCCACAAGTTTTCAATCAAGCTGATATTTATGTTTTCCCTTCTTTTATGTCTGCGTTAACTTACGAATAGTTTGGATTTGAAATAAACATAATGGTGAACCTTAGGAAGTTTCCAACGATGGGTGTCACTCTCCCCACTGTTTTATGTGGTGGGGTCCACTACAACTTTAGATATGCCTTATTCTTTACTTTATGCCCTAAAATAATCTCTCCAAATGGATGGTCGATGTGGATGTAACACATACATCATGATGGATCCCACGGAACTTGATGGTGTCAATTTAGTATCCAATTACACTGCTCAACCTATTAGTAGTTAATCCGCATTCGGTAACTTCTCACGAAATTGGTGCAGATCGCATCCTACCACCGCCTGTCTCCAGTTATGAATGGGCAGGAGCTTTGAGTGGTCAAGTGATGTATGGGTTTTATCCACACCATCCATCCATTTTTCCTTATCATTTCAGGACACTATCCCAAAACTGAGGCAGATCCAAATCTTAAGTGGACCATACCACAGGAAGCAGCTATGATAATGATTCTCACTGTTGAAATTTTTTAGGGCCTACCGTGATGTTTATTTGACATCCAACCTGCAGATTAGGTCATACAGACCTGGATGATGGCAAAAAATAAATATCAGCTTGATCTAAAACTTTGGTAGCCCTAGGAAGTTTTTAATGGTGAGAGTTCAATCAACACTATGTGGCCCACTTGAGATTTTGATCTACCTCATTTTTAGGTTCATACCATAAAATTATTTTTAAAAATGTATGGATGACATGGATTTATCACTAACATCTCGGTGGGACACACCTAGCATCTCGGTGGGACACACCTAGCATCCTAGTGGAAGAACTTCATGTGAAAGGCTTCCGCCGCATCCTTCAAAGAGTTAGAGAATAAGGAGAAGAGGCGTGCCAGAGACAGAAACTCACTCTTTCAAACTCACGGATAAGAGTGCCTTCATCCAAACCGTCTGCCTTATCCGACGGTTGATAGCAAGGTTCGCACGTAATGACGTGTGAACCGATGCGCAACTGAGCATTTCTCTCTCTCTCTCTCTCTCTCTATATATATATATATATATATATATATATATATATATATATAGAGAGAGAGAGAGAGAGAGAGAAATGCTCAGTTGCGCATCGGTTCACACGTCATTACGTGCGAACCTTGCTATCAACCGTCGAATAAGGCTATATATATATATATATATATATATATATATATATATATATATATATATATATATATATATATATATATATATATATATATAAGTATTATGTGTTGTGTGTTATGGTAGTATTTTTGAAAATTAATGTTTATGTTGCTCATTGATCTATTTATATGATCATTTATTTATTGACTTAGTTATACTGTGTGAAACATGATTTTATCATTATGGGTCCATTTTCTTTAGGTATTATGAAGTTGGATGCATTGGGGTTTGGTTGAGGAGAGTTGTGATCCATGGATCTTAGTACCTAGGCCATAACTATACAGGTGCTTGATCTCCTGATATTTAGAACCCTCTCAAGCATTGTTATTTCTCCAAATGTCTTTGTGAAGATCTACCATTTTGGAAGGATTGTGAGAGATGACCTCACCAAAATATCATACTCAGATATGTGATTAGATCCGTTCTCTCAGTGGGTCTTTTGTAGTTGTGCTGAGCACACTGCCTCATTAAATGGCATGATAAGCATGACCACATGGCATGCAACAATTCATCCCCTTAAAGGCATGTGTAAGGGTTTGTGCCATCGTGTTAGTAACAAAATATGTTATGCCAAAGGAAGATCAAACGAATATCTCTTCGGGTGCGAGTATGACTTTCGTGTGTGCCAAACACATAGTATCACCATGTGGTAGTTTTCTATTGGACCATGTCAGGGCACTAAAAATGGGTGTAAATAGTCATTTGGGAAAAAGGGGACTACTGCAAAATAGTACATTCCCTTTTGGTGAAGGGTAAATTTACGAACTTATAATTCTCTAATCTAAGACTAATCATTTGGATTGAATGGACCATGTCGAGCCTACTTGCCTAGGCCATCAACTTAGTAATTTTCTAGAATAGGGCCATCAACTATTACAAAGCCCTAAATGTAAAATTTTCTCCATTGTCATGATTCCTTTCATAATATATGGTTCATTTTCTACCATTTAGTAGAGATTTTGCGATGCTTGGATGTGGTGGTAGGTATTGGCTATGAATGCTTAACATGCCCTTGATTCTTTCTTACTCTTTTATTAATACATAGTATATGATTGTGATCGGGAATGTTTTCATAAAATATAGCTTGTTGCATATAATTATGTACTCCTCGATAGGAGGAAATCATGTGGTAGTGGTTGTCTATAGTCTAAAAATATAACACGCCTTTGAATCTTTCATGCTATTTCCTTACAAGCTATGTGCTTATGTACAAGGAAAGGTAGTTATTTGGTTCTTAAAGTTTGTTTTTGCGTCCTTGATGGTGATTATTCATAGTCATCAAGGGCTTAACTTAAAGAAAATATGAAAATCAATTAATAATATAGAGAAAAAGTGTGTGTGCATGTAGATGCCTAACATGATCCAAATAGTGATGTTCTAGGAATTAGGTGGGATGAAAATTAATCAGGATCAATAAATGTGATAATATACAAATGAATATGCATGTTATTATCCCTTTGGGCTGATTATAGTATAATTAATCAGTCAATTCGATGTTAATTAGATAATCGGGACATGGACTATCAAGTTCATGAAAGGGACATGGGATAACCACCCGTGAGGATTTGATCCCAACTTAAATTACATTGAATGCCTTGAAAGCACAATGATAATTGTTGAGACTCAAATATTGGATATTTATCCCCTTATATGCACTAGTTTCCCATGTATTTAAGTATTAATTTGATCTAATTAGATATATTTTCTACTTGCAAGGTGATTTTGGAACTAAACATGAATGTATGCACAAATTGGTGATTTAAAGCCCAAAAGAAGCAGAGATTAAAGAATGAAAGAATGAAGCATGAAAAGTAATATTTGAAGGACTAATTGTTTTTTTAAAAAAAAGTCTCAAAGTCAAGAAGTGAAGGTTGAAAGCATTGAAGGAGAAGTAAAGAAAATAAGCACTCATCGATTCCATCAATAGGAGTGTCGATCTCGTCGACAAGCCATTTATAGGACTCGATGAGATTGAGCCACATATTGATAAATTTTAGATTTTTTTAGAAAGCTTGCTAGACAGTTTCTTCGATCCCATTGAAAGTTCATTGTTCGATAGTTTTTGGACATTATTTGATGCCATTGAGTGCATCTTCGATCATATCAACAGGTCTCGATCCTATTAAAGCTCCCATCAACGGAGATGGTCAGTGCATAAGTACATGAAATTTCTAATGAAATTTCTAAGACGGTACAAAAGTTGGGTTGCTAAATAGGGGTCTCTAGGACGTCCCTAAGCATCATCCTCGGGTTTTGAAGGGAGAGATTGTGAAGACAAATCTCTTTCAACATCGTTTTTCTGTCCACTCTTTAGTTCTAGTTTGATTTTATGCTTTCTTCTTTTATTCCATATTTAAAATATTATCCATGCTAGGCTACTCTCTTAGCTAAGGCTAAGGGATGGACCACTTAATGGATTTTGATATTTAATTCATTTTTAATTCAAGTTATTAGTTTTTGAAGTTGAATTTGTAAAGTCGATTAATCAATTGTGAACTTCAGATATAATAGATGCTTTTGATTTCCTACGATTGATTACCTACATCTCCATGAGAGATCAACCTATCTAAATTCTTATCTTCCGATTAGATCGGATTAAAATCTGATTCTAATTGAATCATCAAGTTGAGAAGACGAATTAAGTTCAGATTCTATTAATTGGAGATTCTTGGATCCTTAGTTATTTTTAATTAATTGTTTAAATCCTCTTTTTACCCTGCTGGATTAAAATTCAAAAATCCTATTTAGTTCTAATTAGACTCTCAACATAATTCCTAGTGGAATGATCTCGATCTCACCGAGTTAAGACTACATTATAGCCCTAAACTTGGAGTTGTTAACCATTGGGTTCAATCAAGCTTTTGGTGCCATTACCGGAGAATTGTTGTGCTAAGAATGCATTACGTTTAGATTTGTCTTTAATTTTTTGAATTTTAGTTCCAACCTAGGTTTTATTTAGTTTTACGGTTTTTTAATTCTAGAAGTTCTAGTTCTAGGTTTTTCATTTTTTTTTAGATTACTAACATTGAATTTTGATTTTTGTTATGTAGAAATTCTCTAACCCTGATTCTTCTAATCTGGTAACTTCATTCCTCTCTTTTTTTAGTTGTTTCCTAGTTCTTAATTTTTCTTTCTAGTTAAAGTAATTTTACTATAGGACTTTATTTTATAGGTTTAGGTTTAGAATTAGTTTATGTGTATGGTTTATGCCCAAATGGGTAAGGGATCATACACAATGACTTTTAAAGCGAAGGAGGTTTAGTTGATGGGCTCACAATCCATCGATGAGTTGTAAAATATCTGAGTACTCTTGAACTATCTAAAACCATGGCTGTGAATGCACCAAACATGGTTGAGCAAGAGTTGCACTTTGATAAGAATGTTGAACATGATATGCCGTTGGTTAAGACGGTGCATGATAAGAATGAGGCAGATTATGTTCCCTGGTCAAAACCTTGCATGATTACCTAAAACTGGCAAGAACATCTACACCATGTTGCATGATTTTTTCGGTTAATGTAGGTATCATAGACTTTAAGCCGGAAATGATCCAACTTCTTCCCAACTTTCATGGACTTGATTATGAAAGTCCATATCTACATCTTAAGGAATTTGATGAGACTGTAGTGACTTTGCACTTTAATAATGTCTTCCAAGAGGTTATTAGACTAAAATTATTTTTCTTCTCTCTAAAGGTGAGGACCAAGTTATGGCTACACTCCTTGAGACCGAGATCGATAGGCACACGGGCTGAGATGATCCGGGAGTTCGTTAAAAAGTTCTTCCTGGTTCACAAAACAAATATATTAAGGCGTGCCATATGAATTTCTTCGAAAAAGAAGAAATATTTTTCTAATGTTGGAACTTTTACTCACTTGCCCACACTATGACTACGTAATTCGGCCTGTAATTAGTTTTTTTATGATGGGCTAAGCTCAATTATGTGCTAATTTGTAGAGATGATGTGTAACGATGAATTCATGACCAAGGATTTGAAGAAGCATGAAATTATTTTGAGATGTTGGCTGAAAACGCATAAACATGGGTCACCACCAACAAATTAAGTAGTGCCAAGCCTACACCTAAAGAGAAGGGGGAATATATATCCTTAAGGAGGAGGATGATGTTAATGCTAAGATTATGGGTCTCACTCGAAAGGTTGAGGCCATGAAACTGAGGAAGGTAGAAGCGGTCCAACAAACCAATAAGGCCGTTGAAAATGTTTATGGCATATGCGAAAACAATGCACACTTAATAAAGGATTGTCCCATAATCCAGGCTATTCAGGATATGTTGCAAGCTCAAGTAAATGCCAAAAGGCCTATTGACACTCATTCAATGTACCTAATTCTGGTTATAAACTGATGTTTTAAATCTGTAATTCCCTATACCTAATTCTTGTTGTAAGCTGATGTCTTAAATCTGTAATTCCCTTACTGCTCGACTCGAAGTCTAGCATGTTATTCTTTTAGGTGTCCGTGGTGCTCGACTAGTCGAGGCTTAAGCTCGACTGGTCAAGGGTGCCCTTCGGCCAGTCGAGGACTTATCTTGACTAGTCTAGGGATACACAGATTGTGTGCGGATTTTGCACGAACTGCATAAATTTGAGGTGGTTTCACAGGATGTGTGAAAGAGGAGTTTCCTAAACTATAAATAGAGGTCCCTAGGGCTACTCTAAGGTATGCTAAGGCTTCGTAAAGGATTTCTAAAGGTTCCTAAAAGGGTTTTAGGATTTCTAAAAGGTATAGCAAGGGTGAGATTTAAGGTTGTTCGAATCGGGTAAGTCCTCTCTCTTTGTAATTTCTATTTTCATAGTAGAATTCTGTCACTTTGTGCTGTATTTTTTTCCTGCAAGGGTTTTCCACGTTAAATTGTTGTGTTCTTTTGTGATTGCTTGGTGCTCTTGGATTGCTATCCTAAGTCTAGATCTGTGTGATTCCATAGCTCAAATCCCCAACACTTCTAACACATACAATCCAAGTTGGCGGAACCATACTAACTTCAGTTGGAGAAACAGACCAATCACTAATCCTAGCACTCCTCCCCAAGGGCCTCCTCCCTCACCAAAAGTACACCACAACTAGCCCTACCAAATAGGACCATTAAGGACACATTATAAGCATTTATGCAACGACAGATGCAATTTAATCAAACTACCATGCATGCCATACACGATATAAAAACATCAGTTACTAAGATTAAGTCACTCTTGAGCGTTTGGGAGAAAGGGACCTTTTTAGCCCAACCTCAACCTAACCTAAAAGGGCAATTCAAAGTGAGCGATTCTAATCCTTTCTACCTCACATGTGATTTTAAACATTCTAACTCACATTTGCTAGGTTTTATGTCTTCATACGGTGGTTTTCATACCACTTGCAAGAGTATTGGACTAGGAGAGCTCCCGCAAATAAAGAGTTATTTAACTGTCGACATGCACAACTAAGAAATGTAATTAAATTACGTTTTGGAGTAATAAAATGGAGTTTCCCAATCTTGAAGGTGGCAGTGCAGTTTCCATTTAAACGTAAGTGAAAATTGTAGCTGCTTACTCCATGCTACATAACTTCATATGATCAGATGATGAATCGGTAAAAACTCTTCGTGATGCTGATATACCTAAAGGATAGTTAGAAAATAACTCAACATCAAATGAGGTATCAATGAACCATGAGAGACATTGGTTGGTTTCTGTTACTTAGCACAATAAGGATGCATGGATTAGAGTGCACAACGACATTACCGAATGGATGTGGGCAAAGTCACAAAATAATTGTAGGAACAGATAAGCCTACTCTGGTTGTCTTTAATATTCTTGTAGTACTTTTAAAAACTCTAATTCGAACATAACTTCAAGTAATATTTAGAATATTGTGAGTTAAAAACTACACATCACCTTCATACATGAAAATATCATTCTGTGGACACCGGATCAAGCTCATGGGTTCTTTCTTAGGCTTTCTTGGATATTTGTAACTCAGGGTGTTCTGTGTTTGACTTAGAGTTGTCATTAGCTAGTTACTCAGATTTTCACAATCGGCTAGACCCTATAGAAACCTTAAGCCAGAGAGTCGAAGGATTCCCTGTTTTAAAATGACTCATGATCTGCGACCTGGGATTCTAAGTAAGGGACCACGGTGACAAAGTGGGAAAGCGTTAGGCACCCTCTCTGCCAGTACAAGCATATAGTCTCTACTTCACGTGACTTAATGAAATACTTGGGATTAGATTAGTTCTTACGCATAAATGATGCAATGTGGTGTGTGGAATGTAGTGTGGAGATGTGATGCTTACTTTAAGTAATGAACTGGAAAAGACTTCTCTACCTAAACTCATCCACTTGGTGAAGTGGTCGAGATTTAGTCAACTTGAGTTTTTTATGGATATGATCTAGGATTTTGGCAAGTCATATAACATACGCTCGAATCGACTAAGTGAGCAGCGGGGTTAAGAGTGGAGATGATGATGCACAATGCAAATGCAAGTATGAATGAAATTAATCAAAGCCGGGCAAGCAGGTGAACGGGTTGTCACAAGGATTGATTTGAGTGGACTAGACTAGCCTTTCGGTCACTGACCTGAGGCTAGAAGGGCTTCTTCTCTTGCACTCTTCCTCTTTTCTTGGTGGATGGATGGGCTTAAGTGAGTGAGGAGTGGGGGTGAATAAAAGATGGAAGGTGATTTGAGAAGGAGAAGGGAATGGATATTTATAGGTGCTTTGGGTGGTCTTTTGGTAATTCTTAAAAAGTTCTGGGGTTAAATGAGGTTATGAGAGCCATGATTAGGTGAGGGTATGGGTGTGCCATGTGGCATGATGCGGATGGTTGTATTGGATGGAAGAAGACATTATTTTAGATAAATCTAAGGTCAGATGGGTCATTCACCACGAGTGGGCTTCCCGAGGCAACATTTACTTTTTCCCCTCCCCACCTAATCTGAGATAAAATATCATTGGATTCCATATGGAGGGTCGCACATTAGGCGCTCTATTGCCTGTCATGTAGATGGGCCCCATTTTTTGTTGTGAGCCTAGATGTGGCACCAATATACCATTGGTCCTCTCCTTTCTGTTTTATTGTTGTCCTAAAGTCAGATTGGGCTTGGGCTTGTACTGGGCTTTGGATTGTTCTTGGTTTTGGGCTTTTGTTAGGTTTTAGGGGTCCCACAATGCTCTAATCAACTTATCAACCCTAGGTGGGGTGTCTACACGTCCACGTGGTAGTGATATTTTAGAAAATATGGTCATGCTTGTATTAATGAAATTGCTTTGGCTATGAGAATCTCCTATACTTGATTTTTAGTAGAGATTTGGTTGTACAAGTAGACCATATGGCATTATTATTGTAATGCCCCAAAAAATACAGGTTCAAATTAATATGTGCACATGTTTAACCACCCGTCTATATACACGAGCGCAAAATTTTTTAGGGTATTACATTCTACCCTCCTTAGCAAAAATTTCATCGCCGAAATTTACTACATATATGCCTATGTTCGAAACATGTGGTGCATTTACGAAGACATGGGATTAGGCTAGCTCTTTCACCTTACGGTGGCTCTTCTTCAAGTGTTAACCTGCATACTTAGGTGTAAGAGTTTACTTCTCCTCTAATGGTGTTATGGCATATCCTTGAGCTAATAGATGAGATGGAAACATCCTGGCTTAAGTCATTGTCACAATTGTCAGATTGGTCCTTGGTGTAGTTGCGATGGTTACTGTGAAGGTCCTTTGGCATTGTTCTTGTTGAGATACTTGGTATGGTTGTGGAGGAGCATGATGTTGTAGTTGAACCTCTGAATATTGTGGTTGAGATTTCGATTGTTATGGCTGAGATTCCAAATGTTGTGGTTGAGATGTTGCGGGTACAAGTACGGGTGGACACCTGACCATTTGGGTTAGGCATAAACATAGTTTGGTTTATTCTAATCGGTGTCATTTAAAAAAAAATATGAGTAGAAGGATAACTCAAATGTCTCTCGAGGGTTGAGAAAAATATTGTGATTTGTCCCTGCGCTTTCTGCGCTATTACGGGCCTTTAAATCACAACCCTTTCACATCATGATTAACAGTCTACATTGGGTTTGGCTATAAAAGTAGATTTTGGATGGTTAGTGCCCTTGCGCTTTCTACGACCTCACAAAGATCCACCTAACACACATTAATATAGAATAGAAGTTCTTGATGCCACACGATGTTTTAGGATCACCCGCAATTTTGGTCATTTGAAATGAGTAGTTGCCCAATCCTTTCCCCTTTTGGGTGGTTAGTACCCTTTCCCCTTTTGATTTTCGCACCAACCATTAGGGAATTAGGATGTTCGTTAGATGTGTTTACGAGAAATCCTACCCTCAGTTAAGCATTGCTACCAAATCTTAAAACATTACCAACAACAAACCTATATTTTCAGACCAAGGCGTCACATAAACATTTGATGCCTTATTTTCTTTTTTATTTTTGTTTTTATTTTTTTTGTTTTTTTTTTGTTTTTGTTTTTTTTTTTTTTATACCATTTTTAACCCATAATGCCCCTTTGAGTTTTTCCCATGTCTGGTTTGCTTGTCATTTTTTTTTTCTATGGTACTCTTTCTTATTTTCACCATGTCCCCAGAATTTAGTCTTGCTTGTCCCATGGCAATTGTACGTTCTTGCCCTTGGCGCCCTTTTATATTCTTACCAAGTCCGTTGTTTCTTACTTGAGGTGCCCTGTTGGGTTTTCACTTTGCCCATCTTGCTTTAGACAGACTTTCTCCTTCTTCTTCTTCTTCTTCTTTTTTTTAAAAGATAATTGTGGTTGATGATGGAATTCCTTTATTGATGGCTGGTTGGGATCTTCATGGTAGTGCATGACTTTGAAGCAATTGGACCTAAAGCTTTTGACTAGTTTGAGAATTTTTAGTGATAGATGGTAGGACTTGTCCCTAAGGGCTACTACTTTTTTTTTTCTTTTTCTTTTTTAATGCCCTTATTTTTTTCTCTTGGGCTTTCATCATTTTTTGTTCTTTTTCTTACTAGGGATGTACATTTGGGGAGAGGATTTATCATTCTGGTTGTTGACCCTAAGTTACTTCGCAATCGCACTTGTTAACTATGATAGACTTGGACATAGTTAGCATTGATTGGCTCAAGAAGATCTTTATCCTCCATATTGGTGAGGTAGCTGCCCCCCCCCCCCCCCCCCCCCACAGAAGGACTTCTTAAACAACTTACAGGCCATCCCAAATGGGTTTGAACTTGCCCTTAGGATCGGGTAGGTGAGGGGGTAGGATTCTTTTCATTACAATGCCCCAACTTTGATGCTTTTTTGTCTTGACCCGCTTGTTTTTTTGCTTTGATGATTCTTCTTTAGTAGCTTTGAGAGTGGGATCGTGCTCGCATTTGCTTTTTATTGGCAAGGTACAACTGATTGTACTGAGTCTATAGCCACTCTGATTCTTTAACCTCCCTCTCCATTAGAAGTCGGTGCGTGGAGTTGATTTGTGTGCTGACATTTGAAATACTTCCTGCCATGCTGGTAACAATTTTACTCCATAGCCATTCAGTAGTACCCAAGCTGTAGAACCTTTTTAGCCATGTGCCCGTTTATGTGCTGAATGCAGATTCCATCATATACTTTGAATAAGAATTTCACTACTTCTGTCTCATCCATGCATCATAGTTGGACTTGGTTGAATGACTGCTTGTATAGAACGTCACCATTGATTGTGAATTTTGTTGTCAAAAGTTGAATGGTGTGACAATCTGCTAACTTTTCATCTTCAGGGTAGTGTTCGAATTATCTTTGATATTATCAAAACATCTTTGATATTATCTTTATCTCCAACTCAGTGATACCGATAGCGCTGGTAGTATTAGAAATTTTAGGTATTAGCAATGTATCACTAAGTATCACTAACGTTTTGATATCGCTAATGTAATCGTCAATATTTTCAACTATGTAAATTCTAGGTGTTGCTGGTATTACTGATGCATTAATATCGCCAATATTTTCGACTATATAAATTATAGGTAATTCTTATATCATAAGTGTATTGATGATATTTCAATAATATCGCCTATATATTGATATCATCAGAATTTTATTTATTAGAAAAAAATTTATTTCAATTTTTTTCCATGGGTATATGGTTGTATGTAGTGTTCAATCTGTCATTGATAATATTAATAATATCTTGATATTATTGATATTGCAACATGCACGATATTGAGATCAAAATCATTCGTTTCCTTTTCAACTGTTGATGATTTCTTGGTGAAATATCATGTGTTGTTGATATTTTGCAATATCAATGGATATTTGGATGGTTAAATAGGTTGGATGGGATGGTTGAATTGATTTTTTACCACAACACATGTTTTCAAGGCCTAATTAAATGAAAACTTGTTATGTATGCATTCTTTTTGTAATTTTTTTTTTTAATTTCTAAATATACAAATATGTACATTTTAACATCTTCTAAAGTTTTGCTGAAAGTTTCACTTTTTATCCCATGTTTCCCCACATTTCTGGTTATCAACGATATTATCAGCAATATCGATATTATTTCTGTATCCCTGGCCAGCAAAACTTATAGTGATACCGATACTTCAAGCACTACTTTAGGGTATGTCTAATTTTTCAGATATTGCTTGATATCGACATACCAAGGGCTATTGTTAGGCAGCACTTTGACTTGTTAAGAGAAAAATAAATCTTTGTTAAGGTTAGGCGTGTCTTCATAGGAAAAGTCTAAATTTGACTGTCGTAGTTTCAAAATGATAAAATAGTCATGATTTCAAGAATTCTATCATCCTCTACTTATTCTCAAAGGACATGGATTTTTCAATATGCAGTTCCTTAGGGATGTTGGATGCCTATAGGTTTAGGATCTAAAGGTGTCATGAACAACATTGGCCTTTGAATTAAACTTTTCAAGGAGGTCTTCTAGTTCATGAGTCCGATCATCATTTCCCATATCCTCAATCTCATCCGAGATCACAAATTTAAATTTAACTCTATATCGAAATCATAGAAGTTGACCTCAAGCTCATGTGATTCAGTAGATAGGCTTGACACCTTCTCACATGGGAGTTTTAAAAGTTTTTTTTTTTTTTTTTTTTTTTTTTTTTTTTTTTTTTTTTTAGGTTTTGAAAATTTTTTGATGTTTTAGAGTTTAAAAATAAATAAATATTTTTAATTTTAAAATGGTTAATTTTTAAGGTTTTATTTTTAATGTCCCCGAGCAGGACAACACCAGACCTAAGGGCAATTCCGATTTGGTCCTCCAGGCTGAGACCTATTTACATTAGCATTATTATTATTATTATTTTAACGATTGACATCTTTAAAAGATTGGTCGGTCGACTCCGTTAAGAAGACTGTGAACCGATTATTGCCCTACACTCCCTCCCCTCATGAGGCAGGGCCATAGAATGTAGTGGGCAAGTCCTCACCATCATGTTTAAAATGTTAAGATAGACTGAGATTGGGCTTTGGATCATTGTTTGAGACAATTTCTTTCAAACTATCCCTAAGGTATCGTAACTCATTAGGCTCATATGTCTGTAGTGGGATGCAATGATGGTCTAATCAATGAAGGGTAATTCTTGCCTCTTGCCCAGATCCTCATCGGGTAGGTCAGTCATGATCAACTCACTCATCTGATCCCTTTGGGGTGGGGTCCGACTTGCCATCAGGACAGACGATCCTTACATCAATGAATCTGATTCATGTGCAAATGAAGGTATAATCTTTATTCTAATGGCCCCATCCCCTCCTCAGACCTTTGCGCATGGTTTTCTCATTTGGAGGCGAATGGTATCTTAATCCTCTCCCGCTCTCATATTCTCAAACATCAATGACTTAGGCAGAATCTTGATATTCGAGCTGATAGTAGAAAATTTGGTGCTCGTCTGGAGGGAAGACATAGTTTGATCCAATGGGACATACATAGGGAATGTAATTCACAGTTTTGAACTTGGGACTATGGTATAGAATGTCCTCATCGGGGTGCTGTATGGCTATGATTGGGATATAATGCTCTTGAAGGTTTGTTGACTTCTCAGGAAGAAGAATTCAGGATCAACTGTTGTATTAGATGTCTTAAATCTAGTCTGATACAAAGTCTGTCAATGCCATTGATTATCTGTTCGATGTCACCTTCGATGACATTGAATAGTGCTCGATCCATTGAATGTATTCAGGATTTCTTCTATTGGTCGCTAGATATATTGGTGTCATTTTTTGATGACATCGAAGCCGGATCGATTAATCGAAAATTTCTCAAAAATCCATGTTTAGTCACTGGACTCTTTTGCCGTCTCTTTGATGACATCGAAGGTTTATGCAGATTTGTTTACAGAAACATAGATTCTGCGATTTTTGTTTCTTATTCCAGTACTACTTGTTTTTAAAGCTATACAAAGGGTTGTATACAGAACTAGGAGGTATTCTAAGGGAATTCGAAGGCATTCTAGGGTTTCTAAAAGGGTTATAGGGTTTCAAGGGGTGGAGAAAAGGAGAGGTTTGAGGATTGCTCAAGCCGGGTAAGTCCTCTATCTTTGTAAACTATGCTTTTCATAGTGGAATTTCTATCGCTTTGTGCCATGGTTTTTTCCTACAAGGGTTTTTCACGTTAAATCTTTGTATTTCTTGTGATTTCTTAGTGCTCTTGGATTGTTATCCTAGATCTATATTTGTGTGATTCCACGACACAAATCCCAACATCAACTAGAATATTGAGCACTTTGTCTTTGAAAGTATACTTGACCCTTTGTTGGAGGTTTGAAGGAATGACCTTGACTTTGTGAAGTTGGGGCCGGCCTAGAAGGGGATTGAATGAAGCTAAGATGTTCAAGACTTGAAAAGTAATGGTTGATCGAATTTGGACTAATCTAGATTTCAATATCAGTATCCCCTTTGATCTGTCTTCTAGAGTTGTCAAATGCTCTAATATTTAGGTTGTTGCCTGAGTGTATATGGTTTCACCCTTAAAAGATTAGTTGTCCATAGTAGGCAAACATTCAAGCTAGATTTAGGATAACGCCGAAGAGCTACTTTATCATTATATGGGGAACCACCCCTGGAGAACCAGTGGGGTTGATAAACTCGAGGCTAAAGATCACAGAGAGTAAAGGCGGAGGGATTTTTTGGACTCATCCCTTGGGCAATCAAAGGTTGAGGGTAGTTAGGTGGGTCCCTTTGAGAGGTAGAGTTTCCTTATTGGGTTGTAGTCAAATGATCAAAGATGCGCCCTGATTTTGCCAGGGTATGTTGCATATTGACCGAGGAAAGTACCTTTCTTTAGAGGCCAAGGAGTTCCCTATATGCTGGGACTCGAGTAAGGAAATAGACTCCTATCCTAAAAGAAGATTGACTGGTTGGTGTGACATCCCAATTTGGCCAAACTATGAGTTATATAGGTTGGCTCGAGTGCCTTCCCTCAAAGGATAACAAGCTGATTGGATCATGACTAGCTGAAGTTATAGATTTGGGAGTACGCTGACATAGGGGCCTTCTCCTAAAGGGTCAATGGCTGATTGAGCCATGTTAGATTGGGGACTGGAGTTGGATCATAGATTGGCTCACGGGCCTTCCCATGAGTGACCCAAACTAGAGGGGCTACTAAATATAATGATGCCCCTTACCAAACACGCGGCTTAAATTCTGAATGAGAATCAATGGATTGGATGAACTGGACTAGGTCGGGAGGAAGTTCTTAGTGAATGATATTGATGGCAAGGGTACTTGTAAGACCCGTATACTAGCCCGTACTTTTCCGTAGGCTTCCGCGATCCTCCCGGTCGAATTCCGGCGACCCCCAATCTTTTATCGGTAGTTGCGAGCGACCCCGAGTCGTATCCCTTATTCCAGAATCGGCTCGACCGAGACTTGTACCAGTGCGACCACGCCGTCGCCACGGTTTTGATGTCGCGTCTCACGGGCTGAGGCGATACCCAGGCCAGGAGATGTCGGCCCGTGTTCAGTTCGAGAAAAACGCTGCGCGTTGCAAATATCTAGAGAATCTCTACGACCCGTCACATCAATCAATCAATGTACAAGTCAAGTACATATCCCATCACACCCATCCCTCTCTCACCCACAAGTCAACAACACTCATACCTATCTCATCCCATTCTTACTAAAAAGTCAAGGCAACCCATACATTCTCATGCCATATCCCTTACACAACTCCTCTCTCTCTCTCTATCATTTCTCATTTTCATTCCAAGCAAGTCCCATAAGTCCAATGTTCAAGCTCCATGAGAGGCTTTGTGTGGTCCACTTCTTATCTCCCATCCCCACTCTCCAAAAACAATCTCAACCGTTAAAGTTCGTCCTTTGGAGCTCTAGATCGTGTTGGTGAAAGAAAGAAGAGGAGATTAAAGGTGGGTGATTTTATTATTTAATTTGTGATTTGAGGGCCCACATATATGGGACCCATCTTGATGTACGTGTTGTATCAAAGAGGGACCCATAGTGGCGGGGTCCCTCCGCTATTCCGATCTCCATCACTTTTCTCCCTCTCTTTTTCTCTCTCTTTCCCCTCTTTCTTCTCCCTGTTTTTATGGCCCACCTTGATGACATATGGCATCCACACCATCCAACAATTTGGTGTGTGTGAGACCCACCTGATGGATGTGTTTGATGGTCCCGTGTGGGCCCTACCTTCATGGTGTTGGTAAAAATACAAATGTCAGACTAATTTTAATATGGTTGGCCACGTCTGGGTGGCCCCACTAGCCTTGGGCCCCACACGTAGGACCCACATGCATATCCATACCGTCTAGCGTCAGGGACGTTGGACATGTCTATATAGTGAACTGTGAACTGACAGTGGGGTGTACTCTCCAGCTTTAAAAAAATAAAATAAAAATATATATACATATATTAATATAATATATTTTATATAAATATGTGTTATGGTGGGCCCCACGTGGGACCCACCTGTGCTGCCTTGAAATAGTAGCTGCTACTTATACGCAGCTATATAGCTGCTTTATTGACGTCAGCAAAGTCCGTGGGACCCAGCTGTGTGGACGTCATCCACACCGTCCAAGCAGTGTGGCCCATGTGATGTAATATCCATGCCGCCCATGCATGGACGTGAGGCCCACCTAGGTGACACACTGCCTTCAGCATGGAGGACCTACCAGACGTATGTGTTGTACCCAAACTATTTATCTGTGGGTCCCACCAGACGTGCATCTACTGGAGACGTCAGTAGGTTATGTGGGTCTCATGCATGATGTATGTTTTAATCTACACCGTACAGATCATGGCCCCACCTATTGGGCACGTGTGGTGCATCCACATCACCTCAATCTGAGGCAAATACAACCCTTTGGTGGCCATGTACGTGGGACTCACCTACGGTGGAAGCAGGTACAGCTATATAACTGCGGCATATATATAAATATAATATTATATAAAAATATCTACTTAGCTGGTAGGCCCCACGTGGGACCCACCAGATGTAATTATTTCATCCCTCCCATTGGGCGGTGGATAACCCACCATGATGTATGCTTTCATCTACACCATCCACTATATGGGACGGTGGGACCCACCTCCAGGTATGTTAAATCCACACCATGCATCTACTGTGATGCATATGTTTCATCTTAACCGTCTACCTGCTGGGCCGCACCAACCATCTAATTGTTGTATTTTACGTTAGCAAGTTCTGATCATGAGGTATGTATTGCATGTGAACTGTTCGTCTGCTGTGCTTCCAGCTATACAGCTGTTGTATTGACATCATCTAGTTATGTGGGCCCCACGTATGGGGGCATGTGTTGTATCAACGACGTCCATCCAAATTGGAAATATCATTTCAAGGTATGAGCCTAATACGAGGCAGGTCCATATCTGGCGAGTCACATGGGCTATGTTAACCCACCGTTGTTGTGTGTATTATATGCCCATGCCACCCATCTGCTGGGCCCCACTTTGATGTACGTGTTACATCTAAACCATCTAACTGATTGGCAAGCTCATCTCAAGGCCTAAGCCTAAAAATGAGGCAGATCTATCAGGTGGACCACATTGCAGAAAATAGTGGAGAGCTGAATGCCTACCATTAAAACCCTTTAGGGATTCCAGAAGTTCTTGTTCAATTTGATATTTATTATTCCTCTTGATCTAGGCCTTTATGACCATATGATTAGATTGGATGGAAAATAAATGTTATGGTGGGCCTGTGAACTGTTTAAACGGCAAAATCTTTATCTCCACTACTATTTGAGGTGCGGTCCAGATGATATTTTGATGGGCCCATCTTGATGTATACGAGGCCCATTGTGATATATTGACGAGGCCCATTATGATATATTTCCAGCCTATATGATGAGGCCCAGTGTGATGTGTTTCTGGCTCATTTGATAAGGCCCAATGAGATGCATTTTCCGTCCCATATATTACGGCCCATTGTCCCGACCCCACTGTGACGTGTATTTGGCTCATTAGATGTGGCTCATCGTGATGTATAATAGGACCGTGTGAACAGTCCTTGTGATGTATATGTGGCCCTTTAGTGAGGCCCATTGGTGCGACTCGTTGATGCGGCCCACTCGATGTTTATGAGGCCTATTGGTGCGACCCGTTGATGTGGTCCACTCAATGTTTATGAGGCCCATTGGTGCGACCCGTTGATGTGGCCCACTTGATGTTTATGAGTCTCATCGGTGCGACCCATTTGATATGGCCCATTGAATGTATTTGGGGCCCATTTGGAAGGCCTGATGTGATATACATGAGGTCCTTATATAAGGCCCAATATGATATATTTGGGGCCCATGGGTCGAGACCCATTGAGATGTATTTGGGGCCCATGGGTCGAGACCCATTGAGATATATTAGAGGGCCAGGTGCAAAGCCTACCTATCGCGTATTTGAAGCCTGTGTGATGAGGCCCATCATGATTGTATGTGAGGCCATGGGCCCACTATATGTTTGGCCCTATGTAGGCCACTCCTTGAGACCAATGTTGGTTAAATGTCCACATTGATGGGCAATGATGGTTGGATGTCCACATTGTGACCTTCTCTTAAACTTTGTTAGGCCCATTTTCATCATTCTCTTAGTGGGTTAACCCAAATAAGTGGGCCCCACTATTGAATTTGATATAACTTTATATTATAATTGATCGGCTGTTCGCCTATGGACCCCACCTTATTTATATGATAATTATCGATGCTGATCGTTAGTGCTAATTATAGATGTTGATTATTGGTACCGATTATCAAGACCGATTCCGATTGTCGATTCCGACTCCGATTGGTGAGGCTGATTTCGATTCCGATTCCGATTAACGATCGAGGCCGATTATCATGACCAATTACTGATTAGCGATCGAGGCTGATTATCATGACCGATTGCCGATTAGCGATCGAGGCCGATTATCATGACTAATTACCGATTAACAATCGAGGCCGATTATCATGATTGATCGTCGATTTTGATTGATGTGACTGATCTGCCAATTCTGATTATCGATCAATTCCGATTGTCATGACTGATTTTTCGACTCTAATTGTCTAGGCCGAGTATATAGGCTGATTCCGATTTGTTGAGGCCAATTGTATAGGTCGGTTCACATTGTCAAGGCTGAGTATCGAGGTCGATTCCGATTGTCGAGGTCGATTTCAATTGTCAAGGCTGATCGTCGAGACTTATATGATGTATATGCGGCTCATATTTGAGGTCTATCGTAATATGCATTCGGCCCGTGTTTAAGGCCCAATGTGATGTATATGCGGCCTATTTTTTAGGCCTGTTGTGATGTGTATTCAGTTAGTGTTTAAGGTCCAATGTGATGTATATAAGACCTAGGTGATGAGGCCCATTGTGATGCATTTAAGGGCCAGGTGATGTAGCCCATTGTAATGTATGTTAGGCCCATGTGTAAGGCCCATCGTGATGTGTTAAGTTCTTGAGTGAAGCCCGAGGTGTTGTATATTTTGGCCTTGTGTGGGGTCATGGGTCCACTGTGTGTTAGGCTCTATGAGGGCTATGCCATGTGAAAAATATTGGTTAAATGTCCACATTGTCAGGTTGATTGCTGATGTCGGTTATTGATATCGATTATGAGTGTGTGACTACATAGCATCATGATACATGCGCATACGCATCATCTGCATGTTTGTTATGAGATATGGTTGACCATTGCATATATCATTGGGCAGATTGATATGAGACTCCCTGATAGGCGGAGGTTATCTCACACGAGCAGGATTGATGCATGACTGGATTGTATGACTCATGCATCTTACATTGTATGTTGTATGCCATAGCGACATCAGGGTCGTAGCCTCCACAGGCATATTGTGGATGGCCAAACGGGACACCAGAAATTTATTCTAGCATCGGGCTGCCATAGATGGCCCTTGGTGAAAATCCCTAAACCCTCTTGGTACCAGAGGACCCCTCAACGTCGAGATCGAGTGGATACATGAGTGCCTGAGTGCCGAATACCAAGAGGCCATGTCTCCCACTATGTTGTGGTCAGTTGGGAGGGGGTGTGGCCTTACTCTCCCTAGCGTAGGGGGCATTAGTAGGCTGAGTTTGACCAGCTCGTGAATGGATCCGCTATCGATGTGCCGGATAGGTATTGGCAGACTATTGGCCAGGTGGATAGTGAGGTTTCTTACGCTCACTTGGACTATGCGGCTGGGAGAGTGACAGTGCCATTTGGAGTGTACTAAATCTCGGTGATGATCCCAGAGATGAACTGTACTGATATGTGAACTTATTGAATAGGAGTTGCATACCCATTCATTCATTCATTCACTATTCACACGAGCTGGTGGTGCGCAACTATTTGTTACATGTACCTTTGCAATGGGCAGGATTTCGATTGGGGCACGTGACTAACCTGAGATCAGGAGTTTACCACATCGAGTCTGATGGTTTGGATAGAAGTCTCTTGTGATGGACCTCATAGCCTGCAATACTATGTACTATCATCCCGACTTCACACTCCAGCATGGTCATTCCATTCGCACTACATGTTGCATTACATCCGCGGCATATGGTACGGTTGACACTGTTTATGTTACTCATTAAGAATGTATATTGCATTGCATCCTCTGCATCTGATATTTAGCTCTCCATGACTCCTCATTTGCATAGTTGATTTATATTGCGTATTCTAATATTGTATGACTCATGCACTTATCAGTATTTTCGCTTATTCTATTATCGTGTGATTCATGACTTTGTCAGTATTTCTGTTTACTTTGATAATTCTTGATCTTGTCAGTATTTTTGTTTACTCTGATGATTCATGATCTTGTCAGTATTTTTGCGTATTCAGACATTGTACGATTTATGGATTACCAGTATTTTCGGTATTGTATGATTATGTTATTGTATTGAATACTTGACACTTAACTTATAAACACACTTATACCGCCCTCTAAGCTTTCTATAAGCTTATGCACGATAGATGCGTGCAGGTGATGTTAGGTTGCAGCAGTGTTGAGCTTGGAGCATGCAGCGGTCTTCCGGAGTTTGATTTTTAATTTATGCATTTTCCTTTCAGTATTGTGCTCAAATGATTATATTAGTGGATATGTGATGATGATATTGCCTTTGTGAATTGGGTAATCTTGTGGTTATGCTTATTATGAGTTAACTGTACATTGGAAAAAAATATATCTTCTTATAGGATCCCAGGATCAGAATCTGGCATATAAATGCTAGGAGCTGAGACTGGGGTACTACGAAGGCTGTTGGCACCGGATTTGGTAATCGAGATTCTTGTGAATCTGATTTTTGGATTTGGGGTGTGACAGTACTCGATGTGCTATGACCCGCTTCATGTTGTGGTAGAGAATTTTGGATATTATTATTTGTAGTCGCGTCAGGGGTTGCGATTAAAAATTTCTTTTGGTTGATAGTCTTGGACTGCATGTTTCAAAGTGAAACATTGATCCATCATGTGATCCCTTGATTGATGGTACATACAATACATATTCTCATTGTAGTTCGGTGGTAGTGGGCTCAATGGGGTCTTGGTGGTAGCAAGGCAAGGAGTTGTCTCTAGATTGGCATAGCTAGTACACGACTATAAGATTAAGCTATTGGTATGAATTGCCTAGGCTCTTGAACTACCCCCGTCTGACAATTTTGATTGAAGTATCATTAGTCCCATCTTAGTTGATGTTATTGTTGTTGTTGTCCCTGTTGAGAGGTAAATTGTTTATCTTAGGTAAAGGTGACAAGGTCATAAACTTCTGTTGGATAGGAGATAAGAACATTTTCATTACCACTCTCATATTTGGTAGGTGTCACGCCCTAAACTCGGAAACCGGGCTCACAGAATTCCCGATCGCCGAATCTGGCGCCAACAACCTCCGTATAACCCCATTCTCGGCTCCTAGCTCCCATTCGCCAGGTTCCGATCCTGGGATGCTATGAGGAGGATTTTCAATGTCAGTTTGATTCGTAATAAGCATAACCAAAGGCATAACCCACAAACAACAACCAAGAACTCCATTACATTTCCTTTATGATCAAAAACTTTACAAGTACAATGAGCATAAAGGGAAATATAATGGCAAAGTACAAAAAACTCCAAAACGCTCAGCAACGTGCTCCTGCCTCAGCGCTGCTGCGATCCAACGTCACCTGCACGCAACGGTCGTACATAAGCTTACAGAAAGCCTAGAGGGTGGTGAAAGTGTGTGCATAAGGTAATAATATGTACACGCAGTGTTAGAGTGATGCGGAATATGCAAATGGAACCATGATATCATGAGTCGTACCAAGGCTATACAATGCCAGACATGAATGTATCGGCCATCCCAAGGCCATGCGATGTACAATGCAACTCAAGCATACAGGTCCTCATTTATGTCCACATATTAATACAGCTCAAAATATGAGATATCACCGGGGTCTAGTACACTCTAAACCAGATTGCCGCCACATCGCGCGCAATAAGGTAAGTGGAAGAGACCTCACTATCCGTCTACCAATATCGGGCGCGACTCGTCGATAGCGGACTCATTCCTCGAGCTGGTCAAACTCAGCCTAGCAATTGCCCCCTACACTCGGGCGGGTAAGGCCGCACCCCCTTCCAACCGACCATGACACAGTGGAGAGCACAGCCAACTGGTATTCGGCATTCAGTGCTCATCTACCCACTTGGTCTAGACGTTGGAGCAACCTCTTGGTACCATAAGGGTTTAGGGACTTTCACCCAGGGATATTTATAGTACCCCATGTAGAACAAGATTTTCGGTATCCAATCCTGCCAACCACGATCTGTCTGTGGAGGCTACGGCCCCGATGTCGCTAGGGCATACAATAACCATGTCACACAAATGCGAAATGCATGAATCACGCTATTCAGTCATGCAACCAATCCTGCGCATATCGTGCGCTCATGTAGGGCAAGACCGCCTAACCGGGAGCCCATAAACAACCTGCCCGAAGGCAAATCCTTTGATCAGACAACTCTCACGTCAAGCATACATATGATGCGTATGATCATGAGTCAAGGAACTGTACTAACATATTATAATAAAATGAACTATCTTACAATGCAGATGGACCTGGACGGCCTATACACAATAAGTACAGCTCAGTAATGGGCCCCAAGGAGAGTCGTAATGTGGACATCCAACCAGCATTACACTCGCAATGTGGACGTCAAACCAATATTGCATCCCAGGTACGATCTTCTTAAATATCGCTACATAGTCGGTATTGGGATTACACATTGCAATGGACCTTAAGTTCATCCCATTGGGCTTTTCATATATATGTCAAATGGGCCATATCCTATGGGCCTTTTAATCATCAGATGGCCACATAAATGGGCCACAACAATGGGCCTTATGTGCATTGCAATGGGTCAAAACCCATGGGCCTTGGATTGCATCAAATGATCATAGTCTCATGAGTCTAGTATGTGACCAATGGGTCACACCAATTGGGTCCCACATGTGGATTAAGTGGGCCTCAACCCATAGGCCTAACATGAGTCAAATGGGCCTAAACCCCTAGGCCTTACATATATCAAATAGGCCTAACCCATGAGCCTTCAATAAATTAAATGGGTCCAACCCAGAGGCCTCGAATGCATATCAAAGTGGCCTACTTCCACGGGCTTTAAATTTCAACAAAAAGGGGCCAATTGCATGGGCCTTGAAGTACATCAAATGGGCCTAGTCCCATGGGCTTGCAACACATCAAATGGGCCCAAATTCTTAGGCCTTAAATGAATCAAATGGGCCTAGCCCATAAGCATTTTATAAATCAAATGGGCCTAGCCCATAGGCCTTTTATAATTCAAATGGGCCTAGCCCATATATGAGTAGTCCACCCAACTAATGACCCATGCTAAAAATGATCTCACTAAGTGGATGGACGGTTGAATGCATCATGGCGGGTCCCACTGTCCACTGGACAGTGCGAATAGCGCACATACATCACCCAGGCCCCACCGTCCGTGGGACGGTGGAGGCAGTGCGTGCAAGGAGGGTGCCACCGTCCGCCTGGACGGTGGCCTCAAACACATACAACATTGTGGGTCCCATGTGGGGCCCACTGTAATATTTATTTGGCATCCGACCCGTTCATAAGGTCACTCGGACCTGGGTGAAGGGAAAACATAAATTTCAGCATAATCCAAAACTGTTGTGGGCCCCAAAAACTCCTCAATGGTAGAATTCAATGCACACTGTTTCACGTGATGTGGGCCACCTGAGTTTTGGATCTGTCTCATTTTTGGAGGGGGCCCACCTGATGATGGGACCCGCCTCATGAACCAATTGGATGTCAAACAAGCATTACGGTGGGGCCCACGGCTGGAGCCGTGGGTCACTGCTGGACGCCGCCTGCCCGCTACACGGCTGCACGCAGCAGCGTGCAGCGCTGCCGCTGACACTGGCAGAGGTTGAGGCCCCGCCTCTTCCAAAAACCAGGAAAAAAATGGTTTTCCCAAGGTTTTTCGCACAAGGGACCCGCTAAAATAAAATCCGTCCCGGCCATTGCGATCAGTGGCCCGAGGCCGTCCAAATGAGTCCAGAGTTTGAATTTTTTTGATGCTTGGAAGTGAAATAAATTAAGAAAAGGATGTTTGAATGGTGAGGGTGTGATCTTTGACGCTATGGCCCACCAAGTGCTCCGTTCAATCTCATCTTCTGGCTTAACGCCTAAAATGGGATGGTGAAAGGAATGGATGGCTTGGATTAGAGCAATACATCAGGGTGGAGCCTATGCAAGTGGGCCACCAAAAACCCCCTTTTCTTCCTTTCCCTTTTTTTCATTTCCTTTGAAACGTCCAGCGTCCCAGACGCTGGACGGCTGGCTCTTTTTTTTCTTTTTTTTTTATAACAATTTTTTGGTGGGCCCTGATGAAGTGGGCCACCACTGATGGGTGTACAACACATATGGTGGGCCCCACTTGAATAAATCTTGAAAAAAAAGGATATAATGCCAAGGTGGGATCCATTCAAGTGGGATCCATTCAAGTGGGCCACACAACCTCATCACATAAAATAAGATAATAATAAAATAAAAATAATAAAATATAATAAAAAATAAAAGAGAGAGAGAGACATGGAGAGTGGGACACGGCTTGTGATGGAGGGACCTCGTCATTATGGGCCCTCCCATACGTGAAATCATACATCAAATGGGTCATTTTGCACATGTGACCATCAAAACTAAAGATCAATGGTGGGGATCCTTTCCCCACCAACATGGATGGTCTAGATGACCTTTTCAAATGAAAATAAACATCATGATGGGGTCCATGGAGAATGGCCCCATCATGGAATGATCATGATGATCCAAGTGGTCCATCGACCACGTATTAGGGTCCCAAGTGAGATCCACACCATTAATTGGTGGGCCTCACTTGGTCCACCATAAAAATAAATAAATCTACCCTATAGAGGCACCCACCGTCCGATCTTCTTGCTCCTAGGGGTCCCTTGGCACCTTAGCTTCAACTTCAATGGTTAAGATGAAGAATGGAGGGTTGAGATGGGAGATTTTGGGGTAGGAAGGTAGGCCACTTGGAGCTTAGGAGCTCTTGCAAATTTCCATACGTATGGAGCTCCTTATCTTGGGGTTTTGCAAATGAGAAAGAGAGAAAGAGAGAGAGTGATGTAAAGGGAGAGAGAGAGAGTGATGGATGGATGGGTGAGTGATGGTTGTGTAAGAAATCTTTGACTTTGTGGCCTTTTGTGTAAGAAAGGTATGGGTTAGGAAGACTTTTGTGCCCTTTTGTGTAAGAAAGGTATGGGTTAGGAAGACTTTTGTGGTTGCTTGGGAAAATGGGTGAGACTGATGTGTACTTGACATGTGATGGATTGATGGGTGATTGATTGATGGGATTGATGTGATTGATGTGACACATCGTAGAGATTCCCTTGGTTTTCGCAATGCGCGACGTTTTCTCGCACCGAACGTTGGCCCATAACTCTTGATCAGGGTATCGCCTCGGCGCGCGAGTCGCGGCGTCGGAACCGCGGCGACGGCGCGGTCGCTATGGTATTGGTCGCAGGTTGAGTCGACTCGGGTTGTCGGCACATGAATCAGGGTCGCGCTTCGATACTGGTTAAGGGTCGAAAGTTGCCGGAATTCGACCGGTAAGACCGCGGAAGTGTACGGAAAGGTACGGACCAAGATACGGGTCTTACAGTAGGCCTCATTTCCACTTTATGCTCTACCGAGGTGGCTTGATGAGACCAATGGGTGATTGTCCCAACCCTTATTTAAGCTTGTACTTGTTCCCTAGCGTAGAAGAGTCGAATAAAATTTTCATGAGATACTTGGGTTTGCTAAGTAGACTATTATGGAGATATGTTCCTTGTTGTCAATGGGTGTCTTCATTTTGGCAGTCATGATTCACCATTGTCCTATATAAGCTAACAATAAGTCATCCTTCCTCTACGCCAAGGTAACAAGATTTACTCTTTTGGGCACCATGTTATGATTGTATGTGAAATGATCAATAAATTCTTGGTAAATTTTTTTCCAAGTTTTGATTTGATGGTAATTGAGTGATGTGCACCAATTTAATGCGTCACCTTTTAGGGATTTTCAAAATAGACGGATCAACATTCCGTCATTGCTTGTCATGGAATTGAGCTCTCCTCAAATGCTTCTAAATGGGTTGTGGGACACCGAGTACCATCATATCATTAAACTTCGGTACCACAAAGTCCCATAGTACTTTTGCATCAGGAAAGGGGCATAAGTCTCTGAACTTAGTGGACAAGAGATTCACCCTATGCTGTTTTTGTAGCTTATTTTTCATTTTTTGGAGTTGCTCGTTAAGGTTTTCTCAAAGCTATTCAATTTTAAATGGGCTAAATGGAATGTGTTTTGCCCCTTGTAGTGCTCCAGTTGCCTCCCCCTAATAGTGGTTGACCTTGTTAATACCCTTGTGACTCCTATTTGGAGGAGGTTGGACCCGATCATCACTTCCATTAAGGGCAGGATGTCGAACTTGAAAATGGCTCTTGTCGAGAGTATCAATCAAAATCTACCCCTGGTTCCTATTAGGAGTGTGTGCACTAAAAATTAGGACTAGCCCCGTTAAGGGTTGCATATGTTGTAAACTGGACTGATTCCCTAGTGCGGGAGGATACTGGAATTGTGTAGACAAATGACTGATTGGAGGCAATGCTCGAATTGGTTGGTTGACTAAGGCTCTCGGGGGTGGTCTTGCCCTAGAGAAATTGACCTATGAGCTCTTCTAGCCTTTTCAGGTTGAGGGCCATATCAGACATGGATATGTGAGCCAAGGACTCTCCCGAGAGAAGCCTTGGTGAACTTGGGGATGAGGAAAATGTGGGTAGATTATCTTGAGTGGGCATTGTGATATGAGATCGGGTGTGAATGATATTGTGGTATGGGAGGGCAAATTTGAATGGGTGATGGGCCTGAAAGTGGTTCTTAGGTCTATTGATGGTGAGTACCCCTTGCATTTTCTTTTCTTTTCTTTTCTTTTTTAATACCGGGATCTTATAAGTGAACTGTGTGATTCAGGATGCTAGTGGTGCAAGGACTCTGATTAACAAAAAAGGAAAATGCGCATAATGTAAATTGCAGACACGTAAATGATAGGAATGTAAATGGACCAGCAGGTAATATAATTGTTCGAATGTAAATTAACTACTAGGCACTATAATAGCAAGAATGTAAAGCATATGACTATTTGAAAACTAGAGTACTTGGAAAGTAAATGATATGAATGGAAAGTGCTGGGCTAGTTTAAAACTAGAGTAGTTAGAATGTAAATGACTAGAATGTAAAGCACGAGACCAATTTAAAATTAGAGTAGCTGATAGTATATGCTAGAACTATAAAAATCTCGAAAAATAGAAAATCCCATGATTCAAGTTGGGCCTTGGCTAGTGGCTAATTAAATCAGTAGATTCTCCATTTAGTGAACGTTGCCCCACGAGCGGCTGGGTCTTGCACACTCTTGGCTTTCTTCTCATGTTGAATGCAGTTGGGGTATAGTGTTGACTAAGATATGATAATGCAATTAACTTAGAGTTGCCATTAGCTAATGAAAGCTTAGAATCTATTGCTAGCTAAAAATTGTAGAATCACTTAAGGGTCAGCGAATCAAAGATTTCCCAACTTTAGTGACTCCTGTGAAAAGGGACGAGCTTAACAGTCCTAGAGGGGAGTGAATAGGACTATGCCAAATAAAAATTAAATTATTGAAATAATAAATAAGGAAACTCAATCACACTAGTATTGAAAAATTGATTCAAACTACTTCGTAGGATAACCTACACCCAAAACAAAGTTTAGACAGAATAACTTTATTTCACGAATGATCGTAAGGATCAAGATCTTAAACCAAGCAAGATACAATAAAATTATCTATTACAAACATGAGTAGACTGCTCAACCAATCGAGGGGTGCTCGACTCATAGTCCATCAACTAAATTTTGGTACCCTCGACCAGTCGAACAGGGTCATCGACCAGTCTAGCAGGGCCTTCGACCAGTCGAAGAACTGTTTTATCTAATCGTGATCAAAATTTGAAAATTTGTTAGTACTTAGACGATTTGAACAATACCTTAGACGAGTCAAAACAACAACTTTTCAACCTATAAATAGAGAGCTTCTCTTAATCTGAAATTACCAATCCAAGCTAGTAAAAGCCTTCATCAAGAGAGTGAGAAGTCTCAATTATTGTCAAGCTATTGCATGTTATTTTTAATATTTCTTTAATGGTTTTTTGTTTCAATTCCTAGATCTCTTATTTTATGAATCTTATTTTATAAAGAGAGTATATACTTTTCTTTGAGATTTTGAGGAATTCAAACAAGTATCCCTTGGTTTGAATCGATTTAAAATCAATTTAGAACTTAGAACCCTTGTTTATATGATTGGACGTTGAACAATCTACTATAAGAGAAGCGGTTTTACAAGCTACATCAAGAGATACGTCTTCAAGGTAAAGATAATTATATTCGATCTTTTGTATTTTGGTTTTATTATGATAGGCAGAAAATCTCATTTGTTGGTTTTTGTGAGATAGCCAGAAAATCTCAGTGAGAAATTTTTTGTTTGTGATAGTCCTTTAAAATCATAATTGCATTAGGTTTTAAGTCAACCCTATGAAAATCTTATTTTTAGTGAAAGCCAATATCACGTGAATAGTGATTAATGGGAGTGGAGTAGCTATGGCTGTTTGAGAACAGTTGTCGTACACATCGAACCACTATAACTCTTGGTGTTGTGGTGAATGTTTACTTTTTGCATATGTGGAGAATGGTTGTATTTTTATTTATGCAAAAGAGGAAACAATAGAAAAATCCATTTTTCTGAATCCAAACTTGGATTGATTGAAGATTTCTTAGATTGGTTGAGCCGCAGCTTAGACTAGTTGAACCTAAGCCTAGACTAGTTGAACTTTAGCATAACAAGAGTATAAGAACCCATATAAGTTTTTCTCTTGAAAGAACTTAAGTCTAAGGTCTTTCTAGGGTCTGTTATACTTGAAAAGACTGAACATTGAAGTTTGAACTTCTTGGAACTTGTTCTTCTACTTGAATCTTTAATAGAACTTGTAGAGCTTAATCTTTTAGTAAAACGTGAAGCTTGAACTTCTTGATCCACTTCTCGACTTGAATTTCAGTAGAGTCTTGCACTTTAGTAGATGTTGAATTTGCTTGACTTGAAGTGAGGACTTGAACTTTCTATCTTGATCTACATCAGACAGACCATTTCATAAACTATTTTGTCTAAATGAAATTTGACAAACAAAGGTGTGCTTTATACAATATAGCACTTACATCCTACGATTAGCCTACAACCGAAAATTCTAAGTAATAGTCTTAGTGACAAAAAAGGAAGGGATTAAACAATTTTTTCACCTACACAAAGTGCAGTCTCTACTTTATGAGATTTTGAAAATTTCATGGATTAAAAGAATTCTAGAAGAGACTATATCCAGTGTCCAAGTGGACAAATGCCGAAGTAAAAATAAGTACGAGAAAGAAGGCAATGGTAATAGAAATGCAAGATGGAATGTGTAGACTTGAATGTAAGCTTGATTTGAGATGTCAGAAGGAAAAGAGAAAACTAGATACTCTTTTATCAAAGAGATAATTGGGCCTTCCCAACTTCAACACTACTCATAGGCTTCAATGAACTTCTTTTTCTATCAATTTTTTCCCTTTTCGCTCTTGAATATGGTATCCTTCTATTATGGTGGAGGGAGATCTCCCACAAAACTTTTGAGGCGAGCAGTCTTCTCTCTCCAAAGGCCCTCTTCTCAAGCACTCTTACCTATTTACCATGCAACCAAGCATCCTTTGGGTATGCTTGAAGTTGAGAAATGAGGGAAATAAGATGCACTTTCAAGTTAACATGGTGCAATCTTGTGTTTTTAGGTCCTTTTGATGATAAGAGATGTCTCAATTGATAAGTAAACTTTTTTGGATTTGTGTGAATTTTATTCTCACTAGTACTTTTTCATATATTTTGAGGCATTTTTACCATCTCAATAGTCTGGCGATCTATATGAAAATTTTGGTGGGGCCTAGATGGCTGGTGGAATTTTATTCCCACTAGTCACCTTAGCCCGATCTGAACCATTAGCTGGCTCTGGGAGGTCCTATAGATCCCCTCCATATGTCATGTTTGGATTTGTGATGCTTCTCTTGGCTGAGTGGAGGATGATTTTGATGTTGATTGAGTTTTGTGAAGTAGTTTCTGTCATTTTATGTTAAGGTTCACTCAAGGGGTCAAGGTGATTGTTGTGTTGGACCTAGGCCAATGGGGCCCACTGGTAAGCAATCACTAGTGGGTGGGTCCTGCAAGTTTAGGCTTCTTCTGTTATGAGAAAAGATTTCAAATTCAACTTTGAATTTGATTTTTGATGGGAGATAGGGATATGACCAGATGATATGGTCTCATCCAAAGTCTCATCCCTTCCTATATAAAGGATGAGACTCTCTCTCGTAAGATGAATTATTAAAAATACCGTGGGTGTACAGAGATATATAGTGTGCACTATAATTTGTCCATTTTGACTTATCTTTTGGACGATCTAATCCATAAATCGTAATTCGAGGCCACTTATACTATGAGATTAGAGGTGTGAATAGATTCATCTGCTCCAGTAGTATATAGGTTGGCCATTGGAGCATTAATCTTCTGCTTTGTAAGGGTTCCAAAACTCTTGTAGACCGTTAGATCTTGAGGGTTCACCTTCTACGCTTCCCAACATGTTGTACCACATTCAAAGTGGTAGACACGTCTCACATTATGGTTGGTTGAACTTGGAGGGTCTGCTTTGAATTGGCCCTTGCACTCCTTGATAGCATCATCCGCAATCAACATTGCACGATCTTAGGAGAATGCTCGTATCTTCATTGTCAGGAGTTATTTCTGCATGTCATACAAATCATTTTGTTATTATAAGAAATAATTTATCCATCGTATATGAGATATGAAAATCCATATACTTGGATTGGGTGGTGTAGAATAATCAAATTTTCAAATAAGATGGATAAGATGCTTTGCAACAATTATTTATATAACATATCAACCTTCAATCATTGGTGTGAGCATCATTTTATGGTAAAGATGAGCTCTCACTTACGTTTTGCATAAAGGTTAAGGATTTATAATAGATAAAGAGGTAAGATCTAATCACATCTAATTGTATAATTGTAAAAATTAATTTAACTATAATAAATTAAGAATCTATGAATAATAATGCATATTTGTGAGTATGCTCTGTAGTGTGGTGCACCCACCACCCTCTCTCTTGCTTTTATGGTTCGTAAGGGGCCATCGTATTGATCCTAGATTGTGATAGGAGTTACCATTAGCCAATGAAGCTCAAAATCTATGGTCAGATATATATTGTAAAATCGCTATTAGTTGAGGAATAAAAAATACCCAACTAGAATGACTCTTGCAGTTGGCTTACGACCGAAAATTCTGAATAAGGGGCCTTAGTGATAGAGAAGGAAGGGATTAGGCACCCTTCTCCATCCGTGCTCACATGCAGTCTTTACTTTACATAATTAGGGATTTCAAGCTCTAGATATTCTTCTGTCTAATCCATCTAGACAAGACCAGAAGCCTGAGTACAAAATTAAATTGTCAACTTTAACCACCACCTAGTAGACCACAATAGCTTGACTAGGGAGGTGATTCGAGGAGATGGTAATTATCACAAAAAAATAAAGGAAATAAAGTGCTTAACAAAAGTTAATTATTAAAATAAAAGACAAAGATAATATAATCCTAAGAATTTGGGTTTAGGTTTAGGGTTCTTGGTTTACAAGTCATAGTTTGGTTCGTACTAGGGCTGAAAGTCGGGCGGGTTGGGTCGGGTTGGTGCTCAACCCTAACCCAACCCAATGTTCCTATACCTCAACCCTAACCCAACCCAACCCAATCTCGGGTCGGGAATTCTCAACCCAAGCCCAACCCAAGCGGACTAAGTCGGGTTGATCGGGTTGGTCGGGTATATACGTGCTAATATTTTTGTTATTACATTAGTTTATTATATTTCAATATAGGGCTTATTTTTTGTATCTATAGTTTTATTAATTATATATGTGATTATTCATTATAAAGAACTTCATTTTTTTTCTTTAAAAAAACAAGCTAAAATATAAGACAAATACTTTAAAAGTCATGTAGCATAGCACAAAGTCTATTCGAGAGAGAAATCTGGCATATCTTGTTAGCTTGAGTCCTTAGAAATAACGTAGACAAATGAGACTCGACATCACTAATGTGCCTTCGACACAAACGATCAACACTCAATTATAATTTATAAGTAACTTATATATCATGATCGGGTTCGGGTTGGGTCGGGCAACCCAAGACCTCAACCCGAGCCCAACCCAAGTTTTGTCGGGTTGGGGTTTGTATAGCCCAAGCTTAAGATCGGGCCCGATATATCCTGCCCGAGCCCAACCCAATGTCGGGTCGGTCACGGGTCGGTCGGGTTGAACCCGCCCAACTTTCAGCCCTAGTTCGTACTGCCATCCGTCACCCTATATCAAGTGGGGTGTCTACAATATATAATTAATAAATCAATTCTCATTGTTGATCATCTTTGCATTCATGCTTATCATTATGGATCATGGATTTGATAACTACTATTGATTATAAAGGTGAATTGTTAGTATTGAACATGGATCCAATCATCACCGCCGATCATCAACATTGATTAGGGATTCAACAATCACTGTAGATTGTTAGTGTTGATTTGGGATTCGATTATAACTGTTGATCATCAACGTTGATAATGAATCCAATAATCACTATTGATCATCAACATTGATAAGAAATCCAACCATCGCTATTGATCATTAGTGTTGATCAGGGATCCGACCATGACCACTGATCATAAGTTTTGATTAGCAATCTGATTATCATTTAGTCCATAATAGACTACAGTAGCAAAACAGGTGATCATGTTGGGTCACAAATTTTAGGAATCTGGCTAAAATGTGGGGCCCACTAATAGCAGTAGCATATAATCGCAATATCATTAGTCCAGATTATACGCAAAGGATCTAAAATTTTATCAATCAATCCTCTTATTATTCAATCCATCATACATTGATCATCGTAATTAAAAATAAAAAATAAAAAAAATCAAAGCCTATTGTCCAGCGTTTGAAGTTATGGGTCTTGATAGAGTGAATAGCACAAATTGATTCATGTAGCTGACCCTAATTCGTTGGGATAAGGCTACGATGACAATGACAATAATTATAAAACATAATCAATACAAGAGATATGGACCATTAATCACAAAAATGAGTCCACAAATGAGAAAAAAAGGTGACACATGTTAGCCCAAATCAGTCCTCAAATATCCTATTAAGGAACCAAAATATAATCACAAATACTAAATCAAAGCAGTGTCAACAGGCTTTGAATCCGCCCATCACCTTGTACCCACAAAGTAGGGTCCTCATGAGCTGTCCAGATGCCCAAGAGTAACATATGATGGTCCTTATATTGTAGGATAAGAGTGGCTAAAAATGAAATTACTAAAACCATTACAAACCCTACGTTAATGATTAATGGGCCGGCCCATATTTGGGCCCACATGTTTAAGTAGGCCGTGGACAATACTAGGACAGCAATGGTAGGAGTCCACAGGCTTCACAGGGTGGGGCCCAGGGTTTCACAGAGTGGGGCCAGCGTTTACAAAAATTCAGGGCTTTAAACTGTGATAAAAATCCATGTGTTAGTCCAGTCAGGCCCATTAATGAGCCCATACCCCATCCTTTCTCACCTCCCTTAGGATTTAAGAAACCATCTCTACAACCTAGCATCTTTGGGCAGCAGGGGAATGAGAATGGGAAAGGGAGGAGAAAATAAGAGGAAGAGGAGAGGAGATGGCCCAAAGTTGTCATCATTATATCAAATCTGAACCATCCATCATGCAAAAGGGCCACACCATTGGAAAAATCATGCCAAAATACCCTAAATCAGGCCCATCCAAGAGATCTTAGAAAATTGGTATCCTTTTTTAGACAAATACTTTGATACTCTGGCAGATTGTGGTGGATAATACGCAGGCTGTTAGAAATTACTGTTAAGTGGTATAAAATTACGGGTAACAGCTTAGATGTTTCATAAACCAAAAATTAATATTATTTGATTATCTAACTGTCAGATTTCTGGACATTTATTGTATGGTTGAAAATGAAAAAATAAAGGCGTCAACAAAGGTTAGGATTGTTCTACCAGTCTGATTTTTAGAATATAACTTTGTGACAGTGGGGCTCCACAATTGTTGGTTTAATATTCCACGTGTACCAATTCTAAGTCCCTGTGTATCAAGCATCGTATACAGCAGTATTAAAGAACTTCCCCGCACCCCCCACCCCCTTTTCTAATATAGAACAACTTATCTAACCACTTCAAATTCTCCTATGATTCTCTCTTTTATAAACCTTTAATTGTATTTTGAGTGTGGTACAAAAAT